>CM073469.1:16922500-18122500 GCA_037074535.1 Gleditsia sinensis
AACATACCTAAGCACACAGCATGGTAAGAGAAAATCACCATTTTATCTAAGCACACAGCAAGGGTGGGTAAACCCCCACATACATGTCTTATCCCAAACATATAGCAATGGGACGAGTAACATTATCATATTCTCGTCATTCATTTCATATGGTTGGGAGGAGCTCCCCTCAACTTCCTGACATTTCCATATGATGACTGTTCTAAGCACACAGCAATAGGACAGGTAAATCACCACATTCTCATAATAGGTAATAAGGTCAAATGCCACTTACTATTGGAGGAGACATACCTCAACTCCATACTTATTTACAATTCAATCCTCATGTGCCTGTTCGCACAAGTGGCTAGCAACTCCCTTGCTAGTTAGGGTTATAAGGTGCACTAAGGCTAACTATCTCTGCCGCTAGCTGACAGTGTTTCCGAAAAAGAATCCAATGTAATTATTATTAATTTCATTTATTTATTTCATTGTTTTCAGGTTTTAAAAATAAATTATTATTTTACTCAGTATCTAGTGATAACCCATTGTGATCACATCATCATAATTAGTATATCCAGTGGATAGTTTACCATCACTGAGCATCAAATTCAATCATCATCACTTTTAGTCATATCACTTTCATTCATTCATTTTCTGTTGACTAATTTATATTTTTAAGGTGCATGTATACATATCCATGTGCTTACTTGAATAAAGAAATTTCAATTTGATAATCATATCTCATTTCATTACATATAACTTTATAATCTTGTTTCATTATTTATTATTTCAATATCCATTAGGGTTGCCATCATTAAATATTATTTGAGATGCCATTATACATAAATATTTGCATACTTATATGTGTTCATAGTATAAGTATCATATGTTACGAGAAATCATGATATTAAATTTTTCGGTTAGAAAATTTTACACCCTTGGGATAAAATATACCCAATACATTATACATATATAGCTTATCCTAATAAATTCTCAAACCATTATGGATCATCTTCACTAATTTCTAAACTATCCTCAAATTTGCATATTTATATCCATAAGTCGATATAATTAAAAACCATACACATAAAATAATATATACACATCCATATAGGGTAACCGACTCTTCTTATTCCAAACTTTTACTAGGTCATTCTAAAATCATACATGTCAAGTTCAAACCATACATCTCATCATCTAAGTCTAGCATCCATTAAGCATTTTAAGTTCCCATGTGTCACTAACACTTACCTAACAACTTTAACTTATTTCAACATGATGATTCTATAATGTTATTCTAAGGCTACACTATTCTCACCATTGAACTCAAATCTTTCTTATGCTTCCAATATAGCAACATAAAATTCTAACCTCTTCAATTCCACTTTACCAATCTTAGCACCTTAAAGGGTTTCATAACAAATGTGCACACATAAAATTTCTAATCTTGAACTATCCCAAATTTTACATAAAGGACTTCATCTTAGTATGTCTTAACACATTAGTACATATACCTAGATCACTTATGCTCTGTTCGGACGTTATTTTAAAATGTTCTCCACACTCCGACTTTGGTAGGCCAAACTAATTCACTTAAACTCTACTTTCCACATTCCATCATCAAGGAGTTCTAGCACCATTGATTCTTCTAGTACATTTTCAAACTATCATAAACGTTTCTCAATTGATTCTTTTTAAATAAACCTTTCAATATACTTTCAGTAGTTAAAATCACTAATTACATTGTAAGGAATTTAATGTCTAAGTACCACCAAAATTTCCACTATCAACAATTCCAAATAAAAATTATGATCACTAATTCCCTTGTCTCATTTTGCCTATGCTCACATAAATCCCACATATCTCAATTCCTCTTAAAACATTTTCTTAATGCTCCCTTTTTCCAAACAATTTATCCTACAATCACATACACTTAGCTTCACCCACATAAATTCATATATCATCCAATTCACCAATTTTCAATGAAAAGAATTAACCAATAATTTAAATTACATAACCTCAACACATAGTATAAAATTTAAAGGCAAAATATAATTCAACCTCATGTTATAATTTTTGCTATTTATTTACCAATTTGTAGCTTTATCTAACATAGCTTTTTCTCCAAGAAAAATCAGTCACCAAGACCCCCAAAACATGCTCTTCAACTTGATAATTTTGGATTGCATAATTAACCACTTTCGGGATACTGTTCATACACTGTTCACCGAAGAACATTTTGCATGATTTAGGCATCAAATTATGTTATCTTGCCATAAAACTTGTCATACATATACTACACTATGTCCTTAACCTAGTATTTTAAGAAAACACCCAGAATCACAAGATTTCTGAAATTTTTCCTAAGCTGGGCGCAGGTTACTGTAGCTTCGTTTTCTGCTGTTTTTCATGTATTTTGCTGCCATAATTCCTCCAATCTTCATGTATGTTACTTGATTAAGGTGCCTTGATACTTGGTTGTTGAGGATTGAAAGAAGGAGATGGAGGAGCAGAAGGTTTGGGCTGGAAATGGAGAGCGTGCAAGAAGGAAAAAATGCAGGGAGGAAGAAGGAAGAAAAAAAAAACAAATATGCAAAACTTCAGAAAATCTCACGTGGCCAGGAGAAAAATAAACACCCAGGGGTAGTTTTTCTATTTTTTACATAAACCAGATTTTTTTTTTTGAGGGCATTCTTGGGATTTTAGTGCAACAAAAATGGGAAAAATTTGAATAAAACTTGTAAACCAGATTTAAAAAAAAAATAGAAATTTCACATGTATTATTTCCACCATAGCTCATAAAAAAAAATACCCCAAAGGTTCTCAATTAAGTTTTGAAATCATATAAAAATATTGCTCCATGCTATAATAAAAATATAGTATATGATCAAACAAATTATATCCATGTGAAAAAAAATACACTTACTTTTAAAGGAAAAACATAGATATTTCTCATAATAGCTAATTATTAAAACAAGATACAACATTTAAAAAAAATTAGGATATTACAGTCAAGGACCCGGAAGAGCAAGAGAAATTTTTTTTCTCGTCCAATTAGCCCCTTATTACCAATGAAAATATCTTGACGAAAAGCACAATATATTTCTTCTGCAATGTGGCCACTAAGGGAATTTTATAACAAGTTTATGCTATCCAGAAAACGAGTTCCAAAGCTATATTTCCATTGGGGTTATTGTAGCTAAGATCCATCTGATTCATGCCTGAACAGGACGCTGAAGGAATACTTCTTGCTGAGTGAAAGGTTCAGAGTTCAGGGGATGCAACACATCGTAACTCCTCGTACAAAAAAAAAAAACATCATTTAGGTAAAGCAGTTGAAAAAGCTCAATCGAAATCCTGCCTGAAATCATGTTATACGACAAGCCTAGAACAACAAAACTTTCTTCTAAGTTTTCCAGCATCGGGTTTATGGCACCACTTATTTGATTAGAGTGAAGGAGAAAATTTTTGAAATTGGTTAATTCATACAAAGACAAAGAAATAGGACCTTGGAGATTGTTTGCTCCCAAATCTAGAAATTCTAGTTTGGTGAAGTACTCTATTTGTAAAGGGAATTATGCCATTGATCTGGTTGAAAATAAGAGAGAGCCATGTAATTTTGGATGAATTTTCTATCTCTGAAGGGATGGGACCAATGAGCTTATTGTTACCCAGATTCGGTAAAACCAAATTCTTTAGGCTCCCTATTTCTGGAGGGGTGGGGCCAATGAGCTTATTGTTAATTTATTCATTGTGCCACCACCTACACTTGCTCCTTTCTAGAGAAGTTTTAATTGACAGATAGATTTACCATTATTACTTGTTCTTATATGGTAATAATTAATATTTAATTGAATTTTTTATATGTGCAAATCATCTCAAATTAATTCATGGATTCATGTTTAAATAAAAAAAATACTATATAGACTACAACTAATTTTGAAGCATAAAAATATATTATTGATATATTATTTATACTAGACATTGCACAATTAAGGTAATTTTCATACATGTTAAATACACACACACACACATTTTTAAGTAGAAAAAAAAAACACAAGATTAGTTACAGCAAACTCATCAGGGTGTTATCATCTATATTACAAAATAAATTAATAAAAAAATACATACATTAATTTAAATAAAAAAAATTACTAAAAAAAGATTCAACATATTAACATGCTTCTATTTTATAAAAAGTCAGTTTCTAGATATACATTTATACTTCAATTATGCTACCTTGTATAATAAAAAAGTGAACACATATAATTAGTAAGATTAAAGACTAAATATATAATTAGCAAAGAAAAAGAAAATCTAATAATTGAACAAAATCTAACATCAATGGAACAAACAATTGGGACCACAAAATCTAAGAAGAAACCACTCTTTTCTTGTCCATTTTCCTTCTATCCGATTGCAACAGTCTTAAGGCCATTAGTTGGAGTGCTAAGTGCCGCTTTAGAAAATAATTTTATGTAAGTTTTGTCGATATTAAACATATCATGACCATCTTCACTTTCAATGTTATATATTTAGAAATTCATTTTATATATTAGAGACTCTCTTTGATGCCACCACTTGCACTGGGCTTCTTCCTAGAAAGTTTTGATTAACAGATAGGTTTACCATGATCACTTGTTCTCATATAGTAACAAGAACCTATCTATAATTAAAGAGAATAGATTTAGCTAGGTAGTGTGAAAACTTATGCCTTTTATTTACAATTAAACACTTGCTATTCCTCTAATGATATCCATCCTCTTGCTCCAATTCAACTCTTGTGCTCCCATCTCAGTGCTTTAAGTTATAAAATAGGCTTCCTCTTCTGAAGTATTGATAGACTAGAAACACACATCGATTGTGTAAACAAAACCTGTAACGCTTAATATTGTTGCGATGATAAATATTTGTCAACATTTTGATCTCATTGGAAAAATACTTGTAATAATGAAAATAACAATACTTTTGGCAAAAACCTAATAATCAAATCTCACTCAACTAGAGACACTTGATGTTTCTAGCACTTTTATTCTTAGGTCATATGAACGACCTCACGTATATGAATCTATCCACCAACAAACTTTCTAGCCAAATTCCATCAACCATAGGAAAATTAACTCATCTATAATATTTGTCTCTTACTTTCAACCAAATTAGTGGTTCCATTCCCTTAAAATTGGAAAATCTATCCAGTTTGAGGACTCTGTTTCTTGGTTTCAATAATCTTCATGGCCCTATTCCTCACTCTTTGTATGAACTTATAATTTGACTTCTATTCACCTTCAGTCAAATCAAATAAGTGGTTTCATACATTCTAATATTGGAAATTTAAAATTCTAACAACATTAGATTTATCAAATAACAAAATATCAGCTACCATACCACTAGAAATTGGACAACTTTTTAATCTTGAAACTCTAGACCTCTCATAGAACAAGCTAAATGGGAAGATACCTATTCAAGTGGGTAGTCTTGTTTTTTTGGTTGGCAACTTTAGTCACAACAAGATCATTGAAGAGATACCATTTTCATTGGGCAGTTTAACAATCAACCGATTTAAGCTACAATGATCTCTTTGGTAGTATACCTAGAGAACTTGGTACGTTAAAACACATCAACTTTTCATACAACAACCTTAGTGGCTGTGTCCTAAGAGAAATTGATTGCTCTTTTCCTTGTGACAAATTTAATGGCAATAAGAGTTACCTGGTCTTGAGAAGAATCTTTCTTGTTCTTTCCTTATCTTGACTCCATCTAAAAAGCCAAAGCGTTACTTAAGATCATTCTCCCTTTGACAATTTTCTTTGGCATCCTATTCGTTGGGGTTTTGATCCTTTCTCAGTATTCGGACAAGAGAAAAGAAATAGAGACAAGAGTAGCAAAGAATAGAAACATATTCTCAATATGGTATTATGTTGGTAAAATTACATATGAAGACACTATCAAAGTTACCGAAGACTTTGATATGAAATATTGCATTGGAACTGGTGCTAATGGAAGTGTCTATAAGGCATCAGTTCCTAGTGGGAGGGTTGTTACCTTGAAAAACAATTCATAGAAGTGAATCTCAACACCCATCTTTTCACCAAGAGTTTCTGCAATGAGATCAAGATGTTGACTGAGATCCACCATCACAACATTGTGAAACTTCATGGTTATTGTTTACACAATTGGTGAATGTTTCTAATCTATGAATATATGGAAAATGGTAGCCTGTTTTGTGTCTTAAGCAATGGTGTGGAAGCTCAAGAGTTGGATTGGAGCAAGAGAGTGAATATCATTAAAGGTATAGCACATGCTTTAGCTTACATGCATCATGATTGTGTCCCACCAATTCTACATATAGCAATATTTTGTTTGACTCAAAGATGGAGGCTTTTGTCTCGGACTTTGGCATAGCTAGATTCCTTGATCCCAATTCATTCAATCAAACTCTGTTAGTTGACACTTATGGATATGTTGCTCCAGGTAAACATTTTCCTTTCTCTCTCAATATTACTTGTAAATTATATAGAGTATGAAACTTGTTCTCAGTCTTGCTCAATATCTTCGTAATTGCTAAACTTGCCTACACATTAAAAGTGACTGAAAAATGTGATGTTTATAACTTTGGAGTGGTGACTTTAAAAACCATGATAGGAAAGCACCCAAGAGAGCGGATTTCCTCTTTATCAAAAGCCTTGTATTCAAAACATGATGCTAAGAGAGATCTTGGACTCACTACTCCATTAGCCTCGTGTTCGAGAAGATATTCAAGATGTGATTCTTGTGCTAACAATAGCATTAGCATTTCTATCTTTGGCACCAATATCAAAGCCATCAATGAAGCAAGTTTCTCAGGAACTTTTGGCTTCCAAGCAACCTTATTTTATGCCCTTCCATGAATTTTCTTCTATTTTCTCACTAATATTATCTTCATCGGAAAATAAAAGTGATGAACATGTGAAATAAAAGTACAAGGGTTAGCGATAATTCAACACATAATGACTGTTCTGCCATTGTTGGTGTTTCCAAACCGGCTTTTATTGTGCCCTTGACCGTTCTGCCCACCATTTAATGAATCAAGAATTAATCTTGTAGGCAAGAATAATTAAAAGAATTATTGTGCCCTTTTTTGTGTTTCCGATCTACCTTTTATTGTGCCCTTGAAAGACAGTTCTGCCTACCATTTAGTGAATTAAGAATTAATCTTGTAGACAATAATTAATAAACGAGTGCTTCTAATTATTACAAAGTCATTACTCATTACTCATTAATTATGGAGAGGACAAGTTTGGGACCTCTATGCATATGAATGTGGAATAATAACTCATCTTCTTGTCTTTTGGGTTGATGAGCAAAATCGCATTGGAAGTTCCTCTTAGTTCCTTTGAAGATGAATTGTCATGATACTTTCCATGAAGTTTGTGAGGCCCAGGGCCACTGGGAAAACTTTAACCAAGAGCAAAATCTTTATTAAAAGTAATTAAGAAGTAAATATAGAAACCACATACTCACAAGATGAATCCAACCAAAGAGTCATATGGATAATATCTCTACCCAATTCTGCTAGATTATGACCAACAATGTTTTAATTTCTACAAAGTCAAGAGAAAGATGGTGTTATGGAATCCTTCCTTCCTGTTTTTCTTAACAAGTATTTTCACACTTTTTAAATAGAACTAATCTTATTTAAATACTTAAATTATATCTTTTTACTGTGCTTCCACATTATTAAGAACAATTCAACAAAAGTGATAACTGACATGGCATCACTGCCTTTTCTGTTTTAGAAGCATATTTGCAATATCTTTGAGTGTGAAAAATGTTTAATTATATGCATACTAAAATTTTGAATGATGCACTTCTTACAAGGCTCCTTTCGATCCAGATATCTCTCTCATTTATTTTGGATGAATTATGAGCAATTTCCAACAACTATAAAAAAAATGACACATCCATATGATCTTTAAAGTTTGATTTTAATCTTTCTTTAGATATAAATTTTACATTAAACCTTTTATTCCATTTTCCTCTCTTCTTTTCCATTCTTCTCAATCCAAACATAATCTAGTCCCTTCGGTGAACTTTTAATTTTGTTAATGAATTTGGTCATATGACATATCATCAATAAGTTTAATATGTATGTACACACACATACACAGAGTGGCAGATCGATACACGATTTTTGTCTAGGGGATCACACCATCTATTACATGATAACAATAACAATAACAGCAATTTTGAAAATAAAAAATAAAAAATAAATATTATTGTAGATTTATCATTAAATAAAATAATCTCAAATGGTCCTCTAAGATTTTTTATATTTAAAAAATTAGCCTTACAACTAAAAAATATGAAGATACTCGTACTACAAAAAAAAAAGTGAAATGAAAACACTTTTGGCAAAGAGTTAATAGTCAATCTCAAAAACAATGGAGAGAAAATCTTGAAAACCAGTTTTGAAATTTGTTATTTGGATTTTAAAGCAATAAAGAATTAAAAAAAATTATTGTTGATTATGGTTGCTTTTATTTACTTTTGAATGTTCATTTAAGCTTTGGTTCTAACTTCTAATATTCACGTAACACGAAAAGCATATCTTCTGCGTTATAACTTAGTAAGTAGTCTATTATTTTTCAATTTTAAAATAGTGCCCATCTCACACCTTAATCATCATTGGGGACCATTCCATGAATGTAAAATAAGTTTTTTCTATAAGCAAGTTTAAGTTGAGGGACCTTTGTAATGGTGGAAGTTTGAGTTTGTAATACTTTTGAAGAAGAATAATCTAAGTATCCCGGGTGAAATTAGTCCCATAGTTAGGAAGTATAGAGATAGTCTTGCCATATGCGTATTTTTTTAATATTCACATATGATGCAAGAAAAGAAACTTTAATTCAAACTTTATATACTTACCTTTATCTCTTGATTCATCAAATGGCTGGTTGAATTCATCAAATGGTTGGTTGAAGCATTACCTTTCTATATATAATCTGAAATAACGTAAAAGTCGATTTATCAACAGCTTTGCCATTTCTAAATTAGCAACATCTTGTTCATTTGGTATCTTAAATGAATCGAAGTGCATGAAACGTCATAATTTTTCCTGTTTAACTTATTTATACTTTCCAATTCCTGGTTGTAAAGGAATTTTTTTTAGTATAATTCTTGCATGAATCAAGTGCATGTGCACCACACCATTTAGATCTATTCAGTTCTGAGCTTTTTGACTTTTCCCTTTGCATATTTGGTATAATTATTTTTAAGCTTTTTATATTTGATTAACCGCAAAAGTGAAGATCTCAATTTCAAATGAAGACCGGATTTCTCTGCGCACTTTTGAATCAACTTGTATAAAGATGATAATAAGGATGCTACTTCAAAAATGTTGTGCGGTAGCTGGTGATAATTAATTTTCGGAAATTAAAGAATTAATCCCACAAAGACCAAGACCGTTACTAATAGTAGACTTTGAAAGTTAGAATCTCAAAACAATCAACCATAACTAAATTACTGCTATTATAAGGCCAACTGCTTGGGTTGGTAGAAGGATAAGAACAGATATTTCCATAATTTTTTATTCTTAGCCAGAGTATTATTTTTAAGAAAATTGAATTTTTTGTTTCTCCTTCTGCTTCAAAGCAGCTCAATAAATTTCATATTTTATTTTTAAAGCAGAAAAATAAATATTACCATCATTTTTTAAACAGGCTAGGAAAAACTTGCTATAATGGGCACAATCACTTGTGTGATTAAGTTATATTTATATCTTTTAAGTAAATGTAGTAATTTGTCAATATTTCTCATAAAATTAAAGTAATGATTGACCTCAACTTTAAGCTTGACTTTTAACACATAAGGCGGATCCATTCTTCAAGTTTGGTTCCTATGACCAGTCTTACCCATCTTGACCTGTCCTGAAGTTTATTTAACAGGAAGCCTGCAATTTATTATAGTAAAAAGAAAAAAAAATTGTACCTTTATTCAAATTCAAACAGGTCTTATGATCGAGTAATTTAAAATTCAATTTTTACCATTATTGCATTAATATTTTTCCAATTAAATGTATAAATTAACTTTAATTCATCATATGATTTTTTTCAATTTGTAATCAAATTATCAGTAAAGAGCATAATAATTTCATTTTTTATATAAGATGAAAAAAATTAAGGATCAAGATTTAGATTAAATTACTTAAATCTCTTATGCTTAAATGTGGAGCATGAAACAGGCTTCAGTAGAGTTTTTTGGAAAGAAATACTTCAATTTATCCAGAAAGAAGGTCTTTTTTTTCGGTCAAGATATAGATAATTTCATCGAACAATAAAAGAGAGGATTTCAAGTCCAATACAAATAAGAACAGAGGTGTACAAACAACTATATTAAGAACAATAAACTAAAAAAAAAAGACGAATCAGTATTTCAGTGCATATAGATATAGACTCCATAAACATCTCCATACAGGATGAAACCCACTTAACCGCTAAGGGAATGAAACATAAGAAAAAAAACATTAACTAGGAAACCATAATGGACAGAGTCAATAAGTTAAGAGTCCTGCAAATCCTATCAATTGAGAAAAAAATACAGCTAACATGTTACTCATATCTATTCACCGTCAAGAAACTGTAAAAAACTCTCAACATTTCTTGAAAGTTAATTCTTCTACCATTCTTCTTTTGAGTTTACTAATATTGTTGTGAATCTCTCAAATTTTTTTAAAGGTGAGATATTTTACCAAACTTCTTTTTTCAAATTAAAAATACGGAAGACGCCTTCAATAGGAAGAAAAAGGATTCCTCTAGGAGACACAATCACACAGATGAATGCTTGACCTCTACTATAAACTTGAGTTTTAACTTGTCTCAAATTGAGTTTCAATTGATTGATTAGTGGATCCATTCCTTCAAGTTTGGTTGATATAACCAGTCTTACCTATCTTCACCTGTCCTGTGACAATTTGATTGGTGAGTTTCCTAGCACACTTGCAAACCTCACTCAACATGGTTGATGTTCTTTACCTTCTTCTTGAGAGACAATGGGACACAATCTTCAAATGGACTACATAATAACAAAACAAGCAATTTCATGTATAATGACAGAAAATTAGATTAATTATTTATTTTGTTTATCTTTTAATATTTTTTATTAACTCCTTTATAAGAAAAATGGGGTTGATCATCTTTGATGAATAATTTATAAATTTTTAAAACCTTCTTAGATATATACTAAAAGTTGGGTTGGTCATGTTTAATTAATAATTTATAAGTTTTGAAAACCTTCTTAATCAAAGTTTAAAAAGTAACAAAAAGCAAGATGTGCAGAGAGACTATAACCTTTCCAAGCACTATTGGAATATTTAATTAGCTAATGTTTATTATACATTAATTTTTTCAGTGCCTATTACGCGGATATATTAATTGACTAACTAAGAACTTATAAGAAACGGCGGAATAGTGCTGTTCAATTTATTTCTACTTTCCAATTCATGCATTGGAAGAAAAATATTATTTTTTGGATAGAATTCTTACATGCATCAATGCATGTGCATCAGAAGATTCAGATCACTTTTTTGGCGTGACACTCAAAATGAAAATCAGTTTTGAGCTTTTTTGTTTGTGTGTCAATATAACGTCTTCATCTTAGTATTTAAAAAAAACATTTTTATGTTCATTTAATGGTTTATATATTTTCTTTTTCATTTAATTGGGTGAGTAGTTCACTCATATTATATGGAGAAAGCCACTTCTGACACTTTAAACATCATCATTTACTTGAACTCTAGGACATGAAAAATTGTCACTATTATCATCAATGCTGCTGTGAGGTAATTATTTTCATTTACTTGTTGAATCATATCCATTAATTTTAAAACATTATAAGATATCTAGACAAGAAAAAAAATACTAATAGTTATATTCGGTATGGACAAGAACACCAACTTCAACTAGGGTGAGACAAATACTATTCTGTCTACCAATAAAGATATATCAAGAGACTATTACTCTCATGAGATAAAGGTAAATGAAAGATTAAAAAAAAAAGGCAAGGAAGCTTAATCAAATTTAATAAGTAAAGATATATGGGCATTTGGCCTCGCCTGTCGTCTTATCCAACAAATTTTTTTATAACTAATAATAAAAATATAAGAGAAGGCAGCCAAAGACTTAGAGTCATCTATTAGAATTTGGACATTAATGATGGTGTGTGGGGAGAGCTTTATTGAATATTAACATAATTCTCACATTAATGATGGTTCAAGTCCTGGAAACAGCCTCTCCACTTGTGGGGGTAAGGCTGCGTACATCTTCCCCTCTCCAGACCCCACCAGGTGGGAGCCTCGTGCACCGGGCCGCCCTTTTAATGGTTTGGAACTGGTCGATGAATGTTAAATGAGTCAATTTTTGTGTATGGGTTAATGAGCACAGTCACAATATTTTTCTACATATTCTATAACTGCATGAACACTAAGTAATCATGACGAAGGCCATCAATAATAGAGTTTCAATTTTTGTATGCTTTTTGAAGCATAAATGAATTATGGCCACCTTTTTATGTCTAAAGAACTTGCTGAAAATGGCAGAGTAGAAGTCTTTGAAATGTTCAATATCTAATGCCCAATCTCACGATTTACTAATAAATGAACAAATAGGATTTGATCAGCTAAAGTGGTTGTTTCAATGTAGGATAGATTGAAGATAAACTTGAGGCAAGAAACGTGTGCAAAACACATTGTCCTTTTCGTGATGTTTGTCTACACTATATTTGCTATAGAATATATGGCAAATCATCCCTATGTGTTAACTTAAGTACCTAGAGATTGCAAAACAACAACTTCTGGAATATCTTCTTAAGAATAATTTGAAGTTTTAGAGAAGATAATGGAAAAGGAGAATTAATGTGTTTTCTGAATGTCTTTTCAATCTTCCAGACTTCTTATCTATAATAAAATTCAATTCAGACACAATTTTTCTCTAGAGTTGTGATTTTTCTGAAAAGTTGTAACTTTTCTTATAAGTTATGATTTTTCTGAAATATTGTACCCTTTAAAATTTAATTTAAAAAATTCTAGTTAAAAGAAAACCATTTGATCTGTTTAAAAAGTTCAAATTAAAAGAAAAAAGAAGTACCTATTTAGAAATTTGAATTAAATATAAATATATATTTAATTTATTTGCATTTTGTTCTCTTCAAAATTTCTATTTAATATGTGGTGTGAAAGTTAATTTATAAAGGGTTAAACTCCTTTATAATCATTCAATGTGGGACTTAAATACTTTTATGCACATTTTCTCAACCTATTTTCTCTATCAGTGGTAGCATCTAATTGATGTATATCTTGTACTATTTTCTTTTATTGATTGAATTTTCCTGTTCCATTTTCTTTTATTGATCAGGCAAAAACACTATTTGTTTCGGTTTCCTGTGTTGATCGAATTTTCTTTAATTTTTTGCACCAACATTACCTTCACAGGAAAATTAGGCTAAACAGGCTCAAAAACCTGGTGGAACCAGCACACTCACTCGAATATGTTCAAGTACCCTCTTTCACAACGTGGTGATAGTTGAGATCAAATTGTATTTATATATTTATGTAACATGCACCGATTTGTTTATATATTGCTCAAGAATTTAATATGTTCAAGTTAAAAACATAAATTTGCTATATGTTCTAAACTGAGTCTTTTTTCCCCCTTGATTTTTAATGTTTCCTTTAAACAAATAGTGTGATTAACATACCTTTTATAACCTACAAACTTTTAATTCAAATAATAAGTAAATTTAAGCTTTGTGGTTAAGAGGTCTCTGCAACGTCAGGAGTTTGTACCTATAGAAAAATACTTGTGGAAGAGGTAGCTTCAGTATTTCAAACGATATTAATCATATATTCTAATGATATAGAGATATCGGTATATGAAAAAAAATGCGTTTTATAAATGCCAGTATTAGAGAACTATAGTAATTTTCTAATTATCTAAAGCAAAAAATATGAAGAACAAGTACTTATAATAATATGAATGCGGGACCTCTACCATAAATTTTAGTTTCAACACGTTGATCAGTGGATCCACTCCTTCATGTTTGTCTCATATGGCCAGTCTTCCCCATCTTGACCTGTCCTGTAACATCTTGATTGATGAGCTTTCTAGCACACTTGCAAACCTCACTCCATGGTTGATGTTCTTTTCCTTCTTCATGAGATACAATGGGGCACAATCTTCGGAGTGAAAACATAGTAATAAAATAAGCAATTTCTTGTATCATGAAATTAGATTAATTATTTATTTTGTTTATCATTTAGTATTTGTCGTCCACTCCTTTAAGTGGGGGTGGTCATCTTTATTTAAAATACAATTAAAAAAGTTGTCCCAACAGATTGAAAAACGAATGAAAAGGAACTTAATCAAAGTTTAAAAAAGTAACAAAAAGCAAGACATGTCGGGGGACTTTAACTTTTCGAAGCGTTATTGGAACATTTAATTAGCTATAGTCTTTATCATACATTAATTTTTCCAGTGCCAATCACGCGTACCTTCCAATTGACTGACCAAGGACTTACAAGAAACGGCAGAGTCGTGCTGTTTAATTTATTTCTGCTTTTCAATTCACGCATTTGAAAAAAGATATTAACTTTTGGATGTAATTCTTACATGCATCAGTGCATGTGAATCAGACGATTGTATAGAAAATCAGTTTTGAGCCTTTTCGTTTGTGTATTGATATAAAATCTTCATCTTACTAGATATTGTTTTTTAAAGTTTCTTTATGGTTCATTGAATGGTTCCGTTTATCAAAAAGAGGTCTTTCGTATTACTTTTTTTCATATTTAATTGTGTGAATAATTCACTCTAAAACATTATATTGGGAGAGCCACTTTAAACACCATCATTTATTTGAAATTTAGGACATGACCAGGTAAAGAAATGGTGGCTTTTTTAAAAAGAAACTAAAGCAAATATAGAAGCCACCCGCTCAAGTGATAAATCCAACCAAACAGTCATATGGGTAATATCTCTACCCAATTCTGCTAGACCATGGGCAACAATATTGTAGAAGAATTCTCTCTTTTTTTATTTTATATATATTTTCACACTTTTCAAATATAGAATTAACCTCATTCAAATGCTGAAGTTGCATTTCTTTACAAATTTTTTTTTTTGTGCAAATCCAAAAGCTTCCTGCCTGATCCCTTATAATACAACTCACAGCACCATTCCCGCTACCAAATAAAGTAGCGTCCACATTTGCTTTAAAAAGGGGATAATTTGGGCATTTCCATGCATACCACTTCATTCTGAGCCAAAGTCGATGTTCTTGTGTCATAACACGATTAGTTAGGAGTGTGAACAGAGATAAAAGCAAAGATAATCAACGAATGTTAATGGAAAGGGCCAAAGGGAGGTGGACATTATGGGTAGGAACTTAAGTTGGCTTCACGTAAATTGGAGTGGGAGTGTGAAATGATTCTGTTGGTTGTTAGAAGGGATTTTTTACATCTCTAGATCTTATTATGAAATGATCATGAGTTACTGATTTTCATAAAGGGTATTTTTATTCAAAAAGCTGACTGGCTAAAACTTTGGTGCTAGCTAGCTTTTCAAATGAAGTAATTATTGATCATGTAGTGCTTCTTATTGTTTAGTAGACATTGACTGACCAAGAATTTGGAGAAAATGGCTTCGTACTTCTGACATTGCATTAATGAAAAGCATTCAATTCCTGCGTGAGCACCCCATCTCACATGCTCAGCAACCAGGACGATTGGACAAAGACCATTAATAATTGACTCTGAACATTTTGTTTCAATTTTAAGAGCAAATAATTAAGCATGAATAAGTTATACTGTGCTTCCACATGATTAAGAATAATTCCACAAAAGTGTGAGTTCATATTTATCAAAGCCATTTACACAAAGCATGATACTGAAAGATGTCTTAGAGTCGCGTTTGCCGCTTCCTTTCTTTCAGAAAGATGTCGGGCATAGTTTAATTCTAGAGTTAGCTTTTGTCCTTTGCATACCAAAGTTCCGGCAACGAATGCAAGAATTGGGTAAGGAACTTTTAATTTCTTGGCCACCACTGCCTCTTTTTTTTTTTTTTTTTATATTTGATCAATTACCTAATTGATGATTAAGAAATCTATCCTACGAAGAAGAAATGGGAAATTTATAACCATATTTGCAGTATATTTAAGTGAGAAAAATGTCTAATTATGTGATTCCTTTCAAATCCTGATATCTCTCTCATTTATTTTGGATGAATTATTAGCAATTTTCTATAACTATAAACAAGAGTAACACATCCATATGATCTTTGAGGTATATCATTAAATAAAACAATCCCAGGTGGTCCTCTAGGAGTTGTTTTGAATTTTTTTTCATTTGGATTTTCAAGCTATAAAGAGTTAATAAAAAAAATGTATTGTTGATCATGGTTGCATTAATCAAAGCAAGATATTGACTATTATTTACCTTTGAATGATCACTTAACCTTTGGTTTTCCCTTTCAATATTCATGTAACACGAAAGTTTATCTATTACGTTATAAAATCTGTTAAAAGATTAGGATTTATCCACTTTACTTGACTAAGTTGGAGACTCGTACATCTTATAACTTAAGTCTAATATTTTTTCTATTTTGAAATTGTGCCCATCCCACATGTTAACCAACATTGAGGCCCATTCTATGAATGTAAAATAACTTGTTTCTTACATATAAGTACTTCGATTAAAATTAATCTTATATCTTAAAAGGGTATGGATAATCATACCATATGCATATTTTTTAAATTATTATTTCACATATGATGCAAAAAAAAAACTTTAATTAAAACTTTATGTACTGACATATGTCTCTTGATTCATCAAATGGAGGGTTGAAGTATTATCATTCTATTTATAACTTTAAATAACGTAAAATTTGATTTATCACCTGGCTTTGCCGTTACCAAATTAGCAACATCTTGTTCATTTGGTATCTTGCATGAATCAAGGGCATGAAACGGCATAGTTTCTCTGTTTAATTGCTTTCTACGTGCTTTTTGCAATTCCTGGGTGTAAAGGATTTTATTTTTTGGGTATAATTCTTGCAATAATCAAGTGCAGGTGCATCACACCATTTAGATCAATCTAAAGTGTGGGACCCAAATCAGTTCTGAGCTTTTTGACTTTGCCTTTGCGTATTGGTACACTACAACAAAAACAGTATTTAGTGGTGGTTTTTAAGTGGCTTTAGCGATGGTTCCAACCGTCACTAAAACATTTAATGACGGTCGGCAAAACCGTCGTGGAATCATGGATATAGCGACGGTTTAGGTCAACCGTGAGAACAACGTCGTTATGACGTGTTATAAAGACAGTTATGCAACCGTCATGAGGACATGTTGTAACGATGGTTTTTGTGACCGTCATTATGACGCATCATAACAACCGTTATCCAAACCGTCGTTATGACTCGTTTAATGACGGTTAGAAAACTGTAGTTAAACTGATACAAATTTTATTTTATTTTTTTTATTTCATTGTCGAATTTTATATTTCCATTATTCAGATGATTAATTCGGATTAATTATTATTATTATTTTACAATTATGCGTGCGAATTATTTTATATTTCTATTATTCAAAAGACATTCGGATTAGTTTATTTTAGTATTTCACAATTATGCGTGCAAATTATTTTGTATTTCTATTATTCAGAAGACATACGGATTAATTTGTTTTTGTATTTCACAATTATATTTATATCATTACATGACATACCTTGTGTAAGATAAAAAAAACTAGCACAACACGCCACATCACGTCAATTAATGTATTTTGTACAAAACAAACTGTAAGTTTAAGTGTTTGTAATAAAAATGAAATAGAAAAGCGTATCTATAGAAAGGAGTGTGGTTTAACGATAGTTTTGAAACCGTCATTAAAACCATTAACGATTTGTTGAGTAACCGTCGTTATGCTTAGGTTTAACGAGGGTTATTCATAAACCGTCATTAAAGCATACCTCTCCCGATAAACGGTCAAAATTCTAAATGTTGCAAAACCACAACGGTTTTAAAGTGAAACCGTCATTAAATAACGACGGTTCTACTTAACCTTTGTTATTTAACGACAGTTTAATCTAAACCGTCGTTACATGACGACGATTTCATAAAACCGTCGTAAAATCTCACTCTTCCTTATGAACAGCTATTTTCATCCATTTTCTGCAACCTATTATGACGGTTGTAGCTCAACCGTCTCTATTTAAGGACGGTTAAAGTAAAACTGTCATTAAAATAACTATTTTAACGGTGGTTAATTAACCGTCGTTAAACTTGAATTTAGCGACGGTTTTAAGAAACCATCGTTAAGTCTCCGTCGTTATTCCCTCCTTTTCTTGTAGTGATATGATTTTTTAAGCTTTTTATATTTGATTAACTGCAAAATTGAAGATCTCAATTGTTAAAGGAAGACTGGATTTCTCTACGCACTTTTGATAATATTTGTAAGTCAAAAATCGAATCAACTTATTCGATTTTCTTTTAAAAAAATCGAATTTAATTTAGTTTTGATCAATTTTCAATTGATTTTTGTGTTTTTAATATGACTAATCAATTTCATTCAGTTTTGAACGCTTTTTAACATATATGGTGCAAAACAACCAAAGTGCCATTTTTTAAGTGGGTCCCTCCTCAAATGAGAGTCAAATTATGGGTAGGATGAACAGTGAAAAAAGATAGTCAAGAAATGGTGGTTTTGGTTGTTAGAAGGAATCTTTTCTATCCCTAGAGGTTATTATCAAGCGATTACGACTTATTAGATTAAATCTCTTATGCTTGACTGTTGAGTATGAGTAGTCTATATTACTTTTCATTAAAAAAAAAAAAACACTGGAGCAGGCAGTAGAGCTTTTCGGAAAGACTTACTTCCAATTGAACCGGATTTTATTAGTTTATAAAAATATTAAATCCATGATATTTTTAAAAATTTTAAACTAAAACTAAATAAGAATTGACTATCCACTGTTTCTGTTTACAAACCAACTATTATTTTTATGGGAAAAATGTATTTTCCATCTTTCAAGTTTACATCCAACTTTAATTTCAATTCTAAATTTTCATGTTTTTTATATATTTATCTTTATTCTTTTTAAATCGTTTCAATATTGTCTTTTTACTCTAACTCGGTTAACAGAAAAATTCAAGCAGACTGCTAGTGGAATTACACCTCCAAGTCAATTTTTGGAACCGATCGATGAATGTTAAAAATGAGTCAATTTTTGTGATTGGGTTAACGAGCAAAGTCACTATTTTTCCACAGATTCTATAACTGTATTAACGCTAAGTAATCATGACAAAGGCCATCAATAATAGACTTTGAATTTTTGTATGATTTTTAAAGCATAAATGAATTATGGCCTCCCTTTTGTGTCTAAAGAACTTGCAGAAACTGGCAGAGAAGAAGTCTTTTTAATGTTCAATATCTAATGCCCAATCTCACAATTTACTGATAAATTAATGGACAGATAGGGTTTGATCAGCTAAAGCGGTTGTTACAAAGTAGGATAGATTGAAGATAAACTTGTGTGAAGAAACATGTACAAACACACTGTCCTTTTAGTGATATTTATCTCAACTATATTTGCTATAGAGTATATGACAAATCACCCTTATGCGTTATCTTAAGTACTTAAAGATTGATAGACAACAATTTTTGAAATATTTTTTGAAGAACAAATTGAAGTTTTAGAGAAGATAACGGAGAAGGAGAATTAATGTGTTTTCAATATGCCAGACATTTTATGTATAATAAAATTCTATTCATACACAATTTTTCTATAAAGTTGTGATTTTTTTTTTGAAAAGTCATAACTTTTTTTTATAAGTTATGATTTTTCTGAAAAATTGTACCCTTTAAAATTTAATTTAAAAAAATTCTAGTTAAAAGAAAACCATTGGATCTGTTTAAGAAATTCAAATTAAAAGAACATTGAAGGACCTATTTAGAAATTTTAATTAAACATAAATATTTGTATTTATTTGCATTTTGTTCTCTTCAAAATTTCTATATAATATGTGGTGTGAAAGTTAATTTATAAAGGGTTAAACTCCTTTATAATAATTCAATGTGGGACTTAAATACTTTTATGCACATTTTCTCAACCTATTTTCTCTATCAGTGGTAGCATCTAATTGATGTATATCTTGTACTATTTTCTTTTATTGATTGAATTTTCCTGTTCCATTTTCTTTTATTGATCAGGCAAATACACTATTTGTTTTGGTTTCCTGTGTTGATCGAATTTTCTTTAATTTTTTGCACCAACATTACCTTCACAGGAAAATTAGGCTAAACAGGCTCAAAAACCTGGTGGAACCAGCACACTCACTCGAATATGTTCAAGTACCCTCTTTCACAACGTGGTGATAGTTGAGATCAAATTGTATTTATATATTTATGTAACATGCACCGATTTGTTTATATATTGCTCAAGAATTTAATATGTTCAAGTTAAAAACATAAATTTGCTATATGTTCTAAACTGAGTCTTTTCTCCCCCTTGATTTTTAATGTTTCCTTTAAACAAATAGTGTGATTAACATACCTTTTATAACCTACAAACTTTTAATTCAAATAATAAGTAAATTTAAGCTTTGTGGTTAAGAGCTCTCTGCAACGTCAGGAGTTTGTACCTATAGAAAAATACCTGTGGAAGAGGTAGCTTCAGTATTTCAAACGATATTAGTCATATATTCTAATGATATAGAGATATCGGTATATGAAAAAAAAATGCGTTTTATAAATGCCAGTATTAGAGAACTATAGTAATTTTCTAATTATCTAAAGCAAAAAATATGAAGAACAAGGACTTAAAATAATATGAATGCTGAACCTCTACCATAAACTTTAGTTTCAACACGTTGATCAGTGGATCCACTCCTTCATGTTTGTCTCATATGGCCAGTCTTCCCCATCTTGACCTGTCCTGTAACATCTTGATTGATGAGCTTTCTAGCACACTTGCAAACCTCACTCCATGGTTGATGTTCTTTTCCTTCTTCATGAGATACAATGGGGCACAATCTTCGGAGTGAAAACATAGTAATAAAATAAGCAATTTCTTGTATCATGAAATTAGATTAATTATTTATTTTGTTTATCATTTAGTATTTGTCGTCCACTCCTTTAAGTGGGGGTGGTCATCTTTATTTAAAATACAATTAAAAAAGTTGTCCCAACAGATTGAAAAACGAATGAAAAGGAACTTAATCAAAGTTTAAAAAAGTAACAAAAAGCAAGACATGTCGGGGGACTTTAACTTTTCGAAGCATTATTGGAACATTTAATTAGCTATAGTCTTTATCATACATTAATTTTTCCAGTGCCAATCACGCGTACCTTCCAATTGACTGACCAAGGACTTACAAGAAACGGCAGAGTCGTGCTGTTTAATTTATTTCTGCTTTCCAATTCACGCATTTGAAAAAGATATTAACTTTTGGATGTAATTCTTACATGCATCAGTGCATGTGAATCAGACGATTGTATAGAAAATCAGTTTTGAGCCTTTTCGTTTGTGTATTGATATAAAATCTTCATCTTACTAGATATTGTTTTTTAAAGTTTCTTTATGGTTCATTGAATGGTTCCGTTTATCAAAAAGAGGTCTTTCGTATTACTTTTTTTCATATTTAATTGTGTGAATAATTCACTCTAAAACATTATATTGGGAGAGCCAATTTAAATACCATCATTTATTTGAAATTTAGGACATGACCAGGTAAAGAAATGGTGGCTTTTTTAAAAAGAAACTAAAGCAAATATAGAAGCCACCCGCTCAAGTGATAAATCCAACCAAACAGTCATATGGGTAATATCTCTACCCAATTCTGCTAGACCATGGGCAACAATATTGTAGAAGAATTCTCTCTTTTTTTATTTTATATATATTTTCACACTTTTCAAATATAGAATTAACCTCATTCAAATGCTGAAGTTGCATTTCTTTACAAATTTTTTAGTTTTGTGCAAATCCAAAAGCTTCCTGCCTGATCCCTTATAATACAACTCACAGCACCATTCCCGCTACCAAATAAAGTAGCGTCCACATTTGCTTTAAAAAGGGGATAATTTGGGCATTTCCATGCGTACCACTTCATTCTGAGCCAAAGTCAATGTTCTTTTGTCATAACACGATTAGTTAGGAGTGTGAACAGAGATAAAAGCAAAGATAATCAAAGAATGTTAATGGAAAGGGCCAAAGGGAGGTAGACATTATGGGTAGGAACTTAAGTTGGCTTCACTTAAACGGGAGTGGGAGTGTGAAATGGTTCTGTTGGTTGTTAGAAGGGATTTTTTACATGTCTAGATCTTATTATGAAATGATCATGAGTTACTGATTTTGATAAAGGGTATTTTTATTCAAAAAGCTGACTAACTAAAACTTTGGTGCTAGCTAGCTTTTCAAATGAAGTAATTATTGATCATGTAGTGCTTCTTATTGTTTAGTAGACATTGACTGACCAAGAACTTGGAGAAATGGCTTCGTACTTCTGACATTGCATTAATGAAAAGCATTCAATTCCTGCGTGAGCACCCCATCTCACATGCTCAGCAACCAGGACGATTGGACAAAGACCATTAATAATTGACTCTGAACATTTTGTTTCAATTTTAAGAGCAAATAATTAAGTATGAATAAGTTATTACTGTGCTTCCACATGATTAAGAATAATTCCACAAAAGTGTGAGTTCATATTTATCAAAGCCATTTACACAAAGCATGATGCTGAAAGATGTCTTAAAGTCGCGTTTTCTGCTTCCTTTCTTTCAGAAAGATGTCGGGCATAGTTTAATACTAGCGTTAGCTTTTGTCCATTGCGTACCAAAGTTCCGGCCACGAATGCAAGAATTGGCTGAGGAACTTTTAATTACTTGGCCACCACTGCCTTTTCTCTTTTTTGATATTTGATCAAGTAGCTAATTGACGATTAAGAAATTTATCCTACGAAGAAGAAATATGAAATTTATATGCATATTTGCAGTATATTTGAGTGAGAAAAATGTCTAATTATGTGCATACTAATATTTAGAACTTTGTTCTTCTTATTGTGTTCCTTTCAAATCCTGATATCTCTCTCATTTATTTTGGATGAATTATTAGCAATTTTCTATAACTATAAACAAGAGTAACACAGCCATATGATCTTTGAGGTCTGATTTGAATCTTTCTGTAGTTTCCTCCCTTCTTTTTCATTCTCCTCAATCCAAATATAGTCTAAGAGATTTTTTCCTTTTATTTTGGACCCCACTCCTAATAATTCATCCAATCTAGTCCGTTCGGTGAACTCCTCATTTTGTTAATGAATTTGGTCATATGACATATAATCAGTAAGTTTAATATATATGTACACACACACACACAGTGGCAGCTCGATATATTATCTTTGTCAAGGGGATCACACCTTCTATTACATGATAACAATAACAAAAATAATAATTTCGAAAATAAAAAATAAAAAAGATATACCATTTTACGCATATCATTAAATAAAACAATCCCAGGTGGTCCTCTAGGAGTTGTTTTGAAATTTTTTTTATTTGGATTTTAAAGCTATAAAGAGTTAATAAAAAAATTATTGTTGACCATGGTTGCATTAATCAAAGCAAGATATTGACTATTATTTACCTTTGAATGTTCACTTAACCTTTGGTTTTCCCTTTTAATATTCATGTAACACGAAAAGTTTATCTTTTACGTTATAAAATCTGTTAAAAGATTAGGATTTATCAACTTTACTTGACTAATTTGGAGACTCGTACATCTTATAACTTAAGTATAATATTTTTTCCGTTTTGAAATTGTGCATGTTGGTTAACTCGTACATGTTAATCAACTTGAGGGCCATTCTATGAATGTAAAATAACTTGTTTCTTACATATAAATATTTCGAGTAAAATTAATCTTATATGTAAAAAGTGTATGGATAGTCATACTATATGCATATTTTTTAAAGTATTATTTCACATATGATGCAAAAAAAAAAACTTTAATTAAAACTTTATGTACTGACATATATCTCTTTATTCATCAAATGGCGGGTTGAAGTATTATCGTTCTATTTATACTTTGAAATAACGTAAAAGTCGATTTATCACACGGCTTTGCCCTTACTAAATTAGCAACATCTTGTTCATTCGGTATCTTGCATGAATCAAGTGCATGAAACGGCATGGTTCATTCGGTATTTTGACTTTTGCCCTTGAGTATTGGTATAATTATTTTTAAGCTTTTTATATTTGATTAACTGCAAAAGTGAATATCTCAATTTTTAAAGGAAGACTGGATTTCTCAACGCACCTTTGATAATATTTCTAAGTCGAAAATCGAATCAAATTGTTTGATTTTATTTTTAAAAAATTTAATTTAATTTTGTTTTGATCAATTTTTAATTGTTTTTTTTTTGTTTTTACTATGACTAATCATTTTCATTCAGTTTTGAAAGCGTTTTAACATGCACGGTGCAAAACAACCAATGTGTCGTTTGTTAAGTAGGTCCCCCTCAAATGGGAGTGGGGGTGTGAATGTGAAATGGTGGTTTTGGTTGTTAGAAGGAATCTTTTATATCTCTAGAATCTGTTATGCTTAACTAGTGAATCTTTTAATTTATTTATATTCTATTAATTTATAAAAATATTTGTGATTTTTTAAAAATTAATTCGGATACTCAACGAAATTTTAAAACTAAAACTAAATAAGAATTAAGTATCCACTGCTTACAACCCAACTATTTTTTTTTTCTGGAAAAAATATATTTTCCATCTTTGAATTTTCCATCCAATTTTAATTTCAATTCTAAATTAGCAAGTAAAAGTTACGTAGCAGTCAGTTCAGATTTTTTTTTGTTAAGGAAATTAACGAAGCTAAGTTAAAAAAATAACATTAAAATAAATTTTTAAAAATTAGGGATAAAATTTAAAAAATAAAACTTTATGAATAAAATTGTAATTCGATATAAATTATAAAGACAAAAATATTTTTGTCTATTTTTTATATAACAATCCATCGTATATTTTTTTTACATCTTTTTTTTAAAAAGGAAAAAATCATAAATCATCTCCTTCGATTGCCTTTTTCACCTTGCCATATTATTCCTCTTCAGTTTGTACTGCTCTTCCAAGCTTGTTGGTTTTTCCGCCCAAGTAAGTTTTCCAATCACCTTCTTCGATTGCCTTTTCTTATTGTAGTTTTTTTTAATATTTTTTTAATTTATTAGATATTTTTAATATTTTCTTAATTAATTGACTGACTAGGAAGTTGCAAGAAACGGTAGAGTATTGCTGTTTAATTTTTTTTTTTTCAAATTTCCAATTCATGGATTTGAAAAATATACTATTTTTTGGGTCACATTATTACATGCATGAAGTGCATGTGCATCAGACCATACGGATCATTCTTTGGTGTATATTGATATACCATCTTCACCCGTTAATGATTGATAGTGTGGGACCCTCCGTGAAATTTCGAAGAAATTACAAAAAAAGTGTGTGGAAAATTAACTTTGGTCTGCATTTTTCTATTCTGTATTGCCAATTACCTTTGTCTATAAAGTCTCTCAGTTAGCAATCATTCACTGCAATAATCAATTAGACTTGTCATTAAAAAACTATAGATGGCGGTGTGCAACGTATCCATTCCAAAAAGGATGGTAATACTGTTACTGTTGTGGCATTCCTTTGCCTTGTTTCCAAATGAGACTGCCAGCCCTACAAGAAACGTAGAAGAGGAGGAAAAAGCTATGCGTCAGAGCCAATGGTGGAATAGCAGTTACTTCAATTTCAATTTCTCGAATCGATGTCAATGGGGAAGTATTAGTTGCGATGAATTTGGAAGCATTGTAAGCATCACCATATACAGCGTGTCTGTCTCACGACCTCAGTTTCGTGATATCAACTTGACTGCATTCCCCAATTTAGAGCATCTGGAACTTAGTGAAATGTCCCTGGAGGGAAGCATTCCAACCCAAATTGGAGCCCTTCAAAAGATCAATTATTTGGATTTGTCCAATAACAACCTTACTGGTGAGTTACCTACTATTCTTGCAAATCTCACTCAACTAAAGATACTTGATGTTTCCAATAACAACCTTATTGGTGAGTTACCTACCACTCTTGCAAATCTCACTCAACTAGAGACACTTGATGTTTCTCACAATAAACTTTCTGGTCCAATTCCATCAAGCGTAGGAAAATTAACTCATCTACAACATTTGTTTCTTTCTTACAACCAAATATCTGGTAGCATACCCTCAGAAATTGGAGCCCTTCAAAAGATCAATCATTTGTTTCTTTCTTACAACCAAATATCTGGTAGCATACCCTCAAAAATTGGAGCCCTTCAAAAGCTCAATCATTTGTCCTTGGCCCATAACAACCTTATTGGTGAGTTACCTACCACTCTTGCAAATCTCACTCAACTAGAGGCACTTGATGTTTCTCACAATAAACTTTTTGGTCCAATTCCATCAAGCGTAGGAAAATTAACTCATCTACAACATTTGCTTCTTTCTTACAACCAAATATCTGGTAGCATACCCTCAGAAATTGGAGCCCTTCAAAAGATCAATCATTTGTTTCTTTCTTACAACCAAATATCTGGTAGCATACCCTCAGAAATTGGAGCCCTTCAAAAGCTCAATCATTTGTCCTTTGCCCATAACAACCTTATTGGTGAGTTACCTACCACTCTTGCAAATCTCACTCAACTAGAGGCACTTGATATTTCACACAATAAACTTTCTGGTCCAATTCTATCAAGCATAGGAAAATTAACTCATCTACAATATTTGTACCTTGGTTTCAATAATCTTCATGGCCCTATTCCTCTCTCTCTGTATGAACTAACTTCTAACTTGACTTCTATTGACCTTCAGTCAAATCAAATAAGTGGTTTCATACATCCTAATATTGGAAATTTACGGGAGTTGAAAAGTGTCAATCTATCAAGTAATAAAATATCTGGTAGCATACCCCCAGAAATTGGACACCTTCTCAACCTTGAAACTCTAAACATTTCGCATAACAAGATTATTGGGGAGATACCATCAACTCTGGGCAAATTACGAATCTACAATAGCTTAGATTTAAGCTACAATAATCTCGTTGGTAGCATACCTAGAGAACTTGGTACGCTGAAACAAATCAACTTTTCATACAACAATCTCAGTGGCTATGTCCCTAAAGGATTTTGTTGCTCATATTGTTACAATTTTGATGGTAATAAGGAGTTACTTGGTCTTGAGAAGAATCATTCTTGTTATGTCCTTACCCCGCCTCCATCTAAAAGGCCAAAGCATTACCTGAATATCATTCTTCCGTTGACAATTTTCTTCAGCATCCTCTCTGTTGGGGTTTTGATCCTTTCTCAATATAAGAGAAAAGAAACAGAGACAACAGTGGAAAAGAATGGAGACATATTCTCAATGTGGAATTATGATGGTAAAATTGCATATGAGGACATCATCAAAGTTACTGAAGACTTTGATATTAAATATTGCATTGGAACTGGTGCTTATGGAAGTGTCTATAGGGCATCACTTCCTAGTGGGAGGATTGTTGCCTTGAAGAAGCTCCATAGAAGTGAATCTCGAGACCCATCTTTCGCTAAGAGTTTCTGCAATGAGATCAAGATATTGACTGAAATTCGACATCGCCACATTGTGAAACTTCATGGTTACTGTTTACACAATCAATGCATGTTTCTCATCTATGAATACATGGAAAGAGGAAGCCTCTTTTATGTCTTGAGTAATGATGTTGAAGCTGAAGAGTTGAACTGGGCCACTCGAGTGAACCTTATTAAAGGAATAGCATCAGCATTGTTTTACATGCATCATGATTGTAGTCCAACAATTATTCATCGAGACATAACAAGTAGCAATATTTTGTTGAACTCAAAATTGGAAGCTTTTGTCTCGGACTTTGGCACAGCTAGACTCCTTGATCCTGATTCCTCAAATCAAACCCTACTTGTTGGTACCTATGGTTATGTTGCTCCAGGTGAACATTTTAATTCTCATTTTCTACCCTTTTATTGAGTTTAAATTAATTTATAAAAATGATTCCTTGACAACATTTCTTGAATCTTGTGTTATTGTAGAACTTGCATACACAATGAAAGTGACTGAAAAATGTGATGTCTATAGTTTTGGAGTGGTGGCATTAGAAACAATAATGGGGAGACATCCTGGAGAGTTGATCTCCTCTTTGTCAAAGACTTGTACTCATAACATAATGTTGAAAGATATCTTAGACTCACGTCTCGCTCTTCCCTTGCAAAAAGATGCACAAGATGTGGTTCTTTTAGTTGCAACAGCACTAGCATGCTTGCGTCCCTCACCAAAATCTCGGCCATCAATGCAACAAGTGACTCAAGAACTTTCATTTTCGAAGATGCCTTTACATGTTCAATTTAATGATATTTCACTCCAGCAGTTGATTGCTTAACATTTATATTTTTTTAGACAAAAGCTAGGAGAGTTTCAAATGGTTTCTTCTGGTGGATTAAAGGTTCATGCAAAAGCTCAACTTGCGAATATCAAATATTTTGTTTTCTTTTCTCCGAATCTCCATTGCTCTAAAGTCTCCATGCTAGTAGTGTTCATTTACTGCAATATTAAATATATAGTGTGTATCATAGCAAATATATTATTTCATTAATGATACAACAAAGCCACTATTCACAAGTAATTTATCAAGCCTTTAAACTGACTTATATATATAAGACTAATTATAGTAGAGATAGTTTTCAGCCAAAACTTTTTATGTCGTCAAAGCTTCTTATAACTGATTTTCCTATATAAGTTACAATTCTCACAAAAAGATTTGACTCTTCTAAAGCATAGGGTGCATTATAGAGAACAAAATGCAAGTACTTAGTCTTGATTAAAAATTGTCAATTTTGAAACGTTATAAATTATTATGAACTTACATATAAAATATATAAATTTCAAATCATTAATTTTGTCATTAAAAATTATTAATTCTGCATTTTCTAATAATCTAAAGTGCAACCACTACTTAAGAAAATTATGCGTATATTTGGGGTTGGGGTCTTTCTCTAGTCCCAACAGACCGTTCTTTTGAAAATGATGTCTTAGCTTTTGGCATTCACAACTTGGAATTTTCAAAACTGAAACTCAATTCTAGTGCCCAAATCACACGTTGGTCGGAAGAGGCCCCATGAATAAAATATAATATTGAAAAGTCTTTGGATGTTAACTTTAGTGGAAAGTGTAACATCCTTAATTTCGTTTCTTTTATTGATAAAGGTACATAAAAAATTTAATTAAGGAAATAAAATTTATTAGACAATATTTTAGATATCTAAGGAAATATAATCCTTAGAAATTCTTCACCTTAGGTATATGCATAGAAAATGTTTCTAACATTAAGAGAACAAATAAAGAAGGAAAATCTAATAAGAAAGAAATTAGAAATAACATACTAAAGAGATGCAAAATTCTTGGATAAGGAAGATAAATTTTTAGAAACAAGTAAAGGTCTTAAACTTTCAAAGAACATTGAATTAGGGTAATTTTTTCTAATTCAAGAACTATAGTTACTAAGTTTAAAATATTTACCCATACATTGGGCTTTTACCTATGGACACTTCATATAGAGTTTTTCCACTTCACATAAGTTTCTAGCAAGCCCATTGGATAACCTAAACAAAAAATTAAACATAGACTTGGACTAGGATATAGTAATTTCACAAATAGCCCAAAAATTATGAAAATGTGACCAAGCCCACCAAGAAAGGAAGAATTTTATCCAAAGCAAAGAAAATGGGTAGGACAAGCCCATAATGGGTAGGAATAAGCCCAAATCCAAGAGGAAAACTAAAATAAAATAAATTAGATGATGATATAATAATAAGAATAAAGATTAGGTTACATGGCATTAAGACAAAAAATTTAGCAAGTGGTGTGATTCTACATTCATCACTTAAGCAAGTGGCATGATAATACAAGGCTTTAGGACAAAAACATCTATATCCTACACTCATAATTTTAGCAAGTGGTATGATAATACATGGTATTAGGACAAAACATTCATAGCCCACACAAATAATATCAACCAAATAATGAAGATTCAAGGGCTAGAAATTTGCCACCTAAAAAGGCAAACCTATCATACTTGTTTAAGACAAAAGAAAATGGAAATGAATCCCTAAATCAAAGGGACCTTGTCCCATATCTTAAGAACATATTATCATAATTTTCAAAATACAAATCTCCTTTTCCTATGCATATCTTGACTAAGGAAGAGGAAGACAAGAACATAAGTTGTTTGTTTTCCAAAAATTCAACAAAGTGTATCCTAATTGTGATAAGGTAGACCCATGATCATGAAAGGTGAATTATTTGGTGGTCTATATAAGAAAACCCACCCTTACAACATTAGAATTTCGTCCAAGTGAGGGAGAAAAAAAAAATAGAAGCAAGGTAGAGTGAGGAAAGGAGAGGAAGAAAGGAAGAAAGAGGAAGGAGAAGTCTAGAAGACTAAGTGCTCCAAGTAAGTTTAACAATATTTCTTTTTGAAGAAAACTTTTGAAACTTATAATATTTGTATGAGATTTTGATCTTAGAACTTTTATGATTGGTCATGATGTTGCTATATCATGTTACATATTGATCTTGCATGTGATGTATGTTTGAATACTTAGGTTGGTGTAGATAGTTCTACATGGTTATGGCTATGGGTGGCAGAATTTTAAGCTTCGGTATTTTAATTTCTGGGAACAATCTATAAGGAATTAAAATAAATGGTTAGCATAAGAATTAAAGATATATGTGTCCCGGATTTTTAGCCACTGGAATCATTCCATTTGGAGTCCATATGAGGTAGCTATGGTCTAATTAGTAGTCAAAGGTCAGAAAATGAATCATCAGGGAAGAATATGTTAGGATAGCTTCGGTAATTTAATTTCTGGGAATTATTGGTAGGGAATTAAAATAAATGGTTAACATAAGAATTAAAGATATGTATGTCATGGATTTTTAGCCACTGGAATCATTCAATTTGGAGTCCATATGAGGGAGATATGAGCCGCTTAGTAGACAAATGTCAGAAAATGGGTCATCAGGGAAAAATATGTTAGGATAGCTTCGGTATTTTAATTTCTGAGAAGTATCTGTAAGGAATTAAAATAAATTATTAACATAAGAATTAAAGATAAATGTGTCATGGATTTTTAGGCACTGGAATCATTCAATTTGAAGTCCGTTTGAGGTAGATATAAGCTGATTAGTAAGCAGAGGTCAGAAAATGTTTATTCAGAGTATGTTATTAAAGCTTTAGTTTTTGAATTTCTGGGAAATATTCTGTAGGGAGTTAAAATCGTACCCCAAGATAACAATTATAGATATAGGGCTCATGGATTTTTACCAACTGGAATAACTCAATTTGGAGTTCAAATTTGGGAGATATGGTCTAATTAGTCAGTAAAGGTCAGAACCTACACGAGAAGAAATAATCTGTACATTTAGGGAGTAATATCACCTTGATTTCTTAATATTTCGCTACAATGTTCAACATAATAGTTTTAGATAATTGTTTTATCTTGAAATTGACACTAAGATCACCTACATCAGAGTTAAATTGAGGGAGTTATGCTCTGATTAGTAAGAGAAGGTTAGATAGGATGAAAACCTGCATCAAGAAAATAAAGAAATAAAATTAGTATTTTAAAAAGAAGATGAATCTTAACAAATGACTAGTATAGCCATAGCCATTGCCATTGCATGAACTTACTACCATTTTAAGTGTGTAATTTTTAACATGGAATTTACCCTAGTACTCATATAAATTTACAAGAAGTTTTGAAAGTGCCGGTTTTATTTGAAAAATCTTAGTATGCTCCGTGGTTGCAGTATTTTCACATCAGAAAAGAATTATTCTAGTTACTGGAAAACAAAATTGTGATTTGTGAAAAGTGCATGTCTAAGGAAAGCTCTGGCAAGGAAAGACATTGTACTTAAGCGTGTCCATTAGTGACCCACCTCTCTTTCCTGGGAACTTTTCTGGTGCGCTGTTTACAGACTACAATTACTATCCAGTTACCAAGGTATTAGTATAGAATTTTGACATGGAAATGTTTTATAAAGTGATATTTTAAATGGTTATGTTCATGGCATGATTACCAATGATTTATGGTAATAGTTATATTTTGATGAACATACTTGTTATTGAAAGCATATTTTTGGCTATCATTGTGAAAAGAAAAGAAATGAGCACGGTCACATGGCAATCCGTGTGGTGCACCAGTAGGGGACGCCCTACCAACGGTTATGATCATGTTAATAAGAAAAGAAAGAGAAAGTGTGCCATGTCAGACGGAGCGAGATAAGCCCGTACCGAAAAGTAGAGAATACTCACCCTGATCGGGGTAGTTTAATGTAAGAATAAGTGGATAGCCATCATATGAAATTCGAAAAATAGTTATTCATGCCATACATGTCATAACTGTATAATTTTCATGTGCATGATAAAGTGCATTCATGTGACCTAAAGATATTTTATGTAGTTTATACAGCTGAACATGACGTGATGAACTATATTGATGGTAAATTATGATTTATTGTTGAACTTACTGGGATTTAATTCTCACTATATTTCCATATCATGTTCAGAAGAATAAATATGCAGATATTCTCTATGACATTTATTATCTCTGTACGTTGGATCGAGGTGCCCTACCTTGGGCAACTTCCAGTTATTTCAGATGTAACTGTCGTAGATGTAACTGAGATTCCGGTGGACGTGCCACCCGAACCAGTGTCCCCGGAAGTAGTCGATATAGATTATTAGAACTAATATGTATCTTTGTACAAATGTTTGTAAAATAATAGTGTGTAGTTTGTAAAATAATAGTGTGTATGGAAACTCAGTATTGTATAAATTAAATAAATGTTATATTGAGTTAAGTTGTAACGAGGTAATAACTTCATGGTATTTTTTTAAAAAAAAAAATTTACATAAATGGAGTTGTTACAGAAAGGGCACATTGATTTTTTTAAAAGTATTATTTCACATATGATGCAAAAAAAAAAAACAAAACAAAACCAAACTTTAATTCAAACTTTATAATTTGAAATAGCATAAAAGTCGATTTATCGCTCGGCTTTGCCGTTACCAAATTAGCAGCATCTTGTTCATTTGGTACCTTGCATGAATCAAGGGTGTGAAACGGCATAGTTTTTCCGTTTAATTGCTTTCCACGTACTTTCCAATTCCTGGGTTTAAAGGATTTTAATTTTTGGTATAAGTCATGCAGGAATCAAGTGCATGTGCATCACACCATTGAGATCAATCTAAGGTGTGGGACCCAAATCAGTTATGAGCTTTTTGACTTTTGCCCTTGCGTATTGGTATAATTATTTTTAAGCTTTTTATATTTGATTAACTGCGAAAGTGACGATCTCAATTTTTAGAAGACTGGATTTCTCTACGCACTTTTGATAATATTTCTAAGTCGAAAATTGAATCAAATTGTTTGATTTTCTTTTTAAAAAATCAAATTTAATTTAGTTTTGATCAACTGTTTTTAGTATCACTAAATCAATTTCATTCAGTTTTGAAAGCTTTTTAACATGCACGGTGTAAAACAACCAAAGTGTCGTTTGTTAAGTAGGTCCTTCCTTTCCACTGTTTCTGTTTACAAACCAACTATTATTTTTTATGGGAAAAATGTATTTTCCACCTTTCAAGTTTACATCCAATTTTAATTTCAATTCTAAATTTTCATGTTTTTTTTTAATTTTATCTTTATTCCTTTTAAATCGTTTCAATATTGTCTTTATACTCTAACTCGGTTAACAGAAAAATCCAAGCAGACTGCTAGTGGAATTACACCCTCTAAGTCATCCCAAAACATATCGTTCACACGTGAAGGTTAATATTCATCTTTTTTTTTTCTTTCTCTTTTATCTCGCTTTTCCTCTTCTTGCTGTTTCGCTTTCTTCCTTCTCACTCTCTTCCTACACCATGAACGTCGCCTCCAACCATTATCAAAATCCTGAAACAGAGGCAAAGTTAAACTCCCAAAATCTGATCGACCTATGAGAATGGACAAGTCCCCAAATTTAAAATTCTGTAGACATACTTTATCTGACAAGGAAACTCTCAAGAACCAAGAACGTCAAGAATAGACACAGTAGAGAGAGAAAGTGGATTTGCAGAGAAAATCTCAAGAACCTAACTTTTGATCTAGGTTTTTTGATTCGTGGAACTCTCAATTTTTTTTTTGGACAAACTCTTGGATCCAAAAGTGGCATTTCTGCTTTTTCTCTAATAAAAAAAAACTTGATATTCTATTTATGAAGGAAATTTGTGATTTTTGTCTGAGAAAAAGTTTTGATTTTCCTCTACCCAATTTCATGATACTCCCAACAAATCTGTCTTCTTTTTCTTTTTAGGGGCCCAAACATTGTAAAAAATTTGGAGTACCGGGGATTCCTATCACGAATTCGGCCCCAAATGAAAGGAGAAAATCTTCCTTAACCACTAATCTATTAGACAAGGCATTTTTATTTTTATATACATATATAATACCATTGATTCGGTTCGGTTAAACGGAAGAAAAATTTTCTAAGTCGAAAATTGAATCACATTGTTTGATTTTCTTAAAACAAAATTGAATTTAATTCAGTTTTGATCAATTTTCAACTATTTTTTGTGTTTTTACTACGAATAATCAATTTCCATTTGATTTTAACACCTTTTAACAGGCATGGTGCAAAACAGCTAAAGTGTTGTTTGTTAAGTAGATACCTCCTCAAATGGGGTTCACATCCATTTAAATTTTTTTATAAAGGAAACCTTGGAAAATAAGAGAAAGTTGGACGGTGGCCAAAGAAAGAGGCAAAAGTCTCTTGGTTTTCCTTACCTATGATGTGAAGCGGAAGAGGGAAGAAAAATAGTGCGCGAGTGAAAAAAGAAAAGAAAAGAAAAAAAAAAGAACCAAAAGAACAGTAGCGCTGCGTGGTGATAAGAAAAAGGGACTTTGTCGGAAAGATCAAATACGTAAACTTGTTCCGGTTCTGATGAAATTTCAGTATGAGTAGTATATATTGTACCGTCGGAGTTTTTTTTTTTTTTTTGTAATTCTTACCTAATAGAATTTTCTAGTTGGATTCCATGATATTGGTGAAGAATTTATATTTATTGTGCGTCTTAGCTGACTAGAAAATCTGTTATCTATTCATGATGAAGAATTTTATTAAATTAGTTCCCGTAATATCTTAATCTCACACGGAGAGACTTTTTTCTTTAAAAATTTTAGTGTCCCTTAATTTATTTATTTATATTGTGATTACTCATTTTACACTAAGATTATATTTCTACTGATTGTGTTAGTGGCTGTCTATTTGTTTGAGTGTTCCTATTATTTTTACACAGGAGTTGAAAAAGAAATATTATTTGTCACTGACCAAAAGAGAAGGAAAAAGCTGTCTCAAAGCTTTAAAAAATGAATGGAAAGGAAGCCTATAATCAAAGCTTAAAATGTAATAAAAAAGAAAGACATGCAAGAAGACTTGAACTAATTGATTGACTAAGAACTTACAAGAAACGGTAGAGTGGTGTTGTTTAATTTTTTCAACTTTCCAATTCATGGATTTGAAAAATATACCATTTTTTGGGTAGAATTAATACATGCATACAGTGCATCTGCATCAGACCATTCGGATCTTTCTTTGGTGTAGATTGATATACCATCTTCACACGAAATTTCCAGGAAATCGCAAAAAAGTGTATTGAAAATCAATTATGGTGTGCATTTTTCTATTCTGTATTGCCAACAACCTTTGTCTATAAATTAAAGTCTGAGTTTGCAATCATTCATTGCAATAATCAATCAGACTTGACATTTCAAAAACTATAGATAGATGGCACTCTACAACATTTCCATTCCAAAAAGGGTACTAATACTGTTACTATTGTGGCATACCTTTGCCTTGTTTCCAAATGCAACTGCCAGCCCTGCAAGAAAGAAAGCATCAAATTCATCGTCCATAGATAAGGCAAAAGCCACGTGTAGGAGCCATTGGCCGTATACTTCCAACCATACTAGAAAAGTAGCACTACGTACAACCATAAAAGACGAGGAAAAAGCTATGCATCAGAGCCAATGGTGGAATAGCGGTTATTTCAATTTCTCCAATCGATGTCAATGGCATGGTATTAGTTGCGATGAATTTGGAAGCATTTTCGGATTTCCAGACCGTACGTGTTCGTCTCACAACCTCAGTTTAGAGATCTCAACTTGACTGCATTCCATAATTTAGAGGTTCTGGATCTTAGTGGAATGTCCCTGGAAGGAAACATTACAACCCAAAATGGAGCCCTTCAAAAACTCAATTATTTTGACTTGTCCAATAATAGCTTTACTGGTGAGTTATCTATCACTCTTGCAAATCTCACTCAACTAGAGACACTTGTTTCTAACAATAAACATTTTGGTCAAATTCCTTTAAGTATAGAAAAATTAACTCATTTGAAATATTTGTCCCTTGGTTTCAACCAAATATCAGATAGCATACCCCCAGAAGTTGGAACCCTTCTAAATCTCAATTATTTGGACTTGTCCTTTAACGACTTTACTGGTGAGTTACCTACAATTCTTGTAAATTTCACTCAACTAGAGATACTTGTTTTTAACAATAAACTTTTTGGTCAAATTCCATCAAGTATAGGAAAATTAACTCATCTGTAATATTTATCCTTTGGTTTCAACCAAATATCAGGAAGCATACCCCAAGAAGTTGGAGCCCATCAAAAACTCAATTATTTGGACATATCCAATAATGGGCTTAGTGGTGAGTTACCTACCACTCTTGCAAATCTCACTCAGCTAGAGATCTGTTTCTAAAAATAAACTTGCTAGTCAAATTCCATCAAGTATATGAAAATTAACTTATATGAAATATTTGTCCCTTGGTTTCAACCAAATATCAGGTAGCATACCCCCAAAAGTTGGATCCCTTCAAAAGCTCAATTATTTGGACTTGTCTGATAACTACTTTACTGGTGGTGAGTTACCTACCACTCTTGCAAATCTCACATATTTGTCCCTTAGTTTCAACTAAATATCAGGAAGCATACACCTAGAAGTTGGAGCCCTTCAAAAAATCAATTATTTGGACTTGTCCTATAATAGGCTTAATGGTGACTTACCTACCCCTCTTGCAAATCTCACTTAGCTAGAGATCTTTGTTTCTAACAATAAACTTGCTAGTCAAATTCTATCAAGTATAAGAAAATTAACTCATATGAAATATTTGTCCCTTGGTTTCAACCAAATATCTAGTAGCATACCTCGAGAAGTTAGAGCCTTTCAAAAGCTTAACCATTTGGACTTGTCTTGTAACAGCCTTATTGGCAAGTTACCTACCACTCTTGCAAATCTCACATATTTGTCCCTTGGTTTCAACCAAATATCAGGAAGCATACCCCTAAAAGTTGGAGCCCTTCAACAACTCAATTATTTAAACTTGTCCTGTAATAGGCTTAATGGTGATTTACCTACCACTCTTGCAAATCTCACTCAGCTAGAGATCTTTGTTTCTAACAATAAACTTGCTAGTCAAATTCCATAAAGTATATGAAAATTAACCCATACGAAATATTTGTCCCTTGGTTTCAACCAAATATCAGGTAGCATATCCCCAAAAGTTGGATCCCTTCAAAAGCTCAATTATTTGGACTTTTCCGATAACTACTTTATTGGTGGTGAGTTACCTACCACTCTTGCAAATCTCGCTCAACTAGAGACACTTGTTTCTAACAATAAACGTTTTGGTCAAATTCCCTTCAGTATAAGAAAATTAACTCATTTAAAATATTTTTCCATTGGTTTCAACCAAATATCAGGTAGCATACCCCCAGAAGTTGGAGCCCTTCAAAAACTCAATTATTTGGACTTGTCCTATAATGGGCTTAATGGTGGGTTACCTACCACTCTTGCAAATCTCACTCAACTAGAGATCTTTGTTTTTAACAATAAACTTGCTAGTCAAATTCCATCAAGTATATGAAAATTAACTCATATGAAATATTTGTCCCTTGGTTTCAACCAAATATCAGGTAGCATACCTCGAGAAGTTGGAGCTCTTCAAGAGCTTAACCATTTGGACTTGTCCTGTAACAACCTTATTGCTGAGTTACCTACCACTCTTGCAAATCTCACTCAACTAGAGGCACTTGTTTCTAACAATAAACTTTCTGGTCAAATTCCATCAAGTATAGAAAAATTAACTTATCTGAAATATTTGTCCTTTGGTTTTAACCAAATATCAGGTAGCATACCTCGAGAAGTTGGAGCCCTTCAGAAGCTTAACCATTTGGATTTGTCTCGTAACAGCCTTACTGGTGAGTTACCTACCACTCTTGCAAATCTCACATATTTGTCCCTTGGTTTCAACCAAATATCAGGAAGCATACCCCCAGAAGTTGGAGCCCTTCAAAAACTCAATTATTTGGAATTGTCCTATAATTGGCTTAATGGTGAGTTACCTACCACTCTTGCAAATCTCACTCAGCTAGAGATCTTTGTTTCTAACAATAAACTTTCTAGTCAAATTCCATCAAGTATATGAAAATTAACTCATATGAAATATTTGTCCTTTGGTTTCAACCAAATATAAGGTTCAAGAGTTTAACCATTTGGACTTGTCTTGTAACAACCTTACTGGTGAGTTACCTACCACTCTTGCAAATCTCACTCAACTAGAGGCACTTGTTTCTAACAATAAACTTTCTGGTCAAATTCCATCAAATATAGAAAAATTAACTTATCTGAAATATTTGTCCTTTTGTTTTAACCAAATATCAGGTAGCATACCCCCAGCAATTGAAAATTTACCAATCAACTATGGCTCGAATTTAAGCTACAATAGCCTTGCTAGTAACATACCTAGAGAACATGGTATGATTGGATGCATTGACTTTTTATACAACAATCTTAGTGGCTGTCTCCCAAGTGAAATTGATCACTCTTACTGTTCCTACTTTGTTGGTAATGAAGAGCTTGATCTAGATAAGAATCTTTCTTGTTCAGCTCCATCTAAAAAGCCAAAGCATTACTTCGAGATCATTCTCCCTTTGGCAACTTTCTTTGGCATCCTGTTTGTTGGGGCTTTGATCCATGCTCACTATTCAAACAAGAGAAAAGCAACAAAGACACGAGTAGCAAAGAATGGAGACATATTCTCAATATGGAATTATGATGGTAAAATTGCATATGAAGACATCATCAAAGTGACAGATGAATTTGATATCAAATATTGCATTGGAACTGGTGCTTATGAAAGTGTCTATAGGGCATCACTTCCTAGTGGGAGGATTGTTGCCTTGAAAAAACTTCATAGTAGTGAATCTCAAAACCCATCTTTTGCCAAGAGTTTTTGCAATGAGATCAAGATGTTGACTGAAATTCGACATCGCAATATTGTTAAACTTCATGGTTATTGTATACACAATCAATGCATGTTTCTCATATATGAATACATGGAAAGAGGAAGCCTCTTTTATGTCTTGAGTAATGATGCTGAAGCTGAGGAGTTGAACTGGACCACAAGGGTGAACCTTGTTAAAGGAATAACATCAGCATCAGCATTGATTGCTCTTTTCCTTGTGACAAATTTAATAGCAATAAGGAGTTACCTTGTCTTGAGAAGAATCTTTCTTGTTCTTTCCTTATCTTGACACCATCTAAAAAGCCAAAGCGTTACTTAAGATATCTTCTGCATTATAACTTAGTAAGTAGTCTATTATTTTTCAATTTTAAAATTGTGCCTATCTCACACCTTAATCATCATTGGGGACCATTCCATGAATGTAAAATAAGTTGTTTCTTATCCAAAGTTGATAACTCAACTGATAAACAAGTTTAAGTTGAGGGACCTTCGTAATGGTGGAAGTTTGAGTTTTTAATACTTTTGAAGAAGAATAATCTCAGTATCCCGAGTGTAATTAGTCCCATAGTTAGGAAGTATAGAGACAGTCTTGCCATATGGGTATTTTTTAATGTACTATTTCACATATGATGCAAGAAAATAAACTTTAATTCAAACTTTATATACTTACTTTTATCTCTTGATTCATCAAATGGCTGGTTGAATTCATCAAATGGCCGGTTGAATTCATCAAATGGTTCGTTGAAGCATTACATTCTATATATAATCTAAAATAACATAAAAGTCGATTTATCAACAGCTTTGCCATTTCTAAATTAGGAACATCTTGTTCATTTGGTATCTTAAATGAATCGAAGTGCATGAAACGTCATAATTTTTCCTGTTTAATTTATTTATACTTTCCAATTCCTGGTTGTAAAGGTTTTTTTTAAGTATAATTCTTGCATGAATCAAGTGCATGTGTACCACACCATTTAGATCTATTCAGTTCTGAGCTTTTTGGACTTTCCCCTTTGCATATTTGGTATAATTATTTTTAAGCTTTATATATTTGATTAACTGCAAAAGTGAAGATCTCAATTTCAAATGAAGACCGAATTTCTCTGTACACTTTTGAAGCAACTTGTATAAAGATGATAATAAGGATGCTACTTCAAAAATGTTGTGCGGTAGCTGGTGATAATGGAACTTAATTTTCGGAAATTAAAGAATTAATCCCACAAAGACCATGACCGTTACTAATAGTAGACTTTGAAAGTCAGAATCTCAAAACAATCAAGCATGACTAAATTACTTCTATTATATGGCTAACTGTTTAGGTTGGTAGAAGGATAAGAATAGATAATTCTATAATTTTTTATTCTAAGCCAGAGTATTATTTTTAAGAAAATTGAATTTTTTGTTTCTCCTTCTGCTTCAAAGCAGCTCAATAAATTTCATATTTTATTTTTAAAGCAGAAAAATAAATTGTACGATCATTTTTTAAACAGTCTAGGAAAAACTTGCTATAGTGGGCACAATCACTTGTGCGATTAAGTTATATTTATATCTTTTAAGTACATGTAGTAATTTGTCAATATTTCTCAGAAAATTAATGTAACGCTTGACCTCAACTTTAAGCTTGAGTTTTAACACATAAGGCGGATCCATTCTTCAAGTTTGGTTCCTATGACCTGTCTAACCCATCTTGACCTGTCCTGTAATTTATTTAACAGGAAGCCTGCAATTTATTATAGTAAAAAGAAAAAAAAATTGTACCTTTATTCAAATTCAAACAGGTCTTATGATCAAGTAATTTAGAATTCAATTTTTACCATTATTATATTAATATTTTTTCCAATTAAATGTATAAATTAACTTTAATTCATCATATGATGTTTTTCAAATAGTAATCAGATTATCAGTAAAAAGCATAATAATTTCTTTTTTGATATAAGATGAAAAAAAAAATTAAGGATCAAGATTTAGATTAAATTACTTAAATCTCTTATGCTTAAATGTGGAGCATGAAACAGGCTTCAGTAGAGCTTTTTGGAAAGAATTACTATCAATTTATCCAGAAAGAAGGTCTTTTTTTTTGTCAAGATATAGATAATTTCATCGAACAATAAAAGAGAGGATTCAAGTCCGATACAAATAAGAACAGAGGTATACAAGCAACTATGTTAAGAACAATAAACTAAAAAAAAAAAAATTAAAAGACGAATCAGTATTTCAGTGCATATAGATATAGACTCCATAAACATCTCCATACAGGATGAAACCCACTTAACCGCTAAAGGAATGAAACATAAGAAAAAAAAATTAACTAGGAAACCATAATGAACAGAGTCAATAAGTTGAGAGTCCTGCAAATCCTATCAATTGAGAAAACAATACAGCTAACATGTTACTCGTATCTATTCACCGTCAAGAAACTGTAAAAAAACTCTCAACTTTTCTTGAAAGTTAATCCTTCTACCATTCTTCTTTTGAGTTTACTAATATTGTTGTGAATCTCTCAAAATTTTATAAAGGTGAAATATTTTACCAAACTTATTTTTTCAAATTAAAAATAGGGAAGAGACTTTCAATAGGAAGAAAAATGAGTCCTCTAGGAAACACAATCACACAGATGAATGCTTGACCTCTACTATAAACTTGAGTTTTAACTTGTCTCAACTTGAGTTTCATTAGATTGATTAGTGGATCCATTCCTTCAAGTTTGGTTGATATAACCAGTCTTACCTATCTTGACCTGTCCTGTGACAACTTGATTGGTGGGTTTCCTAGCACACTTGCAAACCTCACTCAACACGGTTGATGTTCTTTACCTTCTTCTTGAGAGACAATGGGACACAATCTTCAAATGGACTACATAATAACAAAACAAGCAATTTCATGTATAATGACAGAAAATTAGATTAATTATTTATTTTGTTTATCTTTTAGTATTTCTCATTAACTCCTTTGTAATAAAAGTGGGGTTGGTCATCTTTGATTAATAATTTATAAATTTTTAAAACCTTCTTAGATATATACTAAAAGTGGGGTTGGTCATGTTTAATTAATAATTTTTAAGTTTTGAAAACCTTCTTAATCAAAGTTTAAAAAGTAACAAAAAGCAAGATGTGCGGAGAGACTATAACTTTTCCAAGCACTATTGGAATATTTAATTAGCTCATGTTTATTATACATTAATTTTTCCAGTGCCTAATACGCGAATATACTAATTGACTAACTAAGAACTTTTAAGAAACGGCGGAATAGTACTGTTTAATTTATTTCTACTTTCCAATTCATGCATTGGAAGAAAAATATTATTTTTTGGATAGAATTCTTACATGCATCAGTGCATGTGCATCAGAAGATTCAGATCACTTTTTTGGTGTGGCACTCAAAATGAAATCAGTTTTGAGCTTTTTTGTTTGTGTGTCAATATAACGTCTTCATCTTAGTATTTTTTAAATAAAAAAACATTTTTATGTTCATTTAATGGTTCAGTTTATATATTTTCTTTTTCATTTAATTGGGTGAGTAGTTCACTCATATTATATGGAGAAAGCCACTTCTGACACTTTAAATATCATCATTTACTTGAACCCTAGGACATGAAAAATTGTCACTATTATCATCAATGCTGCTGTGAGGTAATTATTTTCATTTACTTGTTGAATCATATCCATCAATTCTTAAAACATTAAAAGATATCTAGAAAAGAAAAAAAATACTAATAATTATATTCGGTAAGGACAAGAACACCAGCTCCAACTAGGGTGAGACAAATACTATTCTGTCTATCAATAAAGATATACCAAGAGACTAAAAACTCCCATGAGATAAAGGTATATGAAAGATTAAAAAAAAAGGCAAGGAAGCTTAATCAAATTTAATAAGTAAAGATATATGGGCATTTGGCCTCGCCTGTTGTCTTATCCAAAAAAAAAAATTATAACTAACAATAAAAATATAAGAGAAGGCAGCCGAAGACTTAGAGTCATCTATTAGAATTTGGACATTAATGATGGCGTATGGGAAGAGCTTTATTCACTATTAACATAATTCTCACTTTTAAATATTTAATGGTTTGGAACCAGTCGATGAATGTTAAATGAGTCAATTTTTCTGTCTGGGTTAACGAGCACGGTCACAATATTTTTCCACATATTCTATAACTGCATGAACACTAAGTAATCATGACGAAAGCCCTCAATAATAGACTTTGAATTTTTGTATGATTTTTGAAGCATAAATGAATTATGGCCACCCTTTTATGTCTAAAGAAATTGCTGAAAATGGCAGAGTAGAAGTCTTTTTAATGTTCAATATCTAATGCCCAATCTCACAATTTACTGATAAATGAACAAATAGGGTTTGATCAGATAAAGTGGTTGTTTCAAAGTAGGATAGATTGAAGATAAACTTAAACCAAGAAACATGTGCAAAACGCACTGTCCTTTTAGTGATGTTTGCCTCCACTATATTTGCTATAGAATATATGGTAAATCACCCCTATGCGTTATCTTAAGTACCTAGAGATTGCCAAACAACAACTTCTGGAATATCTTCTTAAGAACAATTTGAAGTTTTAGAAAAGATAATAGAGAAGGAGAATTAATGTGTTTTCTGAATGTCTTTTAAATCTGCTAGACTTCTTATGTATAATAAAATTCTATTCAGACACAATTTTTTTAGAGTTGCGATTTTTTTGAAAAGTTGTAACCTTTTTATAAGTTATGACTTTTCTGAAAAATTGTACCCTTTAAAATTTAATTTAAAAAATTCTAGTTAAAAGAAAACTGTTTGATCTGTTTAAAAAATTCAAATTAAAAGAAAAATGAAGAACCTATATCGAAATTTGAATTTTTTGCATTTTGCTCTACTCAAAATTCTATTTAATATATGGTGTGAAAGTTAATTTATATATAAAGGCTTAAAAGCCTTTATAATCATTCAATGTGGGACCTAAATACTTTTATATACATTTTTTTGAAACTATTTTCTCTAACAGTGGTAGCATCTAATTGATCTATATCTTGTAATATTTTTTTGATTGAATTTTCCTGTTCTATTTTCTTTTATTTATCAGGAAAAAACACTATTTTTTTCGGTTTCCTGTGTTGATCGAATTTTCTTTTATTTTTTGCACCAACATTATCTTCATAGGGAAATTAGGCTCAACAGGCACAAAAACCCGGTGGAACGAGCACAGTCACCCAAATATGTTCAAGTGCCCTCTTTCACAACGTGGTGATAATTGAGATCAAATGGTATTTATATATTTATGTAACATATATGCACCAATTTGTTTATATATTGCTCATCAATTTCATATAATCAAGTTAAAAACATGAATTTTCTATATGTCCTAAACTGAGTCTTTTTTGCCCCTTGATTTTTGATGTTTCCTTTAAACAAATAGTGTGACTAACAAACCTTTTATAACCTACAAACTTGTAGTTCAAATAATAAGTAAATTTAAGCTTCGTGGTTAAGAGGTCTCTACAATGTCAGGAGTTTGTACCTATAGAAAAATACTTGTGGAAGAGGTAGCTTCAGTATTTCAAACGATATTAGTCATATATTCAAATGATGATATAGAGATATAGGTATATGAAAAAAAAATGCCTTTTATAATTGCCAGTATTAGGGAACTACGGTCATTTTCTAATTATCTAAAGCAACAAATATGAAGAACAAGGAATTATAATAATATGAAGGCTGGACCTCTACCATAAACTTTAGTTTCAACATGTTGATCAGTGGATCCACCCCTTCATGTTTGTCTCATATGGCCAGTCTTCCCCATCTTGAGCTGTCCTGTAACATCTTGATTGGTGAGCTTTCTAGCACACTTGCAAAACTCACTCCACTTGGTTGATGTTCTTTACCTTCTTCATGAGATACAATGGGGCACAATCTTCAGAGTGAAAACATTGTAATAAAATAAGAAATTTCATGTATCATGACATGAAATTAGATCAATTATTTATTTTGTTTATCATTTAGCATTTTTCGTCGACTCCTTTAAATGATTATTTATTTACTTTATCATTTAAGATTTGTTGTCGACTCCTTTAAGTTGGGGTGTTCATCTTTATTTAAAATACAATTAAAAAAGTTGTACCAAAAGATTGAAAAACTAATGAAAAGGAACTTAATCAAAGTTTAAAAGAGTAACAAAAAAAGCAAGACACCTAGGGGGACTTTAACTTTTCGAAGCATTATTGGAATATTTAATTAGCTATAGTCTTTATTATACTTTAATTTTTCCAGTGCCTATTACGCGTACCTTCCAATTGACTAAGGACTTACAAGAAACGGCATAGTCGTGCTGTTTAATTTATTTCTGCTTTCCAATTCACGCATTTGAAAAAAAAAATTAACTTTTGGATGTAATTCTTACATGCAGCAGTGCATGTGAATCAGACGATTGGGATCATTTTTTGGATAGAAAATCACTCTTGAGCTTTTTCGTTTGTGTATTGATATAAAATCTTCATCTTAGTAGATATTGCTTTTTAAAGCTTCTTTATGGGTCATTGAATGTTTCCGTTTATCAAAAAGAGGTCTTTCGTATTACTTTTTTCCATATTTAATTGTGTGAATAATTCACTCTAAAACATATTATATTGGGAGAGCCACTTTAAACACCATCATTTATTTGGACTTTAGGACATGACCAAGTAAAGAAATGGTGGCTTTTTTAAAAGAAACTAAAGCAAATATAGAAGCCACCCACTCAAGTGATAAATCCAACCAAACAGTCATATGGGTAATATCTCTAACCAATTCTGCTAGACTACGGGCAACAATATAGTGTAGAAGAATTCTCTCTCTCTCTCTTTTATATGAATATTTTCACACTTTTCAAATATAGAATTAATCTCATTTAAATACTGAAGTTGTATTTCTTTACAATTTTTTTTTGTTCGAATCCAAAAGCTCCAGCGTCGTCCCTTATAATACATCTCACAGCACCTTCCCCGCTGCCAAATAAAGTAGCGTCCACATTTATTTTAAAACGGGGATAGTTAGGGTATTTCCATGCATACCACTTCATTCTGAGCCAAAGTCGATATTCTTTTGTCATAACAGGATTAATTAGGAGTGTGAACAGAGATAAAAACAAAGATAATCAAAGAATGTTAAGGGAAAGGGCCAAAGGGAGGTAGACATGATGGGTAGGAACTTAAATTGGCTTCACGTAAATGGGAGTGGGAGTGTGAAATGGTTCTGTTGGTTGTTAGAAGGGATTTTTTATATCTCTAGAACTTATTATGAAATGATCATGAGTTATTGATTTTGATAAATGGTATTTTTTTTTTTCAAAAAGCTGACTGGCTAAAACTTTGGTGCTAGCTAGCTTTTCAAATGATGTAAGTTTAGTAAATCTTATTGTTTAGTAGACATTGACTGACCAAGAACTTGGAGAAATGGCTTCGTACTTCTTACATTGCATTAATGAAAAGCATTCAATTCCTGCATGAGCACCCCATCTCACATGCTCAGCAACCAGGACGATTGGACAAAGACCATTAATAATTGACTCTGAACATTTTGTTTCAATTTTAAGAGCAAATAATTAAGTATGAATAAGTTATTACTGTGCTTCCACATGATTAAGAATAATTCCACAAAAGTGTGAGTTCATATTTATCAAAGCCATTTACACAAAGCATGATGCTGAAAGATGTCTTAAAGTCGCGTTTTCTGCTTCCTTTCTTTCAGAAAGTTGTCGGGCATAGTTTAATACTAGCGTTACCTTTTGTCCATTGCGTACCAAAGTTCCGGCCACGAATGCAAGAATTGGCTGAGGAACTTTTAATTTCTTGGCCACCACTGCCCTTTTCTCTTTTTTGATATTTGATCAATTAACCAATTAATGATTAATAAATTTATCCTACGAAGAAGAAATATGAAATTTATAAGCATATTTGCAGTATCTTTGAGTGAGAAAAATGTCTAATTATGTGCACACTAATATTTAGAACGCTGCACTTCTTATTATGTTCCTTTCCTATCCTGATATCTCTCTCATTTATTTTGGATGAGTTTTTAGCAATTTTCTATAACTATAAACAAGAGTAACACAGCCATATGATCTTTGAGGTATATCATTAAATAAAACAATCCCAGGTGGTCCTCTAGGAGTTGTTTTGAAATTTTTTTTATTTGGATTTTAAAGCTATAAAGAGTTAATAAAAAAATTATTGTTGACCATGGTTGCATTAATCAAAGCAAGATATTGACTATTATTTACCTTTGAATGTTCACTTAACCTTTGGTTTTCCCTTTTAATATTCATGTAACACTAAAAGTTTATCTTTTACGTTATAAAATCTGTTAAAAGATTAGGATTTATCAACTTTACTTGACTAATTTGGAGACTCGTACATCTTATAACTTAAGTCTAATATTTTTTCCGTTTTGAAATTGTGCATGTTGGTTAACTCGTACATGTTAATCAACTTGAGGGCCATTCTATGAATGTAAAATAACTTGTTTCTTACATATAAAATAACGAGTAAAATTAATCTTATATGTAAAAAATGTATGGATAGTCATACTATATGCATATTTTTTAAAGTATTATTTCACATATGAAGCAAAAAACAAAACTTTAATTAAAACTTTATGTACTGACATATATCTCTTTATTCATCAAATGGCGGGTTGAAGTATTATCGTTCTATTTATACTTTGAAATAACGTAAAAGTCGATTTATCACCCGGCTTTGCCATTACTAAATTAGCAACATCTTGTTCATTCGGTATCTTGCATGAATCAAGTGCATGAAACGGCATGGTTTTTCTGTTTAATTGTTTTCTACGTGCTTTCCAATTCCTGGGTGTAAAGGATTTTTTTTTTTTTTTTTGTATAATTCTTGCAAGAATCAAGTGCAGGTGCATCACACCATTCAGATCAATCTAAGGTGTGGGACGCAAATCAGTTCTGAGCTTTTTCATTTTTGCCCTTAAGTATCGGTATAATTATTTTTAAGCTTTTTATATTTGATTAACTGCGAAAGTAACGATCTCAATTTTTAAAGGAAGACTAAATTTCTCTACACACTTTTGATAATATTTCTAAGTCAAAAATCGAATCAAATTATTTGATTTCTTTTAAAAAAATCGAATTTAATTTAGTTTTGATCAATTTTTAATTGATTTTTTGTGTTTTTACTATGACTAATCGATTTCATTCAGTTTTGAAAGCTTTTTAACATGCACAGTGCAAAACAACCAAAGTGTCGTTTGTTAAGTAGCTCCCCCCTCAAATGGGAGTAGGAGTGGAATTGTGAAATGGTCGTTTTGGTTGTTAGAAGGAATCTTTTATATCCTTAGAAGTTATTATCAACCGATTATGGCTTATTAAATTTAATTACTTGAATCTCTTATGCTTAACCAGTGAATCTTTTAATTTATTTATATTCTATTAATTTATAAAAATATTTGTGATTTTTTACAAATTAATTCGGATACTCAACGAAATTTTAAAACTAAAACTAAATAAGAATTAACTATCCACTGCTTAGAACCCATCTATTTTTTTCTGGCAAAAATATATTTTCCATCTTTAAAGTTTACATCCAATTTTAATTTCAATTCTAAATTACGTAGCAGTCAGTTCAGATTTTTTTTTTTGTTAAGGAAATTAACGAATCTAAGTTAAAAAACGACATTAAAATGCCTTTTCTTATTGTAGTTTTTTTTTATTTTAATATTTTTTAAATTTATTAGAGATTTTTAAATATATTTTTTAAGTTATTAGAGATTTTTAAATATATTTTTTAAGTTATTAGAGATTTTTAATATTTTTAATATTTTCTTAATTAAAATTTTAAAAAGGTGCCACCATATATCAAAACATCTGGAGGGTGGAGAAGGTACTAGCTAACACATTAAAATGTTTGGAGGGAAGAACTCCAACATTGTAAAAAAATTTGGAGTACAGGGGATTCCTAACGCGAACTCAGCACCTAATGAAAGGAAAAAATCTTTCTTAACCACTAATTTATTAGACAAGACATTTTTTTATTTTTATATAAATATAATACAGTTGATTCGGTTTGGTTAAATCAAAGAAAAAATTTTAAGTGGAAAATCAAACCAAATGTTTGATTTTATTAAAAAAATCGAATTTAATTCGTTTTGATCAAATTTCAATTGACATTTGTGTTTTTATTACAAATAATCAATTTAATTCACTTTTGATGACCTTTTAACGTGCCAAAGTGTCGTTTGTTGGGTAGGTCCCTCCTCAAATGAGGCTCACATTCATTTAAATTAATTAAAAAAAAGAGAGAAAACTTGGAAAAGAAGAGAAAGTTGGACGGTGGTCTTTGCGATGAAAGAGACAAAAGTCTCTTGGCTTTCCTTTATAATGTGAAGCGGAAAAGGGAAGAAAAATAGTGAGTGAAAAAAAAAAAATAGAACCAAAAGAACAGTAGCGCTGCTTGGTGAGAAGATGAAAAAAGGGGTTTCTAGACTTTGTCGGCAAAGATAAAATGGGTCAACTGGTTCTGACGAAATTTCAGTATGAGTAGTATATATTCTACCGTTGGAGTTTTTTTTTTTTTTTTTTTTTGCCTTTTCTACTCGCTGCTTTTTTATTCTTACCTTAGTTGGATTCCATGATATTGGTGAAGGATTTATATTTATTGTGAGTCTTATGTGACTAGAAAAACTATTATCTATTCCATTATCTGATTATAATGAAGAATTTTATTAAATTAGTTTCCGTAATATTTTCATCTCACAATGAGAGATTTTTTTCTTTAAAAATTTTAGTGTCCCTTAATTTATATTTTTTTTTATTGTGACTACTTGTTTTACACTAAGATTATATTCCTGCTGATTGAGTTATTTGCTTTTAATTTGTTTGTGTGTCCCTTAATTATTTGTCACTGACCAAAAGCCAAAGAAAACACTGTCCCAAAAGCTTAAAAAAATGAATGGAAAGGAAGCCTAATCAAAGTTTAAAATGTAATAAAAAGCAAGACATGAAAGAAAACTTTAACTAATTGACTGACTAAGAACTTACCAGAAACGGGAGAGTAGTGCTGTTTAATTATTATTTTTCAACTTTCCAATTCATGGATTTGAAAAATATACTATTTTTTGGGTCAAATTATTACATGCATGATGTGCATGTGCATCAGACCACACGGATCATTCTTTGGTGTATATTGATATACCATCTTCACGCGTTAATGATTGATAGTGTGGGACCCTCCGTGAAATTTCGAAGAAATTACAAAAAAAAAATGTATGGAAAATTAACTATGGTCTGCATCTTTCTATTCTGTATTGCCAATTACCTTTGTCTATAAAGTCTCTGAGTTAGCAATCATTCACTGCAATAATCAATCAGACTTGTCATTAAAAAACTATAGATGGCAGTGTGCAACGTATCCATTCCAAAAAGGATAGTAATACTGTTACTATTGTGGCATTCCTTTACCTTGTTTCCAAATGAGACTGCCAGCCCTACAAGAAACGTGGAAGAGGAGGAAAAAGCCATGCGTCAGAGCCAATGGTGGAATAGCAGTTACTTCAATTTCTCGAATCGATGTCAATGGGAAGGTAAAATTAGTTGCGATGAATTTGGAAGCATTGTAAGTATCACCTTATACAGCGTGTCTGTCTCACGACCTCAGTTTCGGGATATCAACTTGACTGCATTCCCCAATTTAGAGTCTCTGGAGCTCAGTGGAATCAAGCTTGAGGGAAGCATTCCAACCCAAATTGGATCCCTTCAAAAGCTCAATTATTTGGACTTGTCCAATAACAACCTTACTAGTGAGTTACCTACCACTCTTGCAAATCTCACTCAACTAGAGGCACTTGATGTTTCTCACAATAAACTTTCCGGTTCAATTCCATCAAGCATAGGAAAATTAACTCATATGAAATATTTGTACCTTGGTTTCAATCATCTTCATGGCCCTATTCCTCTCTCTCTGTATGAACTAACTTATAACTTGACTTCTATTGACCTTCAGTCAAATCAAATAAGTGGTTTCATACATCCTAGTATTAGAAATTTAAAAGTTTTGACAGAATTAGATTTATCAAATAACAAAATATCTGGTAGTATACCCCTAGAAATTGGAGCCCTTCAAAAACTCAATTATTTAGAGTTGTCCAATAACAACCTTACTGGTGAGTTACCTACCACTCTTGCAAATCTCACTCAACTAGTAGAACTTGGTGTTTCTCACAATAAACTTTCTGGTCCAATTCCATCAAGCATAGGAAAATTAACTTATCTACAATATTTGTCTCTTGGTTTCAATAATCTTCATGGCCCTATTCCTCTCTCCCTGTATGAACTAACTCATAACTTGACTTCTATTGACCTTCAATCAAATCAAATAAGTGGTTTCATACATCCTAATATTGGAAATTTAGAAGTTTTGACAGCATTAAATATATCAAATAACAAAATTTCAAGTAGCATACCACCACAAATTGGAAAATTACAAGAGTTGAAAAGTGTCAATCTATCAAGTAATAAAATATCTGGTAGCATACCTCTAGAAATTGGACATCTTCTCAATCTTGAAACTCTAGACATTTCGCATAACAAGATCATTGGGGAGATACCATTTACTCTGGGCAATTTACCAATGTACTGTAGCTTGAATTTAAGCTACAATAATCTCGTTGGTAGCATACCTAGAGAACTTGGTACGCTGAGACACATCAACTTTTCATACAACAATCTCAGTGGCTATGTTCCAAGAGAAATTTCTTGCTCTTTTTATCGTCAAAAATTTGATGGTAATAAAGAGTTAATTGGCCTTGAGAAGAACATTTCTTGTTCTTTCCTTACCTTGACTCCATCTAAAAAGCCAAGGCATTACTTGAAGATCATTCTCACTTTGACAGTTTTCTTCAACATCCTAATTGTTGGGGCTTTGATCCTTTCTTGCTATTTGAACAAGAGAAAAAAAAAAAACAGAAACAAGAGTAGCAAAGAATGGAGACATATTCTCAATATGGAATTATGATGGTAAAATTGCATATGAAGACATCATCAAAGTTACAGAAAACTTTGATATCAAATATTGCATTGGAACTGGAGCTTATGGGAGTGTCTATAGGGCATCACTTCCTAATGGGAGGATTGTTGCCTTGAAAAAACTTCATAGAAGTGAATCTCAAGACCCATCTTTTGCCAAGAGTTTTTGCAATGAGATAATGATGTTGACTGAAATCCGACATCGCAATATTGTGAAACTTCATGGTTATTGTTTACACAATCAATGCATGTTTCTCATCTATGAATACATGGAAAGAGGAAGCCTCTTTTATGTCTTGAGTAACGATGCTGAAGCGGAAGAGTTGAATTGGACCACAAGGGTGAACCTTGTTAAAGGAATAGCATCAGCATTGTTTTACATGCATCATGATTGTAGTCCGGCAATTATTCATCGAGACATAACAAGTAGCAATATTTTGTTGAACTCAAAATTGGAAGCTTTTGTCTCAGACTTTGGCACAGCTAGACTCATTGATCCTGATTCCTCAAATCAAACCCTACTTGTTGGTACCTATGGTTATGTTGCTCCAGGTGAACATTTTAATTCTCATTTTCTATCATTTTATTGAGTTTAAATTGATTTATAAAAATGATTCCTTAATAATATTTCTTGATTCTTGTGTTATTGTAGAACTTGCATACACAATGAAGGTGACTGAAAAATGTGATGTTTATAGTTTTGGAGTGGTGGCATTAGAAACAATAATGGGGAGACATCCTGGAGAGTTGATCTCATCTTTGGCAAAGACTTGTACTCATAACATATTGTTGAAAGATATCTTAGACTCACGTCTCCCTCTTCCCTTGTCAAAAGATGCGCAAGATGTGATTCTCCTAGTCACAACAGCACTAGCATGCTTGTGTCCCACACCAAAGTCTCGACCATCAATGCAGAAAGTGACCAAAGAACTTTCATTTTCCAAGATGCCTTTGCATGTTCAATTTAATGATATTTCACTCTAGCAGTTGATTGCTCAAGATATATATTCTGTAGACAAAAGCTAGGAGAGTTTCAAATGGTTTCTTCCAGTGGATTAAAGATTGATGCAGGTCATCTTGCGAACATTAGATATTTTGTTTTCTTTGTTCCGCTCTAAAGTATTAGCACATTTATTCTTCTGAAAATGATGTCTTAGCTTTTGGCATTCTCAATTCGGAATTTTCAAATGGAGTATTCACAAGTTTTTAGATGTTAACTTTAGTGGAAAGGGCACATTGACTTGACTACTAATAAATTATAACCTCGTCTTTAAATTTGGCAATTAAATAAAAATATGAGTAAAGACTCGTTTATTATTTTACAATTATAGTAATTATAACTAATTTAAAGATTTAGTCATTAGTTAAATTTTTTATTTTATTTTATTTAGTCATAAATAGTTATTTCCTTACATAATTCGTTTGCCAAGCACCAGAGAGAAGGCTTATCTACAATTCACATGTTACTTGCTTCTTATATTATTAAAAGGGAATTCTTTAATTTTAGTATTATTTTACCATATGACAATCTTGTAAGGGTTGTTACCAGTACTCGTACTAAATTTTAACTTTATATTTTATTTTAGTAGATAACATTTTAATTTAGACAAAAATATTTGTCACAGATATGTTCATTTCTACACCTTTATTGTCACATTTAAATGTAACGAATAAGGATTTATACTCTCTAGCCATATTTATTACTTAAGTAATATCATAATATTTAAAAAAATTACTTAACTATTTATATTCTCTAGCCATATTTATTACTTAAGGATTTATACTCTCTAGCCATATTTTGAAAAAAATTAGGGCCTGTTTGGTTTCCTTATTTTCAATTTTTAGTTTTACTGAAAGATGAAAATAAGTATAAAAACACGTTTGTTTATTTTTTTCAATTTTTATTTTCAGAAAATATTTTCTGAATTTCTAAAAATTATTAAAACGCCAAAAAGAAATTTTTAAAATTTTTATTTTAAACTATATCCACAATATTTTACTGTTTATATAATTATAAAGTAATAAAAATAAAAATAAAGTAAAAATATAACTATATAACTAAAAAATAATAAAAATAAAAATACAAACTAAATGTATTTTAAAAAATATAAAAAAAAAAAAATTTCACAAACCAAATAAATCTATGTCCACCAAATATGCAGATTAAATGGGCTTGCAAACTTTGACTCATTTTAACAGTACCACCTATAATGATTCGATATGCACTTTGTGATTATTTAGTTAAAATGAATTGAATAACCTCACCAAAAAAAATTTCTAATAGTTGTTTGGAAAATGTGTCCTCCCTTATTGATTGCTCTTCTAGAAATTGGAAAGGAGTGATAAGAGAGATGGTTCCTAGGCAAGTGGTTGAGGAGATTATGGCTCTTCCCATTCCAGAGGTAGATACTGAAGATAAGAATTTCTCTGATGATGGAGTGTACAACATCAAGAAGGGCTATGAACTTACTAAGTGTAATGAATCTGATAATAGCAGGGGTAAGGCATCATTCTCTGCATCTGTCAACCCTAGGTTATGGACCTGGACTTGGAATTCTAGAGTGCCCAAAAAATAAATTTCATCTGGAAAATTTTAAACAACGCTTTATCCAGTAGAGCTAATCTATTCAGGAAGAAGATAGCTAGTGAACCCTTATATCCTATTCGTGATTGAGAATAAGAAACTCTGAAACATCTATTCCTAAGATGCAGTAGGGTAAGACCAACATGGTTCGGGGCCGATATTCAATGCTCCCAAAACATTACCAGGATTGAAGACTAGATTAGTTCAAAAATTGAGAAGTACATGCAATTGGGGTCTGAAGCCTATGGGATTGTAGACAAATTGTTTATAATCCTATGGTTTATATGGAAAGAAAGAAATGATTTCATCTTTGAGAAACAGAGGATAAACCGAAGCAGATTTATCAACAAATCACAGAGTCTTTACACATGCATAACTTCTATAACAAATCAGATAAATTCCACTGTCCCTCAAGGGCAAAAATAATACAGATGCGGCCTACCTAAGCTCTACTTTGAAGTGTCACTTGGCAACTGTGGCTAAATATTCGGATGGCAAGATGTTGACAGGAATTACTGAATCATGTTTAGCCGTGTCAGCGTTATAAGCAGAAGCGAAGGCCATGGACTCTGCAATGGTTCTAGCAAGCAATTTGCTGATGAGAAATGTGGTTTTCGAGTCAGATTGTAAAAATTTAATTGATGTTTGTAACGGGAAGATTAATGTGGGGAATATCTGCCATATAATAAGGCAACAAATTGAAAGCTTTGGGTTTGACGGAGGATCTTACCGGTTCGAACGGACTCCAAGAGAAGGAAGTTTTGTTGCTTATCTGATGGTTTGAGGAAGCTCATGGTGGAGGACGCAAGAATCTGTGGTACGAATGTTCACCAAAGAAGAAGGATGGAAGATTCGGGTCCTCCAGTGCGTGCCTCTAGTTCATCTGGGTCTTGTGGAATGAAGCTATTTTGGATGAATCCCGCGAGAAGCTCGCCCAACACTAGATCTGAAGTGAGTTCTATCGAAGGAGGAAGAAGATGGCCCTGGAGTTTGTCTGAGTTAGCGGCTGTCTCCGTGGTGGTTTCAGGCTTTGTCTATGTTTTTTTTTGGCTTATGCCAGTCCCCAAAAGAAATTAAATAAATAAAAGAAAAATAAAATAAGGACAGGCGAGATGACGCTACAAGAAGTATTAAATAATAAATAAAACAGATGCAACAAATGAGTGGGGAGAAATTTGTGGTACACACTTCCTTCACAATTTGTCACTATAATTGAGAATTATATTATTTTAAAATATATAAAAGTTTTTTTGTTTATTACTATGAACATACTGAGCTGAAAGTTTGAAGGAAAAAAAATAGGGCATGAACAACTTGCTTGTTTGATCAATTTCAGGGTCCCATTCCTTCATCTCTAGTACAAAGATAAAGACGAAAATGACAAAGTAGTAGATTTATATACTTTAATCTGTTTTTTTAATAAAAAAATAACAAAATTTTATTAAATATAAAATACAACGGCACTTATAATAATTATAAAAATTTTAAATATATATATAATTTTTTGTTGAAATAAAATGTAAATAAACACTCAACTGATAGGTTTACCATTATTACTTGTTCTCATATACTAATAATCAATATTTATTTAAATTTTTTTATATGTACAACTCATCTAAAACTAATTCATGAATTTTTGTTTACATAAAAAACACTATATAAACTATAACTAATTTTGAAGCATACAAATATAATATTTATTTATTATTTATATTAGACATCACACAATTAAAGTAATTTCATACATGTTATATATATATGTATATAGACAGGCACACATACACACATTTTTATATATAAAAAAACACTCAATTTATTACGACAAACTAATCAAGGTGTTATCATTTATTTAACCCAAATAGACTAATAAAAAAATAGTACGTAAATTAATTTTAATCAAACAAATGATTAAAAAAAATTCAACATATTAACATGCTTCCATTTTTAAAAAAGGTAGTTTCTAGACATACATGTATACTTCAATGATGCTAACTTGTATAATAAAAAAGTAACACTAAATACTAAATATATAATTAGCAATGAAAAAAAAATTAATAAACAATATAATTGCCTTAAAGTTTGTTTGAAGAATCCACAATGGGATCACGAAATCTAACAGCAATGGAACAGACAATTGGGACCACCAAATCTAAGAGGGGACCACTCTTTTCATGTCCAGTTTCTTTCTATCCAATTGAAGCAGTTTTACCAATCGCAATAGTCTTCAGGCCATTAATTGGAGCGCTAAGTGCTGATTTGGCGGCCAAGTTTTTTTCGGTGGTGAATGACGGCAGAAGGGAGAGAGGCTGAAAACTATGCATGGCGATAATAAATATAAAAAGAATTATATCTTAGTTTTGTCCATTAAACTACTAACTGAGATTTTGTGATTGAATCCATATAATATTAAACTTCCCATGGCTATTTTCACTTTCAATTTGATTTTTTTTTACAGTCTCATTGGTGCCACCAGCTACACTTGGCTCTTTCTCGGAAAAGTATTAATTATCAGATAGGTTTACCATTATTACTTATTTCCAGAAAACTAATTAAATGTATTATTTTACTATGTGTTGCAACAACAGTAACTTCAGTTCAAACTTTATGTACAGGATACATCTCCTGATTTAGTAAATTGTGGATTGAAATATCATCAAAGGGCAATGTCAATGGAGGCTAAGAAGAACAAAAACTTGGTAGGCCTTAGAAACCAGTAGCTTGTTACCCACTTGTTGCATTGTTGGTTGAAACTTTGGCTTTTAATAGGGGTATGCTATTGCAATAGTTGCCGTAATAACTACATCTTGAGCATCTTTCCCAGAACAGGGAACACTTAGACGTGACTCTAGGATATCTTTGGATATCTTTCAAAATTATCCTTTCAAATTTCGGAGCCTGCTCTGTTAAAAAGGAAATGAGCTCTTTTGGATGCATTACTATCATTATTTGTAATGCCACCACTCTGAAGTTATAAACATCACATTTTTCAATGACATATACTGTATAGGCAAGTTCTGTAACCAACCAAGAAATCTAGATAAATTGTTAAAGGAATTTATTCATTTAAAAAAAAAGGAAAAATGAGTAAATAATTTATACCTTCAACCAAGCAAACAATCAGTATTTGTTTACTCTACATACTCTATTTAAATTCCCCAATTCAACTTAGTTAATCAAATTGAACAGAAAGACACGGAGGAATAGAAACTTACCAGGGCCAATATATCCATAAGTACCAACTGGAATAGTATCATTAGAGGAATTAGGATCAAAGAGTCTTATTGTGCCAAGTCTGAGACAAATGCTTCCAATTCTGCGTTCAAAAATATAACGCTAGTTGAAATTTCTCGATGAACAATTGCCGGGGTATAATCATGATGCAAGTATCATATTTGCCCTCTTACTCCAATTCAACTCTTGGGCTCCCATATCAATGCTTAAGGCATAAAATAGGCTTCCTCTTTTGAAGTACTGATAGACTAGAAACATACATAGATTGTGCAAACAAAACCCATAAAGCTTAACAATGTTTCGATGACAAATATTTGTCAACATTTTTCCCTCATTGTGAAAACACTTGTCTGAAGGAATCAGACCAAGAAGATTATTGAAACTCAAATTGAAGGTGGAACTATTGGCAAGATTCCCTATTCAGTGATCCCAAATTCTTTAGGCTCCCTATTTCCTGAGGAATTGGACCAATCAAAATATTGGAACTCAAATCCAAGATGGACAAGTTGGCAATTCCCTATTTCTGAGAGGATGAAGCCCCTAATTTTATTGTAAGAAACATCAAGCTGCACTAATTGGGTGAGATCACTATAACAAAACCATGGCATTACGGCGGTTTTTAAGTGGGCATAATGACGATTTTGACCGTCGTTATGTCCATTAACGACAATTTTAAAACCGTCGTGGAACTCCAGGCATAGCGACGATTTCAGTCAACTGTGGGAATAACCGTCGCTATGCCTGAATTAACAACGGTTTTTTAAACCGTCGTTAAACCAGTTTTAACGACGATTTTTAACCGCAGTTAAAAGTAACGACGGTTTTTAACTGCCATTAAAAGTAACGACGGTTTAAAAACCGTCGTTACTTATAATTTTTTTTTTTAAATTTTTTATTAATAATATTAATTTAATTTTTTATATCAATTTTATTTTTAATTTAAAATATAATATTTTGTGCTATCCATAATACTAATAATGCTTAAATTTTTTTATTATTAAATTTTGATGCAAAATAAAAATTAATTTATATTTTTAATACTTTATAAATTAATTTCGATACATTTTATTTTATTATATAATAATTAAACGTGTGAATTATTTAATAATTGAAAATTTTATTTTAAAATTTATTAATATTTAACTAGATACTAAATATGTATAAAAAAATATAATATATATATATATATATATATATATATATATATATATATATATATATATATAATTAATAGTAACGAACGTAACAAAATTACATATACAAATATAATAACTAAATCAAGTTCTCGGACCCTGCGGATGCTGATCACGCTGATGCCCACTACCACAATCGCTGGGGTCCTAAAAAATAAATTTTGTTTGTTAGAATTTTTAGTGTTTTCAAAATAAACAAAATTATACCAACAATTTTTATGTATTAAAAAGTTACCCTGGGTCCGAAACTATGAAGTCCTGAAATTTCAGGTGACAGCTGACCCTGAAATTTTTGTAGCAGGAATGTCATAGCAGCCTCCATCTGTGCTTGCCGTGCTGCAAGCTCAGCATCTCGTCGTTGGAGCTCAGCGTCTCGTCGCTGCTGCTCGACGTCTCGCTCCTGCATAGCTGTCGTCAGACGCTCCACCTCATTATGTAACTCGTGGTATGACGGCCCAGACTATGAGCTCTACCCAGACGAACCACGACCGAAAACTTGAGTTGGGCAAACACCCAACCCAAATCCTCGAACGCAATCAGAGTGCTCCTTAGTGCCAAGAGCTCTCGCAAGCTAATCAGCCGTCGAGAGCTCTTGGGACGAGCTGTCCTCCTACTGGATCGAAGCAATTTTCTCCTAACATTCAATAACAGAAAATTAATAATATTAAACAGTATCTAAAAATTAAATAATTACCCACGTATGGTTGATAAGATTTTATTACTTACTGCAACAGCTCAAACTTTGTCGTTGATATATGATCCGTCAGCTCTTTTATGAGCTGCCGTCCATACATCACCACGAGTCACTGGACCCCCAACAACAATCTCCTGAAAATTATAATAATTAATCAATTTATGATTATATATATTATAGTCTTCTAAACATTTAAAAAAACAAAATATTTATAGATTTAAACTTACCATCTCCGTCTTTTTACGCGCAAGGCTCTTGGATCCAGTAGTGTGTGGCATTGTCAGCTGTCTTTTGTTCCGTTTATTCTTCGCAGCCACATCCTAATTAATTAAATAAAAAAAATAATTAGTGACAATATTTAAAAGTTAAATTTTATAAATATGTTAATATACACAACTTACCTTAGACTTCGCGTCAAGGCGATAGTTTACGAAAGTTGCCCACTGATCAGGTGGGATGCCTGTTGGGACTTCACTCTGCAACTGATCTCTGGTCTAAGTACCATCGTACGCCAGGCGAAATAAATTACATCGTGCCGCTCTTCATTTTGCTCCTAGCGACTGCATGATCAGTTTCTTGTGTTGATCCGTCACATTAAAATGTGTCTGCAAACGAAAGTAAAAAATTAGTTACACATAAATTGCATATAAATTACAAATAAATATAATTAATTACAAAAGATATATGTTTTCTAACCTGAATATTATTTACGAAGAAATTCGTCTTTGACTGCTGAGGAATGCTCCTCTAGTCCCTGTAGGAGATCGGAAATAACCGAAAGTTATCCCCGATGGTGCCGAGGAAGACACCGAGCAAACCGCCACTGTCTCCGATAGCCTAATGGTTGTTGTTGAATTGGACAACCACCTTTGACCCCTGAAGCAGGGCCCATACGTCGTGGACAATCAACTGTCTGGACGTCGTCTGCCCGGTCGCGTCTATCAAAATAATTAGTGACAATTATATATTATGTTACTAAGACAAAATTATTAAACGCATAAAGTGTACATGTTTACAATACTCACCGACTACATCAACTGTCCAACTCCTCCTGCGTTTGCTGATGTACTGTAAGTTTTACCAAATAACCGCAAGCGCATGGCGTAGCTGTAGCTAGTCTGGCGAGTACGGGCCGTATCCCACAAAGAACAATGTCAATTACTAGAATTATACGAAACGAGCTATCTAGATCGATGTAAAATGATAGAGAGTTTGTCACAAGTAAACAAGTAAAGATAAACAATTAAACAAAGCCTAGGGTTACAGTTCACCGCACTTATGATATTCAACATCCAATTTATACCTCTAATTGCAATTATCTAGGTTATTGGAGATGGTTTAGCCTTAATTAACTAGCAACCTCTTTCAAGCGATACCAATCGTACCTAGGTTAATCCAATTGCCTACTTTCGTGGTTCTTAGTTCAACCTAAGTCCATTAATTTCTATGCCAACTATGGAATACAATTAATCGGTTTTCTCGTGCCCACTAATTGATTCATTCCTAGAGAACCTTAAACTACTTTCGTAATTAAGATATCCCTAATTAACCATTAGGTTCGGGTATTAATTTTCACCTTTCAGTCTATCAATCAATATCCTAAGACGTGATAAATATTGGCCAAACATTCATCAACTCCTATAACCAATGCATAATAGCCAATCGAAATTTAACCATAGATAACACAATTAGGGTTCCAATTGTTCAATGTGCAGAGTGTATCATCACATCATAAGTGGGTTTACCAAAACCCTAGATCAAAATCTACTCAAGCATGATAAAAAGATAAACCAAAACCAAATTCATTAAGCAAACCATAAGTATTCAGTACAAACCAAGACAAATAAGTAGAAGTAGGAGTAGAAGTAAAGATGGAAAGTTAAAACCTGGGTTGCTAAATGTAGAGATGAAATACAATGCTGAATCAGTGAGAAATCTACCCTAGAACATGAATTCAAACTCTAATCCTACTCTAAATCTACTCCTAAGGTGTTTCCTAACCCTAAAACTAGGTGGAGAAGGTCTGAAATGTGTTCTCCCCCCTTTGGCAGCAATTTTCCCTCAATATATAACACTTTGGGCGGCCAAAACCCTAAAAAACACGGAGCTCGCAGACCCGCAGCACGGCCGTGGTCCAGGACACGGCCTGGCTCTGCTTCGGGCTGGAATTTGGGGAAATGCTGTAGCATCTGCCCAGAGCACGACCTGGCCGTGCTTCATGCTGCCATGCTCAGTCGCCAAAGTGCTGAACATGAAAGTTGTAGCTCTATGTCTCTTCTTTCCACAACCACTACAATCACCTTAATCGGATCTATATTGAGGGAGATATGACAAAATTAGTAACCAAAGGTCAGAATTCGTCCTACTACACTGTGATTTTGACTTGAGAGCTCTGTAACGCCATGAAATCTCCCGAATTTGACTAAGTGTTCAACATAAGAATTGTATATTATTGTGTTATCTTTTCACAGCCACTTGAATAACTTTGATTGGAGTTCATAAGACGGAGATATGCTCAAAACAGTGCTGAAAGCACAAATGCTGAGGGCTGCCATGCTTCTTTTTGGTTGAATTTTGGTAAGCTTCCTCCTTGCTTCCTCCTCATCATGGTTCCATATCCATTTGTACTTCTCATGAGTGTTTACCCTTGCTTCTTGGCCTCTGTTGCTCACCTACAAGCATAAAAACAACCAAAGCAGTATCCAAAGCAAAACATAACCAAAAGCAGGGGAATAACCACAAGTTTACTATGAATTAGGGGATAAAATATAGCATTTAAGTACTCAAAATACCCTTTATCATCTGCGCTCCTGCTCACCGGGCTAATGCTCCTCCTCTACACCGCCGAAGATCGCATCAAAATCGAACGTATTATCGTCGTCCGGTGCCTGAGCGTCGGGTGGGGGGAGTGTGCATGGGACGGCCTACGAATCTAGTGGATGGGAGTCGCTACCAGGGACTGATGACCCGACAGCCTCTGACTCCATAGTGGGCTGTCCGCCCTCACTGATCGCCCCACGGGGAGTGGGAGTGTGAGAACTGGACGCCCCTGCCATGCCCGTGTAAAGTGATCTAGCCTTCTTCATCGTCACCGCTACTGGTAAAATGAAATTAATAAAACAATTATAAAATAAACTTTGCCTAATAAAAGTTATGGAAATAAATAAAATAGTACAATAATTATAAGTAGTCTAAAATATATATAAATAGGCGGCAACAACAAAAATAATACCGTAACAAGCATAAATTAACTACTCCTTCTGAAAACAATCTTTCTAAATTTTATGTATGTAATGGATCGCTCTCGTAAATAAGATTTTCATCTTCATCGCCTATCTCGTATAAGTCACGGGGTTTTAAATATATCACTATACTCTAGTTCTTGTCCAGCTCATCTTGTACATAGTACACTTGATGAGCCTCAGATGCCTGGATGTATGGCTCATCATCATCATTTTCACCAGTGTGAATCAAACAAGAAAAATCAACCGATGTCACCCCGAATTCATCAATTGCAATTCCTCTCGTTGTAGTTGTGTTGGCTCACATACACTTAAATAATACGACTGTAAAATGGCCATGGTAGTTTAACTTGATAATGTCCAATAGTTTTCCGTAATACGGGATGCCACCAAACTGCATGTTCGTGTCACTACTACTTGCATAACTCATCGTCCCGAAAGTACCGTAAACTCTACTATTTTGAGATGTCATCCCTTGATCTCGTTCTAAAGTTTGAAATTTGAATCCATTGACATTGTAAGCACTGTATCGACGTGCTCTATCTAGTGGACCAAATGCCAGGTATTTTAAATCAGCACACTGCGATCCATCGGCATCAATTGTGATCTAGAAAACGAATAAAGGATGAGTTGTACTCATATTTGACATATGAATTAAATGTGACCATGTTGAAATACTTACACGACACGAAAACCAAGAGACAAATTCTCTGTGGACTTTTTTATCTATCTCGGTAGATAATCGCGTCTGACTTCTTAAACTATGTCGTACATAATCTCTAAATTCCCTATTGAGAAAACATTGTCTAAACACTTAATGCTACACATGACAAAACACTACCAAAAAAATTGCATTTAGCGACCGAAATTAGCGACCGACAAAATTCTATCTCCAATTGCGACTGACAAGCCACTATTTGCGACTGAATTGTTGCAAAATTTATTTCACATACTTTGAAACCGATATAGCAACAGATAGTGGGGTGGCAAAAAATTTCGGTGACAAAAGCGTCGCAGAGTAGTGGCAGATTGGTATTGTGCGACCGAATTTTGTGACTACCATAATCGATCGTTAATAGCGACTAAATTGTAACTGTTTGTCACCGAAAATTTGTTAAATCAATTTAAAGTTGCCTGGCATCAGCGTCTCGGTGCCCTAAATCCGAAATTCCCAAATTTGCGTCCTGGGCTCCTCTCTTCTCTACCGTGAGTGTTGTCGTCCTCCGATAGTGTTTTGCCGCCAGTAGCCATTCTCCTGTCGCCGATAGCTTAGCTGAGTCCCATCATGAGTGTGGATGTCTTGCTCCTCTCTTCTCTGCCGTGAGTCCCATTGTGAGTGTGGACGTCTTGCTCCTCTCTTTTCTACCGTGAGTCCCATCGTGAGTGAGCCACCGGTAACTGTTCTCCCAGCCAGGTATGTGGACGTCTTGCTCTGTTTCATTTTGGGTGCTAAGATCCTTAGGTAGTATTGGTCCTTTATGGGTGCTAAGATTATTATTTCTTCTGATTGAAAGTGACCAGCTTGCTAGCTTTGACCTAATGCAAAACTAATGGAAGCTTTGGAAGCACAGAATTATTAATTACTTTGGTCAAATTGAAGATGTTATATACATACTATTATCTGGCTCTCCATTTATTATATATCTGACTAATATATGTGTATACCTTGACATATGCTAGCAGTGACTTGTCAGGCTTAGAGTTCCTCCTAAATCATCATAAATCTTAATGAAACATTAGAATTTATAAAACTTACACTCACTTCAGGCATATGGCTTTCTGAATGAGCTCTTGACAACATGTTTATCTGTTAGTGTTATCTATGCCATTCATCCAGATGAACTGTTCTGATATATTGAACCTATATCTGTAAATGTGATTTCACGAATGGGTATGCATCCTGTTCTACTTCATTCCAATGTAAAAGGAAAAAGTAAAGAAAGGAAGGAAGGCCGAATGTTGAAGGGTAAAATATTTAAATCAAATACGATTCTGTCTGGATATATTAGAATTTAGAGATAAAGGAAAGGTAAAAGAGATCCAAGTCCTGTCAGAAAGTAAATGGTCTTCTGCTTAAGCAACCAGGAAAACCATAGAAAACTTATTTTGATTTGATTAATGCATTATTTCCTTGCTACTGGCTTTGGACTTTGTAGACTGAATATTAATGTAATAAATAAAAAATCCTACTTGTTAAAAATGAGTCTAATTTGACCAAAAATCTTAAGCAACAAGAATAGGACATAAATAAAACTAAATGAATTTTCTATATTATGGCATACATATGAAGATTGTTTAAAACTTAAATAAACATACAAATTTAGTCCATGAATTTATTTAGTATCTATAATTTAATATTTGAATTTACCAAACAGTAAACAATTTAATCAATTCATTATCTTTGCTCTAACTACATGTTAATATGGCATGTTAAGTGTTTATATGTCACATTAAGAGTTAATTAATTGTACTACGTAGGCATTGACTCAACTTTTTTTTAAAACTCCAATACATACAGTTGTGATCAACAGATATGACAACTAGAAAAATTATGAAGCTCTCAAATAACTAAGAAACTTCATTTTTCTCCTCTGAGGAAGCTAATTTGTTTTCATCAGCTTTAGTCAAGTCTTGGATAGTTTCAACTGCTTCAGTTTCTCTTGAATACTCATTTGCTAAAACTGAAGAAAGCTCATTATTCTCCTCTGAAGGAGGCAACTCTGTTTCTTCAAGTACCTTAAGCTCCTCAATGACCATGTCTTGATAAATCAAATCAAAATCTTCTGGGGTTAGCAAATCTTTCTCCAGGTTCTCCTTTAATTTTGACTCTACATCATCTGAGGTTATAAAGTCCACAACTGCTTCAGAAACCTCTTTTGTTTCCTCCACTTTCCCTGAATAAACCTGCACACTTTTCTCCTCATTTTGTGTTGCCTGTTCATCTGAGATGGTACTTTAATATAATTTGAATCACCACTATCTTGGGTTTCAGCAGCAACTTCACCACCAAATTCAACAACTGATTTGATCTCTTCATCAACAATCACCACCTTATCTTCACTTTGAGATTCCTTTTTCTGGGTCTCTTGCAATGTCCCTTCCATTTCATTATGACTTGCAGAAACAGCTGCTGCTCCAGATATAAAAAAACCCCTTTTTCTTGCCTTTCTCCTCTTTGACTACTACATACTCAAAACTTTCACTTATGGGTCTCAGAGAACCATTTCCACTATGACCATTTTCCTCCCTAAGTAATTTCAAATCAATTTATATTGACCAATAATGCTAGCATAGCTAAAGGACCATCTGCTGCTAAAGTGGTTGAACCCCTATTTTTGTTGCTGACAAGACAAGAATTTGGACCTGATGGACAGCACAGTGCACTGCAGGTTTTGGTTAATATCTTAGAACATCCACAGTGTTGTGCTAACTATTCATTGACGTCTCACCAAGCTATTGAACCACTTATCCCCTTGTTTGATTCTCCAATATCAGTAGTGCAATAGTTGGTTGCTGAGCTTCTCTCACATCTACTTTTGGAAGAACACCTTCAGAAAAATCCAGCAACACAGCAAGTAATTGGTCCTCTTATTCGAATTCTTGGTTCTGGTATACACATATTGCAGCAGAGAGCTGTAAAGGCCCTAGTTAGTGTTGCAATGACATGGCCAAATGAAATTGCAAAAGAAGGTGGTGTTGTTGAACTTTCTAAAGTGATATTGTAAGCTGATCCTTCCCTTCCTCATGCTTTATGGGAGTCTGGTGCTTCTGTTTTGGCAAGTATTCTGCAATTTAGTTCTGAATTCAACCTGGAAGTGCATGTTGCTATGTTGGTGAGGTTGCTTCGTTCTGGTTCAGAGAGCACAATTATTTTACCCAAAAAAAAGCATCTGGACCTTCTTGTCAGCCCGCATATCAGGTTTACTGGATATTCTCATAAGTTAGAACCGGTACATGGCCTTTAAGATTTTGGCTTGTTTCCCTTTAAGTTCTTTTTTAGGCCTTGTCCTGTTGTCTAAAAAAAAGAACCGGCACATGGAAACTGACATATTTTTTTGGGACAGACATGGAAATTGACATAAATAGGTATGAATCTAGCATGTAGATTCTAAAGGCTATGTCCTAGACCTAACCAATCAAATCCCTCAAGCAGATCCTCACTAGAGTGCACCACAGCCAACGATTTTCCATTACTGAGATTTATCCATGGCTTCTAAGTTCTGCAAGTGATTGAATTTTCATTATTGCCTGGGACTTGATTTTGTTAGTATCTGAATTATTGGTATTTGATTCTCTAGTCTAGGCTCTATAGATTTATTTTGCTAATGTGTTGCTAATTCACTATCATTCATCTGGTCTATATTGTTTTGAGCAGAGTAGAATCAGTGTTGATTGGAGAAAAAATTACCTTTTTTCTTACTGACAAAAAATGTGAGATATGTTTAAAGCAGAATCAATAATTGGAGTGTCATGCTAGTAGGGGTTGCCTTCCACCCTTCCATCTTTCTTTTCTTCCATCAATAATTGGAGGGTCATGCATTAATTCCTGCGTCATTATCTTACTCTTTACATACTTATTTTTCATTACAATATGTGGATGTATGAAATAATATCATAACTTATCTACTAATAACTTGTCTTGCAGTTGGTTATCAGTATGGAAATTTCAAAAAATCGAAGGTGGATGTATAATAGGTTAAATGAGAAGAAGTCAGGAATATTGGATGAGTTTGTGGATGGAGTTGTTGAGTTCATTCGTTTTGTTACTAGTCAAAGCAGAAATGAAACAGTTGATTTCATTAGGTGCCCTTGTATAAAATGCAAGTGTCAGTCATACAAGACAGTGGATGATGTTAAAGTTCATTTGTTTAGCAAGGGATTCGTGCCAAGTTATTATTGGTGGACATCCCATAGAGAAGTATCACCACAAATGATGTCAATTATTGGTGAAAATTCGTACTACGGTGAAGATGGACAGAGGGAAGAATACAATGTCTATCAGCAAATGATTATGGATGCAGCCAGACCTGAAATTGGTGCTCAATTAGAATTTAGTGAAGCCGTAATTGAAAATGTGGAGGAGGATCCAAATCCAGTCGCTCAGAGATTTTATGACATGTTGGCTTCTTCACAAGCACCATTGTGGGAGGGATGCGAGACTCAGTCGGAGTTGTCAATGTCACCGTGGGCTATGAGTTTGAAGTCAGATTATAATATGTCCCAAGGTTGTTTTAATCGAATGGTTAAGGGTATTGGCAGTGCATTACCAAATGAAAATCGTATGCCGGATAACCTTTATTATGCAAAGAAGAATGTCTCACAGCTTGGGATGGGATGTGTTAAAATTGACTGTTGTCCAAAAGGTTGCATGTTATTTTACAAAAATGATGAGCAGCTGACACATTGCAAATTTTGTGAGGAAGAACGATATAAAACTATTAGACAAAAGGGGAACTCAAAACAGATTCCTAAATCCCGGATGTGGTATTTTCCTATTGTTCCAAGACTCCAAAGGTTGTATTCATCAATGTCCACTGCTGGTCATATGAGATGGCACAATGAGAACCAGAGAGAGGATGGTGTATTGTATCATCCATCTGATGGAGAGGCATGGAAACATTTTGATAGAGTCTATCCAGAATTTTCAAATGATCCTCGCAGTGTGAGATTGGGGCTATGCACTGATGGATTTAATCCACACGGGCAATCTGGTAAAACATATTCGTGTTGGCCTATGATTTTAACTCCATATAATCTTCCCCCATGGATGTGTATGAAGAGAGAATTTATGTTTTTGACAATCATAATTCTGGTTCCATCGAATCCGAAGAGTAAGATAGATGCTTATATGGAGCCGCTCATAGATGATTTGAAGATTTTGTGGAATCAAGGCATTGTAACTTATGATGTATCCTTAAAGTAAAATTTTGTGATGAAGGCAGCATTGATGTGGACTATAAATGACTTCCCTGCTTATGGAATTTTATCAGGTTGGTCAACTGCAGGAAAGCTTAGTTGCCCAATTTGTATGAATCAGTCGAAAGCGTTTTATCTTAAGCACAGTCGTAAAGTAACATTCTTTGATTGTCATTGTAAGTTTCTTCCACTTAATCATCCTTACAGGAAGAATAAAAATTCATTCAAAAAGCATTGTGAGGAACACTCTCCCATTCCAAAACGGTTTAGTGGTGAAGAGATATGGGATATAGTTAGAGAAATACCTACCATCCAAGAATCTCAAGGAACCCATCTACCCGGGAGTAGTAGGGATCATAATTGGACAAAACAAAGTATACTTTGGAGTTTACCATATTGGAAAACACAACTTCTACCTCACAATATAGATGTGATGCACACAGAGAGAAATGTGTTTATGAACATATTTAATACAGTAATGGACATGAAAGGTAAGACAAAAGATACATGTCAAGCCAGACTTGATATGGGTGAAATTTGCATACGTAAGCAACTTGAGATGCAAAAAATTGGCCATGATAAGTACATAAAGCCTAAAGCAAAATATACTTTGAGTAAATCACAACGGTTAGCAATATGTGAGTGGGTAAAAGATTTGAAGTTGCCAGATGGATATGCATCCAATTTGGCTAGGTGTGTGGATACGAAGGAGGCAAAGTTGCATGGTATGAAAAGTCATGATTGCCATGTGTTCATGCAACGCTTGTTGCCCATTTCATTTGACGCATTACCGAGGCCTATTTAGAATCAACTTGTTGAGCTTAGCTTATTTTTAAGGGATTTGACCTCTACAATGTTAAAGATAGATCACTTGAGGAGTATGGAGAAAAATATTCCTATTATATTGTGCAAACTTGAACAGATATTTCCTCCAAGCTTCTTTGATTCAATGGAGCATCTTCCTATCCATTTGCCTTATGAAGCTCAGATTGGAGGTCCAGTTCAATATCGATGGATGTACCATTTTGAAAGGTGTGTGTCTATTTGCCTAAATAATTTACTTTATGTAATTGATATATGATTTACACTACCTAATGACTTTATTGATTATTGTTTAGGTTTTTGCGAACTTTAAAAGAAAAAGTCAAAAATAAAGCTCGAGTGGAAGGGTCTATATGTGAAGCATATTTAGTAGAGGAAATGTCAACATTTGCTTCTTATTATTATCCCTCGGATGTATGTTCAAGAAGGACTAGAATGTCACGTAATGATGGAGGTGAAAGTTCTTCCTCTCACACACCTATGTCAATTTTCAACTGTCCTGGACATAGCAGTGGGAAATCTCAATCTGTGTTCCTTAATGATCGTGACATGAGAGCTGCCATTTTGTATATTCTTAATAACTGCGAAGAGGTTCAGCCTTACTTAGAGTAAGTGCAAATATAAATTTTACAAATAAATCATTGTGCATGTGCTGTTATATTCAAAGCCAACTTCAAAATTCATTTATATTATATTTTATAGGATGTACGCTGAATTTTTAAATGAACTAGTTCCTAATATATCAGAATCTCAAATTGACTCTGAGATTGCTTCCAATTTTCCTATGTGGTTTAGAGAATATATAAGTATTTTACTTAATTATGAATTTGTTCTTGACTCATATGTTATATAAGATAACATCTTTTTTGAATTAGGTGGAAAACCCAACAAATAATATTCAAGATCATATTTTATAAGGTTTAGCTTGGGGTCCACTTACAAAGGTTGAATCATGGCCAATATATATAATCAATGGATATAGGTTTCATACTCTTAATCATAGCGAAGGCAAGCAAGCTTTAAATTATGGTGTATGTGTACGAGGCACTAATGGACAAATAGAAGATGACTTCTATGGGATATTGACTTATATTTTTGAAGTAAGTTTCATTGGTTGGCCTATCAAAAGAGTAGTTCTTTTTAAGTGTCAGTGGTTTGACAATACTCTAAATCAAGGTACAAAGGTACATCACCAATATGGACTTGTTGAAGTAAAGCAATCGAGAAGATACAATCGGGCATACGATCCTTTTATACTTGCACAACAAGCTGAACAAGTGTATTATACACCATATCCAGAGGGTCATAATGGTTGGTTGAGTGTTATTAAAATAAAGGCACGTAGTACAATAAATGCTCCTACCGCTCAACAAACTGAAAGAGATGTTCCATATCAACATGAAGTTCAAGATCTTTCAATGATACAAGTTGACACAGATGTATATGAAGATTCACTTGTAGATGGAGATGGTGATGTAGAGGAAATTGGTGCGGACATGATTAACCAAGTAGAAGTAGATATGTCAAGTGAAGATGTTTATGCTTCTTCAGATAGCGAGGGTGAATTTAGTGATTTAGAATCATCCGTTGACTAGTATAGGTTAGATTATAATATATTGTAATGACCTTATTACAATAATAAATGGAGTTTTTAGTACTGTTATTTTCATAATTTGTATTAATTATGAATTTGTTTTTTTTTAAATTTACAGATGTCTGACACAGCTCGAGGACGTGGTCGAGCCACTAAGGCTCGTGGGAGAGGACGTGGTAGAGTGATGATGCGTATTTTTGCAAGTGTACGAATCGTTCAAGTAATAAAGTGTACAAAAGTACGGATATCGAACCCACAAGGAATGGTGTTACTAAGTACCGAAATTGACTAATCCTAATTTTATCTGAAAACCAAATTGTTGATTGTGTAAAAGGTAAATTAACTTACAAATAAATGCAAAGAAAACAATTGAATGTTGTTCACAAATGATTAAAATGCTAAGGCATTTGATTTCGCTGAATCAATTCAATCCAATTTCATGGCATGTTATATGAGGATCAAAGCTACAATTGATGGTTGAAAAACCCAAACTTATCTAATACTCTCTCTCAAGTTATATTAGAATTACTTGTCTATGCTAATCAACTATATTTCTATGAAGATTAATCACAAACAAGCACATTATGATCTATGGAATTTTCAGGATAACCACATACATCATGCATTAGTTCTCACACTCGCATTCAACATATGGTACTTATCACAAGAAGCATTCATTACACATCTCCTCTCGGTCTCAATATAATGCAACTAATCATCTAAATTTTGGCTAGAAATTAAGAAGCATTAAGCATGGAAATAAATACTCAACTGAAAACAATGAACTCATATACCCATAACCACAAAAATCAGAGTTTCATGATTCAACTACATCATAGCCTTAGCAAAAATGAATTAGCTCATAATTAAAATAAGAACAACAACTATCTCAACTGAATACATAACTATAAAAACGAAATGAACTGCAGAAAAACAGAGCTAAGGAAAAGAGATGAAGAACTCTTGGAGATGAACACTTGGCAGCAACAATGGTGATGATCCTTCAAGAATATCCAAGCTTTCAATCCAAAATGGCTTCTTCTCCTCCAAAAACGCCTATTCTAGGTCTATTTCGCCGTCCCCTCTCTCTGTACCTTATGGTATTTATAGATCCAGGGTTTTGGGGACAAATTTGGAACAAAAAGTCTAGAAAACGCGTTTGGCCGCCGAAACTCGCCGCCGGCGAAGTCATTCTCGCCGCGGCGAGTTTCTGGAAAATCACCTCGCCGCGGCGGGAATATGCTCGCCGCGGCGAGAGTCCGTTTTTCTCCGGCGGCGAGACACATTTCTTGATTCTAACTCAATCCCGGTCATTGGCATTTGTCCCAAACTTCTCCAAACTTATGATTTTACCTGAAATTACACTTTAAACACAAAATACCCGTGAAATGACATTTGTGGATTAAATAATCAAATAACCACAATTTTCACACAAATATCAATATTTAAATCATAACAAAAGTGCAATAATATGACTCTTATCAACAACCCCCAACCAGCTTCTTGCTAGTCTCTAGCAAGAAAAGCGATCTATAAATAAATTCAAAGGAGACATTAAAAGAAGAATTCAAAGAAAATTTATTCCATTTACAAAATTGCATTAAGTGTATGCAATAAGCCTTTAAACCCCTAGGCGGCCCTAGTAGGACAAGTTGTAGTCTCGTGAGGGATTCCAGTGATGATACCCACAAACATCTTACCCTAAACTATACTGACTCAAACTACTCAAATCACACAACAATTAATTTGCACAAATGTTTCAAAAATTGTAAATAACACACAACACATAGAATAATTAAATGTCACCTAAGCTTTAAGAAATCTCAAATGCCAATGTCACTTTTGTTATTGACTCTTAAACATCCATCATACCACAAACCAATAGCCATAATACCTAGATAATATTATGCACAACATCCACAAACACAAAGGTGAAATCTCAAACTCCATATGCTCATTTTTCAAACCTCTCTCCACTAATAAAGGAAAAATACACCATTTTGGATCAATAGGACTTAATATGGCTTGTAATGTTAGGCTTAGGTATTGGGTTAAGAAAAATGGGAAGTGTCAAAATACAAATAAGACAACTTATTAGATGAAACACAACCAATTAAGCAAAAGAATAACACCATTAAAAACCACATTGTTTCTTCCGATCATATCCCATGTTTCCAAAGATAAACAAGATTCTTTCTCAACCATTCAACTCAGTATATCCATCACTAACACTCTTTTATTTACTATAATGTGAAAGCCCTCTTCTTCTTCTTTTTTTGTTTTTTTTTATATACAATAGATAACCCTCAACCAATTTCTTCCAATATATGTGGAAGATTTTTTATTATTATTATTCCATCCTTATTCCAATTGCTCTTGACAAGTTTATGTTCAAAATTAAGTGCTCTTAAATAAGGTAGGAATGATATATATATTGTGGCTAAGTAAAAGGTAGATTATAGAAGGGAAAAAGAAAGAAAAATAAGGCTAATCAATATATATAAATAAGCTCAAAGAGGTAACTAGTGATATAAGGATAACAAGGTAGGCTTAAAAATGGCACAATCGATCCAAAAATGGCCTATATCATATCCTAAACAGTGCAATTCCAAATTATTTCGTCTCAAGAGGTTTTCAAATGAGTTCTAGAGTTTGCTGAGATCACAAAAATGTCCATGAAAAATTCGCACATAAGACTTCTCTAAGCATTTAGACTAATCAACCAAGTCATACCACATACCAAAAGAGTCGCCAACTAAGTAAAATCAACATATGAAATTATCTTTAAACCGAAGCAAAATTTAATGTCTTCTAAAAGCTACGTGTTATCACAATCATATTATTATCATCAACGTGCAAATTAAATGAAATGCAAATGAAATTGAAATGCAGAAAAAATAAATAGAACATCAAAATTAAACATAAGTAAACACACAAACAAAATTACTAAAAATGAAATAACACAATTAAACACACAAACAAAACTACTAAAAATGAAACTAAGAAAAAATGTCTAAGTAAACACACAAACAAAATTACTAAAAATGAAATAACACAATTAAACATACAAACAAAACAACACAATTAAACATACAAACAAAACTACTAAAAGTGAAACTAAGAAAAATGTCCCGTTATCGCACCCCCAACCAAAACCTTACATTGTCCTCAATGTAAGAAAGAAAAACAGCGATGAAAGTAGGTTTTCTTTTTCTTTTTCTTAACCTTAGATGGGAATGGCAGTGGCTTTAGCTCAATCTTGGTGGCGTCCTTCTTTACCACTGAGGTTGGAGTTTCCTTTGTTCCTAACTCCTTAAATGTTTTATCATGGAACATGTATTCATCAAATGCTACAAGTAATTCGGAACATGGTCTCACTCCCTCATCTTCCTCCTCAATTGTTGCAGATTGCACAAGACAAGCTTCTAGTGGTAGCAATGACATTCTCTCCTCAAAATTTTCCGAGATTAACCTGTCAAGGGTGTTAATTTGAAAACAAGAATATACCTCACCTGGAGATTTTATTGCTTCAAAAACATCAAAAGTCACTTGTTCATCTTGCACCCTTAGAATTAGTTTTCCTTGCTGAACATCAATCAATGTTCTTCCAGTTGCAAGGAATGGTCTCCCCAATATCAACAGCATCTCTCTATCTTCCTCCATGTCAAGCACCACAAAATCTGCAGGAAAAATGAATTTGTCAATTTTAATTAAAACATCCTCAATTACCCCTCGAGGATATTTCACCGATCTATCCGCTAATTGTAGAGAAATTGAAGTAGGTTTTACTTCTCCCAGGCCTAGTTTCCTGAAAACAGAAAGTGGCATCAAATTAATACTTGATCCTAAATCACATAGGACTTTATCAAAATTGCAACTTCCTATAGTACAAGGTATAGTAAAACTCCCTGGGTCTTTCACTTTCTGTGGCAGTTTTCTTTGAAGAACTGCACTGCACTCCTCATTTAGCATGACAGTTTCATAATCTCCCAACTTTCTCTTCTTTGATAGAATTTCCTTCATGAATTTTGCATACTTGGGCATTTGTTCCAACATCTCTGCAAAAGGAATGTTAATATGCAATTTTTTAAAAATTTCCAGAAATTTACCAAATTGATTATCAAGCTTTTTCTTCTGCAATCTTTGAGGATATGGGATAGGAGGCTCATATTTTGCATATGGCGAAGGTTGAGCATCTTGGGATGTTGATGGCTTTTCTTTAGATTCCTCCATCCTTTGCTCTGATTTCTTCTGCCATTCAAGTTCTTTACCACTTCTCAATGTGATAGCCTTTACATGCTCTGTAGGATTTATTGTGTCACTTGGCAACGATCCTTGAGACCTTTCTGCAATCTATTTTAAAAGCTGCCCCAGTTGGTTTTGGATATCCCTGTTGATTGCCTCTTGATTTCTAAAATTTGTTCTTGACTCCTCAATGAACTTCCCCAAAATTTTTTCCAAATCTGTTTGTTTCTTCTCTTGGGGTTGGTAGGAAGATGACGGTTTGAATCCCCCTTGGTTATTTCCCCATGACAAATTTGGATGATTCCTCCAACCTAGATTGTAGGTGTTCGAATATGGGTTTTGTTGAGGTCGTTGGAAATTTGAAACATAGTTGGTTTGTTCAGCATTTGGTGAAGAAAATGGATTTCCAACTTGGCACTCAATACTAGCATGATTTCCACCACATAAATTACATTCTGCAGTTCGTTTGGATTCAAACTTGGATGACAAAGAATCCACCTTTCTTGAAAGGGCAGCAACTTGAACTGACAAAGTATTCAAGGAATCAATTTCATGCACTCCTGCTGGTCTTTTTACAGTTACCCGCTCTGAATGCCACTAACTTTTGTTTTCTGCCATGATCTCTAACAACTCATGAGCATCCTCTGGTGTTTTTCCCATTAAAGACCCTCCAGATGCAGCATCAATCATTGCCCGATAGTTTGAAACCAACCCATTATAAAATGTAGAGACTTGCAGCCAAATTGGTATACCATGATGTGGGCACTTCCGCAACATTTCTTTGAATCTCTCCCAAGCTTCATACAATGATTCTTGGTCAAACTATGTAAAAGATGTGATTTCATTCCGCAATTTTGCCGTCTTAGCAGGAGGAAAGAACTTGGACAAAAACTTTTGAACTAACTCATTCCATGTTGTAATTGATCCTGGTGGTAATGAGTTTAGCCACTCCTTGGCTCTATCCCGGAGTGAAAAAGGAAAAACCCTTAATCTTATGGCATCTTCAGACACACCATTTATCTTGTAAAGATCACATACCTCCAGAAAGTAAGCAATATGTGCATTAGGATCATCTTTTGACATTCCCCCAAACTGATTTGATTGAACCATTTGGATAAAGGATGGCTTTATCTCAAAGTTATTGGCTTGAACAGTTGGCCTCCTTATGCCCGAAGTGGTTTCAGCAACATTAGGCGCAGCATAATCCCTCATAGCTCTACGATTTCCACCTCCCTCAACAAATTGTGGATCCATGGCTGATTGTCTATTAGGAGCGGATGTTGAACGCCTTCTCTCTCGGTTTAGACGCCTATATGTTCGATCAATTTCCGGATCAAAAGGAAGAAGGTTAAGGCTTCGTGCACGTCGCATACAAAAGTCCTACAATCTGAAAAATCAACCAGCACTCACACAACACAAAGTTACCCTTTTTTTTCTTTTATGATAAACAAAATAAAAGAGCAAAGTAAACAACTGAAAAATGTGCAAGAAATGACTAAAATGAATAATGCAAACAAGCAGCAACAACTCTAAATGAACAAATGTTCAACACAACTCACAAACTCAATTTAGAATAAAAATAAAACTGAAACAATGATAAAGCAAATTAACTTCAAATTAAAACTAAGATTAGGTAGTATCGATATTAATAATCAAACCATTCCCCGGCAACGGCGCCAAAAACTTGATGCGTATTTTCGCAAGTGTACGAATCGTTCAAGTAATAAAGTGTACAAAAGTACGGATATCGAACCCACAAGGAATGGCGTTACTAAGTACCGAAATTGACTAATCCTAATTTTATCTGAAAACCAAATTGTTGATTGTTTAAAAAGCAAATTAACTTACAAATAAATGCAAAGAACACAATTGAATGTTGTTCACAAATGATTAAAATGCTAAGGCATTTGATTTCGCTGAATCAATTCAATCCGATTTCAAGGCATGTTATATGAGGATCAAAGCTACAATTGATGGTTGAAAAACCCAAACTTATCTAATACTCTCTCTCAAGTTATATTAGAATTACTTGTCTATGCTAATCAACTATATTTCTATGAAGATTAATTACAAACAAGCACATTATGATCTATGGAATTTCCAGGATTACCACATACATCATGCATTAGTTCTCACACTCACTTTCAACATATGATACTTATCACAAGAAGCATTCATTACACATCTCCTCTCGGTCTCAATATAATGCAACTAATCACCTAAACTTTGGCCAGAAATTCAGAAGCATTAAGCATGGAAATAAATACTCAACTGAAAACAATGAACTCATATACCCATAACCACAAAAATCAGAGTTTCATGATTCAACTACATCATAGCCTTAGCAAAAATGAATTAGCTCATAATTAAAATAAGAACAACAACTATCTCAACAGAATACATAACTATAAAAACGAAATGAACTGCAGAAAAACAGAGCTAAGGAAAAGAGATGAAGAACTCTTAGAGATGAACACTTGGCAGCAACAATGGTGATGATCCTTCAAGATTATCCAAGCTTTCAATCCAAAATGGCTTCTTCTCCTCTAAAAATGCCTATTCTAGGTCTATTTCGCCGTCCCCTCTCTCTGTACCTTATGGTATTTATAGATCCAGGGTTTTGGGGACAAATTTGGAACAAAAAGTCTAGAAAACGTGTTTGGCCGCCGAAACTCGCCGCCGGCGAAGTCATTCTCGCCGCGGCGAGTTTCTGGAAAATCACCTCGCCGCGGCGGGAATATGCTCGCCGCGGCGAGAGTCCGTTTTTCGCCGGTTGCGAGACACATTTCGCCGCCGGCAAAATCATTTTGCCGGCGGCAAAAATGATCTCGTCGGCGGCCAGATTCGAATCCAAAATTGCGCTCTCGGGAAAATTTGCTGCAGCATTCTCGCCGCGGCCAGATTTCCAAACCTTGAAATCGTGCTTTTCTTGATTCTAACTCAATCCCAGTCATTGGCATTTGTCCCAAACTTTTCCAAACTTATGATTTTACCTGAAATTACACTTTAAACACGAAATACCCGTGAAATGACATTTGTGGATTAAATAATCAAATAACCACAATTTTCACACAAATATCAATATTTAAATCATAACAAAAGTGCAATAATATGACTCTTATCAAGTGACTTATTCCACTCCCACTGAAGATGATTCCACCCAATCCACCCCAGTCATTCAAGGATCATCAGCACTATCTTCATCCACATAGCCTTCTCTTGCCACATTAGGTACTCAGGCACCTTTATCCACTCAGCCTGATGAACCACATGATGGGAGGGCTTTGATTGCTCCTGGAGATGTCCATTTTGAGTAAGTCAACTGTGTTTATTAGCATGTTAGTTTGTATAATTAATTTGGGAATTTATACTAACTTATATTTTTTCTTTGAAATAAGATTTGACATTACTAGAGGACCATCAGATATTATTGCTGATGCCATTAGATCTCACTTCACTGGACCTTGGACATGTTGGAGTGAGGTCCCTGAGCGTGAGAAGACTGTATGGTTTGCAAAATTTCGGGTAAATTTATTTTTTTAAGCATATTTTAACTAACTAGTATGCAAGTGCAATTTATAATTGTTAACTAACTAGTTCTTTTATTTGCAGGAAACATATAGATGGCTTCCTGCTCATGATCATACAGTTAGGAGGATTTTTGACCATAAGGGTCAAAAATGCCTCAAAAACCTTATGAACAAACTCAGAGCGGGAAAGGGAAAAACCAATTGGGTGCATCCATCTGTCAGAGAGCAGTTGAATCAAAAATGGAGGAGTCCTCAATGGCTAGAGAAGAGTAGCAAAGCCAAGCACAATCGATCAGTGGATGCAGGTGCTTCATCATATACTGGTTGGTCGATCTTTACAGCTGAGCATAGAAAGAGATTGCTATAATTTTATGGCAATTTTATTTAATTTTAATTTTAATTTTTCGTGTTATTTTGTTTCACATGTATTAACATTTTAATAATGAATTTGTCGCAGAAAGATGACCTGCATAGAGAGCCTACTGCTTTCGAGATTATGGAGCGGACCAAAAAGTTAAAGGATGGACAGTGGTCTTGTCAGAAGGCTTAACGTATTGCTGTATGTACATAATTTTTAATATGTAAGGTTAAATATATATCTTTTTATGTTCAACTTGTCATTTATACCATTAATTTTGAATGTGCAGACTGAGTATCACCGGTGTCGGATTCAGCCCACAGAGAGTGTGGGAGAGAGTTCATTAGCATCTGATAATGCTCTCTACCTAGACGTTGTCAGAGGTCCGGGATGTAAGGGCAATGTCTTTGGGATGGGTGAGCTAGGCCCTATGTTGTTCACTTCAACACGTCCTGTATCATCTTCGTAGGCACCTGATAGTGCAGAGTTGGTCCAGTTAAGAGCCAAGGTTGTTGCCCTTTCTATGGAGCTCATGGGAAAGGATGCTGTTATTAGTGAAATCACCGATCGCCTCCATGAAACTGAGAGAGCGACACGGTTTTTATTTTAGCACCTTGGAGTTCCGACTCTTCCAAGTGCCACTTCAATGCCAGATCATCAGCCTTCTGATCTTTCAGTTCATAACCAACAGTGTGACCCATCACATGAGACCCAGCCAGCTCCTCCTGAACATCAGAATAATGCGGATGTTGCTAATGATCCGTATTAAAATAAACTTGAGTTGTATATATTTAATTTTAACAATGTCTAATCAATTTGTTTAAGTTATTTTATAACATGTTTTGATTATTAATTGAATTCTTACATTTATAGCATTGGAATTGATTTGTTGGATTGTTGACTCTGCTCTGAATTGGTGATTCTGTTTTGAATTATTTTTGAAATTGAAATTAGGGAAATACAAAAAATAAATAAATTATATCAAGATTTTCACTTAAATTTGCGACTGCATAATCGGTCACAATATATGCGTGTTTCGGGAAAAATTGAAAAAGAGATTTATTTGACATAGCGACGGATTTGCAACCGATAATTGCAGTGAAAAAATTTGTTACTGCATAATCGGTCGCAATATATGCGTGTTTCAGAAAAAAAAAAAATTAAATGAGATCTATTTGAAATAGCGACCGATTTGTCACTTCAAATGCGGTTGCAAAATGTGGCCACGCTCGTTTATCGGTAGCAAAAAAAGTTGCGACCAGCATTCCTGCAACCCCAGTTAATCGGTCTCAATTTGGTCGCCAATTTTGTTGCGACCGATAATAGGTTGTTTGAGACTGATTATTTCGGTCGCAATATAACGTTTTTTTGTAGTGAAAAATTGTATGCAAATGTAGCTAAGTGTGAGTTAACTTATTGTAAGTAAGGATCAACTTCTTTGCAATTTGTTAAGACATGCCGATGAGCCTACAATTTTTCCCAGGGAGAAATGGTGAAATAATCAAATCCACCAACTAGTCTTTCTATTGGTGGGAACAAACCCCTGTCAGACGTCCCAACATCGGGTCGATCATCCACACGAGGAGGACGATTGAAGACAGTGTCAACACCATCTATGTACTTGGAACAGAATAATAAAACTTCTCCTGCAATGTACGACTCTGCTATTGAGCCTTCTGGCCTTGCTCTATTCCGCACGAAAGATTTAAGTTTACCCAAGTATCTAGAGAAAATATATTAAATGAATAAAATTAGATTAACAATAATGCAAGAAATTGGAATTATGTGTTTTTAATGTTTTACCTTTTGATGGGATACATCTAACGATATTGGACTGGTCCTCCTAACTTCGCTTCCATGACCAAATGTACAGTTAAGTGCACCATGACTGTAAAGAAAGATGGCAAAAATAACATTTCAAGATGGCACAACATCATAATGATTCGATTTTGAAGTTGATCAAGTTCATTAACATTCAAAAATCTAGAACAAAGTTGTCAGAAGAATGAACAGAATTCGATCAGAACTGTAGATATCGGCTTGGGAAGTGTCTTTCTTATGGCTAACGGTAACAGTTGTTCCATAAGGATGTGATAGTCGTGACTTTTTAGTCCTCCGATCTTACGCTGTCTTATGTCAATACATATGGAGATATTATTGGAATAACCGTCAAGTACAGATACATTCTTAAGTGTTTTCAGAAATACTTCCTTGCCTGCATTTGTCATCATCAGGCCACAGCTAAAGCCTCACACCAAACTCCTTTAAGTCTTTCCACGCGTTTACGTGATCCTTTGAACGGCCAGAATCATTAAGTAAAGTGTAAATGATGTTGTCGCAGACATTTTTCTCAATATGCATTACGTCAAGATTATGACGCAACATATTATTCGTCCAATACGGAAGTTTGAAAAGTTTACTTTTCTTACGCCATTGTTAAGTTCCAGCATCAACCGAACCCTGACCTTGAGAATGCCGTTGTTAAGTCCCAACATCAGTTTCCACATTTTTTCCAAAGACAATTTCAATATCATCGACTTGTCTTAAAATGTCTACACCACTCAGTTGAGGATGAGGGTTTCTTCTTTCCTCTTTTCCGTTAAACCTATTGCGGGCCAGCCTAAATTTGTGACCCAGAGATAAGAAGCGACGATGTCCCATAAAATACCACTTCCGACTGTGAGGGAGACGAACTGAAGTATAGTCAAAGTTACAGTACGGACAGGCTAATCCAGTATGAGTATTCCAGCCTGATAAACATCCAAGGCCAGGAAAATCACTGATTATCCACAAAAGAGCTGCATGCATATTGAACATTTCTTTGCCAAAGGCATCGTACATCTTAACACCTTCAACTCATAACTCCTTCAGCTCTTCAATGTGGCTGTAAAAATACATCTATGTCATTCCCCGGTGCTTTTTTCCCTAGAATTATCATTGACAATATGAATGAACTCTGTTTCATAGACATCCAAGGAGGAAGATTGTACGGAATCAACAAAACTGGCCATATAATGTAACTTGTAGATAGGTTTCCAAACAGATTGAAACCATCCATTGCAAGGCCCAAACGAGCATTTCTCGGATTTGATGCAAATTGAAGATTCAGAAGATCAAATCTCTTCCATGCCTCAGAATCCTTTGGATGCCTCATGATGCCATCAGAAATTTTGTCCTCAGAATGCCATCTCATAAATTTAACAGTTTTAGAAGACATAAACAACCTCTGCAATCTTGGCTTAACTGGAAAGTATCTAAGAATTTTATTAGGCACCTTTTTCCGTTTCTCTCCTTTTTGTTTTGGTTTCCACCTTGGTGCGGAGCACTTACTACAAGTTTCGCTACTTTTATGCTCACCCCAGTATAACATGCAATCATTCTAACATACATAAATTTTTTTGTAGTTCAACCCCAACTTATTAATGACTTTTTTAGCCTCGTAAAATGAAGGCAGAATCTTGGCATCTGGGAATACATCGACAAGCAACTCAAGTACCATCGACATTGCTTTGTCGCTTAGGCCGTACAAACACTTGATGTGATACAACTTCACCAAAAAAGACAATTTGTAATACTTTTCACACCCTTCATAGAGTAGTTGTTCACCATCTTTTAGTAACTCATAAAAATCTTTGACACTATCATTCATCCTTTCTGCTGACTATGGAACTGGCATATCCACAGAAGCGATGCTCTCATTTTCGGGGTGAATCCCGAATGCATCACAAACTATGTTCTGCACAGGGTCATCTCGAACTATGGGTTTTGAGACCTCAATTGACATTATAGCATTTCCTACAGCAGGTTCTTCTGTAATCATTTCTCCGTGCAAACTCCAAAAATTGTATCTCTCCGGAAATGGTTTGATGATCAAATGTTGGCGCACGACCTCGATGAGTTGCCATTTCTTGAATCTACACTTTGAGCATGGGCATATTATTCTACCTTCGACCCCAGAGTTGGCATTTGCGAATTCCAAAAATCCGTCTAAACCATTCTGGTATTCTATTGATTGTCGAAGTTTATTGATCCAAGATTTATCCATTTCTGAAATAATTATGAATTTAGATAACAATTAACCTAAATAACTCTTACTCTAAACTAAGATCAAACATGACTATTTTACATGAGAAGGGATTTGCAATTGTGCATAAAACACAACACATTTTGAAGAGGTTTAAAATGTTTTACGTGTAAAAATTTTGTAACAAACTTTATGATAATTGTCATTTAATGAAGTACCAAATAAAAAATCTTCATTATTGGTTCGCTATAAATAAAGAATCCTGATCCCAAAGAGTTTAAGAGAGATATATAAGAGAGAGTGAGATAAATGATGACATTGGCTTACATAATATGAAATAAAACACTTGAAATATCTCTACGAATCCATGAACAAAAAATCTAACTTTTCAAACAGTGCCATTGATAAAGTCTTTGGTCATGTGTTAATTTTATTTCATTCTCCTAATGTCATTAATTAAAAGGATGAGTTTCATAATCAAATTTCTACGAATCTGAATTTTTTGGAAAGGACAACCACTAGCAGCAAAAAATTGAATTATGATTTTACATCTGCCGTTAGGATTTCAATTATAGTATTTACATGATAAAATTTCTAACGAACTCATATAGGGAATTGAAATTTCAATTTTCTATCTGAAAAAGTAAAATCAGTGGCCCATACAAGGGCTATATATTCAAAAATAATTCTACTCAATTATATCTAAGATCTTTTAAAAGGATGATTTTCATTATCGAATTTCTACGAATCTGAATTTTTTGGAAAGGACAGCCACTAGTAGCAAAAAATTGAATTATGATTTTACAGCTGCCGCTAAGATTTCAATTATAGTATTTACATGGTAAAATTTTTAACGAACTCAGATAAGGAATTGAAATTTCAATTCCCTGTCTGAAAAAGTAAAATCAGTGGCCCATATAAGGGCCATATATTTAAGAATAATTCTACTCAATTACATCTAAGATATTGTTAGTTCCTTAATAGAGAAACTAGTGTAAGAACAAAGTGCATTAAAAATTATTACACTTTATTTTTTATTAAAATTATGTTATTATATATTTGTTTCTATTTTTTAAAAACTACGTGTATTTTTAAATGTGTTATTTTTTTAAAACCAATTCCTAATAATAATTTTGTCTATTTACTAACATTTATTATTTTATCTCATCACCTGAATAAATATTTTAATATTTGAGTAACAACTATAATATAATTTGACTATTACTAATTTATGTATATTATTTAAATACGTTTATCAATATAATAACTATTTTTGATTTATTTGCATTAATTTTAATTATACTTTTTAAACAGTAAATAACTTAAATTTAAAACTAAATTCACTATCATTTTATACTAAATTGATAATATTATATATATTTATTAAATTTATATTAAGACATACGTATATTTTTAAAGTAATGTCACAATTTTTTATAAATTGTTTTCAATACTTACTCTGTCTATTTATTAACATTTATTATTTTATCTAATCAATTACACACTTCAATTCATCTACTAAATTTATATTATTATATATATTTGTTTTTATTTTTAAAACCTATTTGTAATTTTTATTAATTATTTTTTTTAACTATGTGTATTAAATAATTTTTTCATATTATTCTATAAACACCGCCTCAAGATCTCTATTTTTTTTATAAATCAATTCTAATATTAAATACAAATATTTTATTTCAAAAATAATTAAGTATAATAATTCAGCATTATTAAAAAAAAATTCGTCTTACATGTTTTCACCGAACATAATATATTATAATATTAAACATCATAAATATTGCTAGAATAAGACAAATTTTAAAATTGATTCATACAATGTACATCACAATGTTAAATATATCTATAAAAAAATAGTTAGTACATAAAATATCTAATATTATTGCAATCTAACATACAATAATTTGAAATAAATTCATTTCAAATAAAATTAATTAAATTACATACCTTGAAAATGATTCCAAATAAATAACACACAAAAATTAAAATCGAAGTGTCGTCCCAACGTCAGAAGATCTTCACAAAAGAAAATAAAAAATAATATAAGAAAATATTTTGAACATACAATATATAAAAAATTAATCAAACACAATTAAAAAGTTAAATGACATACCTTGAGAATAATAAATACAAGTCGCAAAGAAGACCACTCAAAAGTCACAACAAATAATCTCAGCTATTGTATCATACGAAAAAGTATTATGAAAAACGTTTATAATACAAATGAGGAGGGCTGCTGAATTTATAGGCGTACGAGTGGTTTAACGACGGTTAGAAAATAAATCGTCGTTAAACATAAGTTTAACGGCGGTTATCAGGCCAACCGTCGTTAAACCACACGCATATCGAGCAACGGTTAAAATTTCGAACGTTGGGAAGTCAACGACGGTTTCTTAGAAACCGTCGTAATGTCCATCAATGTTTTCCCCATGATCAGAACAACGCAGATCACTACAATTGAATCCTAACCGTTTGTATTTAACGACGGTTTTCTGTAAAACCGTCGTTAATTACCGAACTTTAACGACGGTTAGAAAACCGTCATTAATGTTGGCTTTAGAGACGGTTTTTTGTAACCGTCGTTAAATTTCTGTCGCCATTCCCCGCCTTTTTTGTAGTGGATTTAGAATTATGTATAACCGACCATATATTGAACAAATTGTAAGATTAACAGAGATGGGTGAGACTGGTCTTGAGACCCAAAGTTGAAGAAAAGGGACCATTGAAAATGTTTCCACTTAAGTCTCACATGACAACTTTCTTCAGACTGCTCAGTTGATGACGAATTGAACCAAACGTACAGATAATTAGAAGAAACACAAGCGCGCTTTGAAGGAACCTATAATAACCGTAAATTTAATTAAGTTCAAATTAAAGAAAATTTTGAATTAAAGAGAGGATTTTGAAAATAGAGATAAGAACCGGTGAAAATAAGTTTATTATTTACATGGATTAAATAATTACAAAAGAAATATGAGAATTTACGTTTTGGTGCGTACTTTTTAAATGATAGTATTTTGCTATAAGCAAATATATTTTTAATTGTTTAAAAATGATTATGTTTTGCTAAAAGTAAGTAGACTTTTAAGTAAAATAATTATTGTGTTGCTTCAAATAATTATACCGGCCTCTAATGAATTTTTGTGGTATTTTTAGAAATATTCTTTCTTTTAATATGTATAAAGATATTTATTTTGAGATTTGTTTTATTACGATTTTTATGAAACAAAATCATGATTTAAGAGTTTAACTAAAGAATGTAAATTTTTAGAAATTTTTGAAATATTTTAGGATGAAAAATGAAATTTATATGAATTTATATAAAAGAAAATCCTATTATTCAATTATTAATTAATTATTATTAAAAAAAACCATAAAAGGGAAAGAGGAAAGCAGGGGAAGAGGCAACGACAGAAATATCAAGAAATGAATAGTGAGTTAATAGTAACCTTCAACTTTCTCTCTAGATCTGGAGTGCCTATTAGCTTCCGATCTCAAAACTGAAGGTGTTACTGGATTCAGGACGAAGAATACTACGATTTTGACCGATTAGTTTTTCAAATCAGCCGTTGAATCGTCGTAAATCTGAAGTAGAAAGTCTCCGAAAAAAGTAAATTCTGAAACTCTTACTTAGAGACCTCTAATTGAAATTCTGACACCGTAGATGGATTCAGGAGTTAGATAAATCTTAAGATATGAGTTCTTTTTAGTTATTTGATAACTTTTTATGTGGCGGTGAATAGTAATTTTCGATTATTAATTAATTATTATTAAAAAAAACCATAAAAGGGAAAGAGGAAAGCAGGGGAAGAGGCAACGGCAGAAATATCAAGAAATGAATAGTGAGTTAATAGTAACCTTCAACTTTCTCTCTAGATCTAGAGTGCCTATTAGCTTCCGATCTCAAAACTGAAGGTGTTACTGGATTCAGGACGAAGAATACTACGATTTTGACCGATTAGTTTTTCAAATCAGCCGTTGAATCGTCGTAAATCTGAAGTAGAAAGTCTCCGAAAAAAGTAAATTCTGAAACTCTTACTTAGAGATCTCTAATTGAAATTCTGACACCGTAGATGGATTCAGGAGTTAGATAAATCTTAAGATATGAGTTCTTTTTAGTTATTTGATAATTTTTTATGTGGCGGTGAATAGTGATTTTTGGCTATGAATAGTGACAGTGAATAGTAATTTTCGGTGATGAATATTGCGGTAAATAGTGATTCTCGACGGTGAATAGTACTCTGAGCGTTGACTAAGATTCTAAAGTCATTTCCTAGATTTTTAGACCTTCCGGACATGTTTTTTAAGTTTATTTGGTCAAATTCAGGCTAGAAAAATGCATTTTAGGGCTATCCAATTCGGAGTCCTTACCCTGTGAGTAGATGATTCTTCCTATGACTTGCCATATACTCTTCTTGATACTTGAGCATGTATATAATTATGTTTATGAGATATTTACACTTTGAATTGTTTCTGAAATGCATTAAAATGATCTGAAATGCTTGTAATTTGAAATATAGTTCAAGAAGAGTATAGCTTTTAAAATGAATTTTGAAATACATTGAACATGTGAATTTTACATGTATTTTTCATTATAAGGCAAATGAAATATGCTATGTACATGATATTGATTTATACAGTGATATGTTTGCCTCGGATATGGGCATGTATATGTGATTCCCTGATTGGGAAGTTTTGACAGAGAAATTTACTGAGACTAAAAGTCTGTATTATATTGAAAAATTTATACTAAATTATATGGTATATGTGCATATAATATTTTCTGTGGAGGAATCATATTGGAAACACTATCTACTAACAACAGATAATGTTAGCCCTGGTGCGCACCTTGATTGCCTCAGTTAGCAGGGGGTGGTGCTAGTCTCGTGTGAGGGCTAACACACAAGAGATGATATGTGATGGAGAGCAAAATGCCTCCTATATATAGGCAAGATGCCAGTTATATGAGATGTGAGATGTTATTTGCCTTCCCTTGCTTTGTGCTTGGAAAATACCCATATAGAGTCACTTCACGTGTCTTCTTGAATGGTAGTAGGGCAAACCTCAGCGAGATGCTGAGTTTAGGCAAATCCTATACCAACAAAGTACGGAAGGAGTCAAACTTTGATATTGTGGTTCTGATATGGGATCCTCCAGATATTTTCACATGAATTATATTGATACATACCATGATTTTATTATCGTCCTTATGAATTTAATATGAATACAAATTTGAATAGAGATGATTTTAAAATGCGGGTCCCATATAGATGTAATTCTGAATTGTGATTTTCAATGTGATAAGTTTAAAAATAAAGAGTACATCTATATGTTGACCTAAGAGGTCATAGAAGGTATTATCTACTCACTGAGTTGTAAAATTCACTACACGTGGTTGACATATTTTTCTGATAAAGACCTAGAGTTTGGTCTTGCGGCTTCTTGATTGACTAGGTGTTGTACTTCCATGGTGAGTCTAAATTGTTTCTGGTCTCTCAGTGTTTAAATTGTAATATAAATATACTCTAGAGTGCTCTGAACGTCACAGGCAGAATCCTTGTTTTCGCTGTAAAACTGATAAATGTAGACCTAGCATGTATAATTAGTTATGTTGAAATTTGTAAAAGTTTGATATTATTCTGTTATGTCATAATATGAAGTGAATTGCAAATAAATAAAGATAAAGTTATTAGATAGTAGTGTTATTCGCGTTCCTAAAGTAGGGGCGTGACTGAACCACGCCACTAGGGCTCTTATAAGAAGTATCAAGCATCTCCAAATTGAGTAAAATTAGCAACTGTGCTAGGTAGCTCACCTTCAAGATTATTACGGGATAAGTTTAGATGGGTGAGCTTCATAAGAGCACCTAATTCAAGATCAATGCTTCCTGAAAGCCCCATTCCACTTAAATCTATACTGATTCAATTTGGGAAGGCTGTAAAATTAAATAACTCAGCAACTACAAACTTGAGTTTTAACTTGTCTCAACTTGGTTGATCTTCTTTACGTTCCTCTTGAGATAAAATGGGACACAATCTTCAAAGTGACTGCATAATAACAAATAAGTAATTTCATGTATAATGACAGGAAATTAGATTAATTATTTATTTTGTTTATATTTTAGGATCTGTGATCAACTCCTTTATAATGAAAATGGGGTTGGTCATGTTTAATTAATAATTTATAAATTTTAAAAACCTTCTTTGCTATATATACTAAAAGTGGTTCATGCAATTAACATCCCAACATAAAACATCTACATTAATTATAACACACTTTTACTATAAACTGAAAATTTATTTTCTTTACTATAGGTCCCATTTAATATTTATTTATTCTTCTTCTATAAATGAACATATTCATAATAAATGAAATTTTTTTATTAATCAAGAAAATGTATAAATTAAAGCAATAAAAGAAATAAAAAAAAGATCAATTTATGCATTTATATAGAAACAATAATTTCCGTACAAAAAAAAGAAATTATTTTTAAAAAGAAACACATTTTCTCTCACTGGTATACCAAATCCAATGCATCTTTAAAGGGAATGAAAAAGTTGTACCAAAAGATTAAAAAATGAATGAAAAGGAAGCTTAATCAAAGTTTAAAAAAAAGTAACGAAAAGCAAGACGTGCACTGTGAGAGACTTATATTTTTGTTTGGATTTTAAAAGCCATATAGTAGCAGCATAATTTAATTGTAATTTCTTTTTATGAGCCTACTGGAAAACTGTAAATCAATAAACTATGAATTACCGGCTTTTTTATTTTGGCTTTGATGCAAGACTTTTGTGTCATAGACAGTAAACTAATATGAAATAGAAATTAATTTCAAAATCTCTAATTGGTGAAAGTAGGTGAATTAATTATAATTACTTAGTATAGTTAAATTACAGAGTAAATTTAAAAAAATAGTTTATAAAAATGAATATTTAATGAATAAATTAAATTCACAAATTAATGTATGGATTTCACATATTATATTTTTTTTCTCTTCAAAATTTATCTTATAAATTTTTTTTTGAAAACTTTAAAAGTACCAAATATTTTCTTAAAATATTGTTGGTTGTACTCTTTTGGTCAAAAATAACGCATCCAATAATAGTCTAAGAAAAAATGTTTGACCAGGTAAATGGACACCACGCGGAATAACATAGCACAATTTTTTTTAAGGAAGTGGTGGGTTTTAGTAAAAGAAACTAAGAAGGAAATATAGAAGTCACACATTCACGTGATGAATCCAACCGATAAGTCATATGGGTAATATCTCTACCCACTTCATTGTTAAACTATGAGCAACAATGTTTCAACTTTTACAAATCCAAGAAATTTTTTTTCTTCTTTTTTTACGAGTATTCTCACATTTCTTAAATATAGAATTAATTTTATTTAGATATTGAAGTTGCATCTTTTAAAAAAAATTCGCGAATTTAAACTCTTAATATTATAAAAAATCATTTAATTAATAAATTTAAATTTGTTTATCAAGTTTGCAGCACGTTTTACTAAAGCCTCACAAAGCTTCGCACGTCGTCCCTTATAATACAACTCACAGCACCATCCCCACTACCAAATAAAGTAACGTCCACATTTGCTTTTAAAAAGGGGGTAATTAGGGAATTTCCATACTTCTTTGTTCTGAGCCAAAGTCGATGCTCTTTTGTCATAACACAATTAGTTAGGAGTGTGAACAGAGATGAAAACAAAGATAGTCAAGGAATTTTAATCCGAACGGCCAAAGGGAGGTAGACATTTTGGTAGGATGAAAAGTAAAAAACAAATAACAAAAGATAGTCCAGAAACGTAAATTGACTTCACATAAATGGGAGTGGGAGAGTGAAATGGTTCTGTTGATTGTTAGAATAAATTTTTTATATATCTAGAATTTAGAGAAAAATAATATCCTCTCCTTTATATTTTACTCTTGTTACACGATTCTCTTTTATATTTTCAAAATATACATAGATTTCATTTAAAATTAAAAGGTGCACTAGAACTAAATCCATTTAAAATAGTCCGTTAATTATTAGGTATTTTACTCTTTACTTTTTTATTGATCAAAATACTCTCATAGAATATTATATTATTATATTTCTACTTTTTTTCATTAAAAAAATACAACTAACATTAGATAATAATAAATTTTTTTTCATTTCTATTGAAAAATATATTGTCGCTTGAAATTTTTTTTTCATTAGATAACATATTCCCGCAATGAGAGCATCCGTTCCCAACGTCTCCATGTGTCTTACCCTTTGTAGGGGGCTTGGTCCTCCCCCATTTGATGGGTAGGATCCTGGTTTTTCCATTTGGAGCTTTTGAGCATTCGGTTTTGTTCTCCTTAGGGCCATGGCAGCAACTAAAATATCTGCAGTATTTGGGAGCATCACTACTTATCTTTTGTCCTCCCTTCTTACATAGGCATATGCTTTTTCAACAGTTGGGAATGGTTGGAACTGAAGTACTTCGGATTTTATCGAGTAGGTCATCTAGTCCATCTAGGAATGTGAACAACCTGTCTCCTTGAATGACTCATTGGATTCCCTGGATTGCCTCATTTAGGTAATCCATCTCTTTAGATCATACACTTACGATTTGTCATTCCCATCAACATAAGTAATAGCTATGGATTCTCATACCTGTTTTGCCGTGGGAAATCGAATAAAGTTGCCTATTAGGAGAGGATCCACTGCGTTTATCAGCCACATGGGGTCACTGAATTCTGGCTGTGGAGTGTCTTTATTGATGTACCCTAGTTTATCCTTGCATGATATATACATCTCCATAATCTGAGACTAGAGAGCATAATTGGTGCTATTGAAATTGATTCATGTCTGGTATTTTCGGTTGGTTTTTGTGTTTTGGTTACAGTAATTGGTTTTATTCAATTTTGAAATCAACCGTTTATTGGATAGGTCCTTCTTCAAATGAGGCTCACATCCATTTAAATTAATTTAAAAAAAATGGAAAACTTGGAAAAGAAGAGAAAGTTAGACCTTGGCCTTTGCGAAGAAAGAGACAAAAGTCTCTTGGTTTTACTTTCCTATAATGTGACGCTGAAAAGGAAAGAAAAATAATGTGTGAGAAAAAAAAAATATAGAACCAAAAGAACAGTAGCACCGTGTGAGAAAGAAAAAGTGATTTTCCAGATTTTGATTGAAAGATCAGACGAGGAAAGTGTCCCGTGTATTACACAGTTAATTCGATAATGTTAATTATTTTGAAAACAAACACATTTCTTCCCACTCTTGACGCTTAATATATATATATAGGGTGTTGATCTGGTGATATATCATTTGACTGACCAAAACAGAATGAAAAGCCTGAGTAATTCACTCTAGAAAATATAATATGAAAAGCCTCTTCCGAGACCTTAAACAACTTCTAGGCAAGTCCAAGCATATTTTTAATAGCAAACACACACAAAAATTTCTTTTACGTTAATTTGAAAAAATCTTATTTCTTGACTTGGCTTTTGAAGGAGTCACATTTAAAGTAAAGTTTGAAACATTGGTATGCGCATAATTTAGTCTGACGCTATACCTTACGCAGAAGGTTATGATAATTGATCTAAACCTTTCATCAATCATTTACTATCTCTCAGGGGTCAATCATTTATAAACTATATATTTAGCTCGCATTCATTGCAATAATCAATTTGAATTGTCATTAAAAAAACCATAGATGGCAATCTCCAACATTTCCATTCCAATAATACTTGTACTGTTGTGGTATGCCTTTTCCTTGTTCCACAATGCTGCTGCCATCAATACCAAAAACATAGCATCAAATTCATTCTTCATAAATGATGAGATCAATGCTTTGCGTCAGAGCCACCAGTGGAATGGTTGTCACTACAATTTCTCCCAACGTTGTAAGCGGAATGGTATTTTTTGCAATGACCTAGGCAGCATTATTAACATTTCGACACCAATTGTGTGGACTTCGACAATTCAGTTTAGGGATATCAATATTTGTTTTCAAATCAAAGTGTAGTAGATGGCTATATATAAATGTTATTTGATTTTTGCATTTGATCTTGGATTAGTTTATATTTTTAATAAATAATAATTATAATAAAATTTCTTTTAAAATTATAAAATTGCCATTGATTACATCTTTTGAAAACACTAAAAAAATCTGTTACATGTTTTCGGTTTTCGCACTATTTTAGAAAACATTTTCAGGACTCTTAAACTCTATCAAACACATTTTTAATCATATTTTCTGTTTTCAGTAAAAATGAATATAAGAAACCAAGGGTGTGTTTGGTTTGACTGCTTTTTGTTTTCATTTTCTTTGAACATAGAAAACATGATTGAAAATGTGTCTGGTAGAGTTTAGAATAAAATGTTTTCTAAAACTATATCTTGAAATAAGATAAAAACAGAAAATGTCTAAATTTTTTTTTCAGTTTTTTAAATAAAATAATTGGTGGCATTTTTATATTTTTAAAAGAGAGTATATTATAGTTATCAAACAAAATGGAAATATTCTCATAGTTATAGAAGACCAAACTAAATCAAGTAACATTTATAGCCATCTAGTCATCTATGCCAATTCGATTTGAAAATAAAAATGAACAAATTTTTAACTTCACAAAATAGACGTATTTTCTAAAAATAGATTTTAAAAATAAAAATAAAAAACTAAATACTAAAAAAAAATTTCACAATCCAAATGGGCAATAAACGTGCCCTTATTTTTTAAAAGATTTTTTTTCTTTCTATTTATGTGTTCATCTAATAAAAACATTAATTAAATAACAGTCAAATCTAATTTTTTGGAAGAAAAAAAAATCCAAACTTCTTTTAAATAAATTCAGAAAGCAAATGATAATAATACTTAAATAAAATACAGTTGCTCAAATAAAAAATTACAAATATTATCTCAAACATTATTGAAGTTATTTACAAAAAAAATTATAGAATTTGTTAAAAACGTTTATTAAATTATTTTACCAAACACTACATTACTTTTTTGTTACAATTTATTTTAAAAAATAAGTTTAAGAAAGTATATTTTAGACAACAACAAAAAATACGATGAAAAAGTTCCTAAATCGTTGGAGAAAACACACAAGTGATAAATCTTTACTATGAGATATCTGCAAAACAAAGTTAGTATTATGACAGTTGATCCTTTTTCTTAATGATGTTCTTAAAATATGATGCCACAATACTGGTTTTATTGTTATATACGTTAATTAATTCTAGTAAATTATTCCCTTCAAAATGAATCTGCCACTATTAATGGATTATAGCATTTACTATTCTCAATTTCATCTCATGCTAATTAAGAAGTATGAATATTGATACGAGTACATGATACAATACAATATAGATACTAGGACATGCCAAAATATTTGATATTTACATGCAATTTCAAGTATCATATCTTATTCGATACAAGTTTCGGATATGTATCAAATACAATACGCGCGTCTCTGTTTTTTATGTATCGATGCTCCATAAATCTCATGCTTCGTTGAAAAAGTTAACTAACACTGATGTGCATTGTGCAGAGTTTTACTTTAGATAAAGAAAGTGGTAAAAAGAGCTACATGGATAGTGCAAAGCAGCTTACAATTGTATGGGGAGATACACCTGCTGATTGGGGTGTGGATTTCTCTACCAGAGTCCAGGTTTGCTGCGCTCTCTGATATTCTGAAATGCCTCTTTTTTTTCCTTTTATTGACACAGAAATTTGAACCTAAGACTATTCTGAAATGCCTTCGTTTTTCCTTTTATTGTGGTTATTTGGTTCAAAATGAAATTTAAAATTATCTGAATAATTTGAGTAGATAAATAAATACCGCAATGAATGAGTTACTATTTAGATGGTTCGGTCAAAATTCCCCTATTATGTGTTTAGACACATTTGAGATTATTTCAGAATTGCCCAAGACAGAAAAAATAATATATTTTCATCGTTGAAAGATTTTTGTGTCACTTTAACACTCAAAATATGATCTTATTTCACCTCCAGAAAGATGAAATTAGAAAAAACTGATAGAAAACAATTTTAGTATGTAATTGATAATTATATAATTTTTCCAGAAGCAAAAAAGAATTTTGTCAAATTGTCAAATAATATTAAATTTTACCAACAAAGTTATAACACCCTTGATCATAATAAAATATTAAAAAAATAGATTAAAAAATATTCAATATTTATTTTATTTCATTTCTAAAAGTGTTCTAGTGATGTATACGTGACTTATCTCTACAGATTTTCCAAGGTGGCAAGGCTCAACTACGTGTGGTGGCTCGAAATAACTGGAAGGATCGGGGTTAATCTTCCGTCCCCAAGGACAACATATACTATTTTCTTAATCTATAAATTAGATACCGACCAATATTTCACAAACAGGCATGTGGAGTTGAGTGTGAAACGTGAAGAAAGTGTTAATGGGTCTCACAAAAGAGTGCTCCTAGACCCTGCTGGACATGGAGCTCAGAAGAGAGAAGATGGATGGATGGAGGTTGAGATGGGTGAGTTCTTCAATGAACATGGAGATGACGGCTTCATAGAGTTTAGACTATGGGAGACTAATGGGTATATAAAACAAGGCCTTCTTGTTGAAGGAGTTGAGTTCAAGCCAAGACATTGGGGGGTAGAAACGAGTGCCAATAGAGGTTGGTTTAGTTGGTAAAAATTGAAACACTTTACTTGAAAGACTTATGTTAGATTTTCGCTGCTATCAACCTCCTTTGGAAGATAATGTATAAGTATCACTGTAAAATCTCACTAAGACTTATGTCCTAGCTTTGATAGAGAATAGTGATCTCCTTTCACTTTAAACTTTATATTACCAATATATAGATATATAAACAGGTGCAAGCTATTAATTTGATATGAGATGTACAACTCAACCATTAGATTTTCAACAATAGTCTTCCGACTTTAATGGAAGAGGACTTTCTAGGGAGACAAAACTTTCATGGAAGATTAAGAAGTGTGCTAGACTTTATAAACATCTTTCAAATGTCTATATTTTGTATTGTTTTATAGTTGTAATTATGTAAAAGTGTATTGTTAGTGTGTTGCCTCGTCTTTTATTATCTTTGTGGGCTGTATGTAAATGATAAAGTCTTTATATGCCACTAATGTTTCTCATTTCTCAAATGTCAATAATCTTACACTACATGACAGAAAGAAAAAAGAAAAGTGAAAGCGTCCTTCATGTAGTTTCTTTTTCTTTTTAATCAAAGATATTAGATGGAGAAGAAGAGTGAGGAATTGAATCCATGTACATTAAGACATCTGACACTTACGTCAATCTCATTTGATATGTTCTGAAAAACTTTTTGGTATACAAAAGGGACTTCAAGCCATCGGAGTGAAAAACAAATATTTTGTTAGTTATAAAGGAGTCTTTTGAAGCATTGAGAGTGAAAAATGAACAAATTAAATTATGAATGGAATTTTTCACATCAATCTTATCTTAGTCTTGAAAGCTGATGTTTGTATAATGTGATTCATAAATAATTGTATTGGCTAATTGGGGGGCTTTGGTTTAAATGAGGAGAGTCTATAATACCACCTGCTCTTTTGGTTGCATGCATGCAACCATATGTTATTGTACAAGATCTTGACATGTGTCAAGTTTGGAAAGTTGTTCTACATCAACAAGTTTTATTCTTTTCCAAATTCAGACCCCAAAATTTGTTATATCTACTTACAAAAGAAACTCAGCTAAAACGTCACTTTAAAAATTTCTCCCAAAATCACAACTATTTAACATCTGTAATTACGATTTGTATTCCATCTCTTAATTAAATATTTTAATAGTATTAGTCAGTTTTGATATTTGAAAAAAATACATAATGTGTTATTTTACAACTTCAAAGAATATCTAACAACTATCCATCGGTCAAAATTTGTTTTGTTTAAGACACTCATTCGCTTTTTTTAATATCTAAATTCTAAGCATATATTCATTATCCGAACTCTGTCCGAATATACATTTCTCATACTTGTGGCCGAAAATCTGGTACCGAAAATTCTTAAAACTCATATAAAGATTAGGATAATGAGTATTTGATAATAAATTATTGGATAAATGATATCTGAAATAGCCCAATTACCTATATTTGGCTTTCAAGATATTTTTTATATTTCAAACTTTTGTAATTGTTAACTAGTCTAAATATAGTATAGTTAAAATTAATCTAAGAAAAAAAATCAATTCATTAATAAAGTTTGTGGTATATAATGAATTTTTAAAAAATTATAAACACTTATTGGGGAACATATTGTAGATTAATTATTTATATTAATTTTTCATGTATTTCTAACTATGCAAATGAATTTTTTCAACTAACCTAACCTCATTTTCAGAAATGTAACTTTTTAAAAAAAATATTTCATGAACCAAACGCCACCTAAGTCATAACTCTAGATCCAAAATTAATGAGGAATCCATAAAGCAAAAGAAACAGTCGATTGATGCTGGAAATTTTAGTATTAGCATAAATCTCAGCAGCAGTCGAATGATTCTCAAATTTTATTTACGTCATATTAATTTCAGTAATAAACCATGCAACTATAGTTAAAGAAAAAGGCCGACTAACTAAGCCCATAACTTATTAAAAGTTTTGCCATTTGGGGTTATTATGTAATTATAGTGTATTGTGGGGTAAAAAGTAATCATTTTTTCTTATTTTATCTTGCTTCATTTTTCACCATTGCATCAAAATGTTAAGTTCATCAATGTATCAAATATATTTTTTCCTGCGACGCGTACTTATGGACCGTGTGACTTTTTCACATTTGTGTTTTTCTTAATACCGCATTTTATCTTACTCTCAAATTTATTTGCAAGTTTTACTTCATTTGGCTGAGTCAGCCCTAAAATGCATTGTTGGCTCCTTTTTTTTTAAAAAATAAAATAAAATTTGTCAATTCACTTTATATAGGAGTTTACAGTTGACTTTATAAAATTAAACTATTAAGTAATTAAACTTTTATAGAAAGGTAAGGCACCACAATATATTGGAGTACTAGAAGAAGTTGCGAAATCGGCTACCAGTCGCTTGGTTTAATATCTAACACTGTCTCCCTGAAATTAAGTTAATCAGCAAGATTTATCATTCTAAGCAATCTCTTCAACTTGTAAAATAATTCAACCTTTAACAGCTTTGTAAAAATGTCTGCAATTGGTTCTTCGGTCAAACAATAATCAATCAACATTTTCTAATTGTCACAAAATATTGCCATAAGAGTGCTGTACTCTTAATGTAACACTTCAAGGGACTCTCCTAAGCCACACTACTTGTGTAGCATGACTGGCTACTGTTATGTATTCAACTTCAATGGCAGAGAGGGCAACTGGTTTCTTTTTTGAAGTTCAAGATATTGCGCCTAAGTCAAAATGAAACTCATACCTTGAAGTGCTTCTTTCGTATTTCCATATCACTGGCCCAATCATTATTTGTATCTCCAAAATGTTTCACATCATTAGCATCATTCTGTGATTTGGGCCACCTTTGATATATCAAATCATTTTTTAACAGCTTCCATATGATATATACATGGCTTCTCCATGAATCAACTCAGTAATCTAACTCCAAACACTATATCAGACTTGGTAGCAGTCAAATGTCTCAAACTTCCAATCAAACTCTTGTAATAAGTTGAATCTATAGTTTTACCTTTATCTTACCAATTTCAGTTTTAATTTAACAGGAGCGGAAACTAGCTTTGAATTTTCCAACTATTGATGGGTTGGATACTTGAAAAAGCATTCATGGCTATTGCAGTTCCATGATGCTTGGAAAAGGTAAAAGCATTCATGTCATTGAAGGTAGGATTTTCCCCATTTCTGTTACCTAATGTTCTTCCTCTGCTTGTGTATTGCAGTTCAATGGTGCTTGGATTTAGGGTTTTGCAAAGGACAATAGCAGGAGATAAGGAACACTTGTCAATGCGACTTCCTTGCATTGACAGTTAGCTGTAATGTTGCATATATGCATGCAATTTCTTTCAGAAGGCCTTGCAGTTGCATGGGGTGACCAATGACCACGAGCAGCATGTCATCTAAAAATATAAAGCCGAAAATATTGGGGAGGAAAAAAAAAATCCTTAGACAAAAAGCACAATTGTAATCCAAGTATCCAACTCATCAATTTAAGTAAACAAATGGATCGTCTTTCAGAGTACAACTTATAATCCAATACAACAAACAATCATAGAAGTATAAAATTTTGCTCAATATTATGAACTCAACTGCAAATTTGTAAAAGAAAAATTAAAAGGATAAATTTCTTGAAATTGTTCAAGACTTCGAGTAGTGCTAGCGATGGATTTTTGAAATTTCGAACAGGCTCTACATGTAAGCTCATTCACATGAAACCAAACAGCATAAGTATCCTAAATTTTTCCCAATTAAATCAGATTACGAGGATGAAAGAGAAAGTAAATGGACCAGCAACCCTGGTGTTACTGAGTATTTATCGCGCAAAAGTCTTTATAATTATAATCTGCGGGAACACCAAAGAACAAACTTAGAAAAGCAACCTGTAAGAAGAGAGAGAAGGGACATGAGTTACAGGGCATTTTGGGAGAGGAACAAAGTTGTAGCTGAAGCTGAATCTTGGATTTGAGAAAGTTTGTGAATGAGATTACCGTTGTGTTCTTTCTCAGCTGACTGAAAATGAACCAGGTAAGTTGAAATTCTTCAAAAAGGTAGTCTTGGTTCAGCGAAAACTGAAGGGGACTGAGGAACTTGGAAGCATTAACAGTATGCCCACTGAGCTAAAAATGGAGAAAACCCCATAGAAAGGGAAACCCACTGATATTTTCGTGAGCCTCTGCCAAATTTTATGATTTAATATGAAAATCCATTCTATCCTAGAATTTTTATTTTTTTAACATAGTAATTTTTTTGTACATCGTGTGCATGCCCAGGGTAAGAGAACATCAGCAGTGCTTATCCAAAACGTCCCTGGTTTTCTGTCAGATTAAAAGAGAGGCACTTATTGTTTGGCAATTTCCCAGGGACGATTGAGTGAAGGTTAATGTGGACAGGTCAGTTTTGACTAAAGGAATGGCAGGATGTAGGGGACTTACCAGAGGTGCTTCAAGCTTGGGCATTGTCGATGCCCCATAACCTGTGCTGAGCTGTTCTGTCAGGACTTCCATCTTGCTTGGAACAAAAAAATTCGAAAGGTGGTTGTTGAGGATGATTCTCACACTCCGGTTCATCTTATTAATGGAAATTGTGAAGGAAGCACTCTTGCCATCATCTTTCTATTATATAGATATATACATATCTTAGAAAGATTTTGAGCCATTACATGTCTCAAATTGAATAATCATTGAGATATTAACTGAAGTAATTATAATTAGTACTTTGGGGGTCCAAATATAAAAGCTCATCAGTCAGAGTAATCTTACCTTTGAACATCACCAATATGCCGTATTAACATCGTTTTCCCTGTCCTTTTAGTTTTTCCGAATACTGTGTATCATTTTGTTAAGCAATAATGCTTGAACCAGTAGTGGGCCCAGTCAAAGTGGTGAGAACACTGACATGGCGTTCTCTATGTAGGTATTTATAGTTCAATCGACGAATCTTCATCACACATGATCAGGATGAATCAAGCATCTTTTCATTGGTCATGCATTCTCCCTTACATTTTCATTATCATTAATTGATCATTATCTGTAAAGCAAGAGCAGCGAAACAAACCAGACGCTACTGCAATAATTAAAAAAAAAATTGCACGGGGCCAACACTTACTACTAGCAAGTTTAAATTCTACCACTGATGACTTTTTAAGGAGATTAAAAGTTTCACCTTTTAAAGGCTGAAAGTTATTATCATTTTAAGATCCAAAAGATATTAGTCTCACATGAATGTATGTAAAGATATATTGATTCTCATTAAAAGAAAGAGCTGAATTCTCCTAAGAAAAGTTTATAGGAGTCACGTGAACGAATCGGTGGCTAATTTATTTAAACTTATTTCACAATGTGCTAATTTTGCAGCTGGAGGTGCAAAAAATATTACATCAAGTGCCCTAAGAAAGGAAGCAAAGAAAAATTTATTGATGACTTACCCAGTAATGTGACCCTTGAAACTCAGTTTTACTAAAGAGAAAGTCTTTGGGATTTCTAGTAGAAGCATATATATTTAATTACAATTAAACTAATAAAACTGCGAACCGCCAATCCAACATAAAAGTAAATTAAACAAAAACTCTGAAGTCAACCAAGCCAAGAAAACGGATTAACAGCCAGGCAAATAAGAACTCCTTTAGAAAGTTTAGCTTTCACTTAATTGTGGGACCCACTCCGAAAAGGAAGCCCCTCCAAAAATAGGATCAGGATCCTCTACTGTGGGGGGGGCACAGCACCGCGTGCTGTGCCCCCAAAACGACGCCGTTTCGATGCCACGTGTTAAATGACCAGGCGACTGTCGAAAACAACCAGTCGCCTGGTCATGCAAAATTCGTTCCCCCCTTGCCCACAGCCTGTGTGATGCAAAAAACGAAGGCCAGGCGACTGTCATAATAACCAGTCGACTGGTTGAATCTCTCCATCTTAGCCAGTCGCCTGGGCAAGCGACTGCTAGCCCCTGGAATGTCCACCAGGCGACTTGTTATTTTGCCAGTCGCCTGGCGGACATTCCAGGGGCTATCAGTCGCTTTCCCAGGCGACTGTCCAAGCGCTGGAAGTCCACCAGGCGCCTGGTTCTTTTGACAGTCGCCTGGTGGAAGTTAGATTTTCGCTCCTAGGAAGCCTACCAGTCGACTGTCACATACGACAGTCGACTGGTATGAGCCCTTAAACCCAGAATGCTTCCCCAAAATTTCCCGCCTTGAGAAAAAACGCAGCGTTTTATCAAAATATGTATTTACTAGCTAACGTAACGAAGAAATTAAAGCGGGAAAATATATAGAGTTGGTGAAAGAAAGAGTTACAGACCAGAGGGCAATGGAGAAGCACGGGGCAAGGGAGAAGAACCAAACACAGCAGGGGAAAATGAAGATAGCACAGCCAGGAGAAATGATAGTGTTGAACGAAGCACGAGTAGAACAAGGGGGAATAAAGGGACCGGAGAAAGTGGTAGAAGAACGAAGGACAATGGAGTTTCTTCATGACTCAATCACGGAAATGGAAGCAGAAGCAGAGCAGAAGAAGATGGAACATCCTATGGAGTGTGATTTGAAGCCCAAATTAGGTATGGAATTTGATAGTGTAGAAATAGCTTGGAAGTTTTGGGTAGAATATGGAGGAAAAAAAGGATTTGGAGTTAGGAAACATTACTTCAATCGTAATAAGAAAGATGGAAATATAACTTCATACAAGTTTGTTTGTTGTAAGGAAGGGTCTCGGAAGTCTGATAAAAGGGATTTTTTGACTATAAATCCTCGGCTTGAGACAAGAACAAATTGTAAAGCAAGAATGGGAGTGACTCGAGAGAATGGTAGATATAAAATCAATGAGTTAGTTGAGGAACATAATCATCCATTACATCTTCCTGAAACTGTGCATATGTTGGTTTCACAACGTAAATTATCTGAGGTTCAGGGGTATGAAATTGAGTTAGGTGAAGATTCCGGACTTCAACAAAAATCTTGTTTTGATTTAATGAGTAGGCAAGTGGGAGGAAGATCTAATCTTGGTTATATTTCATTAGATGTAAAAAATTATATTCGAACTAAAAGGCAGAGGAGCATGGCTTATGGAGAGGCTGGTTGTCTACTACAATACTTTCAGCGTCAGTTGTTAGAAAATCCATCTTTTTTTCATGCTTGTCAAATGGACGTAGATGAACAGATAACTAATGTGTTTTGGGCGGATGCAAGAATGTTAATTGACTATAGTTATTTCGGTGATGTGATTTCTTTAGACACGACATATAGTACTAACAAAGCACACCGACCACTTGCATTATTTTGTGGATTCAATCATTTTAGAGGAGTGGTGATCTTTGGAGCAGCTTTGATGTACGATGAAACAGTGGAATCATTTAAATGGCTTTTCGAAACATTTTTGGAGGCACACAAACAGAAAAAGCCTCATACTATTTTTACCGATCAAGACCAAGCGATGTCAAAAGCATTGAATCAAGTTATTCCAGAAACTTTTCATGGACTATGCACGTGGCATTTGATGCAAAATGCCATCAAACATCTCAACAACTTGATGAAGGATGGATTTCATATCTTGACGGATATAAAAAAATGCATGTATGAATATGACGAAGAAGTACAATTCGAGGCGGCATGGGTTAACTTATTGTTAAAATATAGTGTTCAAGAGAATACTTGGTTGAGATCTTTGTATAAGATAAAAGAAAAGTGGGCTGCTTGTTATACAAAAAAAGTTTTAACACTTGGCATGCGTAGTACACAACTTAGTGAAAGTTTAAATTCAGACTTCAAGAGTTGTATGAAACCGGAGTTAGATATACTCCAATTTTTCAAAAATTTTGAGAGAGTTGTGGAAGATAAGCGCTACAACGAGTTGAAGCATGAATTTGAGTCGCGCCATAAAATACCTAGATTGAAGATGGAAAATTCCATTATGCTGCAACAGCTTGCTCAGATCTACACTTCTACCATATTTGACTTATTCCAAAAGGAATTTGATTTATATGCGGCTGCATGTATAAAAAGTAAAAATGAGAGTCAGCCATTCCATGAATATATTGTTGTGATGGTTAATCGAGAAGTTGAGTATAGAGTTCAGTTCGATCCTATCAACATGTCCATATATTGTAGTTGTAAGAAGTTTGAAACTCATGGTATATTATGTTGCCATGCTTTGAAGGTATTTGATGTGCGAGATGTTAAAATACTTCCCACTCAATATATACTAAAGAGGTGGACAAAAGAAGCTAGGACAAGTGTGGTCTATGATATAAAGGAAAATAAAATTGAAGCAGATCCTAAGCTTCAGAGTACACAACGATACAGACAACTCTGTGCCAAAATGATAAGATTGGCAACTGAAGTATCCGATGATTCAGAAACTTTTTTAATGGTTAATAAAACCATTGATGATCTAAGCAACCAAGTTATGAAACTTCGTTTAAAAGACAAGCGTCCTGAGCCGGATACCACTGGATGCGTCACACAGGCGAAGGGATTGAAGAAAAAGGTAGGCATAAAGAGTAAGAGACGCATAAAGAGTTGGGTTGAGGTACAATCTAAGAAAAAAAGAAGGTCTTCGTCATCAAATGTATCACAGGTACGTGAGAAATTATACATTTAAATGGATTTTTGATATTTCATTTGTTGAGAAATTACTAATTTTTTATTATTTCACCAGGATCGTCGGTCACAAGGTGCAACCCAATTACAAATATCTTCATTCACACCTTTATCACTCTCTACGTATACTCAACTACAAAGAAGTGATTTAAATTTTACTAGAGAGGTAAGAGATTTTTTTGATGTTTTAATAAATTATAAGAACTTTTATAATGCTCTAATTACAAGCCGTTGTGATAATTATTGATTTTGTTATGTAGGCATCGCTTGATCACCCATTGCAGTCACTGAATCACTCCATGCAGTCGCTTGATGCAATAGATTTGTCTGGAACTTTATAAAATATATTGTACAAATTTTTGTATATGCTACGCAAGAAAATGTATCATTCTATTGAATGTGGCAATTGGTATAAAGTTGATCATCCTGTGAATGTAGCAATGAAACTCATAAAGTTGGTATAAATTTGTATTGAAGATTGAAATCTATTACAATTGGTATAAACTTGGATAAGACTCCCTTATATGATCAACAAAAAGGAGGAACAATAAAAAATTGGAGAGCAAAACAAGACTTCCCTATATTGTCAACAAAAATGTCAATATTACACAAAATTTCCCAAAAAAAAAACAAAAACAATGAAAATAAAATATCTAGAGTAAATGGCCTTGAACTACTTCATCCACTGCTTCTTGGGTTGGTTCTTCATCCCTTTGTTTTTGTTCTGGTTTCTCATGCACTATATGTCCATGGTTTACTCACATGCGAACAGTATCATATCTAGGTCTGGAACAAAAGAAAAAATCAAAGTTTTAGTTCAAAGTTCTTGATCTTGATGCATGTTTCCTGTGAAAATTCTAACTCTAGGCAGATTTTAACATTTGAAAATAAAATGGTATCATCAATTTTAATTCACAGATACATTTGAAAATTCTAGCTCTAGGCAGATTTCAACATTTGAAGCTACAATATATTTCAACATTCACAGATACATCCCAGGGGAGGCCCCTTGCCTACAAAAATACCACACCAGAAAAATAGACATCATGTGGTAAACAGCCTTCAGTCTGATATTCTGATCTCAACTCCTAAAATGTCCTTCACCACCTCATATGTAACAAATGCAATTGCTATGGATGGGACCACCTGCAAGACATCAAGTGAGTCAACAAAATATTCTATTTTAAGGAAAATAATGGCCATGAAACAATAATTTCAGGTGAATATGGTTTACCAATACAAAAAATCCCCTATGTCATCAATCTCCTATGTCATTAAAGTCTTGTCACCAATACAAAAAATCCAGAGTTGAAAATCCAGAGTTTATAATTATCAATCATAAAAAATGTTGTGCACCTGCACATAACTGATTCATTTTGGTATGATCAGTATGGCATTTGTCCCACAAAAAGTTATCATGTGACAGAATTTAAACCACATTTAGGAAGAAATACATCATACCATTCCCATCTCTAGAAGACGAGACAGTCTTGTCACCTCTGCTGCCACCTGATTGAACTGATCTCTGTGTCCTTGGTGAATGCGAACTCATTTTGCTGTTAGTTGAAGATGGCAAAGAATGTTGCCTTTTCTGGCTGAATAGCATTCTCAACAACAGGGTTATGAACCTTATTATTGATGCAGCAATACAAGAACAGATGCAAACTCAACCAAATAAAACAAAATATTTGGGACAAAACACCAAAATTACGTCTCGAGTTAAATTCATCATGCTTAAAACTAATGAAAGAAGACCAAAAATATATAGTATGCACATTATAAAGCAGTTTAAAACTCACAAATGGCTAACAATTAGTATAAACTTGGTTAAGACTAGACTCCTCTATGTCATCAACAAAAAGGGGAGCAATACAAAAATGGAGAGCAAAATAAGACTCCCCTATCTTGTCAACAAAAATACCAATATTATACAGATTTTCCACAAACAAAAACAAAAACTATAAAGATAAACTATCTAAGGTAAATGGGCTTGATCTGTTTCATCCACTGCTTCTTGTGTTTGTTCTTCATTCCTTGCTTCTTGTGTTGCTTCTTCATCCCTTGTCTCTTGGTCTGCTTCTTCATCCCTTTGATCTTGGTCTGTTTTCTCATGCACTCCATGTCCATACTTTTCTTCAAATCTCCTCAATCTCACAGAAAAGTCAGTCACATTTTGCTCTATGCTTACCACTCGTGAACTCAAATCAGTAAGAGTAGTATCCATTTTGGTTAGCTTAGAATTTGTGGTCTCAAGCAAACCAACTATGTGTTGCATTGTGACATTGCTTGAATGATCAGTTGACTTTTCTTGGCTTCTTGTATCTCTCTGGACAGGATCATCCTCATTTTCTCTTTTCCAAATCCACCTATTGTCTTTTTTTATAAATCCCATTCTATTCATATTGTATTCATTGAAACTTTTAGGAATGATCACTTGTCCATCCTTAACATTTATCCCAAAAAATGTTAAAAGCCTTGTTATAGCTGATGCATAAGGCAGTCCTTTTTTAGCCAGTTTGTGAGCATTGATAATGAATTTTAACATACAATGGGGATAATCTATAACTCTCCCTTCCAACCAACAGTAAACCATTACTTGCTCTAAGTCACTCACATAAGAGTAATTGCCAGCCTTAGGAAGTAACATGTGGCTTACCATATAAAAGATCACATTGCTATCAACACTCAGATCTTTTGTGTATACCTTAACATTATCAGACACTTCTTGCTCTAAAATCCTACACACAACATTCTTCCTTTTATACCATTGAAGTTCAGACATTGATTCGTCTAATCTACACACATCTGCATCAGTTTCAGGCTCAGGTAATCCCACTACTCTAGCAAAGAGATCCTTATTAAACGTAAAATTGACCCCTCTAACTTGTGAGCTAAACTCTAATTCATCTTCCTTATAGCTCAAATTCGTATAGAATGCCCTAATTACAGATGGTGAATAAGATGTATCATATGTAAGAAACTGTTCCATTCCCTGATTTTTCACTAGCTTGCTCAATTGTAATTTTTCCCTAGCCAGAAAATCCATATTTAGATACATACCCTGCACTACGGTTCTATCCATGAATGTCTTCTGGTACTTTCGCTCTTGCTCTGCCGAGGTGAGGAGTGGCTGAGAAGCTTGAGATGAGCTGGAGCTAGAACCCCCTCCGGGCACCCTTGGTCTTTTGAAGGAGGTCTTCGGAGCCATTTGGGTTGGGTTTAAACGAAACAAGTGGAGGAAAACTGGAGGAAACCCTAACTGCGATTTTCAAGGATTTCTTGGCCACTTTCTCGATCTATCTCGGGATTTTTCTTGGATTTTGGTAGGGGGTTTTCTTATAAATGATATTTGTAGCAATGTAATCGGTGGTATTTGACCAGAAATTGACAATGTGGGAGGTGGGATTCAGGGAATTCAGAGAGCGCAGGGTGGGTTTGCCGAAGAAATGAGGGAAATTTCGGGCATTCTGGGTTTAAGGGCTCATACCAGTCGACTGTCGTATGTGACAGTCGACTGGTAGGCTTCCTAGGAGCGAAAATCTAACTTCCACCAGGCGACTGTCAAAAAAACCAGGCGCCTGGTGGACTTCCAGCGCTTGGACAGTCGCCTGGGAAAGCGACTGATAGCCCCTGAAATGTCCGCCAGGCGACTGGCAAAATAACAAGTCGCCTGGTGGACATTCCAGGGGCTAGCAGTCGCTTGCCCAGGCGACTGGCTAAGATGGAGAGATTCAACCAGTCGACTGGTTATTATGACAGTCGCCTGGCCTTCGTTTTTTGCATCACACAGGCTGTGGGCAAGGGGGGAACGAATTTTGCATGACCAGGCGACTGGTTGTTTTCGACAGTCGCCTGGTCATTTAACACGTGGCATCGAAACGGCGTCGTTTTGGGGGCACAGCACGCGGTGCTGTGCCCCCCCCCCCCCACAGTAGAGGATCCTGATCCCCAAAAATAGGCGTATGCCACTAATAGCGGCGTGCACACGGTATTCTTTAGTAAAAGGCGAAAGAATAGTTCGCTCTGTGCACACCGCGTGGCTGCGTGATTTGCTGCGGCGAGCAACTTCAGTTTTTATAATGTCTCTCATCCCCATAACACTTGGCAACTCTCCAATGTGGGCCTCGTAAAACGAAAAGGAGAGCCAAACCGGTACACAAACACAATCCTCACCTACACGTCCCATTTGTACGTTTTCCCCAAACATTTTACGGCTACAAACTCACCAAATTGATCTTTAAGCATCATTGGCATCTAGCTAATAGGATTGATAACTAACCCTTGCCTGCATCTAGCTAGATGGTCTACTTTAAAAAAAAAAACTGAAAAATGTTCTATGTCTTCCTTTTTCTTTTTTTTTTACACGACTGAAGGTAATTATTTAAAAAAAAAATTAAAATTTTAAGTTATTTAAATTTAAAAATTATATTCCACTTCACTCACAAATTATATTCCACTTCAAATCTGGGAGAGGTGGCCACAATTTCGTGTCCGACAGTGCCTCAAACAGGATTGCCTTCAGTGTGAAGGATACTCGTGGAAAACCAAAAAAAAAACTTTGAACACGTACAAATAATGTCTAAAGCTATATATACAATAAATCGATAGTGTTTTAGCATTTGACCGCTGAATCTAATTAATTATTGAATTTTAATGTTGGTGATGAATCCTCCAACTCTAAACTCCTAGACTCCTAGATGTAATCCAGCTCAAAAAGCACCTCCAAAATAGGGTCAGTACTCAGCGGAACTTTGACTCTAGCGAAATCTCTTATACTTAAGTCAATATAGAGCTTTAATGGTGAAAATAGAAACATAGTGAGAGTCTTGAGAGTTTACCTGAAGAGAAGAGCGACCAATTTTTTTATGGGATTTTGGAGTTAGAATAGTCAACATAGTCGATCTCAACAAATCTAAAGATGCCAAGTGTTCACCGTTGATTGATAACATCCTCGTATCTAGACTGTTGTATTGTCAGTTTTTAGTTTTCTATCCATTATCGGTGTGCCTACAACTGGAAATGAGCATCCAACCAAGGCAAGTCAAATCTGGACTGGTCGGTCAGTTATGGGTCAAGTGGAAAGGTTTAGGCCAACAACTCAGTTGGCTCACTTAAGGCCCATGATATGATTAGCCCACTATTTATTTAGGGATCTATCATAAAACGTGTTGTGTGATAGTTATGCAAAGTGTCATTTAAAAATAAATACTAAATAGTACTATATTTTTAAAATACAAGAGAACTCTGTATATATTTTTAAAATAAAAATAAATACATTTTTATTTAACCTGAAATTAGGAATAATCAAAGTATTTTATTTATTAAATTAAGTATTCAAAGGGACAACCTGAATAGGAATGAAAATTATTTGGATTTTCGATCCGCTCCCTCACAATTCTGAATAGAAGGATGCATCGCGTTCATATGCAAAATTGTTGTTCTTACAACTTCCTCTTTGAATCCTCTCCCAAGTCCTGAGTATCTTAGCATGAATAAAAAAACCATGTTCATCCCATTAATATCATATCATATTCTCCATGTTTCTCGCTATTAACATCATATCTACATATTTTAATTGAGTAATAAGTTGCTTTTTATTTTTGGAAATATTTTTAGTTTTTATATTTTATATTTCTTAAACTTCATTTTTATTTACAAATTTTCATTATTTAGAAAAACGATTTTTTTGTAAAGTTAGAATTTTTTTAATCTTTATTTTCAAATCAAATTGACAACTACAAATATTACTTGATTTTTGAGTTTGACCTTCAATAATTGTGTAATGTTTTTTAAATAATTATTTTAAATTACAAAAAGGGTGCCAATAATTTTTTGAAAACATTTTTTAAATATTTTTCATTCAGTCTATTTTAAAATATATTTTAATATTTTCTTCTAAATTATTCTAAATACATTTTTAGTTATATTTTTTATTTCATAATTATGTTTTCTTTTATATATATATATATATATATATATATATATATATATATATATATATATATATATATATATTTGACATCATTAACTAATTCATCATCAAATTTAGAGGGTTCCTTATCATTGTTCTCCAAAAAATTTACTCTACACCAATTAGTCTCTAAATTTATGAAACTCATATTAATCCTTATATGCACAACAATAATTATTGTGAATTTCCTAAATTCATAGACTAACTCGTATATAATAAAAATGCAACTTCTCCCTTACTGCTAGACCGTCTTGGATGCACCGCCATATAAAGATTTTTTCTCCTCTACTTTCAGCTTCCACACCTTCACGTAATAAGAATTCGCTCCGTGTTTGTTGTAGCTCCACACCATTTCATCTTCTACTTTAGCTAGCTATTCGTGCATTATGGTTCTCATTGTGTCTTCATCTAGAATAGCGTTAAGCATGTCTTCCCTCCATTGGCTAGTTTCTTGGTGGATGATGTATCTTACCAGGTTGCTGCTACCATCATTCTGTACTAGACCAGGCAGAGGCTTGAGGTGTTTTCTAGGGATCCAAGGCTAGCCAAAAATCTATAGTGTTGAATCTCTTCCTGCCCTAGACCAGTAACCCTGCTCAATGATTTTCTTTCCTACCATAATGCTTCTCCAACCTCAAGATGGATCAATACCAATATTAGCTTTAGGGGTGATCACGGACCGAATTTAGTCGCGTTGCGGTATAAACTCCATCCCCACAGAACAAAGGTTGGGTTGCAAAAAAATCCATCTGAACCTGACTGTGATCTCAGGTGACCCAAGCAAGTCGGGTTTACTCAAGTTGAGGTATGCTTCAGTATAGTCACTTGAGCAAAATCATTTTTGCAATCCTGTTTATCTTTGAACAATATCGGAAAAATTAATCTTCTGTATATAACTGAACAGAATGATCTCTCTAGCTTATGAAATGCATTTAATGTCACATAATTGCATTTTCACTTTATTTCTTAGATTTCTCATGTTAATTTTGACATCATTCCATTGAAAAAGTTCACAACATCAAAGTATAGACCTAGGTAGTGTGCTAAACCCAATATTTAGTTCTATTTTTGGGTAGTTAAAAAAAAGCACCAACGCGAAGATAGTAAGCTCAAATCACCAAAAAGGTAGAAGCTAAGCAAACATACTGACACCATGAAGGAAGACGAATGTCTACTATGATGTTGGCTAATGGCTACCAGAGATAAGGAACAAGAACGTCTGCTATCGTGGAGGTGCGGATCATGGTCGTGCTACAGAGTATTGTGCTAGGGCTCAATAGGGAATGGGCAAAGTGAGACTATGAGACCGAGAGAGATCAAGTGCAAAAGACTGAGAGTGTCATGTGTGACTGGTAAGCAAGGAGAAAAGAATACCATAAACAATATCATTTCATATAGCCTTCCACTCTCGTGTATGCTTCTTCAATGAGGCCAGGTTACATAGTTTTGTTTTTTATAAACTCGACCGGATCAATGTGACCCAGAAATTTAAAAATAATTTGACTCGATCTCATTTTTCAACCTGATCTGAATCACCCAACATACTAACTTTTTATCGAGTCCTAGCGGGTTTATTTGTGTGGTTCGGGTTGTGCTCACCCCTATTAGCTTTCACAGATTGGCTAGTTGGGTAGTTTATAGAATTTACTTATGAAAGAGTGGGGTTCTGGGCTTAGCCTCCAAGCCATCTTAGCTAATAAAGATAAGTTAGTATCTTAGCAAATCCCTTATTCTAAGGCCACCTTCCTTTTTACTTCAACATAGCCTGTCCCACCTTGTCCAACATAGTCTTGTTCCAGAATTATTATGACACCAAAAAAATTGCCTCATCAAGCTAGTGAGAATCGTATTTAGTTTACCAGGCAAGATGAAACATGACATAGCGTAGTTAGGAATGGCATTAATGACAAATTTGAGGAGAGTTTATAACTTCACTGTACGTGATAAATGCTTCCCTTTCCAACTAGCAATTCTGTGCTCCGTCATCTTCTTGACATAGCTTAAGGCTTTTGATTTTGAGCAATTGGAAAATGATGATAGCCCAAGGTATTTATCTTGGAAACCTACATTCTCCACTCCTAATATATTTCTTATCTAATGTTTGAACTTGTGTGGTGTGTTTTGAGAGAAGAAAATCGCAGATTTTGATAAATTTACCTTCTAACCATTTATATCTTCATATTCTTAGAGTATTCTGCAGATTTTGAACTTAGTCATATTCCTTACTCATATCAAGCTTGATAGCCATTTCGTGCTTCTTTCCTATTTTTTATTTTTCAAGTAATGAATTATTTAATGTGCCATACATATATTATTTGAAATAAGCCTCCTTTTTATAAATACACATTGGTTGCCATTGACAATTTTCTCTGATAAGTCCCCATATTCTATTGACCATCACCTTGGATAGGATTTTATATATAACTGAGCACAAACGTTGTGTCATGCTATCTGCACTAATCTATTAGATGAGTCATGTTTTATTTGTATATAAATATAATATTATTTGTTCAGTTCGGTTAAACTAAACAAAAAAATTTCTGAACTGAAAATCGAATCAAAACATTTGATTTTCTAAAACAAACTGAGGTTAGTTCGGTTTTGGTTGATTTTTGTGTTTTGATTACGAATAATATCTATTATTCAGTTTTGAACACCTTTAACATGCATGGTGCAAAACACCCAAAGTGTGGTTTGTTAAGTAAGACCCTCCTCAAATGGGGCTCACATCCATTTAAATTAATAATAAGAAAAAAAGGAAAACTTGGAAAATAAGAGAAAGTTGGACCGTGGGCTTTAAGAAGAAAGAGACAAAAGTCGCTTGGTTTTTCTTTCCTATAATGTGACACGGAAAAGAGATGAAAAATACTTTTTGAGGAAGAAAAAAAAAACCAAAAGAACAGGAGCCCAGCGTGAAAGAAGGAAAAAGTGATTTTTCAGAATTTGATTGAAAAGTACTCTTCCCACTCTTGACTCTTAATGTATAGGGGTCGATCTGGTGATATATCATTTGACAGACCAAAAGAGAATGAAAAAGCTGGACCAAAAGCTTAGAAAGATGAATGAAAAGGAAGCCTAATCAAAGTTTAATTAGCTATTCATTATACATTAATTTTTTCAGATCCTATTACGTGGATTTTCTAATTGATCGACTAAGAATTTAACTTACAAGAAACGGTAGGGTAGTGCTGTTTAATTTATTTCAACTTTCCAGTTCATGGATTTGAAAAATATACTATTTTTTTATCCTTACCTGATATATACATCTCCATAATCTAAGATCAGAGAGCATAATTGGTGCTATTGAGTTTGATTCCTGTCGGAAGAGTAGTGGCGTCATGCATTACTGCAGGGTTTTCCTTTTCCTATAATGTGACACGGAAAAAGCGAAGAAAAATAGCGTGAGAAAAAGAAAACCAAAAGAACAGTAGCACTGTGTGAGAAAGAAAACGTGATTTGCGAGAATTTGACTCAAAGATCGGATAAGAAAAGTGTCCCGTGTATTAAACAGTTAATTGGATAATGTTAATTATTTTGAAAAGAAACACGTTTCTTCCCACTCTTGACTCTTAATATATAGGGTGTTGATCTGGTGATATATCATTTGACAGACCAAATGAGAACGAAAAAGCTGTTCCAAAAGCTTAGAAAAATGAATGAAAAGGAAGCCTAATCAAAGTGTAATTAGCTAGTCTTTCTTTTCAATACAACTTTCCAATTCATGGATTTGAAAACAAGTCTTTTCCAATTCAGTGTGAGTAATTCTCTCTAGAAAAGATAATATGAAAAGCCTCTTCCGACACCTTAAACAACCTCTAGTCAAGTCCAAGCATATTTTTAAAAGCAAACACACAAAAAACTTGTCTTTCACGTTAATTTGAAAAAATCTTATTTATTGACTTGGTTTTTGAAGGAGTCACATTTAATAATTAATGCAATGTTTAAAGTAAAGTAGAGAGACCAAATGGTTGTTGGTCCAGTGGTGATTGGGGCTGGACTTGCTAGGGCGGACCGCGTGTTCGATTCCCCGCAACGCTTTTGGGAGGAGGCTGGAACCTAACCACTCAGAACTGACCTCCGAATCCGGATTAGCCAAAGGTGAACCGGGTTGGGAAACCAAAAAAAAAAATAAAGTAGAGTTTGAAATGTTGGTACCATACATAATTTAGTCTAAAGCTATACCTTACGCGGAAGGCTACAATAATTGATCTAAACCTTTCATCAATCATTTACTATCTTTCAGGGATCAATCATTTATAAATGATCTGAGTTAGCTCACATTCATTGCAATAATCAATTTAAATTGTCATTAAAAAAACCATAGATGGCAATCTTAAACATTTCCATTCCAATAATGCTAGTACTGTCGTGGTATGCCTTTTCCTTGCTCGACAATGCTGCTGCCATCAATACCAAAAACATGGCACCAAATTCACCCTTCATAGACGATGAGGTCAATGCTTTGCGTCAGAGCCAATGGTGGAATGGATGTCACTGCAATTTCTCCGAACGTTGCCAGTGGGTTGGTATTGTATGCAATCACTTAGGCAGCATTGTTGAGATTTCGACACCATTTGTGTGTAATTCGACAATTAAGTTCAGGGATCTCAACTTAACTGCATTCCCTAATTTGGTACATCTGGATCTTAAAGGAATGGGATTGCAAGGAAGCATTCCAACTCACATTGCAGATCTTCAAAAGCTCATCCATCTGGATTTATCCAATAACCAAGTTACTGGTACGCTACCTAGCACCCTTGCTAACCTCTCTCACCTTGAGATGCTTGATGTTTCTGATAATTATATTAGCGGTGAGATTCCATACCAATTTAGCAAATTGAAGAAACTTGATTCGCTGAACTTGAGAGGAAACATACTCAATGGATACATTCCTTTAGGCTTAGGCCTTATGCCCAATCTGACCTATCTGGACCTATCCCGTAACTTACTTACTGGTGAGCTACCCATCACCCTTGCAAATCTCACTAAGCTTGTCAAGTTGGATTTGAGTAAGAATAATTTCAAGGGAACCATCCCTTTGGGTTTTATGACCAATATAACCCATCTAAGCTTGTCCTTCAATTCATTCTCTGGTGACATACCTTATTCAATTCTGAATATGACCCAATTAGTGCATCTTGACATTTCTCACAATCAAATGGTTGGTTTTGTATCTCCTGAAATAGGAAAATTAACAAATTTATTGACCATGGTTTTGAACTCCAATAATCTAATTGGTCCGATTCCTCAAGGAATAGAGCGTTTGAAGAAATTGAAATGGTTGGATCTTAGTGGGAACATGATGAATGGTTCAATTCCTCAAGAAATAGGGAGTTTAAGGAATTTAGCTAGCATAAACCTTGGTAGTAACAATCTAACCGGTCAAATTCCATCCACCCTAGGCAATTTGGAATGTTTAGTCTGTTTAGACCTTTCTAAAAACTCCCTCACTGGTCAAATCCCATCACAAGTAGGAAATTTAAGTTCCTTGCAACATTTGTCCCTTAGTTTCAATCAACTCAATGGTTCCATTCCCTTAGAAACAGGGAATTTAATCATTTTATCATCTCTAGGTCTCGCTGAAAATAATTTTCATGGCTCTATTCCTTTGTCTCTGTATGATTTAACAAGTATGTCTGAAATTTACCTTAATTCAAATCAAATCACTGCTCCCATAAATTCTAGAATAGGAAATCTAGCATCATTGACAATTTTAGATCTATCAGATAATAAAATATTTGGCAATATACCAACTGGAATAGGACAGCTCCTCAATCTTACAACTCTAAACCTCTCCCACAACGAGCTCAGTGGAAGCATTCCTTTTCAAGTTGGTGACCTTTCCAACCTTGAAATGATTGACCTTAGCCATAACTCAATCACTGGAGATATACCTTCTCAACTGGGAAGCTTAAGGAATACTTCATGTTATTTTGATCTCAGCTTCAATGATCTAATTGGAACTATACCAAGAGAACTTTTCCATCTAAGTCACATCAATTTGTCATATAATTCTTTCTCTGGTTTTGTCCCATTTTGTTTTTCTCAAGAAATTGTTATTGGTAATAAGGGAATCATTAGTCCACAAAGGAATCTTGGTTGTTATAACACTTCGGACTCCAAAGCTAAGCTTTTCATTAGGATCATTCTTCCCATTACAAGTGTTCTTTTCATCATACTTGTTGGGGCTTGGTTGATTTATCAATGCATGACCAAGAGAAAGAATTTTCTGAGCAAACAACTTCCAAAGAGCGGAGACTTATTTTCAGTATGGAAGTTCGATGGTAAAATTACATTTGAAGATATCATTGAAGCAACTGAAGACTTTGATATCAAGTATTGTATTGGAACTGCTGCTTATGGTAGTGTCTATAGAGCACAACTTCCAAGTGGCAAAATTGTTGCTTTAAAGAAACTTCACAAAATGGAATCTCAAGACCCAAATTTTGCAGGGAGTTTCTACAACGAGGTCAAGATGTTGACAGAAATCCGTCACCGCAACATTGTCAAACTTCATGGTTTTTGTTTACACAATCGTTGCATGTTTCTAGTTTATGAATACATGGAAAGAGGAAGTTTATTTTGTGTCTTGAGCAATGATGTAGAGGCTAAGGAGTTGAATTGGGAAAAAAGAGTGAGCATCATCAAAGGAATAGCGCATGCATTGTCTTACATGCATCATGATTGTATTCCAACAATCATTCATCGAGACATAACTACTAGTAATGTTTTGTTGAATGAAAACATGGAGGCTTTTGTATCAGATTTCGGCACAGCAAGAATTCTTTATCCTGATTCTTCCAATCAAACTCTACTAGTTGGTACTTATGGATATATCGCTCCTGGTAAACTTTTTTGTTTCTCTCTCTCTCACTTATTCGTGGGTTGAATATTTGTTACAAAATATTTCTTAATTGAAACATTTCTTTATTTCTTGGTTTATTGCAGAGCTTGCATACTCATTAAGAGTGACTGAGAAATGTGATGTCTATAGCTTTGGAGTTGTAGCATTAGAAACAATAATGGGAAGGCATCCTGGAGAGCTAATTTCATCACTGTCAAAGCCATGTGCTCAAAATATAATGTTGAAAGATGTTTTAGACTCACGTCTCCGTCTTCCTTTATCCAGAAAAGATGCACATGATGTTGTTCTTGCCATCAAAGTAGCATTAGCATGTCTATGTCCCACACCCATATCTCGGCCATCAATGCAAAAAGTGACTCGGGAACTTTCAATTTGCAAGTCTAATTTTCCTATGGCCTTTAATGATATTTCAGTTCATGAACTTATGAATCAAGATCTATAAGTGTTGTACACAAAAATGAAGTCTAAAGTTTTGTATCTTTAGTGGAATATTGGCTCATGCGAATGCTTATCTTGTGAGTAATAGATTTCCATTTAATTTTTATGTTGGCTGCATAGGCAATTTTTAAGGACTCATTCAAAATTAAGTAGAAATGTGGGAAAAAAAAATCAATTGCATTTCATTATGTAGCCACCAAAGAAAGCAAAAACTATGAAAAGGAAAAAAAGTGGAGAAAAAAATTAGTGCGATAATAGAAAACTATTCATGCAGTGTCGTGGTTTGAAGCTCCATAGATTTACTAAATTCCCCTCTCATCAATTGGATCATAGGATAAATTAAAAATTTATAAATTTTAAAACCTTCTTAGATATATATACTAAAAGTTGTTCATGCTATTAACATCCCAACATAACACAAATCGACATTAATGGTACAATTTGACTATAAACTGAAATTTTATTTTCTTTACTATTAATCCCACATAATATTTCTTTACTCTTCTTCTATAAATGAATATATTAATAATAAATAAAAAAATTAATTAATCAAGAAAATTAATAAACTAAAGTAGTAAATAAAAAATGTTCAATGTATGCATTTACATAGAAACAATAAGTTCCGTAAAGTATATAAGGTATATATGGTAATGTTAATTATTTTTTTAACTTCCCACTCTTAAAATGGATATACAAGGTAATGATCTGCAAATGTATCGTTGGTATACCAAATTCAGTGCATCTTTGAAGGGAATGAAAAAGTTGTACCAAAAGATTAAAAAATAGCGAAAAGGAAGCTTAATCAAAGTTTAAAAATGAATTTAAATTTTGATAGAATATTTTTTGCAATTTAGTCTCTCACAAATGAATGATGGTACAAAAGAATTTTATGAGTTAATTAAAAATAGGCAACAAAAACTATACGAAGGGTGCAATAAATACTCCAAATTGTTTTTTTGTGTGAACTTATATCATTTCAAATGTTTGTGTGGGATAAGTGACAAGGCTGTGTCGATGATACTAGAGTTATTAGTTGATATCTTCCTACATGCAGAGATTCCACCTTCATTTTGAGGCCAAGAAAATAACTAACAAATTCAGGTTTAACTATACAAAAATCTATGCATGTCTGAATGATTGCATGTTACATTGGGAAGAGAATGAAAATAGATATGTTTGTAAAAAGTACAACAAATGTAGATGGAAACCAAGGAAGAAAGGTGAAAAGTGGAAGAAGGTGCCTAACAAATTAAATCTTTAGATACTTTTCACTGAAGCGACGACTGCAAATGTTATTTATGTCTTTTAAGACTGCTAAACATAAGAGATCCCACCCTGTGAGTCTCAAACCAACTAACATCAAGATACTACTATGGTATACAACATATAGGCAGAGACAACAACATGCATACCATAAAAATAGTTCAGAATTTATAAATTTACATACAATTGGCATCAATCCAAACAATACAGAAATCATCTGTTTCTCATACAACAAAAGTTCTGCAAACATCTAGATATGCAGGGATGCAAGGATCCTTCCTGTAGTTCATGGAGCTACATTACAATACAAACAGAAAATATCTAAACAAACTGGGAGCCCCAAAAGAAACTTGGACTCACCATAACTCCCTCAGCTCACTACACAGTTGGAGCTGGATCTGAGTCTTTTTGACTATCTAAAAAAGGAAACATATGATGGGGTGAGTATAAAACTCAGTGAATAGGTAATCCTTACTATAACGGAAATAGGACAAGCAGGACACAAGTTTTTTCTTCACAAGTTAAAATTTAATGCAAGAAAAAGATGAATGCCATATGTATCATATGTTTGAAAGATCAATAATAAGAAAGTTTCAGTATTAAGAGATATAAATATCAATGTTACGATATTATATAAATAAATATAAATAAGTTTAGAGCTTTTCATATATTGAAAAACTCTCTCTATATCAGAACCATAGTCATTTCTCAAGCATGCAACAAAGGGAGTGTTCACCATCAATCAGGCCAAAAGCCTGTAATCCATCGAGCAAAACCCCATAATCCATCGGGTCATTTCCTGCAAAGTTCATCAGGCAATGTCCGCACAATCCATCAGGCAAAAGCCCGCACAATCAATCAGGCAAAAGTCTGTTACATAGAACTCAAAATGCAAGGGTTAACATTCATAGCTGCTAGTTTGCAATGTTTCCAATTTAAGTTCCTTCGTATAGGTACAATAAATAAAAAAATAAGAAATGCAAGAGATAATTAAAAGATCCTGACACTTCCAGAAAATCATGTCTCCACTGATCAACAATAGCCATAACAATACCAACTTAACTTACACATTTATATCCATAGGCCCGCACATGTGCCTCATAAAATCATTTATCAATTCATGTGAAATATAAACATCACCAGGACCCAACACAGTTTTTATGTATTCTCAATCAGTATAAATTAATATCAATAGAGAAATAAAGTATATATGATGCTTATCCTGCATTTCGAAGGTTTATATTAGGAGCCATATTTTAAAATACATGATCATAATTAAAAAAAAATGAGTTTCACATTAGTAGTAATATCTCATGTTGATATATCAAATTAATAGCTAACAATTATGTTATAGTAAGTATTATCTACTCACAACACTAAGGATTCCAAGTAGTTGAACTCTCTTGATCACTTCCAAAACTCAATGGCTGAATTGATGTTGAAAGTTGTCTTCCGCTATCTCAAAACTTAGAAAAAAAATTTTAGAATATCAATTCCTAACCAAATATCATGAAATTACTATTTATGTCAGTCGAAAACACTGTTCACGGTGGCCAAAAAAATTATCCTACGGTTTTAAACTCTCAAATTCGTCATTCTATCCATATCTATGACTATTTATGGCAAAAATTTTGAAATTAGAGCTACCAATTATATCCATGAAAAATCCATCATGAAGGTACTATTCATGACCTTCAGCGTGATTCCGACGACACTCCGGTGAAACTAATCAGTGGATTTTGAAGCTCTCTTCGTCACGAATCCAACGATCTAAACAGTTCATCAATCGGAGATTTATAGCTCCAGAAATAAGTGTTTGAAATTGGAAGAGAAAAATGGTGGTAGAGGGGGGCTGCTGGTTCTAGGGTTCTGGAATATTGCGCATGTTTATATGCAGAGCTATAGTACCCGAAATGCTACAGTATAACTTTTTTTAGGGCGTTACAAATTTGTACCTTCTTATGCCTAAACCTATTTGGCCTAGCTTATTTTGAAAAGAAAAAGCTGCATGTTTTTTTTAAAAGAGCTTCTTCTTGTTTTTATTTTTTTTCATTTCTATCCTCTTTGGCGAAGATTCAGACCTGCTTTTAAATTTCAGCACAATTAGCTTTTCTGTTGAGATGGAAAAATAACAATATGTAGCGTCTCCATTGAAGAAGAAGCAGAAGTAGAAAACTAATTTCATTATAGACAAAAATATCCTCTCTTAAAATAAAATATGACAAACTTATCCAAACGTTAATATATTACAAAAACCAAATGGCTAAAATTGAGATTAGTTACGAGATAATTTTTAAGCATGTCCTTTTTAGTAATTTGATAGTAAAAAGCACTTTGGTTTTAGATTGGCCAAACACAAATGACATTTTTATGAGATGATTTGGCCAAACGCATTTTGCTTCTTCGTTACAGTCTTTTTTTTTTTTTTTGAAACTCCATTTAGATAAAATAAAATTAAAAAGAAACATAAATTAGATGCATTGTCAAATTATATTGTACCACAAAAGTTATGACTAACACGGCCTCTATCTCATTTCCCAGTACACGCATTGAATAATTGAGTGACTAAGAACTTTTGAGAACAGACGAGTTTTTCTAACGATCACAAAGTCACATTCTTGTGCCCATGTCACACGTTAATCATTGACTCATTAGTCATTACGTATTAATTTCTGAGAGGTGAAGTCACATTGGAAATTCCACTTAGTTTCTTCGAAGGTGAATTGTAATGATAGTTACCATGAAGTTTGTGTGGCCCAGTGCCACTGGGAAAAACTTTATAGAAGACCAAGACAATAATCAGTGGACTGTGAATAACTTTTTTTTCCCTGTTTGAACGTTTCTTTTCACTTTTATTTTTTCTGTTATTAAAATTACACTATTTTAACTATTTTTGAATTTTTAACTCAAAATAATCTTATTTAATTATACATGTATTTTAATTTTTGTGATTCAAAATGATATTGTAATAACTATTATTGACTATTGAGTATGATATCATGTAAAATATAAACTTTCATATATAATAGAGCTATTAATAAAATTTCAAATATAGTAGTGTGTATTATACGATTATTTTTATTTTAAATGACATATTTAAGTAATTGTATTTCTTTTAGTTTAAGTATATCATATTTTATAATTTTAAAAATATATTATATATTTTAGTACTAGTTCAACTACTGTTGAACCAATCAATTATTACTCTAAATAACTGTATGAAATTTAGCCATAAATTTTTTCTGGTGCTAAATCTAAATTTTCTTGTAATGGGATAATACAATCCATTTTTACTCTTCAATTTGCTATTATTACTCTCAAGAGGGATTTTAACAATTTACCCACTATTATTTAATATTTATCTGATAAAAATAAAATTATTATATAATTAGTTTAGTTTTATTTGAACCAACATATTCATAAACTAATAATACATTTCAATTTAATAAATCTCTCTCTTAACACAGAAGGAGTATCAAACTTCCGATTATTTATATAAAATCCTACCTTTCCAACTGGCTTGAGCTAGCCTGAAAGTGAAGTTAGTTTCAAATATGTAATAGTGAAAAGCAAAAATGAATATCGTAACATAATTTGATTATAGTTATAATAATTGGGTTTAAAAGGTACTATGAAGAACCGATCAGAATTAAAAAGAATATAATTAGCTTGAAAAATAATGAATTTTATTTCACAAATGGTGCAACAAAGTAACTTTAATTCAAATTTTATGTACAATATAAATCTCCTGATTCATCAAATGGCGAAATGAAATATTATCAAAAGGAACTGCAATGGTGGCCTCGAAACCGATAACTCCCTAACCACTTGTCTCATTGATGGTCGACACTTGGGCTTTGAATGGAAGCATGTTATCACTAGTGTTAGCACAACAATTAGATCTTCAGCATCTTTCCCGAAAGAGGGAATAGATAGACGTGAATCTAAGGTATCTTTTACAGCCATTCTTTCAAACTCAGCAGACAGATTCGTTAAAGAGCACATGATGTCTCTTGGATGCATCCCCATCATTATTTCTAATGCCAATACTCCAAAGCTATAAACGTCACATTTGTGGGTCACAGTTAATGTATAAGCAAGTTCTGTAATAAATCAACAAACGAATATGGATTGTTATGATGAATTCACTTTGTTAGAAAAAGGGGAAAATGAGTTAATTATTGCGACTTGTAAGAATAAATAAATTTATCAAATCAATAGAAGAGAGGGAGAAAGAAACACTTTACCAGGAGCAATATATCCATAAGTACCAACTGGAATAGTCTCTTTAGAGGAATCGGGATTAAGAAGTCTTGCTGTTCCAAAGTCTGAGATAAATGCTTCCCATTTTGAGTTTAACAGAATATTACTACTTGTAATATCTCGATGAACCATTGCTGGGATACAATCGTGATGCATGTACGATAAAGCATATGCTACCCCCCCCCCTCACAATATTGACTATTGTTTCCTTACATGTATTGACTATTGTTTACTTTTGAATGTTCACTTAACCTTTGGTCTTCCCTTTTAATATTCAGGTAACACGAAAAATTTATCTTTTACATCATAAAATTTGTTAGAAGATTATGATTTATCAATTTTGCTTGACTAATTTGGAGACCCATATTTGATTCTTAATCACAATCATCTTATAACTTAGTCTAATATTTTTCAATTTTGAAATTGTGCCCATGGCATGTTAATCATGTAAGCAAATTTAAACAACTAAATGATGATAATTAATCCGTATATCATTATACAAAACATCATGTCAAATTATCAAGATACAGAAAATAGAAAGCGTACCTGAATCCATCGCTATCCGCAATATGGGTATTGGCCTTTTAAGGTAGCAGATACAAACCACCTTTCTTCTGTGGAATGGGAGTAGAAGAGAAACCGTATGTGAAAATAATTTCATCGTATCTGTACCTTAGGGACCATCACCCTATTTATACCTGTATATGTGACATCAGTCTTCAGCCCATCACAAAAGACTTTAAGTCACATTGGCCTTCTACACATAAGGTGGCTCATACCCAAGACTTTTGATATTTTGGAAGCCCATTAATTTAATTGATCACTTTATTTAGGCTCTTTATTAAATAGCAGTCCATATACAATTAATTAATATATGTAAGCCCATAAAATATTCTAACAATCTCCCACTTGAGCCACATATGTTATCCGGATATTGTACATGATAAAAATTGAATTGAGCTCAACTTTGCTACTCTTAAATGTAACTAGACCCATCAATGATCACAATATAGACATAATCAATAACATAGATCAGGTATGGATGTGTAGCATGGAAATTACATGAAATGTGATCTAAACATGTCTATTTCCAACTGGTCCTCCTTATGACTCAAAGAGTCCAATAATAGACTTTTAAACAATAAATGCTAAACTGCAATGAAAGTCATCACTTTATTTCAGAGTAATCAAAAAACATAATCTTTAGTCTGTACAGAAACATTAAATATGTCAATTAAACAAATACAAAAGTCAAATACAAACTCCCACTATATGGGTATATCATCTAAAAGAATAACACCCATGTGAACTACATGCTCATGAAACACCTTGGGCGGCAAACCCTTAGTTAGCGGATCCGCAATCATAGAGTTTGTACTGATATGTTCAATTAACACTTGACCACTCTGAACTCTTTCTTTCACAACCAAAAATTTGATGTCAATATGCTTTGATTTTGACGAACTCCGTTTGTTCTTGGAATACAACTCGACGGCTTTATTATCACAATTTATCCTTAATGGTCTCTCAATACCATCAACTATACGCAGCCCTGTGATGAAGTTCCGCAGCCATATCCCTTGATTGGATGCCTCATAGCAGGCTATAAATTATGCCTCCATGGTGGAAGAAGCTATGAGTGACTGTTTGACACTTTTCCATGATATAGTTCCTCCAGCTAACATAAAGACATAACCTGAATTGGATCTTCTGCTATCAAGGCACCCAGCAAAATCGGAGTCTGAATATCCAACAATCTCTAAATGGTCAGATCTCCTATATGTGAGCATGAAATTCTTTGTTCTCTGTAAATACCGCATAACCCGTTTTGCTGCTTTCCAGTGATCCATGCCCAGATTACTCAAATATCTGCCCAACATTCCCACAATGTACGCAATATCTGGACGCGTACAAACCTGTGCATACATGAAACTTCCCACTGCTGAAGCATAAGGGAACTTTTCCATTTCTTTCTTCTCAAGTTCATTTTTCGGACATTGGTGCAAGTTAAATTTATCACCTTTTGCCACAGGTGCGTCACCTAGTGCACAACCACTCATGCCAAATCTACTTAGCACCTTATCAATATAGGCCTTCTGTGACAGTCCAAGTATACCTCTTGAACGATCCCTATGGATCTGTATACCTAAAACAAAAGATGCATCACCAAGATCTTTCATTTCAAAGTTACTGGATAGAAATCTCTTGGTTTCATGCAATAGGCCAATATCACTGCTTGCTAGTAGAATATCATCGACATATAGCACTAAGATAATAAAATTGCTCCCACTGATCTTGAGATATATGCACTGATCAACAGTATTCTCTTTAAAATCAAATGAGGTTATCACTTGTTCAAATTTCCGATACCATTGACGGGATGCCTGTTTTAACCCATAAATGGACTTCTTGAGCTTGCATACAAGGTGCTTTGAATCTTTAGATTCAAAGTTCTCCGGTTACACCATGTATATCGTTTCATCAATGTCACCATTGAGAAACGTTGTCTTAACGTCCATTTGATGTAGCTCTAAATCATAATGAGCTACAAGTGCCATGATGATTCTAAATGAGTCTTTCATCGAAACTGGTGAGAAAGTCTCTTTATAATCAATGCCTTCTTTTTGAGTAAAACATTTGGCAACTAAACGTGCTTTATACCTTTCGACGTTGCCTCTTGAATCTCTTTTGGTCTTAAATATCGATGTGCAACCAATCGGTTTTATACTTTCAGGCAACTCTACTAAGTCCCATACGTCATTGTCATCCATTGATTTCATCTCATCCTTCATGGCATCTATCCACTTTTGAGAGTTAGAACCTTTTATGGCTTGACGAAAGATGATTGGATCATCTTCCATCACTCCAATATCTACTTCATGTTCTTGGAGGTACACGACATAATCATCTGGAATCACGTTTCTTCTCTCTCTGGTGGATCTCCTTAATGGCACTTCCTCTTGAGGTTGTTGATGTATTTCTTCATGAGTAGGCGATAACTCAGGTGTGTCAATAATTCGTTGGTTCTCCGGATTTGCATCCTAAATAATGTTAGGAATCAATTCTTGAACATTTTCAGTTGCAACAACAAGAACGTTAACACATTCCTCTTCAAAATTGACTTTCCTGAGTTGATCACTCCCACTAAACTCAACATCCTCAATAAATTTGGCATTACCCGTTTCGAAAAAGGATCTGTTTGAGGGATCATAAAACTTGAAGCCCCTCGATCTTTCAGAGTATCCAACAAAGTAGCAGCTTATAGTTCTTGAGTCTAGCTTTTTCTCATTAGGCCTATAAGGCCTAGCCTCTGCTGGACATCCCCAAACATGTAAATGCCTAATGCTAGGCTTCTTGCCTGTCCATAATTCATAAGGGGTTTTTGCTACTGCTTTGCTTGAAACTTGATTTAGGATGTAACCTGTAGTTTTGATGGCTTCACCCCAAAGTGATTCTGGCAAAGAAGAATGACTAATCATACTCCTCACCATATCTATTAAGGTTCTGTTTCGTCTCTCAGCTACACCATTTTGACTTGGAGTCCCTGGCATGGTGTATTGAGGAACAATTCCACATTCCATCAAATACTTTGCAACGGGTCCTGGACGTTGTTCTCCTGATCCATCATATCTACCGTAGTATTCACCACCACGATCAGATTTGACAGCTTTAATTTTCTTGCCTAGTTGATTTTCAACTTCAGCTTTGAAAATTTTAAACATGTCCAAAGACTGTGACTTCTCACTGATCAAATACAGGTACCCATAACGAGAGTAATCATATATGAAAGTGATAAAATATTGTTGTCCATTCCATGAAGCTGTTGGAAATGGATCACAAATGTCCGTATGTATCAATTCCAAGACATCACTACATCTATTAGCACCTGTTTTTCTAACATTTGTTTGTTTTCCCTTAATGCACTCAACACAGACTTCAAAGTCTGACAAGTTAAGGGAATCAAGAATTTCTTCTGACACAAGCCTCTAAATTCGTTGTTTTAAAATATGACCCAAACGCTTATGCCATAACATTAATGAATCCTCATTTGTTAATTTGCGTTTAATGCCAAAATTACTTGCATGCATATTTTTATTGTCATATGAGGCATTGGCATTTAACTTATAAAGCTTATCAATTAGAGAACCGGTACCAATAACATTTGAATTTTGGAAAAGCCTGAAAGTTTCATTACCAAATGAACAAGAATATCCTGATTTGTCCAAACATGAAACTGAAATTAAATTCCGTCTAAATGACGGTACAATAAAAGTGTCTTCCAAATCCAAATAAAAACCAGTTCCTAATTTAAGCCTAAAAACACCAATAGCTTCTATAGTAGCCTTGTTGCCATTTCCCATATAGATGTATCTTTCACCATCAGTTGGCAATCGGCTCCTGAGACAACCCTGCATAGTGACACTTATGTGAGTAGTTGCACCTGTATCTATCCACCAAGTGTCATTAGGCATTAAAGCTAAATTAACTTCTGAACAAAAAAAAATTGAGAAGTGTACCTTTCTTTACACGCCATTTGGCGTACTTGGGACAATTCTTTTTCACATACCTAGCCTTTTTGCAAAAGAAGCAAATTATTACCTTATCTTGCTTTTGTTGCTCCTTATGCTGTGAAGTCTCAGCGCCTGCAGCATGCTTTCCTTTATCATTTCTTTTCCTTTTCTTGTTGCCATTATCTTGAGGGATGAATGCCAAGTGAGCACTTTCAATTTTTTCTTGTTTCAATCTCTCTTCCTCTTGAACACACTGAGCAATAAGCTCATTCAGAGTCCATTTCTCCTTTTGAGTGTTGTAACTTATCTTGAATGGACTAAACTGTATAGGCAGAGAGATCAAGACTAAATGCACAAGTATGTCTTCTGACAACTCTAACTTGAATGCTTTTAGTCGAGTTACAAAATTAGACATTTCCATAATGTACTCCCTTATGTTCCCTTTCCCATTGTACCGCATTGAGACAAGCTTAGTCAGAATGGTGCTCGTCTCGACCTTTTCATTCGCAGCAAAACAGTCTGCAATTTGGTCAAGGAACTTCTTGGCATCATTCTCATCAGGAATGGCACCCCTTATAGTATCCGAAATTGAGTGCTTCATAATCATTAGACTCATGCGATTTGACCGCTCCCACTTTTCAAAAGCAGCCCTTTGTTCAGTAGAGCTTGTGTTGGTTAAAGGTGTGGGGCGTTCAATCCGTAGCGCGTAGTCCAGATCCATGCACCCGAGCAAAATCATAATATGCTCTTTCCATTTCTTGAAGTTTGTGCCGTTGAGCACGGAAATGTTGTTGATATTAGCAGAAATTGAAGATGCTATAAAAACAAATAACAAACTCACAATTAATAATAATTCATGCATATATAAATCAAATAAAACATAAGTTATATACACATGTAAGTGGGCCCATAATAAGATACCTAACACAACATTGCTATTTAGTCTTTGGACAAAAATAACAACTTGTAAATGGTACTCTTAAAAAAAATAGTTAGTAAATATTGATACTAAATCCGGCCAACAATATGCCTTTCTTTGGACCGACATATTGCATGCATGGATAAAACAAAAATTATATCACATATTTACTATAAAAAATTGTGACTACAATCTGGCCAAAAAATAATATTCCTTTGGACCGATTATTTTTCGAATAGAATTAATCACAAATAATATAATTCTTTATTATTATTCACATATTTTAATATAAATAAATTTACATAACAGAGGTCATTTTGGTGGCATGTTATATTAATTTAAATTATATTAAAATATAGAATAAATAAATTAACGATGCACAAAAGTAACCAACAAGTGCATCTAGAAGAGTTGGCACCAAGGTCTTTAATGTATCCTCAGGAGCATGGGTTCAAACCTTGGTACGTCCAAAAATCTATTTTTTATTGAAGGTTTTTTTAAATGGGCTTCAGAATAAGACAAACCCAAACAATGGGCTTCTAACCAAAGCCACATAAATATAACAATGAACGCAGACTTAATAAAGCCCAAAAATTAAAGTAATTTAAATTACATTACAATAATTAAGGCTGAAGAAACCTAGTGATTAGGTGACAGAAAACTTTATTGTGGGGTCCAGTTGAAATCCTTGCACATTCAGAAAAAAACGCCCCAACCAAATTTTTTTTTAATTAAATATTCAATCATGTGGATGTGGGCCAGAGGAAGTATCCCCCATCTTCATCCTCTTTTGCTAAAAAAACGCAGAAATTTCAGCTTTAAATTTTTTTTTAAACTCCCACGATATGCCATGATTTTAGGCAACAAAAGATCCAAAAACTGTATTCAACTCAAAAAGACGTTAAGCACGATTCGGCCATCATTTTTGGCTATAAACCATCCTGATTCACAGTTAATGTCTCCTTCATCCACTTTCCAAAACAACCAGTGACTGGGCAGCATTGCATCGCACCGCAAGCCATGATTTTAGGACTTTCAATCATGGTCTTGCGATGGTACTCGCAGCGGCACACTCAAACAGAGGTTTATTCACCCTTATGATCAAATTTCATAGAGTCTTTTTAACTACAGAGAATATTGATCAAACTTAATGAATGATGCAAAGAAGCATCGTTAAACAGTAGAGAAGAATTAACATGAATTATGCAATTCAAACGTGGCATTGATGCGATTTCGGCAAGTATACCTAGTCGAATGCAAGTAATAACGGTGGTGAGACCGAGTATCGTTCTCAAGGATCGTGGACAAGTATCACTTCGCAAATTGAACCACTATTTAGACTTTCGTTTTGCAAGAAGGGAGTTCAATTGTAAACATTCAATTAAACAAAGAGTAAAATGTTTTTAAGTTCTTTTAGGAATTTTATCAAACACTTGGTAAGCAAATAGAAATTTGATTCACAATTAGATGAAATGTCGGGGTTAGACTACACCAATCATCCCTCAATTGCTATGAAATGGTTATTAACACAAGTCCTAGTTCAATTATGAAAATCAAGCCTTCTAATTACCCAAACCCTAATTCCTTAGGTGGATTGAGCCTAAACCCCCAAATTAAACCCTAATTCCTTAGGTGAATAAATAAGAGGATTTGCATTAAGAAACAAGACTTATAGATTACTAGTACTTCAAGACCTATTCCTAGATTCATGAATTACTAGGTATTTGATTCCATGAGCATGCATTAGCATCAATTTTCCAATTGTCTACCAAAGCAACAATTCATTCCAAGGTTGATCCAGCCAAGAAAAGCATTAAGAGTAGATTCAAATACTCATAAAGAAGAAGAGACTTGCATTAACACCAAATCAAAATACAATTAAGTTCAGAAAGGTAAACATATAACCCCAACAAAAGGGGATTTAGCTAGACATAATGGAAGAAACTACAAAAGAAAAGGAAATGAAGAAGAAAATCAAAGCAAACTCCATGAAGATCCTTCTTGGAGCATTTGGAGAGAAGGTTTTCTGGCTCTTCTAGGTCTAACAAATGGTTCCTTGCAGCTCCTCCTAGGTCTAGCCGTTCATTTCTTCCTCTCCCTTCAACTCCCTCTATTTTACCCAAAATGAGTATTTATAGTAAAAAACTGGGAGCTGCGCTCAGCCAAGATCTGGGGCATTTACTTGGTTTCTCGGGTGCTTCTGCGCTCAGCCAAAGTACTCCAGAATGCAGTTGAAATCTTTTTCCCGTGCGCTGAGCCAAGCTTTTGCTACGCTCAGCCAAAGTACTCCAGAATAGAAACCAATTTTCTCTTCTCTTGCGCTGAGCCAATCTTTTACTTGGCTCAGCCAAACCTTCCAGCATGCAATTTAAGCCTCAAATGGTCTTTGATCCAACTCATTCCATCTAACCAACTGCAACATTCAAAAGCAATTCAAAAATACTAAAAATAACCAAATAACTAACATGGCAACTAAATAAAAACAAAGCAAGAAAATTGGGCAAAATAAATTTAAAAGATTCATAAGAGCAACAAAACTACCCAATTAAAGCACTCAATAACTAGTAAAATGGTAGATTATCACTCCCCCAAACTTAAGACTTTGCTTGCCCCCAAGCAAAAGTAAACAACACTAAGATGCAACAAGAGACATAACCACACAAAGTCACCTATAGCTGAGAAAGCCAACCAAATTAGCAAGATCTCATCCAACACCATAACAAGATCTTACCCCTCATGAATGAATTTCCTAGAGTGAAAATAAGGTTTGTGACCAAATTCAATTCAAACTCATCCACAATGAGAACTAAGGCAACCATGCAAGCTTAATGCACTCTTTAAAGTTAAAGGGAATGACAATTAGAAGAAGATGCATTTGGAAATGAAGAAACTCACCAAAGGATCAATATTTTCACTCAACCATTTGTGAATAGGTTTGTGTTTCCCTCACATTCACTAGTTGGATTCATGCAGCTATGAAATTGTTCTTCATCTCTAACCAACAATACAGAAATGAGCATGTATCCATAAATCATAAGGTCTTTTCAAGGTTGAAGCGGGGCTAAGGTAAAGTTGGGTAAATTTTGGATAGGAAAGTTAATAGCCCAAGAAAATAGAGGGACACAAGACCATTGAAAATTCACATTTCGGCTCTTCTCCTCAAAATTCTTATACATTTATGCCCACCTTCTCACTTTATTCAAACAACCATGCTCAACTCTTGTGAATTCCAAGACACATTCATTTTTTTTCTTTTTTTTTTCTTTTTTTTTCTTTTGCTAGATCCTTTTGGAACTCTTAAGACTTTGCTTTTTTTTATGAATTTTTTTTTTTGCTAACTCTTGAGCTTTTAGAATTTCACCCCCCCCAAACTTGTTCCAAGCTATCACATATGCCAATGCCTCTCCCTTATTTTTGGGCTAAGGTAATTTCATTGTTTTTCAGTCTTGGCTTTAGACAGCTATAAACAAGAATGTGATATCATAGGCTCAAAAGGGGTATTCAAGGGTCAAAACTTCAAGGTTGGCAATTTGGTCAAATGGCTAGAGAACAAATTTGCCTTAATAATTTTTATGCAACATGCCATTTAGATCATTAAAAAGAGAATCAAGCAATTTCTAGCCCATATAATCTAACCGTGAGTACTCAAGAAAAGAATTAAATCAACTGGCCTAAGACTCACAGGTAAGGAAAAAACACTAATCCAAAGTGCAACTTCACTAATTGCCAAAAACTTTAACAATCAAGAATGGGTAAAAATGCAAATGTGCCATGAACTCAATCAGGAATGGCTCCAATTCAAATTTCCATCACAATCCAAACTTCCATCAAAGGATAAGCATTCATAAAGAAAAGAAAAAAAAAACTATGGTGCTCTAGATGAGAATATGCTAAACACTTTGGTTTCCAGACATGGTGACTTATTTCACAAGATTATTCAACTCAACGCCTAAAAAGTCTAATTAAAGACACACAAACAACTTAACACGACCAAACAAAACTACAAGTTCATCACATTTATTTATTCAAATCAACATAACTCAAACTAACATAATAATAACAGTTAAACAGTAAAGACAACAGCAATAGCTTAATCTATCAGTCCCCCAACTCCTGATCCTCATCTCCAGCCTCATCATCATCTTCAGCCTGCCCTGCCTCTCCCTGAATGAAATCATCCTGGTCCCTAGGATGCTCCCTCCAATCCACAAAAGAATCTACCTCATCAGCTGAAGGGAAAAAAATGGATCCACTGGGTCCAGGAGGTAAATGGGCAGCTAATTCTCGCACCATGGTCATGATTATTTGGTCAGAACGATGAAGAGCTCCGAGGTTATGCTCCATAGCTTGCAAGGTGCTGTGAGCGCTAGACATAGAAGCCTCCAAGGATTGGAGCCTCTGATTAGTTGTCCGTGGTGGGGTTGGGATAGCAGTGACTTGGTTAGTTGGGGTGGCAGAGCAAAATTTCCTAATGTAAGCGTCATTGATAGGCAGCCTTGGTACAACAGGCACCCCACCCGTGATGTCTACACCAGCTTTAAGACAAAGCTCTGTAATAAGAAATGGGTGCCCCAACTGACCGTGAAGGCCCTCAGAGTTAGCTGTTTCCTGAATTTCCATTGATATTATTCGGCCCACATCCATAGTCAATTGCTCCATGATTGCATAGCGCATTAAAGCTCTCCTAGTCAAAATGTCAGATGTGTGGGAACAAGGGGAAATGTTAGAGTGAATGAAGGTCATCCATACCTTGGCAGGCGGGAGAAGGTCAGCCCGTGCAATTTTTTGGGGTTTTCCTGTTCTGCTCATCACCCAATGGCTGCCGGGCCGACAAATTTTGTCAAGGACTGCTTGATAATTAATGGCCCCTTTTATGAACTTAGTGTAATCACAGTCTAAAGGTCGCCATGAGGGTATTGTTTTTAACAACCGGTTGACAGACATATGATCAAATTTGATCTCCTTGCCCCATACAAAGCTGATGTATTTGGCCTCAGAAGGATTAGAGTTAAGTGCATTGGCATAAAATTCTTTCACCAGCTCTTGGTTAGCACGGGTGGGGTAGGTAGCCAATGTCCTCCATTCCCGCCTCTGCAACTCAGCTTGAATCTCCTCAGCTTCACTAGGTCCCAATTCAACCCTTCTTTCAGGCACAATGTTCCTGCCCTGCATAATGGCATGATGTTTTTCATGACGAGCAGAGCGAAATATTTCAGTAGGAAAGCGTAGAGGTTGAGAGGCTTCAGCTGCAGCGGTTTTTTGCTTTTTGGATCCAACCGTGGGGTGTTTGGGAGGAGCCATGGCTGGTGTGTGGGTGAGAAATGGTGGTGGTGCAGAAATGGAGAAAGTGAACGGTGGAGGTGGTGGGCGGACGGTGGGGTTATTTCGATTGGGTGGGCGATAGAGCTGGTTGGTCCGTGGTGGTGGATTGCGTGGGTGTTTGGGGAATGTGGGTGGACGGTGAGGGCGGTGGGTTGTGCGGTGAGGGCGGTGGAGCTGGGCGGTGGGTGCGGTTTGGGTGGAGATGGGTTGGATGGTGGGAGGAAATGGAGGTGTTGGCGGCGATGGGGAAAGGAAATGGAGGGGGTGGCGATGGAGATAGGAAATGGAGGGGGGCGGCGATGGAGAAAGGATTTGGAGGGGGGGTGCTGCGATAGGGTAAGAGATTTTAAATTTTTTTTTGTTTTTTCGGCGCTGAGCCAAGATTAATTTTGGCTTAGCCAACACATGGCAGAGAGTGAAATGTGGACTCGGCTGAGCCAAAATTTCCTTGGCTCAGCGCAGAAATGGACAAATCTGCAGAATTACGCAGCTTTATGCTGCGCTAAGCCAAGATTATACTTGGTTCAGTGCAGACACACCCGAGAGCACCCCTTTGGATCAGACAAGAATTTGCTCAGCCAAGATTTTTCTTGGCTTAGCGCAGGTAACACCTGTTGCTACTATCTAGTGGGGGCTCAGCCAAAGTGAAACTTGGCTCAGCTCAGCTCAAATTTTTTTTTTTTCAGCAACTAGGATTAGAAATCACATGAAAACTTCAAACAAACTAAGAAACTAACAACAACTAACTTATGCAACCTAACTCAATAACAGAGTAAACAAACAAATTTAAATGAGAAAAACAGAGAAGAAAGCATGGGGTGCCTCCCAGCAAGCGCTTGTTTAACGTCCCTAGCTTGACATCTTGTTTTCTAAGATGGAGTTTGAAGAGCGATGAAATGCTTTTGACGATTAATGTCCCCTCCAAGATAGTGCTTAAGTCTTTGCCCATTGACAGTGAAGGTTCTTCCAGAAGATGGATCCTCCAATACAACTGCACCAAAAGGAGAAACAAACTTAATGTGGAATGGACCCGACCACCTTGATTTTAACTTGCCCGAAAATAGCTTGAGACGTGAATTAAAGAGCAAAACTGATTGGCCTTCTTCAAAATGCTTAGGTAGAATATTCTTATCATGCCAAAACTTAGTTCTTTCTTTGTAAATCCGTGCATTCTCATAAGCTAAAAGCCGGAATTCATCCAATTCATTCAACTGCAGTAGTCTTTTATCTATGGCCGGCTTCATATCAAAATTCAAAGCCTTCACAGCCCAAAAAGCACGATGTTGAAGCTCTACCAGTAGGTGACATGATTTTCCAAACACTAATTGGTATGGTGACATGCCAATAGGTGTCTTATATGCAGTCCGGTATGCCCAAAGTGCATCATCTAACTTCTTTGCCCAATCCTTTCTCGCATTGTTCACTGTTTTCTCCAATATCCTTTTCAATTCCCGGTTGGACAACTCTACTTGTCCGCTTGTTTGTGGGTGGTATGGTGTGGCGACTTTATGAGTGACTCCAAACTTGGCAAGGACAGCATTGAACTCTTTGTTGCAAAAATGAGTACCCCCATCACTAATGATAGCTCTAGGAGTCCCAAATCGTGTAAAAATGTTCTTTCTCACAAAAGCAACCACCACTTTTGCATCATCTCTAATAGTTGGAATAGCTTCCACCCACTTGCTCACATAGTCAACTGCTACTAAAATGTACTTGTTGTTGTAAGACGATGGGAAGGGTCCCATGAAGTCAATTCCCCACACATCAAAGAGCTCAACCTCTAGAATTTCCTTCAAAGGCATTTCATTTCTCTTGGACAAGTTTTCAGTTCTTTGACATTTGTCACACTTCATTACCCAAGATCTTGAGTCTTTGAAAATAGTGGGCCAAAAGAAACCACTTTGCAAAATTTTCATAGCAGTCCTCTCACCACCAAAGTGTCCTCCATATGGTGAATTGTGGTAATGAGTCAATATCTCCTCAATTTCCTCTTCCGGAACACATCTTAGAATTCCATCTGATCCTCTTTTGAAAAGGTAGGGCTCGTCCCATATATAATGTTTAGCATCATTAATGAGCTTCTTCCTCTGTTGTCCATTAAAGTCCTTTGGAATCTTATTGGCGGCCTTGTAATTTGCTATATCCGCAAACCAAGGTGCCAGTTGCACCATCATCAACCTCTCATCCGGAAATTCTTCTTGAATTGGCAACTCATCCTTTGCTTGATCCTCCACTTGTGGAATTCGAGACAAATGGTCGGCTACCACATTTTCCACTCCCTTTTTATCCTTGATTTCAAAATCAAATTCTTGGAGCAGCAGTACCCATCTAATGAGCCTTGGTTTGGCATCCTGTTTAGTCATGAGATACTTCAAAGCAAAATGATCAGTGTACACAATAGTTTTTGAGCCAATCAAGTAAGATCTAAACTTGTCAAAAGCAAAAACTACAGCAAGTAATTCCTTTTCAGTCGTGGTATAGTTTAGTTGAGCATCATTTAACACACGACTAGCATAATAAATAACATGCAGCATTTTATCCTTTCTTTGACCCAAAATGGCCCCCACCGCATAGTCACTTGCATCACACATTAACTCAAAAGATAAGCTCCAATCTGGAGGTGCAATGACTGGAGCAGTGGTGAGCTTTTCTTTCAAAATTTGGAAAGCATGCATACACTCATCATTAAAAACAAAGGGGTTATCCACTACCAAGAGTTGACACAAGGGTTTTATAATTTTTGAAAAATCCTTAATGAATCTCCTATAGAACCCCGCATGTCCTAGGAAGCTTCTAACACTTTTCACATTCATGGGAGGGGGAAGTTTTTCAATTACTTCAATTTTTGCTCTATCAACTTCTATTCCCCTAGATGAGATCTTATGACCAAGAACTATTCCTTCCCTAACCATGAAATGACATTTTTCCCAATTAAGAACAAGGTTAGTTTCTTGGCACCTTTTTAGGACACATGCAAGATTTTTCAAACAATTATCAAATGAATTACCAAATACAGAAAAATCATCCATAAATACCTCAATAAACTTTTCAGTCATATCAAAAAAATATGGAAAGCATGCACCTTTGAAAAGTGGCGGGTGCATTACACAACCCGAAAGGCATTCTCCGGTATGCATAGACTCCGTATGGACAAGTAAAAGCTGTCTTCTCTTGGTCCTTCGGATCGACTACAATCTGGTTATACCCGGAGTAACCATCAAGGAAACAATAAAAGGAATGACCTGCCAATCTTTCCAACATCTGATCTATGAATGGTAGAGGAAAATAATCTTTTCTTGTAGCCGCATTCAACCTTCTATAATCAATACCAACTCTCCATCCTGAAACTGTCCTTGAGGGAATGAGCTCATTCTTCTCATTAGCAATAACCGTCATCCCTCCTTTCTTTCAGAACTACTTGGACCGGACTCACCCATGGACTATCGGAGATTGGGTAAATGATACTTGCATCTAGAAGCTTCACAACCTCCTTTCTCACAACTTCCTTCATGTTCGGGTTGAGTCTTCTTTGAGGTTGCCTAACCGGCTTGAAGTTGTCCTCCAAAAGTATTTTGTGCATGCAAAACGAAGGACTAATTCCCTTCAAGTCAGCTATGGTCCACCCGATTGCAGATTTGTGGTCCCTAAGCACCCTCACCAACTTCTCTTCCTCCAAGGGGTTCAATCCACTATTAATGATCACCGGAAATGAAGAATCCATTCCAAGGAAAGCATAGCGGAGATGGGGGGAAGTTCCTTCAATTCTAGCTTAGGTGTTTCTCCCTTGTCTTGAATTCGTACATCCTCCACAATCTTGTCTTCCTCATCATTCAAAACTGGACATGCCTCAAGGGATTTGACCATCTTCTCCCTTTCTTCTTCCTTAAACATCTCCTCCTCTAAATTTTCAACAATAAGGGCTGCCTCCAAAGAATCCTCAAAAGATTGTTGAACCCTCTCATCGGTCAATGACTCAATTAGGTCCACTTTCAAACATGATTCTTTATCGCTTGGATGTCCCATTGCCTCAAAGACATTAAATGTAACCTTCTCATCATGGACTCTAAGCATGAGCTTTCCTTGTTGCACATCAATTAAAGCTCTACCCGTAGCTAAGAATGGCCTTCCAAGGATTAAAGGGGTTTCACTATCTTCCGCCATGTCCAACACCACAAAATCCGCTGGAAAGATAAATTTATCTATTTTTACCAACAAGTCCTCCACAACACCATAGGGATACGTAATGGATCGATCCGCTAATTGAAGAGAAATCCTTGCGGGCTTAACTTCACCAATTCCCAGCTTCTTGAAAATAGAGAGAGGCATTAAATTGATACTTGCCCCAAGATCACACAAGGCCCTCCCTATGTTTAAGTTACCAATAACACAAGGGATAGTGAAGCTACCCGGGTCCTTCATCTTAACCGGTAATTTCCTTTGGATTATTGCGCTGCACTCTTCCGTGAGCATAACCGTCTCCTCTGCATTCCACTTCCTCTTATTGGAAAGAATCTCTTTCATGAACTTGGCGTAGGATGGCATTTGTTGAAGCGCTTCAGCAAATGGAATGTTGATTTGTAATTTCTTAAACACTTCCAAGAATTTAGAGAATTGTTGGTCTTTTGCCTCCTTTTTTAACCTTTGAGGATAAGGTATTTTAAAATATGGGGGCAACTCCTTGGGGTTGTCAACTTCTTCAAGAATTTGCCTTTTAGTCTTCTTCTTGGCAAACTCTTCATCCACCAATTTTTCCTTCTTTTGGTCTTCAAATTGCACAACTTCAGGACTTGAGGAAGTGTCTTGTGGAATTTTCATTGCTTCATTGGTTGCATCTTGAATAATTGCCTTATCAACCCCTTCATCAACTTTCTCTTCTTTTCTCTCTTTTCCTTGGGGAGCCACTACCTTTCCACTTCGTGTGGTGATTGCCTTGCATTCTTCCTTTGGATTCTTCTCGGTGTCTCCCGGAAATGGTCCTTGGGCTCTTTCATTCAATTGCTTTGCCAATTGGCCTACTTGATGTTCTAAGTTCTTGATCGAAGCCTCTTGGTTCTTCATTACTGCTTCTTGCCCTTTCATGAATTGAGCTAGCATATTCTCCAAGTGGCTTGTCTTGTCTTGGGGTGGTTTGTTTTGAGAGTTAGGCTGAAAATTAGAACTTTGCCCTTGTTGACCTTGTTGTCCTTGTCTCCAGCCAAAATTAGGATGATTACGCCATCCCGGATTATAAGTGTTAGAGAAAGGATCATTTCTAGTTCCTTGATTACCCATGAAGTGCACTTCCTCTTGCCTTGAACTCCCAATACTTGGTATTTCACAATTACCATTTGCATGGTCACCTCCACAGAAATCACAAACTAATGGTTGTGCTTGGACAATTTGTGCTTGGGCATTATGTGTTTGGATGGACCCCAATTGTTTGGTAAGTGCAGCCATTTGTGCTATAAGGGCATTATAAGCATCGAGCTCCAAGACTCCTTTCTTAGCTATCAATCGAGAACTAGGCATTTGATAATCATTAGAGGCCATAGTCTCAATCAAGTCCCTTGATTCTTCTGGAGTTTTGAGGCATAGTGATCCACCCGCAGCCGCGTCTATCATGCTTCTTGTGTTTCGGTTAAGACCATTACAAAAAGTGGATATTTGATGCCACAATGCAAATTCATGATTGGGACAAGAGTTTAGCATTGCCTTGAACCTCTCCCATGCTTCGTATAAAGACTCTCCATCCTTTTGGGTAAAGGCAATGATCTCTGACCGAATCTTGATCATTCTAGATGGTGGAAAGAAACGAGCCAAGAACTTGCTCACCAAATCATCCCAAGCCATTATGCTCCCGCGGGGTTGAGATTGAAGCCATGCTTTAGCTCTATCCCTCAACGAAAAAGGGAAGAGCCTCAATCGGATAGCATCATCCGAAGCTCCATTAATTTTTAAAGTGTCACACAATTCGAGGAATGAGACGATATGAGCATGAGGGTCTTCGCTCTCTAATCCCCCGAACTGGTCCTATTGTATGAGATGAAGAAGTGATGCCTTTATTTCAAAGTTATTCGCAGCCACCGGAGGTTGGACAATACTTGTGGCACATCTTTCAGCTGTAGGAGCAGTAAAATCTCCCATTGTCCTCCTTGGAGGACCATTTCCATCACCAGCTGCAGCCATAACTACTCTTGGTTCCTCTACTTGCGGCTCTTGCACACTAGAAGATGCTTGTTCTTGAATCTTTCTTTGTCTAGTTCTCTTTCTATTCTTTTTAGCAGTGCGTTCAACTTCTGGGTCGTACACAAGTTCACTTGGGTCAATTTTACCTCGCATACAAGAGAAAGAATTGAATGAGAAACAAGATTAGATTTAGCAAACACAGATTACAACTAAAACAGAAATTAATGCAATAATTCAAAAAAAAACACAAGGAAATTAAAAATTGAAAACAGAAAAGAAAAGGTGTCTAAATTAGGAGTCCCCTTTGGTACTTATGATATTGGCACACCGATCCCCGGCAACGGCGCCAAAAACTTGATGCGATTTCAGCAAGTATACCTAGTCGAATGCAAGTAATAACGGTGGTGAGACCGAGTATCGTTCTCAAGGATCGTGGACAAGTATCACTTCGCAAATTGAACCACTATTTAGACTTTCGTTTTGCAAGAAGGGAGTTCAATTGTAAACATTCAATTAAACAAAGAGTAAAATGTTTTTAAGTTCTTTTAGGAATTTTATCAAACACTTGGTAAGCAAATAGAAATTTGATTCACAATTAGATGAAATGTCGGGGTTAGACTACACCAATCATCCCTCAATTGCTATGAAATGGTTATTAACACAAGTCCTAGTTCAATTATGAAAATCAAGCCTTCTAATTACCCAAACCCTAATTCCTTAGGTGGATTAAGCCTAAACCCCCAAATTAAACCCTAATTCCTTAGGTGAATAAATAAGAGGATTTGCATTAAGAAACAAGACTTATAGATTACTAGTACTTCAAGACCTATTCCTAGATTCATGAATTACTAGGTATTTGATTCCATGAGCATGCATTAGCATCAATTTTCCAATTGTCTACCAAAGCAACAATTCATTCCAAGGTTGATCAAGCCAAGAAAAGCATTAAGAGTAGATTCAAATACTCATAAAGAAGAAGAGACTTGCATTAACACCAAATCAAAATACAATTAAGTTCAGAAAGGTAAACATCTAACCCCAACAAAAGGGGATTTAGCTAGACATAATGGAAGAAACTACAAAAGAAAAGGAAATGAAGAAGAAAATCAAAGCAAACTCCATGAAGATCCTTCTTGGAGCATTTGGAGAGAAGGTTTTCTGGCTCTTCTAGGTCTAACAAATGGTTCCTTGCAGCTCCTCCTAGGTCTAGCCGTTCATTTCTTCCTCTCCCTTCAACTCCCTCTATTTTACCCAAAATGAGTATTTATAGTAAAAAAACTGGGAGCTGCGCTGAGCCAAGATTTTGCTGCGCTCAGCCAAGATCTGGGGCATTTACTTGGTTTCTCGGGTGCTTCTGCGCTCAGCCAAGATTTGGCTGCGCTCAGCCAAAGTACTCCAGAATGCAGTTGAAATCTTTTTCCCGTGCGCTGAGCCAAGCTTTTGCTGCACTCAGCCAAAGTACTCCAGAATAGAAACCAATTTTCTCTTCTCTTGCGCTGAGCCAATCTTTTACTTGGCTCAGCCAAACCTTCCAGCATGCAATTTAAGCCTCAAATGGTCTTTGATCCAACTCATTCCATCTAACCAACTGCAACATTCAAAAGCAATTCAAAAATACTAAAAATAACCAAATAACTAACATGGCAACTAAATAAAAACAAAGCAAGAAAATTGGGCAAAATAAATCTAAAAGATTCATAAGAGCAACAAAACTACCCAATTAAAGCACTCAATAACTAGTAAAATGGTAGATTATCAGGCATCCAGAGGCATATATAAAACTCTCAGTCTTTGATTCAAATTGGAGAACAATTCAACAAAATGATACAGAAAAACATTCTAAATATGTATACTGTCATTTGGATTTGGTGCAAAAGATTATAGGAATCAATTAAATAGAAACAACTATCATATCGATGCAACCCAAACGCCAAAATTATCCAAACTTGTTCTCAAATTTCAATAATAGCTCTGAATCCAAAATTAATTTTCATAATTTCTTGCCAAAATTACTGTAGAGCAATAAATTTAATTGTCCATAGATATGAAAAATACATATCTCAATAATTTAACATGACGTGGCTCTGATACCATTTGTAAGCAAATTTAAACAACTAAATGATGATAATTAATCAGTATATCATCATACAAAACATCATGTCAAATTATCAAGATACAGAAAACAGAAAGCGTACCTGAATCCATCGCTATCCGCAGTATGGGTATTGGCCTTCTAAGGTAGCAGATACAAACCACCTTTCTTCTGTGGAATGGGAGTAGAAGAGAAACCGTATGTGAAAATAATTTCACCGTATCTGTACCTTAGGGACCATCACCCTATTTATACCTGTATATGTGACATCAGTCTTCAGCGCATCACAAAAGACTTTAAGTCACATTGAGCTTCTACACATAAGGTGGCCCATACCCAAGACTTTTGATATTTTGGAAGCCCATTAATTTAATTGATCACTTTATTTAGGCTCTTTATTAAATAGCAGTCCATGTACAATTAATTAACATATGTAAGCCTATAAAATATTCTAACAAATCATCATTGGGGACCATTCTATGAATGTAAAATAAGTTGTTTCTTACCTAAGTTTGTGATGCAAATAATAAGCAAGTTTCAGTTGAGAGACTTTTGCAATGTTAAGAGTTGAGTCTGCCAAAAAAAAAAATCGTGAAGAAGAACAATTTCAATACTCCAAGTAAAAGTAATCCTATATCTAAAATGCGTAGGAATAGTTATGCCATCTGCATATTTTTTTAATGTATTATTTCACATACCATGCAAAAAATAAAACTTTAATTCAAGCTATAAGTACTTACATATATCACTTGATTCATCGAATGGCGGGTTGAAGTATTATCATTCTATTTATAATTTGAAATAACGTAAATGTCGATTTATCAACCGGCTTTGCGGTTACCAAATTAGCAACATCTTGTTCATTTGGTATCTTGCATGAACCAAGTGCATGAAACGGAAAAGTTTTTCTGTTTAATTGCTTTCCACGTACTTTCCAATTCCTAGGTGTAAAGGCTTTTATTTTTTGGTATAATTCTTGGAGGAATCAAGTGCAAGTGCATCACACCATTCAGATCAATCTAAGGTGTGGGACTTTTGACTGTTCCCCTTGCGTATTGCTATAATTATTTTTAAGTTTTTTATATTTGTTTAACTGCAAAAGTGAAGATCTCAATTTTTAAAGGAAGAATGAATTTCTCTAGGCACTTTTGATAATATTTCTAAGTCCAAAATCGAATTTAATATTTTTACAAAACTTTAATTATAATATTAAATCATGAATTTTTTTGATAAAATTTTAATAAAATAAATTACAATATAAAATATTTTCATGTATATTAAAAGAAAAAAATTTCTAAAAATAAAATAAAAATTTATTAGAAACAAATATAATTATTTTAGGCAAAAAAATTATTTTAATTAAAATTATATTTATTTTTAGCAAAATATAATTATTTACAAATAATACTTTTTTATAAAAAAAAATAAACATAAATACAGATATTACATCCCTCCTCATATGAGGTTCACATTATGGGTAGGATGAACAGTAAAAAAAGATAGTCAAGAAATGTAAATTGGGTTCACATAAACGGGAGTGGGAGTGGAAATGTGAAATGGTAGTTTTGGTTGTTAGAAGGAATCTTTTATATCCCTCGAGGTTATTATCAAGCGACTTTCCACTGGAGCAGGCTGCAGTAGAGCTTTTCGAAAAGAATTACTTTCAATTTAACCAGATTTTATTAGTTTATAAAAATATTAAATCCATGATATTTTTAGAAACTAAAACTAAATAAGAATTGACTTTCCACTGTTTCTGTTTACAAACCAACTATTATTTTTAATGGGAAAATTGTAATTTTCACCATTCAAGTTTACATCCAATTTTAATTTCAATTCTAAATTTTCATTTTTTTTTAAATTTTATCTTTATTCTTTTTAAATCGTTTCAGTATTGTCTTTTTACTCTAACTCGGTTAATAGAAAAATCCAAGAAGATTGCTAGTGGAATTACACCCCCCCCCCCAAGTCATCCCAAAAACATATCGTTTTACACGTGAAGGTTAATATTCGTCATTTTTTTTCTCTTTTATCTCGCTTTTTCTTTTCTTGCTCTTTCGCTTTCTTCCTTCTCTCTCTCTTCCTACACAGGCTATATTTGGTAAAAATAGCTGATAAGCTAACTGAAAGCTTAAAAACTAGTTAAAAACTGAAAAGTTAATTTTTAGCTGAAAACTGTTAAACTAATTTATTGAATTACAAGTGTTTGGTAAAATTATCTATTGAATTAGCTGATAAATGTAAAATGACATAAAATAATATACTTATATAAAATTTATCATTTTTTGTTAGTAATTACACTTCATTATGTAATCCAAAAAAATACAAAATAAACATATTATATAATGTCTCACAATAAATTAGTAATATTATTGCGAATCTCTTTTATCTTAGTAGATGTCTCTAAATTTTTATTTTTTGTGTCACTATCAATAATATATGAAAATTCATCATAGGGTATGTAATTTGAATGTTGTTTGAACATAGTAAAAACAGTGACATCTTGTGAGTAAGATAGTGTTGGAATTTGAATAAAATAATAAGGATAAAAAATGAATAAAATTATAAAAGCTATCAGCTAAAAGCTATACGCTATTTAAAGTAGCGTATGAAAATACGCTATAAGCTACTCAAATAAACTTGTTTACCAAACACCTCTAATTTGGTCAAACAAGCTTATAAGTTAGTCAAATACACTATAAGTTAGCTTATTTGACTTGCCAAACATACTCACAGTGAACGTCGTCTCCAACCATTATCAAATTCCTGAAACAGAGGCAAAGTCAAACTCCCAAAATCTGATCGACCTATGAGAATGGACAATTCCACAAATTTAACATTCTGTAAATATCCTTTATCTGACACAGAAAATCTCAAGAACCAAGAACGTCAAGAATAGACACAGTTGAGAAAGTAGATTTGCAAAGAAAATCTCAAGAACCAAACCGTATCTGATTTCCATAGAATCTCAAGAATGAAGAATGCCAATAATAGACATAGTAGAGAGAGAAAGGGGATTTGCAGAGAAATTTGGCCCCAGAAGAGGCATTTCTGTCTTTTCTTAATAAAAAATTTGATCTTCATATTTATTAACTTATGATGGATAATTGGTGATTTTGTCTAATTAAAGTTTTAATTTTCCTCCACCCAGATCTCATGATACTCCCAACAAATCTATCTTCTTCTTCTTTTTTCCTTCTAGATTCTTCCCCTACAAAGAGGGTAATTTCCAGAAACACCAAAGCTACAAGAAAGAGAACGAATTAAAGAATTACTGGTGGAAGAATTCAGGAACAAAGAATGCCAATCAAAACACCAATTCCCCATTTTTTTTCCGCTTATAAATCTTTCTTGTTTTCCATTATTTTTGTGGAATTTTTTGAGTTACTGGGGTGAGATACGCTATCAGGAGTTCAAAAGCAAGATTAAGGGACTTTAACCTTTTTTCGTTGGGGGTGGGTTCATGGTGGAGGAAGAGAGAAGGAAGAAGAAGTAGAACAAGGGAGACAAAAAAAAATTAAATAACAATACAATAAATTTAAAAAATTAGGGATAAAATTAAAAATAACTTCGATATAAATTTTGAAGACAAAAAATATTTTTGTCTATTTTTTATATAACAGTCCATTGTATTTTTTTTTTACCTTCTTTTTAACTTCTTTGGTTCTGTTTGGATAGTTTGAGTCCAGAAACCAAATTCTTCAGTCATCATGCTTATTCACACTCAGTTTACAAATTGGAATTTTTGAAATGCTGAGTAATTGACTAATTGGAAGTTAAAAAAATGGGGGCTAGGGGTGGAATTTTTTAATTAAAATTTTTAAAAGCTGCCAGCACATAATCAAAATGTTTGTAAGGAGAAGGCGCCAACACATCAAAATATTTGGTGGGAGGAGAAGGTACTAACCCATTAAAATGTTTGAAGGGAAGAGATCCTACTTAACCATTAATCTAGAGTACCGCGGATTCCTAACACGAATTCAACCCCTAATGAAAGGGGAAAATCTTCCTTAACCATTAATCTATTAGACAAGGCATCTTCTATTTTTATATAAATGTTATACAATGTCCATAGATTCAGTTACGAAAGTATTTACTGGATCCTACACATGTTATACAATGTCCACAAATTCAATTACGGAAAGATTTAACTAATCAGAAACAACCAATAGCGATAGTGGACAGACAAGTAAAGAAGTTGCGTTCAAAAGAAATATCTACAGTGAAAGTGATATGAAAAAATAACTCTTCTGAGGAGGCTACTTGAGAAAGAGAAAATGACATACACGCTAGATATCTACATTTGTTTGAACAATGAGGTTAGTGTTTATCTGCAACTATAGTTATGAAATTCGGGGACCAAATTTCTTTAAGGGGAAAAGAATGTAATAGCCTTAAATTTAAAGAAAATTTTGAATAAAAAAGAGGATTTTCAAAATGGAGATAAGAACCGTTGAAAATATGTTTATTTATTATATAGGTTGAAGAATTATAAAAAAAAAATGTGAATTTACGTTTTGGGGTCAAAATATAATTTCTTAAAAATTCTGAGGTCAAAATGAAAATAAGAAAAATTTGCAAAGACTTCCCACTAAAATTGAATTTTTACAGAAAGGTTCCCTGACATATTTTAAGGGTCTCAGCTACCAAAAAAGTAGAAAATTTGGATTTTCTCTCTCTCTCCTCCAAATTTTCTCCCCCGAAACTTTAAAATTTTTTTCTAGAATTCTACCGCTTCCGTATCTCATATTTCAACACCACCACCACCAACGGACTCAAGACGAATAGTTCTACAAATCCATCTGATTGGTTTTTAGAGAATTGGCCGGAGATTGACCGAAAAATGGAGGAAAAAAACACCTAAAAAGGTAATCTCAGAAACTCCTATATGTTATTCTCAGACGCAAAGACTAATACCGTAGATCGATCCAAAAGGTATCGAAACCTTAGGATCTCAAATTTTAAGATCATTCTCCCTTGCACACACTGCTTCTCCATCAGCGAGTGACGCCCACGCCCAGTCTTTGCAGTGGCGTGTGCAGTGCGTGAATCCAACTTCTGTTGCGTTGACTAAGCTCCCTCAGGCCAAATTTCGCAAATTTGGAGTCATTTTCAAGGTTTTTGGACCCTTCAGACTCTTTTTTAGGGTCTATTTTGCCAAAGTTTGACTGAAAACATGGATTTTGGAGTTATCCAACTTGGTACCCTAACTTTATAAGTAGATAATTTTTTCTATGACTTGTCCTATACTCTTCTTGATCTTTAAATGTGAAATTGATTATGTTTATAAGTTATTTACACTTTTATATATTTCTGAAATAGATTAAATTATCTGAATTGTTTACAATCTGGAATATAGTTCAAGAAGAGTATAGTTTTAAAAATAGATTTTTGAACTCATGGTATATTTAATAATATATGTATTTTTCATTAAATGGTAGAATGAATATTTATGCACGTGACAATTGATTTATAAAGCTATATGATTGTCTCGAGAAAAGGCATGTATATGAGAGAAACCCTGATTGAAAAATTTATGACAGAAGAGTTGTAATGAGACTGAGATTCTGTATTATATTGAAAGCTCTTTTTTGAATGATTTGGAATATGTGCATATGATAATTTTGTAGAGGAATCCTATTAGAAACACTGTTTGCTAACAACAAGTAATGTTAACCCTGATGTACCTTAATACCTCAGCTAGCAGGGGTGGTGCTAGCCCCATATGAGGGCCAACACACAGGATATAATATGTGATGGAAAGCAAGATGCCTCCTATCTAGGTGACATGTCAGTTATATGATATGTGACTTGTCTTCCCTTGTTTTGTGCTTGAAAAATTGCCCATATTAGAGTCCCTTCGCATATCCTCTTGAATGGTGGTAGGGCAAATCTTGGCTGAAATGCTAAGTATAGGTAAATCCTACACCAACAAAGTACGGAAAGAATTGAACTCTGATATGATAGTTTTGATATATGATCCTCCTAATATTTTTATAAGAAATATTTTTAAATGCATATCAATGTTTGATTAATGATCATATAGTATCATATATGATTACAGATATTTGAATATGATTTGAACTAAAAATATCTGAAAATGCGAGTTCCATATGGACGTACTTCTGAACTATAATTTTCGATGTGATAAATTTTAATATATGAGTACATCCATATGTTGATCTGAGAGGTCATAGGAGGTATTATCTGCTTACTGAGTTGTCAGACTCATTATACGATATTTTTATATTTTTTAGATAAAGATTCAGAGTTTGGTCCTGCAGCTACTTGATCAGTTAGGTGTCGTATTTTCTGGGTGAGCCTACGTTGTTTTCAAGGCTCGAAATATTTAAAATATTATGTCATTATAATCTAAAGTATGCTCTAAACGCCACAAGCAGGATCCCTACTTCTGTTGTAATATTGTTAAGTGTAATTTTGACGTGTATAATTAGCTATACTGAAAACTTGTAAATGTAACATCCCCGATTTTTTCTTATGTTACTGATTGAAATTTATTTCTTTCAGAGAGGAGGAAGGATTTTAGATCTCATTGGAGGATTAAATTATTTTACTTAAGTCAAATAAGATAGTAGAAATGGTTAAAATGGCATTTAATTTATGTAATTTATGGGGATGGCATTAGTGTAATTATGGATGATGGCATGGGTATTTTGGAGATAAAGAGGTGGTAGGTAGGGGGTAAGTAGGAAAAAAATAAAATAAAATAAAATAATGGGAAGATAAGAAGGAGAAGGGGTGGAGTGTCGGAGGGAAAGAGAAGAAAAAGAAAAGAGAAGAAAAAGAAAAGGAGAAAAAGAAAGGGGAAGAAGAGAAAAGAGGAAGAATAAGAGAAAGAGGAAGAAGAAGAAGAGAAAGAGGAAGAAGAAGGAGAAGGAAGAGGAAAGACAAATCAAGGAATCAAGCACCGAGTTTAAAGAAATTTGAGGTAGGTTTAACATTTATTAATAAATTTTGTATAAGATTATATATACATTTTTAGATTTGTTTAGATGTGATTTTGGATAACATGTGGTCTGAATATTTATATGAAATTCTGTTTTGAATGTTTGGACATGCATATGGGTGCATATGATTATATAAAAAAAAAAATCAAAGGAGAAGATAAATTAAGCTGAATTTTGGAATAATTGGAGAAACTTCGATTTTTGGAATTTTGGAAAACTTTAGTAAAGATTTTAAAGAAATGGTCAACATATGAATTGTAGATATATGTCTCACGGATCTATAGGCTTTGGAATTACTAAATTTCGAGTTCATACGAGGGAGATATGGCTGATTAATTGAGCAGAGGTCGGAATTCAGGATAGTAAAAATAAGTGTTTTTATTTTAAACTTTTGAGAATAATCCGTAGAGAATTTGAAGAAAATATAAACATAAACGTTGTAGATAATTGTCCTAATTTTCTATAGGATTTGAAATCACCTCAATCGGAGTTCGTATCAGGGAGATATCATGGAATAAGTGAAGAAAAGTCACAGAGCACGGTCAGGCCGTGTTCTGGATTGCTTCAACACGGGTAGGCCGTGTTCGGGGCTGTTTTTAAGCATGCTTGAAGTATTTTTCAAGCATGACCATGTTGGGTGCTGGATTATCATACTTTTCACTGTTTTATGTCTAAAATTAATCTTGTTTATTGTAATATTTTTAAGAAACATATATTCAAGAAAAATATACTTTTAAAATGATGATTTTGGTATAAAAAATTACTCTTTATCTTTATTTAATTTAAAATAAATTATATTGAATATTGGTATGTGATAAATGATTATTAATCATTTGGTATAAAAATGATGCATCATATTATAAAAGTGATTAAATGGCAAGCATAAAGCTCATGACGAGTTGTTTGATAATTATATATTGTATTTGATGAATATGAATTTATATATACATTATATGTATGGATGAATATCGACGGGTTGTATGGCTTGAGACGATACCGAGTAAGGGACACCCTATTAGTCTGAGTGAGCTAAGGGAGGGCCGCTTCAACGGGGTGACAGTGGTAATGTGAGGGGGCAGGAGGGTGATGTACTCACATTCCCTGATCACTTATTGTGACTGTAGTCGATCGGTCACTATGCATATAGCAAATGAGTAAATTAAAAGCCGTGATATGGCTGAGCATTATAAAAAGCTAGATTTTTAGTGCATGTGTAGTATGATAATTATGCATAAACAAAAATTATGATTTTATCTCAAAATTTTGATATTTCTCTGTAGCTTATATAACTGAACATAACTCTTGTTTTCTCATCATAATTTATTTATATTAAGTCTACTGAAAACCTTTGTTCTCACTATTATTGTGGTGTTATGTTCAGATAAAAAGAAATGAGATGCAATATAAAATGACGTTAGTAATGGAGATCTAGATGTCAGCACCACCTCCTCACCCTTTGTATTTCAAGGGTGAAGTGCTATATAAAGACTCTTATTTATGTATTAAAATGTTGTATTGTATAAATATAACATATATGAGGTTTCTAATATATATGTAAACATGTATATTGTATTTTGAAATGTTGTATTGTATAATTATAACATGTATGAGATTTGTAATAAATATGTGTGTGTGTATATATATATATTGTGTTTATACATATGGCGTATTTAACATGCGTAATGTGAAAAAAAAATCGGATGTTACAGTAAATGTATGATATTTTCTTTATATGTGATATTGTGAAGCTGTATGCAAATAAATAAGAGTAAAGTTATCTATTAGTTGTGTTATTTGTATTCCATTAAATTAGGACGTGACACAATGAACACCAAAAAGATGGTGCAAAAATGGAGAGACATTTTGGTATCTTCAAACTTGACAAAACACCAAAATATCAAATAAATTTTAATTAATAATCCCAAAGAAATAATTATGTACCGGATCTTACATAGAATAAGTCTAATGTACCATGCACTTGAAGTTACAAAAGCACAAAATAAGAATCAAGTTTAAGGATAAAAGTAATAAGCCAAACCCGAAGAAGACCAATTCTATATTGATAGGTGGGGAGAATGATTCATCTGACTCATTTCCGTTTGGGTTTTGCAGATTGTTAACATAGCCTTCCTGTCACAATTTGGCAATGGTCAACCACCTCAAATTCACCCTGCATTGGTGAGCCAAAAAACGACGGTCGCCTAAAAGTGAGCAACGGCATAAAAAAATGCTAGAGCAAAGTAATCGAGGTCATTCTCAATCGGAGTAGGACGCGGAGGCTACATATTATTAATGATTGGGATTATAATACAATTATTTGAGAACTTGATGGGTTAAGCTTTCAAAGTTAAAGTGAATTTTTGAAATATATCACATCATAAACTCATTGTGACTAAGTAATCTTAAGTTTGATCTTTGTCATTTTTTAATTTAATTAAATTTTAATTATTTCTGTATTTTATTGACTAAGCCTAACTTTTTTTTTGCATAATACATTGTGAAAGATTACAATTATTCATAAACATTTATTTAATATAACTTAAAATTTTAAGTTAAGATCCGTTAGAAGTGTAGCAAACTACATATGGAATTACTTTTTTCGGATCGCGTAGATTTTGACATTGAAAACGCTGGTGCCTTCGATGCTGCTACTGCTGGGCCACTGATTGACGACATGTTTTTGCTTCGTTTTGTTTGGTTTTGTTTTTTTGGGACTCGGCCGAAGCCACATTAAAGAAAACCAGGCCCCCAAAGACACACCGGAAAAGTGGCTCAGAGATCCGCAAGGTAAGAGAAATCAATCTCTTTTGGAAAACTGAAACACAGCTACAACTCAACTCTGCTGGGCTTCGTCTCCTATCCAACGCTTCTTCCTGTATCAACTTTCTCAGATCTCTCGGGGGATTATATGTCCATCGCCTGCTGAGATCCCCTTTTTCACTCCATTTTGCTATCATGTGAGCTACTCGATTACTAGATCTCGGCACCCATTCAAATCGGTATTCGCAATCTTTATCTGAACTCATATCTATAAGGCCCCTTATTTGATTTAAATTCCAGAAATTTGCCTTTTTGTTGCATTCATAGATTAAATTTCTGCAATCCAATTTTAAAAAATATATTTTCTTATTTGTAGATTATTGGCTAGTTTCAAAGCTTTTTCCATGGCTCTTGCCGCAGCTTCCAACGGCGAGAATGCTAGAGCAGCTTTTGCATCTCCAGTTAACATTTTCCCTTCTGAATCTCCGACTATAAAAGTTAGATGCGAGTCCAAGGGTGTCGGGGAGAATGCTGCATCTATGTTTATCTTTATCCATCTTTCAAGAGGTACAATCCACTTTCTCAATCTGCTCTCTAAGAATGGATGTCCTTCTAACTTTGTGACTCTGCTTAAAACTGTGCTGGTTTGTTGATTGTGAATAGACATAATCTTTGAATGTAGTCGTCGTGCTCTCTTGATAACTCTCTCTGGGTTTATTTTCTGTTGTTCAAAGAGGTATTCATTCCTTTCTTTCCAAATAAACTACATGATTGCAAACATCTTACTGCTAAAATCACTGGTGTCACAGTCTTGCTGTTTGTACTGTTCTAAGTTCTGCCATAGCCATTCCTCCATTCTGCCTACACCCTCAGATTCCATCCTACACTGGATCTCTAAGCCAAACCTTACTGGTCTCACCCAATCGTATGTTAAGAACATATGTTCCACTGTTTCATTTTCTCTACAGGAAGATGAGGCTATGTTCATTTGGTCACGTGTGTTCAGCATTTTGGCCATTCCATACCCTTTCTTTACAGTGTACTTACCATGCCTTGCATGGAGCCAAATTAACTTATCTTCTGTATTTGAAAAGCGGATGGGAGTAGCTAGAACATCTTTTTACTGTTTGGGGGAATCACCTCTCTAATAATCTCCGTTCTCCAGTATTTTTCAGTGGGGCTTATGAGCTCTGAGACTCTTTGGAGCCTGCCACTCGTGTAGTTCTCAACCATTTCTCCACTCCTTGATCACCTATCTTCCTAAATGTTTACTTTCTCTCCATTTCCAATTCTCCAACTATTACTTCTGATAATCAAGTCCTTTCCTTCCAACAAACTTAACCAAACCCAAGAACTTGCTCTGCCCCCATTTTTCTTTTAAAATTTGACTTCAAAGTGAATTAGTCTCTGTCATTATTTTCCACCCCTGTTTAGTTAGAAGGGCTAAATTCTTACTTCTAAAGTCTCTAAAACCCGTTCCTCCATCCTTTTTTCTTAGGGTCAACCTTTCCCAATTAATCCAATGTATACCTTTCCCGTTATTCAAGTTTCTCTACCAAAAATTAGCGATTTGAGAGTACAGCTTGTGACAAAAAGTTTTTGGGGCAAGTGTGAGTGACATTGTATAAATTGGAATGGCTTAAATAATCGCTTTAATAATCACTTATGCAGAAAAGTGTACCTAAGTGCTGTACCTCAATGCCCTCTTTGACTATGTTTGGGTTCAGTTCCATAGCAACCCTGGCAACCCCAGCAACTTCCAGAACTCATAGAACAAGTGGACATCAGCTTTCAATGGCAAGTTCTATGCTGGGCTTGCTACCTCACATGCAGCAGCTGGAAGTGGTTATGTGCCAGTTCTACAGCTCATAAATCAAAGATTGCCTTTTGTTAAAAAATATCCAAGTATGGAGGCTTCGTGCTCTTTGATAAAACTCAGTACAGCTCCAAACTTAAGAGCAAAGTTTGAATTTAACTAGCATCAAAGTGTTAACGTTTATAAGTAGGCTTTACTGCTACAAAAAAAAAAAAAAAGAAGGGTTTTAACGTTTACTAGAAGGTTATAAATCAATGAAGAATTTCAAGATTTGCATAAATCCAAGTTGGATATCATGAATAGAGGGAGAAATATGGGAATGAGTAAAACAGAGTTTGAGAGCACAGAAAGCATGAGTTCAATTGTTAAATTTCAACATGATTCAGATTATATTCCTTTACTTTAATTTCTACAATATTTAATGGTAATATTTATTGAATATTAAAGAAAATAATTCATGATTTACTACTTTGACCACAGCCAAATCAATATAGATATAACCATTGTACATGTATGATATATGTGTGTGTCCGCGTGTATATGATTTGATCAATTTCAACCTTTTCTTTTTGTTCATCTACCTTTTGTTTGATGGTTTTAAGAGTTAACTCATATGATAGAAGAATTAATTCACTAATTTTCAATTCAATCAATCACTTTGGTCTTATTTTTTTTAATAGTGTTTAATAGTAGCGTAAAAGGTTTAAATAACTCTTTAATTAATTTTGAATCTTCTCCAAAAAAATACTTCCTCAATTAAATTTTAGTAATTGCAATTTCTTCGGATTTGCTTTTAATAAACTCAAGATGAACCTTTCTATTTACTAGTGTTTGATTTCATAATTATATTCTTTACAATTTGACTTTTTCATTTCAATTATTCAAAAATTGTTCTTGTAATGTCCTGTAATTTTATTTTTAAATGATAATATTTTTCTATGAATAAATATATTTTTATTTGTTTAAAAATGATTATATTTTTCTAAAAGTAAGTATATTTTTAATTAAAATGATTTATGTTTTGTTTACAATAATTATATTGGCTTCTAATAAATTTTTATTGTATTTTTAGAAATATTCTTTCTTTTAATATGTATAAAGATATTTATTTTGAAATTTGTTTTATTATGATTTTTATTAACAAAGATCATGATTTAAGAGTTTAACTAAAAGATTATGAGAATGTAAATTTTTAGAAATTTTTGAGATATTTTATGATGAAAAACGAAATTTATATGAATATATATAAAATAAAATCATATTATTCAATTATTAAATAATAATTATTATTATTAAAAAAAATAAAAGGAAAAGGAATCGTAAACGGAGAGACGGCATCGATGAAAAACTGAAATTAGTGAATAGTGAGTAAATAATAACTTTTAACTTTTTCTCTCAATTTGAAGTGCATATTGGCTTTCGATCTCAAAATTAAAGGTGTTATGAGATTCAGGACGAAGAATACTTTAATTTTGACTGATCAATTTTTCAAATCAGCCGTTGAATCGCCGTAGATCTGAAGTAAAAAATTTCAAAAAAAGGTAAATTCTGAAACTTTTACTTAGAGACTTTTAATTAAAATTCTGACACTATAGATAAATTCAGGAGTTAGATAAACCTTAGGATAGGTATATTTTCAATTATCTAACAGCTTTTTTGTTCGTCGTGAATAGTATTTTTCGGCGGTGAATAGTGACCAAGTTCCCGGAGTTATTTTCTAAACTTTTGGACTCTCCGGACACATTTTTAAGATTTATTTGATCAAAATCAAATTGAAAAAGTATATTTTAGGATTATCCAATCTGGAGCCTTTATCAGGTGAGTAAATAATACTTACTATAACATAGTTTTTAATTATTCATTTAATATATCCATATGAGATATTACTACTAATGTGAAACTCATTTGTATTTATGAATGTATATTTCAAGGCAAAACTCCTAGTTTAAATTATAGAAATGCAGGACAAGCATCATATATACTTTATTTCTCTATTGATATTAATTTATACTAATTGAGAATATTCAAAAATTGTATTAAATTATGGTGACATTTATATTTAACATAAATTGATAAATGATTTTATGAGGCATATGTGTGAGCCTATGGATATAAATGTGCAAGTTAAGTTGGTATTGTTATGTCTATTGTTGATCATTAGGGATATGATTTTCTAGAAGTGATATAATCTGTTATTTATTTCTTATTATTTCTTTATTGTATATATACAGAGGAACCTAAATTAGAAACATTGCAAATTAGCAGTTGTGAATGCTAACCTTAGAGTATCTTGAGTTCTATGTAATGGACTTTTGCTTGATTGATTGTGCGGACTTTTGCCTGATGGATGGTGCGGGCTTTTACCTAATGAATTATGTGGATTTTTGCTTGATTGATTGTGCGGACATTTGCCTGATGGATTCTGATAAATTATGCGGGCTTTTGTCTGATGGACTTTGCAGGCAATGACCTGATGAATTATGGGTTTTTGCCCGATGGATTACAAGCGTTTGGCCTGATTGATGGTGAACACTTCCTTTATTGCATGCTTAAGAAATGGCTGTGGTTTTGATATAGAGAAAGTTCTTCAATCTATGAAAAGTTCTAAATTTATTTTAATTATTTATCTTCTCTATTATAGATATGCATTCTTTGTTTCTTGTAAGAGATTCTTAACTTTATTTGATAAATGATCTTTTAGTTAAAATTCAGTAAATGATTTAGAAATTTGATGTGTATCTATTTATAGAATACTGTAACATTAAATTATTACTTGTGAAAAAGAAAAACTCGTGTCTCGTTTATCCTGTTTCCGTTATGGTAAGAATTACATGCTCATTAAGTTGTCAAACTCACTACACAATATTTCTACATTTTTCATATAAGAATACAGTCAGTCTCCTTCAGATAATTGATCAGCTAGACAACACATTTTCTGAGCGAGCCTGATTTATTTTCAAGGCTCTCAACTTTTGGTATATTTCGTATTTTGCACTTTAGAGTTGCTCCATATATCACAGACAGGATCTTAGCTTCCATTTTACATAGTAGTTGTGTATATTTTAAGATAATTAAAATTATATAGTATAGAAGTTAAGTTCTTAAATGAATATGTAATTATAAGTTGGTTATAATTTATCTTAATTGTGAGAAATTTATTTATTTATATGTATAAAGAAAAAGGCTTACGGGATGAGATTATTCTCAATACCCGTGCCGGTTACGTACTCCTAACTTGGGGTCGTGACAGTTCTATTTTCAAAAGCTTCTTCAAATTAGTCCTATAAGCAGATTTATTTACTTACCTAATTAAGTACTTAACTAACTTAATTAACCTAGTACTCTAATGAAGTTTTACCAATTATTTGAATTTACTCAAAAAAAAAGTTTTCATCACATTACTTTTTTGAACAGCTCTGATTTGCTGATCAAGTTAAGTCAAGTAAGTAATAACGACATTTAGCTCTGGATTTATGTCAAATAACTAAATATGTTAATAGAGTTGTTGTGAAAGTATTTTGTAAGATAAGACAGTTTTTAAAAAATTAAAATATTAATAAAATCATTTTCGAAATATAAGAAGCACAAATTCTGTAGGCCTAGTGTTTTGGAATTTGGATAGTTTTAGAGTGTGGGGATAACTTTTCTTCTTATGAACTATATTGGGCCGCATACTGAGTACGACTGACTCAACTTTTGCAAGAATGAATTAATTTCCTTTTTTTATTTGTTCGAATGAAGTTTCAATCGACTAATTTAAAAGAATATATATATATATATATATATATATATATATACATATATATATATATATATATATATATATATCACCTTTATAGACTTTATTTCTATTGTCTAAGGTCAATTTTATTGAATATTCTTATAATTCTCAATTTTTAATATTCAATTCTTCCCATCTCATACGTCAAAGATAAATTTATGGGACCAATCTATGAATGTGAAGTAAGTCATTTTTTGCTCTTGGGTTGACGAGCTAAGTCACAATATTTTTCCACATTTTGTCCCATCTCACACACTCGCGAAGAAGACCATTAATTAATAGTAGACTTTGATTTTATTTTTTTTAAATTATTTCTTTTTACAAGTGGTTTTTTTTTTGTTAGACTTTGAATTTTTGTACGAATTCTATGCTGAAAACCTATGAGTTGAAGTCTCGTCAATTAATGTTAACTCGCGAACCCAATCTCACAAATTAGTGATAATTCAAAAAAATAGGGCTTTGATAAGCTAAAGTGGCAACATCTAATTGAGATTAGACTAGCATTATCATTTTGTTGTTACTTGGCGGCTGGAGCATCAAATTTACATAGCAACTATACTTTGTTAATTAACAAATTAAACTATTCTAAGTACTAATTTTGTTTTTAACATTCCTTAATCTTTTGGGGTACTTGAAGATTATTCATATACATTGACATTGACTGAATTTTTTTTTAACAAAAATACCCTCTTAAGAAGTACTTGCCCTAAGGATCAAACTTGCATCCTTATCTTACAAAAGTAACTTGTTTATCAGTACTCTCAACTCTTGTCGGTGTTTTCAAGCTGCCTTTTACTGTGCTCTCGAATGACAGTACTGCTCTACCATTTAATGAATCAAGAATTAGTGTTGTAGACGAGAATTAAAAGAAGTGTAAGTTTCTGCAGCTTTTTGAAGTGAAAACTTTTTAACTAACGCCAACCAAACCTGAAGCACTCTTCATAAAATGGAAAATGGTTATACCCCGGTAAGCCAAATTTATGACATTTTTGAAACGCATGAAAAAGAAATATCAAAAGTTAATATAACAAAGAATAAAAAGGAAGCTTAATTAATTAAAATTTAAGAAAACAATAATAACAAAAGATACGAGGAGATTTTACAGTCATTTAGATGTTGAAGTATGGATCAATTCGTACCTTCTTATATTTAAACCTACTTGCCTTTGCTTATTTAGACAAAAAAAAAAAAGGCTCCTTGTTTTTTTAAAAAAATGAGCTTTTTTTTTTTTATCATTTCTATCCTGTTTGGCCAAGACTCAAAACTGCTTTTAAATTTAACAATATGTAGAGTCTCCATTGAACCAAAACCAGAAGAAGAAAAATTAATTTCATTATAGACAAAAATATCCTTTCTTAACAAATTTGTCCAAACCGTAATATATTACAAAAACAAAATGTACCTAATTGCCCACTTACACGCATTGAATAATTGAGGGACAACTTTTGAGAAATAGACGAATGTGGAATAATAAATTAGATAAATAAATAAAAAAAATCTCTTTTTTGTGCCCATCTCACACTTTAATAATTGACTCATTAGTCATTACGCATTAATTACTGAGAGGCCAAGTTTGGGGCCACTCTATTTATGAGTGTGGAATAATAACTCATTTTCTTGTCTTCTGAGTTGACGAGCAAACTCACATTGGAAGTTCCTCTTAGTTTCTTTGAAGGTGAATTGTGATGATACTTTTCAGGAAGTTTGTGTGGCCCAGTGCCACTAGGAAAAGCTTTAACAAAGACCAACAAAATTACCAGTGGACTTTGAATATTTTTGTTTGGATTTTAAAAGTGATATAATAGCAGCATAATTAAATTATCATTGCTTTTTTATGAGCCTACCAGACAACTGAAAATCATAAATTATGAATTACCGTTTTCTTCATTTCGATGCAACACTTTTGTGTCATAAACAGTAAACTAATTCACAAACACTTTTTTTAACATCAATAGTATAGTAATCTGACATAGAAACTAATTTCGAAATCTCTAATTGTGAAAGTAGGTGAATTAATCATAACTGCTTAGTAAAAATTCCCAAACGGAATAACATAGCACAAATTTCTTTCAAAAGAAATGGTGGCTTTTATTAAAAGAACTAAGAAACAAATATAGAAGCCACACACTAACATGACGAATTCAACCCAACAGTCATACGGGTAGTCTCTCCCTACCCAATTCTGCTGGATTATGAGCAACGACGTTTCAACTTCTACAAATCCAAGAAAAGATAGTCTTGCGGAATTCTCTCTTTCTTTTTACTAGTATATGATTTCATAGATATATTCTTCAAAATTTAAATTTTTCATGTCAATCTTCTAAAAATTGTTCTATTTTCAATAATCACTTCACATTAGCCTTATTAGAAGATTTACTTACTTTGCCTAATCAAGATCTTACTTAACCTAATATGGTACTCTACATTTTATCAAATGTTTGAATTTACTTGAAAATTTTTCTTGTCACTTTACTTTTTCCAACAAAAAAAAAATCTCTAATTTGGATAAAAGTTGGTGTACCAAGTTAGGTCAAATAAATCAATAAATTAAGGTCTCGATTTAGGCCAAATAACTAAATATGTTAATAGAGTTAATATGAAAGTATTTTATAAGACAACATATTCTTTAAAAAAATTAAATTAAAATGTAAAACTTTGAGACATTAAATAAAAAAAGTACATGTATATCTTTTGAGAACTAAAAAAATAATTCCCTGAAAGAAATGTTCAAAATAATAATAAAAGATCAGATAAACGAAAACTTAAAGCGATCAGGATGTGAAGATATTAATAAAATAATATTTGAAATATCAGAAGTACAAATCATGTAGATTTTATGTTTTGGAATTTGGACATTCCTAGAGTGTGGAGAGAACTTTTCTTCTTATGAAACATATCGGACCACATAGAGAATGCGACTTACTCAACTTTTGTAAGAATGAATAATTTTTCTCTTTTCATTTATTCAAAATTTGTAGAATTATTTTTTTCTTTTAAACAGGTATGAAGCTTCCCATATGTGTCATTGCTATAGACCCCATGTATATTGTCTAAGACCAACTTTATTGAGTATTCTTATAATTCCCACTTTTGAATATTCAATTATGCCCATCTCACACGTCAAAGAAAAATTTATGGGATCAATATGAAATAAGTCATCTTTTGCATTCGGGTTGATGAGCTAAGTCATGGTATTTTTTCAAATTTTATTCCATCTCACACTTTTAGTAATCACGACGAAGACTATTACTTAATAGTAGACTTTGAATTTTTTTTTATTCATGAGTATTTTCACACTTTTTAAGTATAAGATTAATTTAGTTTAGACTACTAAAGCTGCCCTCCTCACAAGTATTTTTTTGTGGGTTATAAGATAATTTCTATATATAAATAAAATATAATTATTAAATTTCTATATATATATCTAAAATTTATTTCATACTTATTTTTGTAGAAAAATTGGCAATTTTTTACATGGGCAACTTAATTGTAATTTGTGAGACATTTTAACAAAACAAAATTTTATTGAAAGACAGGTTAGACTACAGTAAACTAATATTTAATTAGACAACACTAAAAATATATGCTGAGAATGAAGAAAATAAGATTTTTTTTGCATTAAATAAATATTTGATGTAAATGAGGGCATTTTGGTCAAAAAAATAAAATATGGGTTAAGTTGCAGCATATGTTTTAGTTTTAAGGGAGGGTTGTGTAATAAAAGCAATACACAAATGAGGGAAGTGTATATTATTCATAAATACTTGATGTGAAGGTATTTTGGTAAAAAAAATAAAAATAAAGTATGTGTTAAGTTGTAGCATATATTTTAATTTCAGAAAAGGTATATATATATTTTAAAAATAAAAAAGAGAAACATGTAATAAAAATAATACACAAAATACGATAATATATTTTACTAAAAAATGAAAGGGAAAAAAGGGGCATAAGCTTGTTTGGTCCCATTGTCCAGTTTTAGCCATTTCTTTTTGGTTCATCCACTTTTTGTTGAACGGTTGTAAAGATTAACTTAGATTTAGATTGATGGAAAAACTAATTCACTAAGTTTTCAATTCAACCGATCACTTTGGTTTTATTTTCTTAAATAGTTTTTAATAGGAGGATAGAAGGTTTAAATAACTATTTAATTAATTTTGAATGTGCTTTGAAAATATTCCCTCAATAAAATTTCAGTAATTGCAATCTCTTTGGATTTTTCTTTAATAAACGCAAAGATGAGCCTTTCTATGATTTCATATAATACTCTTCAAAATTTAACTTTTTTGTTTCAATATTTTAAAAATATTTCTATTTTCAAAAACATCTTCAAATTAATCCTAGTAGCAGATTTACGTAGTCTAATCAAGAGTTTATCTAACCTAACCTAACACCTTACGTTTTACTAAATGTTTGAATTTATTCAAAAGAAATTACTTGTTACTATAATTTTTTGAACAAAAAATCTCTAGTTTGGATAAACTTTGGCGCACCAAGTTAGGTCAAGTAAGTAATTAACGATTAGTTAAGCTTTCAGTTTAAGCCAAATAACCAAATATGTTAAGAGAGCTAATATGAGAGTATTTTGTAGGACAAGACATTCTTTAAAAATTTGAAACAAAAAAGCAAAACTTTAAAAAATAAAATTAAAAATATAAATGAGTATCTTTGGAGAATTAAAAGAATAGTTCCTTAAAAAAATGTTAAAAAATAGTAATAAAAGATAAGACAAATGAAGACTTAGAGTGATCAGGACGTAAATATATATTTTCAAAGTATAAGAAGCATACATTTTGTAGGGCCCGTGCCTTGAAATTTGGACATTCGGAGTTTGGGGACAACTTTTCTTCTTATGAATTAGAATTATTATTTTCTTTTAAATAGATATGAAGCTTCAATCGACTAATTTAAAAGAATGAATAATTATTGTTTTTTTATATAATTGTATCAAAATAAAATTCAGCAACTTACGTAACTAAATTAAATTAAATTAAAATTGTATGCTATCATATATAAAATGACCATCCATATATGTCATCGTTATGGACCCTATGTCTATTGTCTAAGACCAATTTTATTAAATATTCTCATAATTTCCACTTTTGATTATTCAATTCTGCCCATCTCACACGTCAAAGATAAATTTATGGGACCAATCTATAAAAATATTTTGTAATTTAGTTGGCGTGTCAAGTGAGGCCAAGTAAGTAATTAATGACAAGTTAAGGTCTCAATTGAGGCCAAGTAACTAAATATGTTAACAGAGTGAATATGAAAGTATGTTGTAAGACAGGAGATTCTTTAAAAAAATTTAAGAAATCAAATAAAAGAAATTCATGTGTATCTTTTGAGAACTAAAAAATAATTTTCTGAAATTTTTTTTAAAAAATTAGTAATAAAAGACCAGACAAACGAGAACTTAGAGCGAAAATGTAGATATATTAATAAAATAATTTTTTGAAATATAAAATGCACAAATTTTGTAGGCCGTGTGTTTTGGAATTTAGACACTCCTGAAGCGTGGGGAGAACTTGTCTTTTGAACTATATTAGACCACATACAATTTTTGCAAGAATACGAATAATTTTTTTCTTTTTATTTATTCAAAGCTTGCAAAATTATTCTTTTCTTTTAAACAGATATGAAGCTTCAATCAAGGAATGAATAATTGTTTCTTTTCATATAAGCATATCAAAATAAAAGTCAGCAACTTACGTGATTAAATTAAAATATTGTGCTATCATATATATAATGACTACCCATATGTGTCATCGTCATAGGCCTCATGTCTATTGTCTAAGATCAATTTTATTGAATATCCTCATAATTTTCACTTTTGAATATTCAACTCTGCCCATCTCACAAGTCAAAAAATAAATGTTTGGGACCAATCTTAAATGTATTTTTCCGAATTTTATCCCATCTCGGTGATCTCACATTTTTTTTTGTTCATACAAGCTAAGGTCTGATGCTTATCCTTTCTTACAAGTATTTTGTTTTGCCAATTATATTTTGTCATGTAACTTATTTAAGATGCATATAATGTATTATATGAATGAAACTAAATGCTTATAGAAGTAGTACTGACAATTTTTATACAAGAGCACAACTAGAAATATTTCCCCATCTCATATGTTAATAATTAGTTTTTTGTTTGTTTTAATATTAAGGGGATGAGTTGTTATTTTTGAAACAAGGAGGACAAAGTTAAGTATAATTTAACAAATTATCAGAGAAAATTTCTCATGACACAAAGACTATTAATAATAGACTTTGAATTATTGTTCCGATTTCTCTAATTCCTACAAGTGGTTCTAAGATGCATATAATGTATTATATAATAAAGTAATAAATTAATAAAAATTTGTTAATCACTTAAAATAGTCGGTTTAGGAGTGTTTATTAGGTTTTTCAACATCTATCTATACAAAATATAATTCTTAAGATTTTCTAGAGTCACTCAGAAATACTTAACCAAGACGAAGGCCATTATCAATGGACTTTGAATTTTTGTTCGAATTTTGAAAGTCATAAAGCAAAATTGAATTACTACTATCTTTTTATGACTAAAAACTTGCGCGAAATGGCGTAGAACTCACTTCAACCATTAATTCCAGTGCCCCATCTCACAAGTTTATAATAATTGAACACATGGTTTGACGTCATGTATGAGATTGTAGTGTAAATATGCATTATGAATTATTCAAAATTTTCAAATAATTTAAATTTTCAGTCGGTTTAGAAATTTTTTGGACCACGTCGATTCAACCTGTTGCCCACCCTAGTTAATATTCATCAATTTTTCTGTGTTACCTCTTGTCTCCTCTTCTCTTTCTCTCTCTATTCCTCAAAAGAATAACTTGTTTGGTAGGTCCCTCTACGAATGGACTCACATCTATTTAAATTAATTTAAAAAAAATTGGAAAAGAAGAGAAAGTTGGACGGTGGCCTTTGCGAAGAAAGAGACAAAAGTCTCTTGCCTTTTCGTTTCCTACAATGTGACGCGAAAAAAGAGAAGAAAAATAGTGTGAGTAAAAGAAAAAAAAAAGAACCAAAAGAATGGTAGCGCCATGTGAGAGGAAGAAAAAAAAAGATTTATACTGAAATTTTAATAAGTTATTTCTACAATGAGTAGTATATATTGCATCGTTTTGAATGTTGCTTTGCCTTTTCCGCTAGCTTTTTTTTTATTATTCTTACCTAATAGAACTATTGTTTATTTTCTGATTGTATACCATCTTATTCACGAAGAATCTGAATTTATTGTGAGTCTGATTGTAACTACAAAAATTATTGTTTATTCCGTTATCTAGTTGTAATGAGGAATTTTACTAATTTAAGTTTCGTAATTTTTTCACATTGAGAAGTTTTTTACATTAAAAAATCTGGTGTTTCTTAATTTATATTTTTTTTACGGTGATTAATTGTTTGACAATAATATTATATTTCTTCTGTTTGAGTTAGTTGCTTTCAGTTTGTTTGTGTTCCGATTACTCTTACACAAGTATTGAAAAAAAATATTATTTGTCACTGACCAAAAGCGAATTAAAAAGCTGTCCCAAAAACTTTAAAAAATGAATGCAAGGGGACTTTAACTTTCCCAAAGCTATTTTTTTTATTAATCATTAATTTTTTAGTGCCTATAAAGCAGATTTACCAATTGACTTAGAACATCTCCAGAGATCTATTTTAAGTGTTTTAAGTGAGTTTCACAAGCTAATATATAATAAATAATAATTTTTTATTTTAATTAACGTTGTTTATAGAAACAACAGTATTTAAAATTTTTATCTTTTTTTATACCACTAAAAACGTGTATTAAATTTAAAAAATTCAATAAAAGTTAAGCAACGCGCATTAAAAATAGCCTTATTTTAAAAGAAAAGTTAGAATAGTGCTGTTTAATTTATTTCTACTTTGGTGTATATTGATATACCATCTTCACGCGTTAATGAATAATAGTTTGGGACCCTCCATGAAATTTCCAGGAAGTTGCAAAAAAGTGTATCGAAAATTAAATGTGGTGTGCATTTTTATATTCTGCATTGCCAATTACCTTTGTCTATAAATTAAAGTCTGAGTTTGCAATCACTCATGTAATAATCAATCGGACTTGTCATTTCAAAAACTATAGATGGCACTCTGCAACATTTCCATTCCAAAAAGGGCAGTAATACTGCTACTATTGTGGCATACCTTCGCCTTATTTCCAAATGCGACTGCCGGCCGCCCCACAAGAAACGTAGCATTACATACCATCATAGAAGAGGAGGAAAAAGCTATGCGTCAGAGCCAATGGTGGGATAGCACTTACTACAATCTCTCGTATCGATGTCAATGGTACGGTATTCATTGCAATAAATTTGGAAGCATTGTAAAGATTACCTCATACGGCGTGTCTGCCTCACCACCTCAATTTGGAGATATCCATTTGACTGCATTCCCTAATTTAGAGTATCTGGAACTTAGTGGAATTGGGCTAGAGGGAAACATTTCAACGCATATTGGAGCCCTTCAAAAGCTCAATCATTTGGATTTGTCCCGTAATAATCTTCTTGGTGAGTTACTTACCACACTTAAAAATTTCACTCAACTAGAGACATTTATTTCTAAAGATAAACTTTCTGATTAAATTCTATTAAATATAAAAATATTAACTCATCTGAAATATTTATTTCTTGGTTTCAACCAAATATCAGGTAGCATACCTTCAGAAGTTAGAGCCCTTCAAAAACTATATTATTTGGACTTGTCTCATAACAGCTTTACTGGTGAGTTACCTACTACTCTTGTAAATCTCACTCAACTAAAAACACTTATTTCTAACAATAAACTATCTGGTCAAATTCCATCAAATATAAGAAAAAGCACTCATTTGAAATATTTGTCCTTTAATTTCAATTAAATATCAGGAAGCATACTCTCAGAAGTTGGAGCCCTTCAAAACCTCAATTATTTGTACTTGTCGTATAACAGCCTTACTGGTGAGTTACCTACCACTCTTACAAATCTCACTCAAATAAAGACACTTATTTCTAACAATAAATTTTTTGGTCAAATTCCATCAAATATAAGAAAATGCACTCATTTGAAATATTTGTCCCTTAATTTCAACCAAATATCAAGAAGCATATCCTCAGAAGTTGGAGCCCTTCTAAAGCTCAATTATTTGGACATGTCCGATAATATCCTTACTATTGAATTACCTACCACTCTTACAAATTCACTCAAGTAGAAACACTTATTTCTAACAATAAATTTTCTGATCAAATTCCATCAAATATAAGAAAATTAACTCATTTGAAATATTTGTCCCTTGGTTTCAACTAAATATCAGGTAGCATACCCTCAAAAGTTGGAGCCCTTCAAAAGCTCAATTATTTGAAATTGTCCTATAACAACCTTACTGGTAAGTTACCTACCACTCTTACAAATCTCACTCAAATAGCGACACTTATTTCTAACACTAAATTTTCTGGTTAAATTCCATCAAATATAAGAAAATTAACTCATTTGAAATATTTGTCCATTGGTTTCAACCAAATATCAGGTAGCATACCTCCAGAAGTTGGAACCCTTCAAAAGCTCGATTCTTTGGACTTCTCCCACAACAGCCTTACTGGTGAGTTAGCTACCACACTTAAAATTCTCACTCAACTAGAGACACTTGTTTCTAACAATAAATATTTTGGTCAAATTCTATCAAATATGAGAAAATTAACTCATCTGAAATATTTGTCCCTTGCATTCAACCAAATATCAGGTAGCATACCCCCAGAAGTTGGAGCCCTTCAAAAGCTCAATTATTTGAAATTATCCTATAACAGCCTTACTGATGAGTTACATACCACTCTTATAAATTTCACTCAAGTAGAGACACTTATTTCTAACAATAAATTTTCTGGTCAAATTCCATCAAATATAAGAAAATTAACTCATTTAAAATATTTGTCCTTTGATTTCAACCAAATATCAGGTAGCATACCCCCAGAAGTTGGAGCCCTTCAAAAGATCAATTATTTGGACTTGTCTTATAACAGTCTTACTGGTGAGTTACCTACCACTCTTACAAATCTCACTCAAGTAGAGACACTTATTTCTAACAATAAATTTTCTGGTCAAATTCCATCAAATATAAGAAAATTAATTTATTTGAAATATTTGTCCCTTGATTTCAACCAAATATCAGGTAGTATACCCTCAGAAGTTGGAGCCCTTCAAAACCTCAATTATTTGGACTTGTCCTATAACAGTCTTACTGGTGAGTTACCTACTACTACACTTAAAAATCTCACTCAACTAAAGACACTTTTTTCTAACAATAAACTTTTTGTCAAATTCCATCAAATATGAGAAAATTAAATCATCTGAAATATTTGTCCCTTGAATTATTTGGTAGCATATCCCTGTAAATTGGAAATTTACCAAGGTTAAAAAATATTGATCTATTAAATAATGAAATATATGGTAGCATACCATGAGAATTGTGCAATTTACCAATCGACTGTAGCTTGGATTTAAGCTACAATAATCTCTTCAATAGTATACCTAGAAAACTGGGTAAGCCAGAATTCATCAACTTTTCATATAACAATCTTAGTGGTTGTGTCCCAGGAATTGTTTGCCCTTCTGGCTATGTCCAATTTAATGGTAATGAGGAGTTACATCTCTCTTTTTCAACTCCATCTAAAAAGCCAATGCATTACTTGAAGATCATTCTCCCTTTGACAACTTTCTTTGGCATCCTATTTGTTGGGGCTTTGATCCTTTCTCAGTATTCAAACAAGAGAAAATTAACAAAGACAAGAGTAGCAAAGAATGGAGACATATTCTCAATATGGAATTATGATGGTAAAATTGCATATGAAGACATCATCAAAGTTACAGAAGACTTTGATATCAAATATTGCATTGGAACTGGAGCTTATGGGAGTGTCTATAGGGCATCACTTCCTAGTGGGAGGATTGTTGCCTTGAAAAAACTTCATAGAAGTGAATCTCAAGACCCATCTTTTGCCAAGAGTTTTTGCAATGAGATAATGATGTTGACTGAAATCCGACATCGCAATATTGTGAAACTTCATGGTTATTGTTTACACAATCAATGCATGTTTCTCATCTATGAATACATGGAAAGAGGAAGCCTCTTTTATGTCTTGAGTAACGATGCTGAAGCGGAAGAGTTGAATTGGACCACAAGGGTGAACCTTGTTAAAGGAATAGCATCAGCATTGTTTTACATGCATCATGATTGTAGTCCGGCAATTATTCATCGAGACATAACAAGTAGCAATATTTTGTTGAACTCAAAATTGGAAGCTTTTGTCTCAGACTTTGGCACAGCTAGACTCATTGATCCTGATTCCTCAAATCAAACCCTACTTGTTGGTACCTATGGTTATGTTGCTCCAGGTGAACATTTTAATTCTCATTTTCTATCATTTTATTGAGTTTAAATTAATTTATAAAAATGATTCCTTAATAATATTTCTTGATTCTTGTGTTATTGTAGAACTTGCATACACAATGAAGGTGACTGAAAAATGTGATGTTTATAGTTTCGGGGTGGTGGCATTAGAAACAATAATGGGGAGACATCCTGGAGAGTTGATATCATCTTTGGTAAAGACTTGTACTCATAACATATTGTTGAAAGATATCTTAGACTCGCGTCTCCCTCTTCCCTTGTCAAAAGATGCGCAAGATGTGATTCTCTTAGTCATAATAGCACTAGCATGCTTGCGTCCCACACCAAAGTCTCGACCATCAATGCAAAAAGTGACTAAAGAACTTTCATTTTCCAAGATGCCTTCGCATGTTCAATTTAATGATATTTCACTTCAGCAGTTGATTGCTCAAGATATATATTCTGTAGACAAAAGCTAGGAGAGTTTCAAATGGTTTCTTCTAGTGGATTAAAGATTGATGCAGAAGGTCATCTTGCGAACATTAGATATTTTGTTTTCTTTGCTCCGCTCTAAACTACTAGCGCATTTATTCTTCTAAAAATGATGTCTTAGTTTTGGCATTCTCAATTCGGAATTTTCAAATGGAGTATTCACAAGTTTTTAGATGTTAACTTTAGTGGAAAGGGCACATTGACTTGACTACTAATAAATTATGATCTCGTCTTTAAATTTGGCAATTAAATAAAAATATGAGTAAAGACTTGTTTATTAATATTATTAAATAATAGAAGCAATTAATTATTTTAAAATTATAAATAGTTATTAAAAGTTACAAAATTAATTTTTACAATTATAGTAATTATAATTAATTTAAAGATTTAGTCATTAATTAAATTTTTTTATTATTTTATTTAGTCATAAATATTTATTTCCTTACATAATTCATTTGCAGAGCACCACAGAGAAGGAGTATCTACAATTCACATGTTACTTGCTTCTTATATTATTAAAAGGGAATTCTTTAATTTTAGTATTATTTTACCATATGACAATCTTGCACGGGCAAAAATAGAGTTGTTATCGGTACTCATACTAAATTTTAACTTTATATTTTATTTTAGTAGATAACATTTTAATTTAGACAAAAAATATTTGTCACAAATATGTTCGTTTCTACATCTTTATTGTCACATTTAAATGTAACGAATAAGGATTTACTCTCTAGCCATATTTATTACTTAAGTAATATCATAACATTTATAAAAAAGTACTTAAGTATTTATATTCTCTAGCCATATTTATTACTTAAGGATTTATACTCTCTAGCCATATTTTGAAAAAAATTAGGACCTATTTGGTATTCTTATTTTTTATTTTTTTTATTAAAAATTAAAAACAAATATAAAAATATGTTTATTTACTGTTTTTTATTTTTATTTTCAAAAAATAATTTTTAAATTTTTAAAAATTATGAAAACATCCAAAAAAAATTTAAAATTTTTATTTTAAATTAAATCTACGATATTTACTGTTTATATAATTATATAATAGTAAAAAAAAAATAATAAACTATATAACTAAAAAAATAAAAATAAAAACACAGATCAAACATATTTTTTTAAATATAAAAAATAAAAAATAAAAATTATTTTTAAAAAATAAAAACAAAAAATATTTTTATAAACCAAACACATCCTTAAATTTTTTAAGTGGAACAAACAAATAAATGGTCCACGTGCAGGACAAGCGGTTCAGCCCTTTTCTTTTAAAATTTTTACAGTCTTGGCCCACCTCAATCCATTTTAACTCACCAGATACGTAGGCTAGCTTGTAAGGTTTGTTTACAAATAAGTCTAATTTTATAAATCTATGTCCACCAAATATGCAGATTAAATGGGCTTGCAAACTTTGACTCATTTTAACAGTACCACCTATAATCATATAACTCGTTGGATTTGAGTCAAATTGAAGTTATTTGTTCATATACTCAAGAGGTTTTTCTTTTTTTTATTGGTAGGTGGAAGCAATGTGGAAGTAGCAAATAATATAATCAATCCAACTTGATCTTCTTAAAAAATAAATTTGTTGGCTTAGCCTAATCCACTTGAGTTGGAGCTTGCGAAAAACCCTTGGGCCTAAATGGGCTATTGGTGGCTCTAAACCCAAGTAAATATGTTCCCTGGCAGTACTTAGGTGATTTTAATGAGATTTTACACCATCATGGAAATTAAGGTATTAGATTTCATAGCAATAATGGTATAACACTCTCCAGAAATTTTATGGTGAATAACGAACTAGTGGATTCTCCCTCAAAGGATGCTTATTCACTGGTGTAACATGAGGAAGGTGAGTGGAGTGAAGGAAAAAATTGGTAAACATTTAGCAAATGAAAGTTGAAATAATTACTACTTGGAGGCAAGTGTTCTGGCCCTCCCAACAATTTGATTAGACAATAGCCCTCTTATTGTGACAACAAAGCAAATGGGAGGAAAAGAAAATCCTTCATGTTTGAAGCTTGCTGGGTGAATCATGATGATTTTTTAGGGATGGTTGACCAAAGTTGGAGAGAAGAGTCTTTACCAAGGTGTTTCAAGAAGACTAAAAGGGGTGATGGGAAATTTGGAGGTGTGAAAGAAGAACTTAAGAAGACCAGATGTGCAGATTAGAAGATTAAGGGCAAAATTGCAGTTTATGTTGAACGGTGAGCTTACTAGAACCATTATGGCAGAAATTAAAAGTACTAGAGGGCATATTAGCAAAATTTGGGAGCAAGAAGAGAAGTATTGGGCATAAAGAGCAAGGCTTAAGTGGCTAAAAATTGTCATACCACTCTACTATGCAGAGGAGAAGACAAAACAACATTTGAAGAGTAAAAAATGACAATAGTGAGTGGAAAGAAGGGCAGCAGAATATTCAATACGTTATGTGGGATTTTTTTCGAGAACTTGTACAAGAATTCCAACCCTCGGCCTTTGCATGGGTTAGAGGGAATAATTCCTAGCAGTATAACTTGAGATGAATGAGTTGATTCTAAAAAATGTTATAGATGCAGAGATAGAAATTGCTGTTTTCAACCTTGGAGCGATGAAAGCACCATGTCCAGACAGAATCAAAGGAGTGTTCTATACAAAATCATGGGAGATCATGAAGGATGAGGTATGTGCAGCTATTAAAAATTTCTTTGAAGGGGGTCCTTTCCCAAGTGATTTTAATGAAACTCATATTAGCCAAATACCAAAAGTGCAAAACCCAGAGATGGTGAGTCAAGTCAGGCCAATTAGTTATAGAAATTTTAGCTATAAAATTATTAAAAAAATCATAGTTAATCATATGAAGAATCATTTAAATGGGTGATTTCTCAGAACCAAAGTGCTTTTTAGGTAGAAGACTAATTCAGAACAACATAGTGAATGTCCAGGAGGCTTCAACAAGAACAAAAATAAACATTTTACGGCCATCAAGATCAATATGAACAAAGCCTATGATAGGTTAGAGTGGGAGTTTCTCAAGAAGGTGATGAATTTCATGGGTTATGATCAAAAGTGGATCAAACTAGCTATGATGTGCATTATGACTGTGAGCTGTAGAATTAATATCAATGGTGTTTTGGGTCCTAAATTCATACCCCAAATGGGTCTTAGGCAAGGAGACCCGTTATCCTTATTTATATTTGTTTATAAGTGCAGTAGAGGTCCTATCTAGGCTTATGTCTAAAGCTGTAGAGGAGAAAGAGATAAATGGGTTAAAGATTGCAAAAAATGCCCTAGAATTATCCCACCTTCTTTTTGCTGATATTTTATTTTCTTTACAAAAGCAAACAAACAAAATACAGAACGGATTACAGCTATTCTAGAGAAGTATTTTGATGATTTAGGACAAACAATGAACAAGGATAAATCAGGGATTATTTCAGCAAGAGTACCCAAGGTTCTCTCAAACAAGAAGTGGCAGGAGAGCTTAACATGCCCATTTGGGACAATATAGGGAAACATCTTAGTATGCCTGCAGTATGGGGAAGATCAGGAAAATAGGCTGTCAATTGGGTTATGGAAAGGGTGGTACAATAATAGACTGGTTGGAAATATATATTTCTTTCTCAAGGTAGTAAAGAAGTTTTGATAGAGGCAGTGATCCAAGCAATTCCAACCTATGCCATGTCTATTATCCTTCTCCCAAAAAACTTTTGTGCAAAGTTGTGTTTGAAAGTGGCAAAATTCTAGTGGAAAAGCAATGGTAATGAGAGAGGAATTCATTGGGTTAGGTGGGAGAAGCTAACTATGAAAAAGAAGGATGGAAGAATAGGGTTCAAAGACGCTAGGTCCATGAATATTGCTTTACTAGCTAAACAAGCTTGGAGAATGTTGGAAGATCTTGACTCCCACTGGGCACAAAGCCTTATGCAAAAGTACTGTCACAACACAAATTTGAAACCGCCAAAAGAGGTAGGTGTTGTTCATGGGGGTGGTTAAGCATCTTAGAAGGTAAAGAATTTCAGTTTAAACATTGTACATGGAGGGAGGGAATCAGGAGCAGATAAATATATGCAGGGATAAATGGCTTAGAAGTGAGACTGTGCCAAAAAATTTATCTAATAGTTGTTTGGAAAATGTGTCCTCCCTTATTGATTGCTCTTCTAAAAATTGGAAATGAGTGATAAGAGAGATGGTTCCTAGGCAAGTGGTTGAGGAGATTATGGCTCTTCCCATTCCAGAGGTAGATACTGAAGATAAGCCTTTCTCTGATGATGGAGTATACAGCGTCAAGAAGGGCTATGAACTTACTAAGTGTTATGAATCTGATAATAGCAGGGGTAAGGCATCATCCTCTGCATCTATCAACCCTAAGTTATGGAGCTGGACTTAGAATTCTAGAGTGCCCAAAAAATAAATTTCATCTGGAAAATTTTAAACAATGCTTTATCCAGTAGAGCTAATCTATTCAGGAAGAAGATAGCTAGTGAACCTTTATATCCTATTCGCGATTGAGAATAAGAAAATCTGAAACATCTATTCCTAAGATGCAGTTGGGTAAGACCAACATGGTTCGGGGCCGATATTCAATGCTCCCAAAACATTACCAGGATTGAAGACTAGATTAGTTTAAAAATTGAGAAGTACATGCAATTGGGGTCTGAAGCCTATGGGATTGTAGACAAATTGTTTATAATCCTATGGTTTATATGGAAAGAAAGAAATGATTTCATCTTTGAGAAACAGAGGATAAACCGAAGCAGATTTATCAACAAATCACAGAGTCTTTACACATGCATAACTTCTACAACAAATCAGATAAATTCCACTGTCCCTCAAGGACGAAAAAGAAGAGTGGAAAGTGAGAAGCAGTGGCGCTTACCTCCACTAGGCTGGGTAAAAATAATACAGATGCGGCCTACCCAAGCTCTACTTTGAATTGTCACTTGGCAACTGTGGCTAAATATTCGTATGGCAAGATGTTGACAGGAATTACGGAATCATGTCTAGCCCTGTCAGCGTTAGAAGCAGAAGCGAAGGCCATGGACTCTAGCCCTGTCAGCAATTTGTAGATGAGAAATGTGGTTTTCGAGTCAGATTGTTAAACTTTAATTGATGTTTGTAACGGGAAGATTAATGTGGGGAATATCTGCCATATAAGGCAACAAATTGAAAGCTTTGGGTTTGAGGGAGGATCTCACCGGTTCAAACGGACTCCAAGAGAAGGAAGTTTTGTTGCTCATCTGATGGTTTGAGGAAGCTCATGGTGGAGGACGCAAGAATCTGTGGTACGGATGTTCACCAAAGAAGGAGGATGGAAGATTCGGGTCATCCAGTGCGTGCCTTTAGTTCATCTGGGTCTTGTGGAATGAAGCTATTTTGTATGAATCTCGCAAGAAGCTCGCCCAACACTAGATCTCAAGTGAGTTCTATCGATGGAGGAAGAAGATGGCTCTGGAGGTTGTCTGAGTTAGCGACACTGTCTCCGTGGTGGTTTCAGTCCATGTTCTTTTTTGGCTTATGCCAGTCCCCAAAAGAAATAAAATAAAATAAAAGAAAAATAAAATAATAAATAAAACAGATGCAACAAGTGAGTGGGGAGAAATTTGTGGTACACACTTCCTTCACAATTTGTCACTATAATTGAGAATTATATTATTTTAAAATATATAAAAGTTTTTTTGTTTATTACTTTGAACATACTTTTTTTTGGTTTAAAAAAGAGAGTCCTACAGCCTACAAAAGGCAAAGCCGAGGTGTGGCCACCCCTTCAATATCATTTAACAAAAGGTTGCTGCATCCTCTTGGTGGTCTATCATAGGTGAGCATGTTTTCTGCCTGGCTATGGGCATGTCGTGCCAACCAGTCCGCTACTCTGTTCCCTTCTCTCAGAGAGTGGATAATCAGGACGGACCATTCTCTCCTTAAATACCCCTGTATGCAGTGATATAGTTCTGTATGTGGACTATTGCTTGTGCATCCGTTGTTGCAGATGTTGGTTGCTTCCGATGAGTCCACTTCAATATCTAGCTCTTTAATACCGAGATTCCAGGCAAGTGTTAGGGCAGTAAGAATTCCCCAGAGTTCTGCTGATGTGGGGCTGCAATAGTCTAATTTTCTGGTGAACCCTTGAATCCATTCTCCTGCCATGTTTCTAAGCACACCTCCACAAGCAGCTTTCTTCGAATGTATGACTGATCCATCTACGTTAAATTTGGCTCTGTTGTTTCCTGGTGGACTCCAGTGGATGCCTCTAATCTCTAGGGATCTACCCTGTATTTTCTCTTTAGCTCCCAACCACTTCATGCATTCCCGGGCATATGCAAGACACGAGAACAGCAGGTCCATTCGAAGAAAGCTTGCATGTTTGATCAATTCCAGGGTCCCATTCCTTCATCTCTAGTACAAAGATAAAGACGAAAATGACAAAGCAGTAAATCCATATACTTTAATCTGTTTTTTTTAATAAAAAAATAACAAGATTTTATTAAAAATAAAATACAACGGCACTTATAATAATTATAAAAATTTTAAATATATATAATTTTTTTGTTAAAATAAAATATAAATAAACACTCAACTGATAAGTTTACCATTATTTCTTGTTCTCATATACTAATAATCAATATTTATTTAATTTTTTTTTATATGTACAACTCATCTAAAACTAATCATGGATTTTTGTTTACATAAAAAACACTATATAAACTATAATTAGTTTTGAAGCATACAAATATAATATTCATTTATTATTTATATTAAACATCACAAAATAAAAGTAATTCCAAACATGTTTTATATATATATATATATATATATATATATATATATATATATATGTATATAGACACGGACACACATACATCTTTTAAATAAATATATAAAGAATTATATCTTAGTTTTGTCCATTAAACTACTAACTGAGATTTTGTGATTGAATCCATATAATATTAAACTTCCCATGGCTATTTTCACTTTCAATTTGATTTTTTTTTTTACAGTCTCATTTGTGCCACCACCTACACTTGCCTCCTTCTCGGAAAAGTATTAATTATCAGATAGCTTTACCATTATTACTTACTTCTAGAAAACTAATTAAATGTATTATTTTATTATGTGTAGCAACAACAGTAACTTCAGTTCAAACTTTATGTCTCATCCAATCGCATGTTAAGAACATATGCTCCACTGTTTCTTTTTCTCTACAGCAAATCAGGCATACCTAATCCTGAGCAAGCCTCCTCTTTTTAAGATTCTACCTTGTAGGCAAAGCATTGTTTAAAACCTTCCACATAAAAACTTCAATTTTAGGAGCTGCGTGTGAATTCCAAACCACGGTCCATATCTTAGGATTTACCAGATAGGAAGATGAAGCTCTGTTCCTTTGGTCATGTGTGTTCAGATTTTCGGCCATTCCATACCCTTTCTTTACTGTGTGCTAACCATGCCTTGTATGAAGCCAAATTAACTTATCTTCTGCATTTGAAAAGGGGATGGGAGTAGCTAGGACCTCTTTTTGGGGGAATCACCTCTCTAATAATCTCCGTTCACCAGCATTTTTCAGTGTGATTTATGAGCTCTGAGACTTTTTGGAGCCTGCCACCCGTGTAATTCTCAACCATTTCTCCACTCCTTAATTGCCTATCTTCCCAAATGTTTACTTTCTCTCCCTTTTCAATTTTCCACCTACAACTTCTGATAATCAAGTCCCTTCGTTCCAACAAGCTTAACCAATCCCAAGAAATTGCTCTGCCCCCATTTTTGTTTTAAAATTTGACTTCACAGTGAATTAGCCTGTTTTATTATTCTCTACGCCTGTTTAGCTAGAAGGGCTAAATTCTTACTTCTAAAGTCTCTAAAATCCGTTCTTCCATCCTTTTTTCTCAGGGTCAACCTTTCCCAATTAATCTAATGTATACATTTCTCCTTATTCAAGTTTCTCTACCAAAAATTAGCAATTTGAGAGCACAGCTTGTTACAAAAAGTTTTTGGGACAAGTGTGAGCGACATGGCATAAGTTGGAATGGCTTGAATAACCCCTTTAATACACTTATGCAGAAAAGTGTACCTAAGTGCTGTACCTCAATGCCCTCTTTGACTATGTTTGGGTTCAGTTCCACAGCAACTCCAGCAACTTCCAAAACTCATAGAACAGGTGGACCTCAGCTTTCAATGGCAAGTTCTATGTTGGGTTTCTTACGTCACATGCAGCAGCTGGAAGTGGTTATGGGCCAATACCACAGCTCATAAATCAAAGATTGCCTTTTGTTAAAACTCAGTATAACTCCAAACTTAAGAGCAAAGTTTGAATTTAACTAGCATCAAAGTGTTAACGTTTGTAAGTAGGCTTTACTACTATAAAAAAGAAAAAAAAAACGGTTTTAACGTTTACTAGAAAGTTATAAATCAATGAAGAATCTCAAGATTTGCATAAATCCAAGTTGGATATCATGAACAGGGGGAGAAATTTGGGAATGAGTAAAACAGAGTTTGAGAGCACCGAAAGCGTGAGTTCAATTGTTAAATTTCAACATAATTCAGATTATATTCCTTTACTTTAATTTCTACAATATTTAATGGTACTATTTATTGAATATTAAAGAAAATAATTCATGATTTCCTACTTTGACCACAGCCAAATCAATATAGACATACCATTGTACATGCATGATATATGTCCGTGTGCGTGTGTATATGATTTGATCAATTTCAACCTCTTTTTTTTTTTTTGGTTCATCTACCTTTTGTTTGATGGTTTTAAAAGTTAACTCATATGATAGAAGAATTAATTCACTAATTTTCAATTCAACCAATCACTTTGGCCTTATTTTTTAATAGTATTTAATAGTAGTGTAAAAGGCTTAAATAACTCTTCAATTAATTTTGAATCTCCTTCAAAAAATACTTCCTCAATCAAATTTTAGTATTTGCAATTTCTTCGGATTTGCTTTTAATAAACTCAAGATGAACCTTTCTATTTACTAGTGTTTGATTTCATAATTATATTCTTTACAATTTGACTTTTTCATTTCAATTATTCAAAAATTGTTCTATTTTCAAAAGCTTCTTCAAATTAGTCCTATAAGTAAATTTATTTACTTACCTAATTAAGCGCTTAACTAACTTAATTAACCTAGTACTCTAATGAAGTTTTACCAAATATTTGAATTTACTCAAAAAAGAAGTTTTCGTCACATTACTTTTTTGAACAGCTCTGATTTGGATAAAATTCGGTGTATCAAGTTAAGACAAATAAGTAATTAACAATATTTAGCTCTGGGTTTAGGTCAATAATTAATGTGAACGTATTTTGTAAGACAAGATCATCTTTAAAAAATTGAAATAAAAAAATAAAATTTTAAAAATTAAAATTAAAAAGAAAAATACATGTGTATCCTTTGAGACCTAAAAGAATAGTTTCCTGAAAAAAAATGTTGAACAAGAAAGACCAAGACTTGAATTGATCAGGATGGGAAAATATTAATAAAATCATTTTCGAAGTATAAGAAGCACAAATTCTGTAGGCCTAGTGTTTTGGAATTTGGACAGTCTTAGACTGTGGGGATAACTTTTCTTCTTATAAACTATCTTGGACCATACAGAGAATACGACTAACTCAACTTTGGCAAGAATGATTACACACACTTCCCACCTCACACGTCAAAGATAAATTTGGGACACACACACGTCACACGTCAAAGATAAATTTGTGGGACCAATCTATGAATGTGAAGTAAGTCATTTTTTTCTTTGGCTTGACGAGCTTTGAATATTCTTATAATTCCCAACTTTTAATGTTCAATTCTTCCCACCTCCCACGTCAAAGATAAATTTGTGGGACCAATCTACGAATGTGAAGTAAGTCATTTTTTTCTTTTGGGTTGACAAGCTAAGTCACTATTTCTCTACATTTTATCCCACCTTACACGCTCGCGAAGAAGACCATTAATTCATAGTAGACTTTGAATTTTTTTAAAAGTTTTTTTTTTAAAGTGTTTTTTTTTTGTTAGACTTCAAATTTTTGTATGAATTCTATGCTGAAAACCTATGAGCTGAAGTCCTGTCAATTAATGCTCCACTTCGGAGTCCAATCTCACAAATCAGTGATAATTTAAACAAATAGGGTTTTGATAAGCTAAAGTGACAGCATCTAATTGAGATTAGACTAGCATTATCATTTTGTTGTTACTTGGTGGCCGGAGCATCAAATTTACATAGAAACTATACTTTTTTAATTAACAAATTAAACTATTATGAGTACTAATTTTGTTTTCAACATTCCTTAATCTTTTGGGATACTTGAAGATTATTCATATACATTGACATTGACTGAATTTTTTTTAACAAAAGTAGCCTCTTAATAAGTACTTGCTCTAAGGATCAAACTTGCATCCTTATCTTAAAAAAGTAACTTGTTTATCAGTACCCTCGACTCTTGTCGGTGTTTCCAAGCTGCCTTTTACTATGCCCTTGAATGACAGTACTGCTCTATCATTTAAAAGAAGTGTATATTTCTGCAGCTTTTCGAGTGAAAACTTTTAACTAACGTCAACCAAACTTGACCTGAAGCACTCTCAATAAAATGGAAAATGGTTATACCATGGTAAGCCAAATCTATGACATTTTGAAACGCATGAAAAAGAAATACCAAAAGTTAATATAATAAAGAATGAAAAGGACGCTTAATTAATTAAAATTTAAGAAAACAATAATAACAAAAGATACGAGGAGATTTTACAGTCATTTAAATGTTGAAGTATGGATCAATTTGTACCTTCTTATATTTAAACCTATTTGGCTTAGCTTATATAGAAAAAAAAAGGCTACTTGTTTTTTTATTTATCATTTCTATCCTGTTTGGCCAAGACTCAAAACTGCTTTTAAATTTAACAATATGTAGAGTCTCCATTGAAGCAAAAGCAGAAGTAGAAAAATTAATTTCATTATAGACAAAAATATCCTTTCTTAACAAATTTATCCAAACCGTAATATATTACAAAAACAAAATGTACCACAGAAGTTATTACTAACGCGGCCTCTATCTGATTGCCCACTTACATGCATTGAATAATTGAAGGATAAATTTTGAGAAACTGACAAGCGTGTAATAATAAATTAGATAAATAAATAAAAGACTTTTTTTTGTGCTGATCTCACACTTTAATAATTGACTCATTAATTATTACGCATTAATTACTGAGAGGCCAAGTTTGGGGCCACTCTATGCATGCGTGTGGAATAATAACTCATTTTTTTGTCTTCTGGGTTGACGTGCAAACTCACATTGGAAGTTCTTCTTAGTCTCTTTGAAGGTGAATTGTGACTATACTTTCCATGAAGTTTGTGTGGCCCAGTGCCACTAGGAAAAGCTTTAACCAAGACCAACACAATTATCAGTGGACTTTGAATATTTTTGCTTGGATTCTAAAAGTGATATAATAGCAGCATAATTGAATTATCATTGCTTTTTTATGAGTCTACCAGACAACTGGAAATCATAAATTATGAATTACCGGCTTCTTCATTTCGATGCAACACTTTTGTGTCATAAACAGTAAATTAATCCACAAACACTTTTTTTTAACATCAACAGTACAGTAATCTGAAATAGAAACTAATTTCGAAATCTCTAATTGTGAAAGTAGGTGAATTAATCATAACTGCTTAGTAAAAATTCCCAAACAGAATAACATAGCACAAATTTCTTTCAAAAGAAATGATGGCTTTTATTATTATAGGAAGCTAAGAAACAAATATAGAAGCCACACACTAACATGACAAGTCCAACCAAACAGTCATACGGGTAATCTCTCTACCCAATTCTGCTGGATTATGACCAACGACTTTTCAACTTCTACAAATCCAAGAAAAGATAGTCTTGCGGAATTCTTTCTTTTTACTAGTCTATGATTTCATAGATATACTCTTCAAAGTTTAATTTTTTCATGTCAATCTTCTAAAAATTGTTCTATTTTCAATAATCACTTCACATTAGCCTTATTAGAAGATTTACTTACTTTGCCTAATCAAGATCTTACTTAATCTAATATGGTACTCTACATTTTATCAAATGTTTGAATTTACTTGAAAAATTTTCATGTCACTTTACCTTTTCCAACAAAAAAAATCTCTAATTTGGATAAAAGTTGGCGTATCAAGTTAGGTTAAGTAAATAATTAATGATAAATTAAGTTCTCAATTTAGGCCAAATAACTAAATATGTTAATAGAGTTAGTATGAAAGTATTTTATAAGACAAGACGTTCTTTAAAAAAATTAAATTAAAATGTAAAACTGAGACATTAAATAAAAAATACATGTATATCTTTTAAGAACTAAAAAAATAATTCCCTGAAAGAAATGTTCAAAATAATAATAAAACATCAGATAAACGAAAACTTAGAAAGACCAGTATGTGGAGATATTAATAAAATAATGTTTGAAATATCAGAAGCACAAATCCTGTAGACCATTCGTAGAGTGTGGGGAGAACTTTTTTTTTCTTATGAACCATATCGGACCACATAAAGGATGCGACTTACTCAACTTTTGCAAGAATGCATAATTTTTCTCTTTTCATTTATTCAAAACTTTTAGAATTATTCTTTTCTTTTAAACAAGTATGAAGTTTCAATCGACTAATTTAAAGGAATGAATAATTATTGGTTTATATATATAATGACTACCCATATGTGTCATCGCTATAGACTCCATGTATATTGTCTAAGATCAACTTTATTGAGAATTCTCATAATTTTCACTTTTGAATATTCAATTCTGCCCATCTCACACGTCAAAGACAAATTTATGGGATCAATATGAAATAAGTCTTTTTTTGCATTCGGGTTGACGAGCTAAGTCATTGTATTTTTCCACATTTTATTCCATCTCACACTTTTAGTAATCACAACGAAGACTATTACTTAATTGTAGACTTTGAATTTTTTTTATTCATATGAACATTTTTACACTTTTTAAATATAAGATTAATTTAGTTCAGAGTACTAAAGGTGCCTCTCCTCACAAGTATTTTTTTTTTGTGGATTATAAGATAATTTCTACATATAAATAAAATATAATTATTAAATTTCTATATATATCAAAAATTTATTTCATACTTATTTTTGTAGAAAAATTGGCACTTTTTGACATGGGCAACTTAATTGTAATTTGTGAGACATTTTAGCAAAACAAAACTTTATTGAGAGATAGGTTAGACTACAATCAACTAATATTTACTTAGATAGCACTAAAAATATATGTTGAGAATGAAGAAAATAAGATAAATGAGAGTATTTTGTAAGACAATACATTCTTTAAAAAATTAAAATAAAAAAGCAAAACTTTAAAAAATAAAATTAAAAATATACATGCTTATCTTTGGAGAATTAAAAGAATAGTTCCCTGAAAAAAATGTTAAAAAATAATAATAAAAGACAAGACAAATAAAGACTTAGAGTGATCAGGACGTAAATATATATTTTCAAAGTATAAGAAGCACAAATTTTGTAGGGCCCGTGTTTTGGAATTTGGACATTCTCAGAGTTTGGAGATAACTTTTCTTCTTATGAACTAGAATTTTTGTTTTTTTTTTAAATAGATATGAAGCTTCAATCGACTAATTTAAAGGAATGAATAATTATCGCTTTTTTTATATAATTGTATCAAAATAAAATTCAGCAACTTACGTAACTAAATTAAATTAAATTAAATTAAAATTGTATGCTATCATATATAAAATGACCACTCATATATGTCACCGTTATGGACCCTATGTCTATTGTCTAAGACCAATTTTATTAAATATTCTCATAAATTCCACTTTTGATTATTCAATTCTGCCCATCTCACACGTTAAAGATAAATTTATAGAACTAATTTATAAAAGTATTTTGCAATTTAGTTGGCATGTCAAGTGAGGCCAAGTAAGTAATTAATGACAAGTTAAGGTCTCAATTGAAGCCAAATAACTAAATATGTAATCAGAGTAAATATGAAAGTATTTTGCGAGACAAGAGATTCTTTAAAAAAATTTAAATAAAAAACTTTAAGAAATCAAATAAAAGAAATTCATGTGTATCTTTTGAGAACTAAAAAATAATTTTCTGAAAAAATATTAAAAAAATTAGTAATAAAAGACTAGACAGACAAAAACTTAGAGCAAAAATGTAGATATATTAATAAAATAATTTTCTGAAATATAAAAAGCACAAATTCTGTAGGCCTTGTGTTTTGGAATTTGGACACTCCTAAAGCGTGGGGAGAACTTGTCTTATGAACTATATTGGACCACATAGAGGATACGACAGACTCAATTTTTGCAAGAATACGAATAATTTTCTTTTTTTCATTTATTCAAAGCTTGTAGAATTATTTTTTTCTTTTAAACATATATAAAGCTTCAATCAGGGAATGAATACTTGTTTCTTTTCATATAACCGTATCAAAATAAAAGTCAGCAACTTACGTGATTAAATTAAAATGGTGTGCTATCATATATATAATTACTATCCATATATGTCATCGTTATAGACCCCCATGTCTATTGTCTAAGATCAATTTTGTTGAATATCCTCATAATTCCCACTTTTAAATATTTAACTCTGTCCATCTCATAAGTCAAAAAATAAATGTATGGGACCAATCTTAAATAAGTCATATTTGCTTTTGGGTTGACGAGCGAAGTCACTGTATTTTTCCACATTTTAGGGGATGAATTATTATTTTTGAAACAAAAAGAACAAAGTTAAATATAATTTAACAAATTCTCAGAGAAAATTTCTCACAACATTAAGAATATTAATAATAGACTTTGAATTATTGTTCCGATTTCTCTAATTACTACAAGTGGTTTTAAGATGCATATAATGTATTATATAATAAAGTAATAAATTAATAAAAATTTGTCGGTTTAGGAGTGTTTATTAGGTTCTTCAACATCTATCTATACAAAATATAATTCTTAAGATTTTCTAGAGTCACTCAGAAATACTTAACCAAGACGAAGGCCATTATCAATGGACTTTGAATTTTTGTTCGAATTTTGAAAGTCATAAAGCCAAATTGAATTACTACTATCTTTCTATGACTAAAAACTTGCGAGAAATGGCGTAGAACTCACTTCAACCATTAATTCCAGTGCCCCATCTCACAAGTTTATGATAATTGAACACGTGGTTTGACGTCATGTATGAGATTGTAGTGTAAATATGCATTACGAATTATTTGAATTTTTCAGATAATTTAAAATTTCAGTCGAATTATAAAATTTCAGATTGTAGTGTTAATATTCATCAATTTTTCTATGTGTTACCTCTCGTCTCCTCTTCTCTTTCTCTCTCTATTCCTCAAAGGAGTGGCTTGTTTGGTAGGTCCCTCCTCAAATGGACTCACATCTATTTAAATTAACTAAAAAAAATGGAAAAGAAGAGAAAGTTGGATGGTGGCCTTTGCGAAGGAAGAGACAAAAGTCTCCTGGCTTTCCGTTTCCTACAATGTGACGCGAAAACAGAGAAGAAAAATAGTGCGAGAGAAAGAACAAAAAAAAAAAAAAGAACCAAAAGAACAGTAGCGCTGTGTGAGAAGAAGAAAAAAAAAGATTTATAATGAAATTTTAATATTTCATTTCTGACGATGAGTAATATATATTGTATTGTTTGAATGTTCCTTTGAATTTTCCACTAGCTATTTTTTTTTATGGTTACCTAATAGAACTATTGTTTATTTTCTGATCGTATTCCATCGTGTTGTGAGTCTGATTGTAACTGAAAAATTATTGTTTATTCCATTATCTAGTTATAATGAAGAAATTTACTAAATTAAGTCTTGTAATTTTTTCACCTCACATTGAGAAGTTTTACATTAAAAAAATCAGGTGTTTCTTAATTTATATATATATATATATATATTACTGTGATTATTTGTTTGACACTAATATTATATTTCTGCTGTTTGAGTTAGTTGCTTTCAATTTGTTTGTGTTCCTATTACTTTTACACAAGTATTGAAAAAAATATTATTTGTCACTGACCAAAACGAATTAAAAAGCTGTCCCAAAAGCTTAAAAAAAATTAATGCAAGGAGACTTGAACTTTCTCAAAGCTATTTTCTATTATTATACATTTATTTTTCAGTGCCTATAAAGCAGATTTACCAATTGACTGACTAAGAACTTACAAGAAAAGGTAGAATAGTGCTGTTTAATTTATTTTACTTTGGTGTATATTGATATACCATCTTCACGCGTTAATGATTAATAGTTTGGAACCCTCCATGAAATTTCCAGGAAGTTGCCAAAAAGTGTATCGAAAATTAAATGTGGTGTGCATTTTTATATTCTGCATTGCCAATTACCTTTGTCTATAAATTAAAGTCTGAGTTTGCAATCATTCATGCAATAATCAATCGGACTTGTCATTTCAAAAACTATAGATGGCACTCCGCAACATTTCCATTCCAAAAAAGGTAGTAACACTGCTACTATTGTGGCATACCTTTGCCTTATTTCCAAATGCGACTGCCGGCCGCACGAGAAACGTAGCATTACATACCAACATAGAAGAGGAGGAAAAAGCTATTCGTCAGAGCCAATGGTGGGATAGCACTTACAATCTCTCGAATCGATGTCAATGGTACGGTATTAGTTGCAACGAATTTGGAAGCATTGTAAAGATTACCTCACAAAGCGGGTCTGTCTACCGACCTCAATTTGGAGATATCAACTTGACTGCGTTTCCCAATTTAGAAAATATAGATCTTAGAGAAAGGGGACTAGAGGGAAGCATTCCAACCCAGATTGGAGCCCTTCAAAAGCTCAATTATTTGGACCTATTCCGTAATAATCTTATTGGTGAGTTATCTACCACTTTAATAAATCTCACTCAAGTAGAGACACTTATTTTTAACAATAAATTTTTTGATCAAATTCCATCAAATATAAAAAAATTAACTCATTTGAAATATTTGTCATTTGATTTTAACTAAATATTAGGTAGCATACCTCCAGAAGTTGGAGCCCTTCAAAAACTCAATTATTTGGACCTGTCCCGTAACAATCTTACTGGTGAGTTACCTACCACTCTAATAAATTTCACTCAAGCAGAGACACTTATTTCTAACAATAAATTTTTTGGTCAAATTCCATCAAATATAAGAAAATTAACTCATTTGAAATATTTATCCCTTGATTTCAACCAAATATTAGGTAGCATACCCTCAGAAGATGGAGCCCTTCAAAAGCTCAATTATTAGGACCTGTCCCGTAACAATCTTACTGGTGAGTTACCTACCACTCTAATAAATCTCACTCAAGTAGAGACATTTATTTTTAACAATAAATTTTCTGGTCAAATTCCATCAAATATAAAAAAATTAACTCATTTCAAATATTTGTCCCTTGATTTCAACAAAATATTAGGTAGCATACCCCCAGAAGTTGGAGCCCTTCAAAAGCTCAATTATTTGTACTTGTCCTATAACATCCTTACTGGTGAGTTACCTACCACTCTTACAAATCTCACTCAAATAGAGACACTTATTTTTAATAATAAATTTTCTGGTTAAATTCCATCAAATATAAGAAAGTTAACTCATTTGAAATATTTGTCCCTTGATTTCAATCAAATATCAGGTAGCATACCCTCAGAAGTTGGAGCGCTTCAAAACCTCAGTTATTTGTACTTGTCCTATAACAGCCTTACTGGTGAGTTACCTACCACTCTTACAAATCTCACTCAAATAGAGACACTTATTTCTAACAATAAATTTTCTGGTCAAATTCCATCAAATATAAGAAAATGCACTCATTTGAAATATTTGTCCCTTGATTTCAACCAAATATCAGGAAGCAAACCCTCAGAAGTTGGAGCCCTTCTAAAGCTCAATTATTTGGACATATCCGATAACATCCTTACTATTGAGTTACCTACCACTCTTACAAATTTCACTTAAGTAGAGACAATTATTTTTAACAATAAATTTTTTGGTCAAATTCCATCAAATATAAGAAAATTAACTCATTTGAAATATTTGTCCCCTAATTTCAACCAAATATCAGGTAGCATACCCCCAGAAGTTGGAGCCCTTCAAAACCTCAATTATTTGGACCTGTCCTCTAACAGCCTTACTGGTGAGTTACCTACCACTGTTATAAATCTCATTCAAGTAGAGACACTTATTTCTAACAGTACATTTTTTGGTCAAATTCCATCAAATATAAGAAAATTAACTCATTTGAAATATTTGTCCATTGGTTTCAACCAAATATCAGGTAGCATACCTCCAGAAGTTGGAACCCTTCAAAAGCTCGATTATTTGGACTTCTCCCATAACAGCCTTACTGGTGAGTTAGCTACCAAACTTAAAAATCTCACTCAACTAGAGACACTTGTTTCTAACAATAAACATTTTGTCAAATTCCATCAAATATGAGAAAATTAACTCATCTGAAATATTTGATTCAACCAAATATCAGGTAGCATACCCCCAGAAGTTGGAGCCCTTCAAAAGCTCAATTATTTGTACTTGTCCTATAACAGCCTTACTGGTGAGTTACCTACCACTCTTACAAATCTCACTCAAATAGAGACACTTATTTTTAATAATAAATTTTCTGGTTAAATTCCATCAAATATAAGAAAGTTAACTCATTTGAAATATTTGTCCCTTGATTTCAATCAAATATCAGGTAGCATACCCTCAGAAGTTGGAGCGCTTCAAAACCTCAGTTATTTGTACTTGTCCTATAACAGCCTTACTGGTGAGTTACCTACCACTCTTACAAATCTCACTCAAATAGAGACACTTATTTCTAACAATAAATTTTCTGGTCAAATTCCATCAAATATAAGAAAATGCACTCATTTGAAATATTTGTCCCTTGATTTCAACCAAATATCAGGAAGCAAACCCTCAGAAGTTGGAGCCCTTCTAAAGCTCAATTATTTGGACATATCCGATAACATCCTTACTATTGAGTTACCTACCACTCTTACAAATTTCACTTAAGTAGAGACAATTATTTCTAACAATAAATTTTTTGGTCAAATTCCATCAAATATAAGAAAATTAACTCATTTGAAATATTTGTCCCCTAATTTCAACCAAATATCAGGTAGCATACCCCCAGAAGTTGGAGCCCTTCAAAACCTCAATTATTTGGACCTGTCCTCTAACAGCCTTACTGGTGAGTTACCTACCACTGTTATAAATCTCATTCAAGTAGAGACACTTATTTCTAACAGTACATTTTTTGGTCAAATTCCATCAAATATAAGAAAATTAACTCATTTGAAATATTTGTCCATTGGTTTCAACCAAATATCAGGTAGCATACCTCCAGAAGTTGGAACCCTTCAAAAGCTCGATTATTTGGACTTCTCCCATAACAGCCTTACTGGTGAGTTAGCTACCAAACTTAAAAATCTCACTCAACTAGAGACACTTGTTTCTAACAATAAACATTTTGTCAAATTCCATCAAATATGAGAAAATTAACTCATCTGAAATATTTGATTCAACCAAATATCAGGTAGCATACCCCCAGAAGTTGGAGCCCTTCAAAAGCTCAATTATTTGTACTTGTCCTATAACAGCCTTACTGGTGAGTTACCTACCACTCTTACAAATCTCACTCAAATAGAGACACTTATTTTTAATAATAAATTTTCTGGTTAAATTCCATCAAATATAAGAAAGTTAACTCATTTGAAATATTTGTCCCTTGATTTCAATCAAATATCAGGTAGCATACCCTCAGAAGTTGGAGCGCTTCAAAACCTCAGTTATTTGTACTTGTCCTATAACAGCCTTACTGGTGATTTACCTACCACTCTTACAAATCTCACTCAAATAGAGACACTTATTTCTAACAATAAATTTTCTGGTCAAATTCCATCAAATATAAGAAAATGCACTCATTTGAAATATTTGTCCCTTGATTTCAACCAAATATCAGGAAGCAAACCCTCAGAAGTTGGAGCCCTTCTAAAGCTCAATTATTTGGACATATCCGATAACATCCTTACTATTGAGTTACCTACCACTCTTACAAATTTCACTTAAGTAGAGACAATTATTTCTAACAATAAATTTTTTGGTCAAATTCCATCAAATATAAGAAAATTAACTAATTTGAAATATTTGTCCCCTAATTTCAACCAAATATCAGGTAGCATACCCCCAGAAGTTGGAGCCCTTCAAAACCTCAATTATTTGGACCTGTCCTCTAACAGCCTTACTGGTGAGTTACCTACCACTGTTATAAATCTCATTCAAGTAGAGACACTTATTTCTAACAGTACATTTTTTGGTCAAATTCCATCAAATATAAGAAAATTAACTCATTTGAAATATTTGTCCATTGGTTTCAACCAAATATCAGGTAGCATACCTCCAGAAGTTGGAACCCTTCAAAAGCTCGATTATTTGGACTTCTCCCATAACAGCCTTACTGGTGAGTTAGCTACCAAACTTAAAAATCTCACTCAACTAGAGACACTTGTTTCTAACAATAAACATTTTGTCAAATTCCATCAAATATGAGAAAATTAACTCATCTGAAATATTTGATTCAACCAAATATCAGGTAGCATACCCCCAGAAGTTGGAGCCCTTCAAAAGCTCAATTATTTGTACTTGTCCTATAACAGCCTTACTGGTGAGTTACCTACCACTCTTACAAATCTCACTCAAATAGAGACACTTATTTTTAATAATAAATTTTCTGGTTAAATTCCATCAAATATAAGAAAGTTAACTCATTTGAAATATTTGTCCCTTGATTTCAATCAAATATCAGGTAGCATACCCTCAGAAGTTGGAGCGCTTCAAAACCTCAGTTATTTGTACTTGTCCTATAACAGCCTTACTGGTGATTTACCTACCACTCTTACAAATCTCACTCAAATAGAGACACTTATTTCTAACAATAAATTTTCTGGTCAAATTCCATCAAATATAAGAAAATGCACTCATTTGAAATATTTGTCCCTTGATTTCAACCAAATATCAGGAAGCAAACCCTCAGAAGTTGGAGCCCTTCTAAAGCTCAATTATTTGGACATATCCTATAACATCCTTACTATTGAGTTACCTACCACTCTTACAAATTTCACTTAAGTAGAGACAATTATTTCTAACAATAAATTTTTTGGTCAAATTCCATCAAATATAAGAAAATTAACTCATTTGAAATATTTGTCCCCTAATTTCAACCAAATATCAGGTAGCATACCCCCAGAAGTTGGAGCCCTTCAAAACCTCAATTATTTGGACCTGTCCTCTAACAGCCTTACTGGTGAGTTACCTACCACTGTTATAAATCTCATTCAAGTAGAGACACTTATTTCTAACAGTACATTTTTTGGTCAAATTCCATCAAATATAAGAAAATTAACTCATTTGAAATATTTGTCCATTGGTTTCAACCAAATATCAGGTAGCATACCTCCAGAAGTTGGAACCCTTCAAAAGCTCAATTATTTGGACTTCTCCCATAACAGCCTTACTGGTGAGTTAGCTACCAAACTTAAAAATCTCACTCAACTAGAGACACTTGTTTCTAACAATAAACATTTTGTCAAATTCCATCAAATATGAGAAAATTAACTCATCTGAAATATTTGTCCCTTGCATTCAACCAAATATCAGGTAGCATACCCCCAGAAGTTGGAGCCCTTCAAAAGCTCAATTATTTGTACTTGTTCTATAACAGCCTTACTGGTGAGTTACCTACCACTCTTACAAATCTCACTCAAATAGAGACACTTATTTTTAATAATAAATTTTCTGGTTAAATTCCATCAAATATAAGAAAGTTAACTCATTTGAAATATTTGTCCCTTGATTTCAATCAAATATCAGGTAGCATACCCTCAGAAGTTGGAGCGCTTCAAAACCTCAGTTATTTGTACTTGTCCTATAACAGCCTTACTGGTGAGTTACCTACCACTCTTACAAATCTCACTCAAATAGAGACACTTATTTCTAACAATAAATTTTCTGGTCAAATTCCATCAAATATAAGAAAATGCACTCATTTGAAATATTTGTCCCTTGATTTCAACCAAATATCAGGAAGCAAACCCTCAGAAGTTGGAGCCCTTCTAAAGCTCAATTATTTGGACATATCCGATAACATCCTTACTATTGAGTTACCTACCACTCTTACAAATTTCACTTAAGTAGAGACAATTATTTCTAACAATAAATTTTTTGGTCAAATTCCATCAAATATAAGAAAATTAACTCATTTGAAATATTTGTCCCCTAATTTCAACCAAATATCAGGTAGCATACCCCCAGAAGTTGGAGCCCTTCAAAACCTCAATTATTTGGACCTGTCCTCTAACAGCCTTACTGGTGAGTTACCTACCACTGTTATAAATCTCATTCAAGTAGAGACACTTATTTCTAACAGTACATTTTCTGGTCAAATTCCATCAAATATAAGAAAATTAACTCATTTGAAATATTTGTCCATTGGTTTCAACCAAATATCAGGTAGCATACCTCCAGAAGTTGGAACCCTTCAAAAGCTCGATTATTTGGACTTCTCCCATAACAGCCTTACTGGTGAGTTAGTTACCAAACTTAAAAATCTCACTCAACTAGAGACACTTGTTTCTAACAATAAACATTTTTTCAAATTCCATCAAATATGAGAAAATTAACTCATCTGAAATATTTGTCCCTTGCATTCAACCAAATATCAGGTAGCATACCCCCAGAAGTTGGAGCCCTTCAAAAGCTCAATTATTTGGACCTGTCCTCTAACAGCCTTACTGGTGAGTTACCTACCACTCTTACAAATCTCACTCAAATAGAGACACTTATTTTTAATAATAAATTTTCTGGTTAAATTCCATCAAATATAAGAAAGTTAACTCATTTGAAATATTTGTCCCTTGATTTCAATCAAATATCAGGTAGCATACCCTCAGAAGTTGGAGCGCTTCAAAACCTCAGTTATTTGTACTTGTCTTATAACAGCCTTACTGGTGAGTTACCTACCACTCTTACAAATCTCACTCAAATAGAGACACTTATTTCTAACAATAAATTTTCTGGTCAAATTCCATCAAATATAAGAAAATGCACTCATTTGAAATATTTGTCCCTTGATTTCAACCAAATATCAGGAAGCAAACCCTCAGAAGTTGGAGCCCTTCTAAAGCTCAATTATTTGGACATATCCGATAACATCCTTACTATTGAGTTACCTACCACTCTTACAAATTTCACTTAAGTAGAGACAATTATTTCTAACAATAAATTTTTTGGTCAAATTCCATCAAATATAAGAAAATTAACTCATTTGAAATATTGGTCCCCTAATTTCAACCAAATATCAGGTAGCTTACCCCCAGAAGTTGGAGCCCTTCAAAACCTCAATTATTTGGACCTGTCCTCTAACAGCCTTACTGGTGTGTTACCTACCACTGTTATAAATCTCATTCAAGTAGAGACACTTATTTCTAACAGTACATTTTCTCGTCAAATTCCATCAAATATAAGAAAATTAACTCATTTGAAATATTTGTCCATTGGTTTCAACCAAATATCAGGTAGCATACCTCCAGAAGTTGGAACCCTTCAAAAGCTCGATTATTTGGATTTCTCCCATAACAGCCTTACTGGTGAGTTAGCTACCACACTTAAAAATCTCACTCAACTAGAGACACTTGTTTCTAACAATAAACATTTTTTCAAATTCCATCAAATATGAGAAAATTAACTCATCTGAAATATTTGTCCCTTGCATTCAACCAAATATCAGGTAGCATACCCCCAGAAGTTGGAGCCCTTCAAAAGCTCAATTATTTGGACCTGTCCTCTAACAGCCTTACTGGTGAGTTACCTACCACTCTTACAAATCTCACTCAAATAGAGACACTTATTTTTAATAATAAATTTTCTGGTTAAATTCCATCAAATATAAGAAAGTTAACTCATTTGAAATATTTGTCCCTTGATTTCAATCAAATATCAGGTAGCATACCCTCAGAAGTTGGAGCGCTTCAAAACCTCAGTTATTTGTACTTGTCATATAACAGCCTTACTGGTGAGTTACCTACCACTCTTACAAATCTCACTCAAATAGAGACACTTATTTCTAACAATAAATTTTCTGGTCAAATTCCATCAAATATAAGAAAATGCACTCATTTGAAATATTTGTCCCTTGATTTCAACCAAATATCAGGAAGCAAACCCTCAGAAGTTGGAGCCCTTCTAAAGCTCAATTATTTGGACATATCCGATAACATCCTTACTATTGAGTTACCTACCACTCTTACAAATTTCACTTAAGTAGAGACAATTATTTCTAACAATAAATTTTTTGGTCAAATTCCATCAAATATAAGAAAATTAACTCATTTGAAATATTTGTCCCCTAATTTCAACCAAATATCAGGTAGCATACCCCCAGAAGTTGGAGCCCTTCAAAACCTCAATTATTTGGACCTGTCCTCTAACAGCCTTACTGGTGAGTTACCTACCACTGTTATAAATCTCATTCAAGTAGAGACACTTATTTCTAACAGTACATTTTCTGGTCAAATTCCATCAAATATAAGAAAATTAACTCATTTGAAATATTTGTCCATTGGTTTCAACCAAATATCAGGTAGCATACCTCCAGAAGTTGGAATCCTTCAAAAGCTCGATTATTTGGACTTCTCCCCTAACAGCCTTACTGGTGAGTTAGCTACCACACTTAAAAATCTCACTCAACTAGAGACACTTGTTTCTAACAATAAACATTTTTTCAAATTCCATCAAATATGAGAAAATTAACTCATCTGAAATATTTGTCCCTTGCATTCAACCAAATATCAGGTAGCATACCCCCAGAAGTTGGAGCCCTTCAAAACCTCAATTATTTGGACCTGTCCTCTAACAGCCTTACTGGTGAGTTACCTACCACTGTTATAAATCTCATTCAAGTAGAGACACTTATTTCTAACAATAAATTTTCTTGTCAAATTCCATCAAATATAAGAAAATTAACTCATTTGAAGTATTTGTCCCTTGGTTTTAACCAAATATCAGGTAGCATACCCTCAGAACTTGGAGCCCTTCAAAATTTCAATTATTTGGACCTGTTCTATAACAACCTTACTGGTGAGTTACCTACCACTCTTACAAATCTCACTCAAATAGACACTTATTTCTAACAATAAACTTTGTGGTCAAATTTCATTAAATAGAAGAAAATTAACTCATTTGAAATATTTGTTCATTAGTTTCAACCAAATATTAAGTAGCATATCTCCAAAGGTTGGAATCCTTCAAAAGCTCAATAATTTGAACTTGTTCCATAACAGTCTTACTTACTGGTGAGTTACCTACTACACTTAAAAATCTCACTCAACTAAAGACACTTTTTTCTAACAATAAATTTTTTGTCAAATTCCATCAAATATGAGAAAATTAAATCATCTGAAATATTTGTCCCTTGAATTATTTGGTAGCATACCCCCGTAAATTGGAAATTTACCAAGGTTAAAATATATCGATCTATCAAATAATGAAATATATGGTAGCATACCACGAGAATTGTGCAATTTACCAATTGACTGTAGCTTGGATTTAAGCTACAATAATCTCTTCGATAGTATACTTAGAGAACTGGGTAAGCCAGAATTCATCAACTTTTCATATAACAATCTTAGTGGTTGTGTCCCAGGAATTTTTTGCTCTCCTGCCTATGTCCAATTTAATGGTAATAAGGAGTTACATCTCTCTTGTTCAACTCCATCTAAAAAGCCAATGCATTACTTGAAGATCATTCTCCCTTTGACAACTTTCTTTGGCATCCTATTTGTTGGGGCTTTGATCCTTTCTCAGTATTCAAACAAGAGAAAATTAACAAAGACAAGAGTAGCAAAGAATGGAGACATATTCTCAATATGGAATTATGATGGTAAAATTGCATATGAAGACATCATCAAAGTTACAGAAGACTTTGATATCAAATATTGCATTGGAACTGGTGCTTATGGAAGTGTCTATAGGCCATTACTTCCTAGTGGGAGGATTGTTGCCTTGAAAAAACTTCATCAAAGCGAATCTCATAACCCATCTTTTGCCAAGAGCTTTTGCAATGAGATCAATATGTTGACTGAAATCCGACATCGCAACATTGTGAAACTTCATGGTTATTGTATACACAATCAATGCATGTTTATCATCTATGAATACATGAAAAAAGGAAGCCTCTTATATATCTTGAGTAATGATGCTGAAGCTGAAGAGTTGAATTGGACCACTAGGGTGAATCTTATTAAAGGAGTAGCATCAGCATTGTTTTACATGCATCATGATCATATCCACCAATTATTCATCGAGACATTACTTGTAGCAATATTTTATTGAACTCGAAATTGGAAGCTTTTGTCTCAGACTTTGGCATAGCTAGACTCCTTGATCCTGATTCCTCAAATCAAACCCTACTTGTTGGTACCTATGGTTATGTTGCCCCAGGTGAACATTTTAATTCTCATTTTTCTACCCTTCTATTGAGTTCAAATTAATTTATAAAAAACGATTCCTTGACAATATTCCTTGATTCTTGTGTTATTGTAGAACTTGCATACACAATGAGGGTGATTGAAAAATGTGATGTTTATAGTTTCGGAGTGGTGGCATTAGAAACAATAATGGGGAGACATCCTGGAGAGTTGATCTCATCTTTGGCAAAGACTTGTACTCATAACATATTGTTGAAAGATATCTTAGACTCACGTCTCCCTCTTCCCTTGTCAAAAGATGCGCAAGATGTGATTCTCTTAGTTGTAACAGCACTAGCATGCTTGCGTCCCACACCAAAGTCTAGACCATCAATGCAGAAAGTGACTAAAGAACTTTCATTTTCCAAGATGCTTTCGCATGTTCAATTTAATGATATTTCACTTCAGCAGTTGATTGCTCAAGATATATATTCTGTAGACAAAAGCTAGGAGAGTTTCAAATGGTTTCTTCTAGTGGATTAAAGATTGATGCAGAAGGTCATCTTGCGAACATTAGATATTTTGTTTTCTTTGCTCCGCTCTAAAGTACTAGCGCATTTATTCTTCTGAAAATGATGTCTTAGCTTTTGGCATTCTCAATTCAGAATTTTCAAATGGAGTATTCACAAGTTTACAAGTTTTTAGATGTTGACTTTAGTGGAAACGGCCCATTGACTTGACTACTAATAAATTATGACCTCGTCTTTAAATTTGGCAATTAAATAAAAATATGAATAAAGATTCGTTTATTAATATTATATTAAACAATAAAGTAACTTAAAGGTTAAAAAATTTTGGCAAAAGAAATTGTGGAGGAACAATCTGACCTATCCACACCACTCAAAACAAACCAACCACACCATTTAATAATCATCGTATCTAGACTCAACTGGTAATTTTTGAGAGTATCTATGAGTATAATTGTCATCTTCATAAATCAATGCCTGTTTTATTTTATTATGTATTTAAACTAATAGATGCAATTAATTATATTAAAATTATAAATAGTTATTAAAAGTCAAAAATTTAATTTTTACAATTATAGTAATTATAACTAATTTAAAGATTTAGTCATTAATTAAATTTGTTTATTATTTTATTTAGTCATAAATAGTTATTTCCTTACATAATTCGTTTGCAGAGTACCAGAGAGAAGGCGTATCTACAATTCACATGTTACTTGCTTCTTATATTATTAAAAGGGAATTCTTTAATTTTAGTATCATTTTACCATATGACAATCTTGCAGGGGCAAAAATAGAGTTGTTACTAGTACTCATACTAAATTTTAACTTTATATTTTATTTTAGTAGATAACATTTTAATTTAAACAAAAATATTTGTCACAAATATGTTCGTTTCTACACCTTTATTGTCACATTTAAATATAACGAATAAGGATTTATACTCTCTAACCATATTTATTACTTAAGTAATATCATAATATTTAGAAAAAAAATACTTAAGTATTTATATTCTCTAGCCATATCTTAAGGATTTATACTCTAAAAAAAAAACCTGTTTGATTTTTCTATTTTCAGTTTTTATTTTTACTGAATACAGACATAAAAACACATTTGTTTATTGTTTTTTGTTTTGATTTTTAAAAAATATTTTTTAAAAATTTTAAAAACATCAAAAAAATATTTTCAAAATTTTCAGTACTATAGTACATTATAATGGTGTTATTTTTATAATTATTTCGAATTATATTTACAATATTTTACTACTTATATAATTATAAAATATTAAAAATAAAAATAAAATGAAAATACAATCATATAACTAAAAAATAGTAAAGATAAAAATACAAATCAAACGTATTTTTAAAAATATAAAAACTAAAAAATAAAATCTCTTCTCAAAAAACAAAAGTAAAAAAATATTTTGGTAAACCAAACAAACGTTTTTGAGTTGAACAAACCATAAATGGTCCACGTCCAGGACAAGCGGTTCAGCCTTTTCTTTTAAAATTTTTACAGTCTTGGCCCACCTCAATCCATTTTAACTCACCAGATACATAGGCTAGCTTGTAAGGCTTGTTTACAAATAAGTCTAATTTTATAAATCTATGTCCACCAAATATGCAGATTAAATGGGCTTGCAAACTTTGACTCATTTTAACAGTACCACCTATAATGATTCGATATGCACTTTGTGATTATTTAGTTAAAATGAATTGAATAACCTCATTAAATTATTATTTTTTGGGTTCTTATATATAAATGAATATTACTAGGCAATGAACTTATAAATCACACGGCACTTGCATCTTTAATTTTAAAGATTGAATGGTTTGATATTAAGAAATTTGTATATTAAAAATTTAACAAAATAATCATATAACTTGTTGGATTTGAGTCAAATTGAAGTTATTTGTTCATATACTCGAGAGGTTTTTTTTTTATTGGTAGGTGGAAGCAATGTGGAAGTAGTAAATAATATAATCAATCCAACTTGATCTTAAAAAATAAATTTGTTGGCTTAGCCTAATCTACTTGAGTTGGAGCTTGCAAAAAACCCTTGTGCCTAAATGGGTATTGGTGGCTCTAAACCCAAGTAAATATGTTCCCTGGCAGTGCTTAGGTGATTTTAATGAGATTTTACACTATCATGAAAATTAAGGTATTAGATTTCATAGCAATAATGGTATAACACTCTTCAGAAATTTTATGGTGAATAACAAACTAGTGGATTCTCCCCTCAAAGGATGCTTATTCACTTGGTGTAACATGAGAAAAGTAAGTGGAGTGAAGGAAAAAATTGGTAAACATTTAGCAAATGAAAGTTGAAATAATTACTACTTGGAGGCAAGTGTTTTCGCCCTCCCAACAATTTGATTAGACAATAGCCCTCTTAGGTTCCGTTTGGATAGTAGAACTTATAACTTATTAAAACTTATATATCAATATAAGTGTTTTTATGTTTAAAAAAATAGTGTTTGGATAAGTTTAAATAAGTAACTTATCAATCTTCAATAAGTTAATTTCAAGGACTTTTTAACGAAGGGCATGAATTGACCTACAACTCTGACAAACTTAATACTGCAGAAGAAGACCGTAATTATACTTTTTATAGTAGAATCCAAGAGTTTGAAGTAGAGAAAGTTTTGAAGAGAATGGATAATGACAAAGCAGTAGGACCTGATAATATACCTATTGAGGTGTGGAAAAGTTTAGGAATGAATGGTATAAGTTGGCTCACTAAGTTGTTTAATGTGATAATGAAATCTAAGAAAATGTCAGATGAATGGAGAAGTACTTTAATCCCTATATATAAAAATAAAGGAGACATACAGAATTGTTCCAACTATCGGGGGATTAAACTCATGAGCCACACTATGAAGTTATGGGAGAAGATCTTTGAGTAAAGATTAAGACAAGAGACTCAAGTTACAGAGAACCAGTTTAGATTTATGCTAGGAATGTCAACTATGGAAGCAATTTATTTACTACGGAGATTGATGGAAATGTATCAAAACAGACAGAAAGATTTGCACATAGTTTTTATTGATCTAGAAAAGGCATATGACAGAGTGTTAAGAGAGATCCTATGGAAGGCTTTAGAAAAGAAAGGAGTACGTATTGCGTACATTCGAGCAATCAAAGACATGTACGATGGGATAACGACTTGCGTGAGAACACAAAATGGGGATACAAAGGATTTTCCCACAACTATTGGACTACATCAAGGGTCTTCTCTAAGTCCGTATCTTTTTAACTTGATTTTGGACGCAGTTACTGAATATATACAAGAGTTGGGGCCTTAATGCATGATTTTTGTTGATGATATAGTCTTAGTTGGTGAATCGAAAGAGGAAATAAATATGAAATTAGAGTTATGAAGACAAGTTTTAGAAACACATGGCTTCCGAATAAGTAGAAATAAAACAGAATATATGGAATGTATTTTTAGTAAGAGACGAATAAATACGAATGTAGACGTGAAACTTGGAGACTATATATTAAAACAAGTTATAAGTTTTAAATATCTTTGGTCCATTATACAAAATGACGGTGAAGTAAAGGAGGACGTAAACCACATGATTCAAGCTGGATGGATGAAATGGAGGAAAGTTTCGAGTGTCATTTGTGATAAAAAAGTGCCGCTCAAAGTTAAAAGAAAATTCTACCGTACGGCTATAAGACCTGCTATATTGTATGGTACAGAATGTTGGGCGGTTAAAAGACAACATGAAGATAAACTCAACGTTGCAGAGATGAAAATGTTGCGTTGGATGTGTGGACACACCAGAAGAGATATGATTGGAAATGAGTGCATTAGAGAGAAAGTTGGGATATCACCTATTGTGGAGAAGATGGTTGAAACTCGCTTAAGGTGGTTTGGCCATGTGTGGAGAAGACTTGCAGAAGCCCTAGTGAGAAAAGTTGATCGAATGGAGAATAGTCCAATAATTAGAGGTAGAGGGAGGCCAAAGAAAACAATAAGTGAAACTATTAAAAATGATTTAGTAGTTAATAACTTATCTATTGATCTCATCTATGATAGGTCACTATGGCGCCGTTTGATCCATGTAGCCGACCCCACCTAATGGAAAAATGCTTAGTTGTTGTTGTTGTTGTTGTTGTTGTCATAAGCCAGTTTGTTAAGCTTATTGAAAAAAGCCTCCATAGAAGCTCAAATTCACATGACCAGAATCCTATTTTGCACTTTTACAAATTAAAATTTCGTACCATTCAACTCTCTCCTTCCATCAAAACTATATCCAAATATTTTTAAAAAAATTTATAAATTTGAAAAGCACTTTTTTAAATATGTATCCGAACGTTAAATAACTTAATTTAAAAGGCATTCTTCTATAAGCGCTTTTTACATAAGACTTTATTTTATAAGTACTTAAATAAGCTGTATACCCAAATTAGGTTTTTATTGTGACTACAAAGCAAATGGGAGGAAAAAAAATCCTTCATGTTTGAAGCTTGCTGGGTTAATCATGATGATTTTTTAGGGATGGTTGACCAAAGTTGGAGATAAGAGTCCTTACCAAGGTGTTTCAAGAAGACTAAAAGGGGAGATGGGAAATTTGGAGGTGTGAAAGAAGAACTTAAGAAGACAAGATGTGCAAATTAGAAGATTAAGGGAAAAATTGCAGTTTATGTTGAATGGTGAGCTTACTAGAACCATTATGGCAGAAATTAAAAGTATTAGAGGGCATATTAGCAAAATTTGGGAGCAAGAAGAGAAGTATTGGACACAAAGAGCAAGGCTTAAGTGGCTAAAAATTGTTCTACCAGTCTAGTATGCAGAGGAGAAGACAAAACAACGTTTTAAGAATAAAAAATGACAATAGTGAGTGGAAAGAATGGCAGCAGAATATTCAATACGTTATACAGGATTTTTTCAAGAACTTGTACAAGACTTCCAACCCTCAGCCTTTGCATGGGTTAGAGGGAATAATTTCTAACAGTATAACTCGAGATGAATGAGTTGCTTCTAAAACATGTTATAGATGCAGAGATAGAAAATGCTGTTTTCAACCTTGGAGCGATGAAAGCACCGTGTCCAGACAAAATCAATGGAGTGTTCCGTCCAAAATCATGGGAGATCATAAAGGATGAGGTATGTGCAGCTATTAAAAATTTCTTTGAAGGGGGTCATTTCCCAAGTTATTTTAATGAAATTCATATTAACCTAATACCAAAGGTGCAAAACCCAGAGATGGTAAGTCAAGTCAGGCCAACTAGTTATAGAAATTTTAGCTATAAAATTATTAAAAAAATCATGGTTAATCGTATGAAGAGCCATTTAAATGGGGCGATTTTTCAAAACCAAAGTGCTTTTTAGGTAGAAGACTAATTCAGAACAACATAGTGAATGTCCAGGAGGCTTCAACAAGAACAAAAATAAACATTTTATGGCCATCAAGATCAATATGAACAAAGCCTATGATAGATTAGAGTGGGAGTTTCTCAAGAAGGTGATGAATGTCATGGGTTATAATCAAAAGTCAAACTAGCTATGATGTGCATTATGACTCTGAGCTGTAGAATTAATATCAATGGTGTTTTGGGTCCTAAATTCATACCCCAAATGGGTCTTAGGCAAGGAGACCCGTTATACTTATTTATATTTGTTTATAAGTGCAATAGAGGTCCTATCTAGGCTTATGTCTAAAGCTGTAGAGGAGAAAGAGATAAATGGATTAAAGATTGCAAAAAATGCACTAGAATTATCCCACCTTTTTGCTGGTGATTTTATTTTCTTTACAAAAGCAAACAAACAAAATACAGAACGGATTACAACTATTCTAGAGAAGTATTTTGATAATTTAGGACAAACGATGAACAAGGATAAATCAGGGATTATTTTCAGCAAGAGTACCCAAGGTTCTCCCAAACAAGAAGTGGCAGGAGAACTTAACATGCCCATTTGGGACAATCCAGGGAAACATCTTAGTATGCCTGCAGTATGGGGAAGATCAGGAAAATAGGCTGCCGATTGGGTTATGGAAAGGGTAGTACAATAATAGACTGGTTGGAAAAATATATTTCTTTCTCAAGGTGGTAAAGAAATTTTGATAAAGGCAGTGATCCAAGCAATTCCAACCTATGCCATGTCTATTATCCTTCTGCCAAAAAACTTTTGTGCAAAGTTGTGTTCGGAAGTGGCAAAATTCTAGTGGAAAAGCAATGGTAATGAGAGAGGAATTCATTGGGTTAGGTGGCAGAAGCTAACTATGAAAAAGAAGGATGGAAGAATACGGTTCAAAGAAGTTAGGTCCATGAATATTTCTTTACTATCTAAACAAGCTTGGAGAATGTTGGAAGATCTTGACTCCCATTGGGCACAAACCCTTATGCAAAAGTACTGTCACAACAAAAATTTGAAACCGCCAAAATAGGTAGGTGTTGTTCATGGGGGTGGTTAAGCATCTTAGAAGGTAAAGAATTTCAGTTTAAACATTGTACATGGAGCGGGGGGGGGGGGGAATCGGTTGCAGAAAAATATATAGAGGGATAAATGGCTTAGAAGTGAGACTGTGCGGAAAATTTATCTAATAGTTGTTTGGAAAATGTGTCCTCCCTTATTGATTGCTCTTCTAAAAATTGGAAAGGAGTGATAAGAGAGATGGTTCCTAGGCAAGTGGTTGAGGAGATTATGGCTCTTCACATTCCAGAGGTAGATACTAAAGATAAGCCTTTCTCTGATGACGGAGTATACAGCGTCAAGAAGGGCTATGAACTTACTAAGTGTAATGAATCTGATAATAGTAGGGTTAAGGCATCATCCTCTACATCTGTCAACCCTAAGTTATGGGGATGGACTTGGAATTCTAGAGTGCCCAAAAAATAAATTTCATCTGGAAAATTTTAAACAACGCTTTATCCAGTAGAGCTAATCTATTCAGGAAGAAGATAGCTAGTGAACCTTTATATCCTATTCGCGATTGAGAATAAGAAAATCTGAAACATCTATTCCTAAGATGTAGTTGGGTAAGACCAACATGGTTCGGGGCCGATATTCAATGCTCCCAAAACATTACCAGGATTGAAGACTATATTAGTTTAAAATTTGAGAAGTACATGCAATTGGGGTCTGAAGCCTATGGGATTGTAGACAAATTGTTTATAATCCTATGGTTTATATGGAAAGAAAGAAATGATTTCATCTTTGAGAAACAGAGGATAAACCGAAGCAGATTTATCAACAGATCACAGAGTCTTTACACATGCATAACTTCTACAACAAATCAGATAAATTCCACTGTCCCTCAAGGACGAAAAAGAAGAGTGGAAAGTGAGAAGAAGTGGCGCTTACCTCCACTAGGCTGGGCCAAAATAATACAGATGCGGCCTACCCAAGCTCTACTTTGAATTGTCACTTGGCAACTGTGGCTAAATATTCGGATGGCAAGATGTTGACAGGAATTACTGAATCATGTCTAGCCCTGTCAGCGTTAGAAGCAGAAGCGAAGGCCGTGGACTCTAGCCCTGTCAGCAATTTGCAGATGAGAAATGTGGTTTTCGAGTCAGATTGTTAAACTTTAATTGATGTTTGTAACGGGAAGATTAATGTGGGGAATATCTGCCATATAAGGCAACAAATTGAAAGCTTTGGGTTTGAGGGAGGATCTCACCTGTTCAAACGGACTCCAAGAGAAGGAAGTTTTGTTGCTCATCTGATGGTTTGAGGAAGCTCATGGTGGAGGACGCAAGAATCTGTGGTACGGATGTTCACCAAAGAAGGAGGATGGAAGATTCAGGTCATCCAGTGCGTGCCTTTAGTTCATTTTGGTCTTGTGGAATGAAGCTATTTTGTATGAATCTCGCAAGAAGCTCGCCCAACACTAGATCTCAAGTGAGTTCTATCGATGGAGGAAGAAGATGGCTCTGGAGGTTGTCTGAGTTAGCGACACTGTCTCCGTGGTGGTTTCAGTCCATGTTCTTTTTTGGCTTATGCCAGTCCCCAAAAGAAATTAAATAAATAAAATAAAATAAAATAAGGACTAGCGAGATGACGCTACAAGGCCTCAGGATGGGAATGGACCCTTTGTGCTTAAAAGCACAGCAGGGCGTATTTAGAACGGTTCTTCACTTTTTTTTAGACAAAAAATTGCAAATATTTTTGTGCTTTTTTTTAAAAAAAATTAGATAACTTTTTTGGTTTTTTTTTGTTAAATATAAATATTTTTTTTTCAACATTTAGTATTTTAAATATAAATTATTATTTTTATCAAATTTAGATGACAATTTTTTTATATTTTTTAATGCAATAAAAATATTTAAATTTAAAAAAAAATTGCATGCAAAATAGTATTTAAATTTAATAAAAATAAAGATACAACTTTTTTAATAAATAATTTTGTTGAGCATTAAATCAAATTTATTCCTTTTTTATTGTAGATTTTTTTTGTTGCAAAAATTGCAATTATTTTTGTACTTTTTAAAGATAAATTTAGATAACTTTTTAGTGTATTTTTTTTTATTAAATTTAAATTAATTTTTTATCAAAATTTAATATTTTTAAAATAGTTTATTTTTTATCAAATTTGTATGACAATTTTTTTATTTTGTAATGATGTATCTCATAATACAATTGAACTATTTAAATTTAATAAAACAATTATACAAAAAATAATATTTAAATTTAATAAAAATATAAATATACATTTCTTAATAAATAATTTTATTGAGCATTACATTTTATATTCAAATTTGTTCAAGATATTTTGATATTAATTTTTAAAAATTTTGGTATAATCTTTTTGTCTCTTTAGTAATCTTATCTTTTTGTGAAACTATTTAAATTTTAAAAAAAAATCTTCTATATTATAATGTTGTATTTTAAAATATAATAAAACAATTTAAATTTGATAAAAAATAAACTATATTCAAAATATTAATTTTTGACAATAAATTTATTTAAAATTGACAAAAAAAAATATACCCAAAAATTATCTAAATTTTGCCTTAAAGCACACACAAAAATTACAGTTTTTGCCAAAAAAAAAGTATGGGAGTGGGGGAGCTGCACCCAGAACATCACCATTCAGGACACATCACACTCTACTGTGCTTTTCAGTACAACAGAAGATCCATTCGCAATCAGGATCCTCTGCTGTGGGGAAAGGCATATAACGCGGTATTGTGCCCCAAAACGCATTGTTTCAGTAAATGAAACATTGCGTTCTGAAGCCACCGCACAAAAGGGAGAGGTAGGATATCATATCAGATAACTAATAAAAATTAGCAGTCGCCTGATTGGACCTGGTTGGAAACCATGCCACTAGCCCTTGGCCTGCTTCATTCTAGAAACAACCAGGCTCTTGGCCAGTCACCTGGCTTGCTTCTGAAATGAGCACCAATTGACTGGTCCTATGACCAGTCAACTGGTGAATATCTAGATGTATTTATAAGCTATGTTCTACCAATTTGGATTATGCTTCTAAAATTATCCATACATATTTCCCAGTTTTAGACTTTCTAACAATACCAAGACAGGTTAAGGTGAAAAACCTCTTCGATTATGCAAAAACTGGTTCACTTGGAGGAAAGAAAGCTTTTATGTTTGGTGAGGAGAACTCGCCTCAAGTACAAGCTGCAAAAGACAAACAAAAGCGGCAACCATTTTTAACTGAGAACCAAAAATTCAAAGATACCCTGATTCAACAATGAGTTTAATATTAAGATACCCAGACAAACATTAAGTTTAAGGATATAAATAATAAAACAAGCCTGAAGAAGACTAATTCTTTATTGATAAGTGGGGAGAATGATTCATCTGACTCATTTCCGTTTGGGTTTTATAGATGGTTGACATAGCGTTCTTATCCCAATTTGGCAATGGTCAACCACCTCAAATCAATCTTGCAGGCCATTGTGAGCCAGCAAACGACGGTCACCTAAAGGTGGGTAATAGCATGAAAAAATGCTAGAGCAAAATCATCAAGGTCATTTTCAATTAGGAGTAGACGAGGAAGATACACGCTATTAATTATAGAGATTATAATAAAATTATTTAAAAAATTTCACTGTTAAGCTTTGAAAGTTGAAGTGGATTTTGACATATATAACATCCTAACCTCTTTATAACCAAGTAGTCATAAATCTGATCTTTATTGCTCTCATTTCTCAATTAAAGTAAATTTTAAATTTTTTTACTTTCTCCGTGATAAGATAACAGAAGTAGGTTAAGAGTTAGAGCACTCAGTTAGCTCACACACACGTGGTGAAATGTCATTCGTTGAAACATGGGTTCAGTTAGAACAACTATAACTATATAACCCGTTGTAATATCTGTGCATGGATAATATGGATAATAGTTTACGTCTCTAATTTCTTCATCTCATTTTAGAATTTTCTCTTTGTACGTGAAACGTCTTTATGGTATCAGAGCTTGGTTTATCATCTGCTACAATGCAAAAACACGATCTTGTAACGTTCAGTCATTCGATCTCAGTCAAGCTTGACGAACAAAATTTTTTTGTTGTGGAAAGAACAAGTGCTTGCAGCCATTTTCGGCCATAACCTTGAGAGGCTTCTTGAAAATGGAGTAGATCAACCTGAACAATATCGATCAGATGAAGATGCAGAAGCAAACAGACTCAATCTTGAATTTCTTGAATGGAATCGCCAGGACAAGTTGCTCACCTCGTGGCTTCTATCATCCATGACATAACCAATTCTAACAAGACTGGTAGGGAGCAAGACGTCTTGCTAGATCTGGAATAAGCTTGAGACTTTCATTTCATCTCAAACTCGAGCAAGAATCAGGAAACTCCGTCTTCAACTTCGATCCATCAAGAAAGGTACAATGCAAATAAATGAGTTTATGTTAAAGATAAAGAAAATTTTTGATTCACTTGATGCATTGAATGATCCTCTACGTGAAAGTGAAAAAGTAGAGGCAATGCTAGACAGGTTAGGACCAGAATTCGATGGGTCTATTATAGGCATCACATCCAGAACTGATCCATACACGGTAGATGAAATCGAAGCACTCCTAATGGCTCAAGAAGAGCATATAGACAGGTCCAAGAAAGAATTTGATTCAGTGATTTCTCAAGTTAATTCAGCAATGAGTCAAGCACATCTAACTACCGGGGGCATTCAAACCTTCTCAAATAATCGTGGAAGAGGAGGTTATGGTAGAAACAATCAAGGAATATATAATAACATAGGCTAATTTCAACCCAGAGGAAGGGGTAGATATGGTAGAAACTCGAGCAACAAACCACAGTGCCAATTGTGTCATATGATTGGTCACACAGTTTGGTAGTGCTATCATAGATATGATCCATCTTTCATCCCTGGATCTACAACCAACTCCCAATACATTGGCAACCCAACCAGCCCTAGCTTCAATCCTACAAGCTATGGAAACTCAGCACATATAGCCCAGCATGCTTTCAACAATACACCTTCCACATCCTCAATAGCCTCACCAGAGGTCTGTGCTGATCCTCTCTGGTATCCGGACTCGGGGGCCACATCACATGTCACTCCGTATGCAGACAATCTGCAGAATAAACATGAGTATATGGGTAACGACAAACTCTTTGTTGGAGATGGAACAGGTCTGTTAATCCATCACATTGGATCTTCTTCTCTTAATTCACTTGATTCACCCACCATACTAACCTTAAATAATGTCTTGCATGTACCTGAGATATCCAAGAACCTAGTGAGTGTATCTAAGTTCGCCCGTGACAATCAAGTTTACTTTGAATTTCATCCTCACGCCTGCTTTGTTAAATGCCAGGCTACCAAGCGAACTTTGTTACAAGGAACACTTAAGCCAAACGGATTATATGCCTTTGATCGAGCTTTAGTTGGAACTTCTCCAAGAACGTCTGTAAACAATGTGATAGTCAATAAAAATGTCCCATTTGTCGTATGGCATAATAGATTTGGGCATTGCTCCTTGCCCATTGTAAACCACATCTTTAAAATGTGTAATCTACCTATTCAAAATAAAAGTTGTGATACTCATTTTTGTGAACACTGTTGTATTGGAAAAGCACACAGACTGCCTTTCATGACTTCTAACAATACATACACAGAACCCCTTCAACTTATACATGTTGATGTATGGGGACCAGCACCTGTCACTGCAGATCATGATTTCCGCTACTATGTTTTGTTTGTTGATGCCTATAGCAGTTTTAGCTAGATTTACTTTCTTAAGAGAAAATCAGACGTAGCTGCAATATTTCCTCATTTCAAATCCATGGCTGAATTACAATTTAATAGCAAGATAAAGATGATACAAACAGACGGGGGAGGAGAGTTCAAAGCCCTAACACCTATCTTCTTGCAACATGGAATCCTTCATAGAATTACTTGTCCTCACACCTCCCAGCAAAATGGAAAGGTTGAGCGTAAACACAGACATGTTACTGAAATAGGGCTTACTCTACTATCAATTGCTGCCATGCCACTTAGGTTCTGGTCTGACGCCTTCAAAACAGCAGTGTACATCATCAATAGGTTACCAACACCTAAACTTGCCCACAAGTCTCCGTATCAACTTCTATTCAAGAAGATACTAGACTACACTGAATTCAAAGTGTTCGGCTGCTCATGTTATCCTTTACTAAGACCGTATCAGAATCACAAGTTCAGTCCAAGGTCCATCAAATGCACCTTTCTTGGTCCTGCTCCTAACCACAAAGGCTTCAAATGTCTGGATCCATCTGGTCGCGTCTATATAAGTAGGCATGTACTATTCAATGAAACTGATTTCCCATTCAAAACCTCTCAGCAAACCTAACCTCAAACGTATCCCACCAGCACTATCAATCTTCCCTCATCCTCTATTCCCTTACTCCTTTCTCCACTACCCACTACAACCTCACCTCCATCGTCCAATATACCTATTTCAAACCCCAACTCTTTAGCTGAAACCTCTCAGCCATCATCCACCGCATCCTCTCTACCGAACAAATCCACCTCCCCAAATCAGTTACCCTCTCTACTTGGGACTCATCCCATGCTCACCAGATCTAAAGCTAGCATCTTCAAACCTCGGGCTCTCCTATCAGCAAAAGAACCCACCAATGTAAAATAGGTCCTTCAATGTCCTCACTGGTATAAGGCTATGGAAGAAGAATATGCAACCTTACTATGTAACCAAACGTGGACCTTAACAACATTACCCACTGGAAAAACAACCATAGGTTGCAAGTGGGTATACCGAGTCAAACAGAATCCTGATGGTTCAATCAGCAAATACAAAGCCAGGCTCGTGGCAAAGGGATATCACCAAAGACCAGGGTTTGATTACACGGAAACATTTAGTCCCGTTGTGAAGCCAATCACTATTCGAATTGTGTTAACCTTGGCATTAACCTATGGCTAGACATTACACCAAGTCGATGTTAACAATACGTTCTTAAATGGGCAACTCCAAGAAGAAGTATACATGATCCAGCCTCCTGGATTCGAACAAGGCTCCAAAGATCTCGTTTGCAGACTCCATAAGTCCTTATATGGCCTTAAGCAGCCCCATGGGCATGGTTTGAAAAACTAGCCCAAACCCTTCTATCACTTGGATTCTAATCTTTCAAATGTGACAGCTCCCTCTTCATCCAGACCGGAAATCATACACTGCTAATCCTGATTTATGTGGATGACATAATCATCACTGGAAGCTCAGCCTCTGAAATCAACAACCTCATCAAGCAACTTAACTCTGCATTCCCATTGAAAGATCTTGGCAGCTTAAATTTTTTCCTTGGAATTCAAGTCACTCAACACCCAGATGGCTCCCTGTTGCTTTCTCAGAAGAAATACATAAGTGACTTACTTATAAAGGCTGGTATGACATCTGCTAAGCCTCAATCCACTCCGATGGCTGCCAATATCAAGTTAACTGCAAAGGGTGCTGCCAACTTTGATAACCCTACTTTGTATGGTAGCATTGTAGGGGCCCTTCGATACCTTACCATTACTCGCCCTAAACTCGTGTATTCGGTCAATCGTGTTTGCCAATTTATGCAGCATCCTATGGAGGAGCATTGGAAGGCAGTAAAACGTATCCTTCGCTATCTTGCAGGAACGTTAAACCATGGCTTACATATCACTAAATCTTCAACCTTACAAATAACTGGATTCTCATATGCTGACTGGGCCAGTGACATCGATGATCGTAGAAGTACTTCTGGGAACTGTATCTTCTTTGGAAACAATCTGGTCTCCTGGTGCTCTAAAAAATAACCCACCATCTCTCGATCGTCAACTGAAGCCGAGTATCGAAGCCTTGCAAATTTAGTTGCTGAAGTATCATGGATTCAATCTCTTCTTCAGGAACTTTCCATTTCCATACTACCTCCCAGATTATTCTGTGATAACCTCAGCACTATCTTACGATCTGCCAATCCTGTCCTGCACTCTCGTACTAAACATCTCGAGCTCAATCTCTACTTTGTTAGAGAGAAAGTCATCAGGAAGCAAATTGTCGTTGCTCACATCAGCTCATATCAGCAAGTTGCCGATGTTTTAACAAAACCACTATCTCTACCTCACTTCAGCAAATTTAGATCCAAACTCCGAGTTACTAATGTAGTACCTCCGAGTTTGAGGGGGGATGATAAGATAACAGAAGTAGGTTAAGAGTTAGAGCACTCAGTTAGCTCACACACACGTGGTGAAATGTCATTCATTGAAACATGGGTTCGGTTAGAACAACTGTAACTATATAACTCGTTGTAATAACTGTGCATGGCTAATATGGATAACAGTTTTCGTCTCCAATTTCTTCATCTCATTTTAGAATTTTCTCTTTGTACGTGAAACGTCTTTACTCCGTACTTCAGACACAATCTTTTTTTTAAAAGGCAGTACGTGAAAGATTAAATCTGTTCAGAAAATTTTTGTACAAAGCCGGCATGTGCAAGAAGGTTATATATCAATGAAAAATTTTGGGATTTGCATGAATCCAAGTTGGATATCATGAACAGAGAGAGAAATATGGGAATGAGTAAAAGAGAGGGAGAGCTAAAAAAGTGAGTTCAAGTTAAATTTCAACACGATTCAGATTATATTTCTTTATTTTAACTTTTACAACAATATTTACTGAATATTAAAGAGCACAATTCACAATTTACTAATTTGACTACGGCCAAATATCAATATACATTTTTTTAAATTTTATTCATCATATCATAATATCTAAATATTTTAAATATGAATATATATATATATATATATATACACACACACACACACACACACACACACTAAAATAAATCACTCCATTTTACATAATATAAGTTTGCACTTTTAAATGATATGGTATTCAGTAATCAATAATAGTCATTATAATGTCTCTCTATCTCTCTTTCTCTTCAAAATAACATTATTTTTAGCTCAAGATTACAAAAAAAAAAAAAAATTGATGTCATTTCAATAACATGAAAAAAGAAAAAGAAAAAAAGGGCATAAATTTGTTCAGTCTGGTTGACCAGTTTCAACCTTTTTTCTTTTTTGGCTCATCTAGATTTTGTTAAATGTTTTAAAGGTTAGCTCAAATTGATAGAAAAACTGGTTCTCTAATTTTTCAATTCAACCGATCACTTTGATAGTGTTTAATAGTAGCATAGAAGGTTTAAATACCTCTTTAATTAATTTTGAATCTTCTTTATAAATACTACCTCAATTAAATTTCCGTATAATTGCAATCTCTTTGGACATGTCTTTAATAAGCGCTAGATGAACCTTTCTATTTACTTCATTAAATTTCAGTAATTGCAATCTCTTTGGATATGTCTTTAATAAGTGCAAAATGAAACTTTCTCACTACAACAAAACCGCGGTATTACGGCGATTTTTTAGTAGGCTTAACGACGGTTCCGACCGTCGTTAAGTCCATTAACGACGATTTTCAAACCGTCGTGGAACTCTAGGTCTAGCGACGGTTTTATCAACTGTGAGAATAACCGTCGCTATGTCTGGTTTAACGACGGTTTCTATAACCGTCGGTAAATTAGACATAGCGACAGTTTTTAACTGCTGTTAATAATTATTTTTTATTTTTTATTTTTAATTAATAAAATTAAATATCGCGACGGTTTGCACAAAAACCGTCGTTAAATCTTCTTTTTTTCAATTATAACAACGGTTTTTAACAAAAAACCGTCGTTATTTATTTATTTTTCTTAATTATAACGACGGTTTTGAACAAAAACTGTCATTATTTCTATTTATTTTTTATTTTTTAATTAATAAAATTAATTAAAATTTTTATAACAATTTTATTTGTAATTTAAAATATAATATTTTATACTATTCATAATACTACTAATGCTGTTTTGATTATTAAATTTTTATGTAAAATAAAAATTAATTTATATTTTTAATATTTTATAAATTAATTTTTATATATTTTATTTTATTATATAATAATTAAGCGTTTGAATTATTTAAAAATTGAAAATTGTATTTTAAAATTTAATAATATTTAACTAGATACTAAAGATGCATAAATTATTGAATTATAATGAATCTATATATATAAAAAATTTATATACAGAAAATTAATAGTAACAAAAGTGATGAAATTACATATACAAATATAATAATTAAATCAAGTTTCCGGACCCTACGGATGCTAATCACGCTGATGCCCACTACCACGATCGCTGGGGTCCTGAAAAATCAATTTTATTTGTTAAAATTTTGAATGTTATTAAAATGAACAAAATTATACCAACAATTTTTATGTATTAAAATGTTACCCTGGGTCCGGGACTATGAAGTCTTGAAATTTCAGGTGGCAGCTGACCTTGAAATTTTTGTAGCAGGAACGTCATAGTAGCCTCCATCTGTGCTTGGCGTGCTGCGAGCTCAGCATCTCGTCGCTGGAGCTCAGCGTCTCGCTCCTGCATAGCTGTTTTCAGGCGCTGCTGCTCGACGTCCCGCTCCTGCATAGCTGTCTTCAGGCGCTCCACCTCACTCTGTAAGTCGTGGTATGACGGCCCAGACTGTGAGCTCGACCCAGACGAACTACGGCCGAAGACTTGAGTTGGGCAAACACCCAACCCAAATCCTCGAACGCGGCCGGAGTGCTCCTTACTGCCAAGAGCTCTCGCAAGTGAATCGGCCGTCAAGAGCTCTTGGGACGAGCTGTCCTCCTACTGGATCGAAGCAATTTTCTCCTAACATTCAATAACAGGAAATTAATAATATTAAACATTATCTAAAAATTAAATAATTATCCACTTAAGGTTGATAAGATTTTATTACTCACCACAACAGCCCGAGCTTCGTCGTTGATGTATGATCCGTCTGCTCTTTTATGAGCTGCCGTCCATACATCACCACAAGTCACTGGACCCTGAAGCTCAATCTCCTGAATATTAAAATGATTAATCAATCAATTTATGATTATAGTCTTATAAAAATTTTAAAAAATAAAATATTTATAGATTTTAACTTACCATCTCCGCCTTTTTACGTGCAAGGCTCTTCGATCCAGTAGTGTGTGGCATTGTCAGCTGTCTTCTATTCCGTTTATTCTTCGCAGCCACATCCTAATTAATCAAATAGGAAAGATAATTAGTGACAATATTTAAAAGTTAAATTTTAAAAATATATATATTAACAACTTACCCTAGACTTCGCGTCTAGGCGATAGTCTACGAAAGTTGCCCACTGATCAGGTGGGATGCTTGTCGGGACTTCACTCCGCAACTGATCTCTGGTCTTCGTATCATCGTACGCCAGGCGGAATATATTGTATCGTGCTGCTCTCCATTTCGCTCCTAGCGACTGCATGATCAGTTTCTTATGTTGATCCGTCACAATAAAATGTGTCTGCAAACGAAATTAAAAAATTAGTTACACATAAATAATATATAAATTACAAATAAATATAATTAATTAAAAAAGATATATGTTTTCATACCTGAATATTATTTATGAAGACATTTGTCTTCGACTGCTGAGGAATGCTCCTCCAATCCCTGTAAGAGATCGGGAATAACCGAAAGTTATCATCGATGGTGCCAAGGAAGACACCGAGCAAACCGCCACTGTCTCCGATAGGCTGGTGGTTGTCGTTGAACTGGACAACCACCTTTGACTGCTCAGGCAGGGCCCATACGTCGTGGATAGTCAACTGTCTGGACGTCGTGTGCCCGGTCCCGTCTATCAAAATAATTAGTGACAATTATATATTATATTACTAAGACAAAATTATTAAGCGCATAAAGTGTACATGATTACAATACTCACCGACTACATCAACTGTCCAACTCCTCCTGCGTCTGCGCTCCTGCTCACCGGGCTGATGCTCCGCCTCTACACTACCAAAGATCGTCTTAAAATCGAACGAATAATCGTCATCCGGTGCCTGAGCGTCGGGTGGGGGGAGTGTACAGGGGACGGCCTGCGAATCTAGTGGCTGGGAGTCACTAAGAGGGACTGATGATGCGGCAGCCTCCGACTCCATAATGGGCTCTCCGCCCTCACTGATCGCCCCACGGGGCGTGGGAGTATGAGAACTGGACGCCCCTGCCATGTCTGATCTAACCTTCTTCATCGTCACCGCTACTGGCAAAATGAAATTAATAAAACAATTATAAAATAAATTTTGCCTAATAAAAGTGATGGAAATAAATAAAATTGTACAGTAATTATAAGTAGTCTAAAATATATATAAATAGGCGGAAACAGCAAAACTAATACCGTAACAAGCATAAATTAACTTCTTCTTCTGGAAACAATGTTTCTAAATTTTGCTTGTGTAACGGATCGCTCTTGTATATAAGATTTTCATCTTCATCGCCCATCTCGTATAAGTCACGGGGTTTTAAATGCATCACTATACTCCAGTTCTTGTCCAACTCATCTTGTACATAGTATACTTGATGAGCCTCAGATGCCTGGATGTATGGTTCGTCATCATCATTTTCACCAGTGTGAATCAACCGAGAAAAATCAACCGATGTCACCCCGAAGTCATCAATTGCAATTCCTCTCGTTGTAGTTGTGTTGGCCCACATACACTTAAATAATACGACGGTAAAATGGCCATGGTAGTTTAACTCGACAATGTCCAATAGTTTTCCGTAATACGGGACGCCACCAAATTGCATATTCGTATCACTAGTACTTGCATAACTCCTCGTCCCGAAAGTACCGTAAACTCCACTATTTTGAGATGTCATCCCTTGGTCTCGCTCTAAAGATCGAAATTTGAATCCATTGACATTGTAAGCACTGTATCGACATGCTCTATCTAGTGGACTAAGTGCGAGATATTTTAAATCAACACACTGCGATCCATCGGCATCATTTGCGATCTGGAAAACGAATAAAGGATGAGTTGTACTCATATTTGACATATGAATTAAATGTGACCATGTTGAAATACTTACACGACGTGAAAATCAAGAGACAAATTCTCTGTGGACTTTTTTGTCTATCTCGGTAGATGATCGCGTCCGACTTCTTAAACTATGCCGTACATAGTCTCTAAATTCCCTGTTGAGAAAACATTGTCTAAACACTTAATGCTACACAGGAAGAAAAATTGTATAATCATGTAGCTAAGTGTGAGTTAACTTACTGTAAGTAAGGATCAACTTCTTTGCAGTTTGTTAAGACATGCCGATGAGCCTGCAATTTTTCCCGGGGAGAAATGGTGAAATAATCAAATCCACCAACTGGTCTTCCTATTGGTGGGAACAAACTCCTGTCAGACGTCCCAACATAGGGTCGATCATCCACACGAGGAGGACGATTGAAGACAGTGTCAACACCATCTATGTATCTAGAACAGAATAACAAAACTTCTCCTGCAATATACGACTCTACTATTGAGCCTTCTGGCCTTGCTCTATTCCGTACGAAAGATTTAAGTTTACCCAAATATCTAGAAAACATAGATTAAATGAATAAAATTGGATTAACAATAATGCAAGAAATTGAAATTATGTGTTTTTAATGTTTTACCTTTCGACGGGATACATCCAACGATATTGGACTGGTCCTCCTAACTTCGCTTCCATGACCAAATGTACAGTCAAGTGCACCATGACTGTAAAGAAAGATGGCGGAAATAACATTTCAAGATGGCACAACGTCATAATGATTCGATTTTGAAGTTGATCAAGTTCATTAACATTCAAAAATCTGGAGCACAGTTGCCAGAAGAATGAACAAAACTCCATCAGAACTGCAGATACCGGCTTCGGCAGTGTCTTTCTTATGGCTAATGGTAACAGTTGTTCCATAAGGATATGACAGTCGTGACTTTTTAGTCCTCCGATCTTACGCTGTCTTACATCAATACATCTGGAGAAATTACTGCAATAACCGTCAAGCACAGATACATTCTTAAGTGTTTTCAGAAATACTTCCTTGCCTGCATTTGTCAACATGAACAAAGCAGATGGATATTTACCGCCATCATCAGGCCACAACTCAGGCCTCACACCAAACTCTTTTAAGTCTTTCCGCTACGTGATCCTTTGAACGACTGGAATCATTAAGTAAAGTATAAATGATGTTATCGCAGACATTTTTTTCAATATGCATTACGTCAAGATTATGACGCAACATATTATTTGTCCAATACGGAAGTTTGAAAAATATACTTTTCTTACGCCATTGTTGAGTTCCAACATCAACCGAACCCTGACCTCGAGAACGCCGTTGTTGAGTCCCAACATCAGTTTCCACATTTTTTCCAAAGACAACTTCAATATCATCGACTTGTCGGAAAATGTCTACACCACTCAGTTGCGGAGGAGGTTTCTTCTTTCCTCTTTTCCGTGAAACCTATTGCGGGCCAGCCTGAATTTGTGACCCGGAGATAAGAAGCGGCGATGTGCCATAAAACACCACTTCCGACTGTGAGGGAGATGGACTGGAGTAGAGTCAAAGTTACAGTACGGACAGGCTAATCCAGTATGAGTATTCCAGCCTGATAAACATTCAAGGCCAGGAAAATCACTGATTGTCCACAAAAGAGCTACATGCATATTGAACATTTCTTTGCCAAATGTATCGTACGTCTTAACACCTTCAACCCACAACTCCTTCAGCTCTTCAATTAGTGGCTGTAAAAAACACATCTATATCATTCCCCGGTGCTTTTTTCCCTAGAATTATCATTGACAACATGAATGAACTCTGTTTCATAGACATCCAAGGAAGAAGATTGTACGGAATCAGCAGAACTGGCCATATACTGTAACTTGTAGATAGGTTTCCAAATGGATTGAAACCATCTGTTGCAAGGCCCAAACGAACATTTCTCGGATCTGATACAAATTGAGGATTCAGAAGATCAAATCTCTTCCATGCCTCAGAATCCTTTGGATGCCTCATGATGCCGTCAGAAATTTTGGCTTCAGAATGCCATCTCATAAATTCAGCAGTTTTAGAAGACATGAACAACCTCTGCAATCTTGGCTTAACTGGAAAGTATCTAAGAATTTTATTAGGCACCTTTTTTTGCTTCTCCCCCTTTTGTTTCGGTTTCCACCTTGGTGCTGCGCACTTACAACAAGTTTCTCTACTTTCATGCTCACCCCAGTATAACATACAATCATTCTGACATGCGTGAATTTTTTTGTAGTTCAACCCCAACTTATTAATGATTTTTTTAGCCTCGTAAAATGAAGGCAGAATCTTGGCATCTGAGAATACATCGACAAGCAACTCAAGTACCATCGACATTGCTTTGTCGCTTAGGCCGCACAAACACTTGATGTGATACAACTTCACCAAGAAAGACAGTTTTGAATACTTTTCACAACCTTCATAGAGCGGTTGTTCACCATCTTTCAGTAACTCATAAAAATCTTTGACACTATCATCCATCCTTTCTGCTGACTGCGGAATTGGCATATCCACAGAAGCGATGCTCTCATTTTCGGGGTGAATCCCGAATGCATCACGGACTATGTTCTGGACAGGGTCATCTCGAACTATGGGTTCTGAGACCTCAATTGGCATTATAGCATGTCCTACAGCAGGTTCTTCTGTAATCATTTCTCCGTGCAAACTCCAAAAAGTGTATCCCTCCGGAAATGGTTTGACGATCAAATGTTGGCGCACGACCTCGATGAGTTGCCATTTTTTGAATCTACACTTTGGGCATGGGCATATTATTCTACCTTCGACCCCAGAGTTAGCATTTGCGAATTCCAAAAATCCGTCTAAACCATTTAGGTACTCTATTGAATGTCGAGGTTTATTGATCCAAGATTTATCCATTTCTGAAATATTTATGAATTTAGATATAAATTAACTTAAATAACTCTTAATCTGAACTAAAAGAAAACATAACTATTTTACATGAGAAGGGATTTGCAATTGATTGTGCATAAAACACAATACATTTTGAAGAGGTGTAAAACGTTTTACATGTAAAACATTTTTGGCAAATTTTATGATAATAGACATTTAATGAAGCACTAAATAAAAAATCTTCGTTATTGTCATTAATTAAAAGGATGAGTTTCATGATCAAATCTCTACGAATCTGAATTTTTTGAAAAAGACAGCCACTAGCAGAAAAAAAAATTGAATTATGATTTTACATCTGTCGTTACAATTTTAATTATAGTATTTACATGGTAAAATTTCTAACGAACTCTTATAGGGAATTGAAATTTCTAATTCCCTATCTGAAAAAGTAAAATCAGTGGCCCATACAAGGGCCATATATTGAAGAATAATTCTACTCAATTACATTTAAGATCTTGTTTGTTCCTTAATAGAGAATCTAGTGTAATTAATTAAAATAATGAGTTTCATGATCAAATTTCTACGAATGTAAATTTTTTGGAAAGGAAAAACCACTAGCAGCAAAAAATTAAAATATTATTTTACAGCTGCCGTAAAGATTTCAATTATAGTATTTACATGGTAAAATTTCTAACGAATTCAGATAAGGAATTGAAATTTCAATTCTCTATTTAAAAAAATAAAATATGTGGCCCATATAAGAGCCATATATTCAAGAATAATTCTACTCAATTACATATAAAATCTTGTTAGTTCTTTAATAGAGAATCTAGTGTAACAACAAAGTGCATTCAAAATTATTACACTACTAGCATACATATTAAAATTATGTTATTATAAATTTGTTTCTATTTTTTAAAAATTATGTGTTTTTTTAAATGAGTTTTATTTTTTTTAAACTAATTCCTAATACTAATTTCGTCTATTTATTAACATTTATTATTTTATCTCATCACCTGAATAAATATTTTAATATTTTATTAACAACTGTAATATAATTTGACTATTATTAATTTATGTATATTATTTAAATACATTTATCAATATAATAACTACTTTCAATTTATATTATTATTAATTCATTAAAAATTATTACACTACTAGCATACATATTAAAATTATGTTATTATAAATTTGTTTCCATGTTTTAGAAATTATGTGTAGTTTTAAATGAGTTTTATTTTTTAAAAACTAATTCCTAATACTAATTTTGTCTATTTATTAATATTTATTATTTTATCTCATCACCTGAATAAATATTTTACTATTTTATTAACAACTGTAATATAATTTGACTATTATTAATTGATGTATATTATTTAAATACGTTTATCAATATAATAACTACTTTCAATTTATTTACATTAATTTTAATAATATTTGAAAAATAGTAAATAACTTGTATTTAAAACAAAATTCACTATCATTTTATACTAAATTAATAATATTATATATATTTCTTAAATTTTTATTAAAATATACGTATATTTTTAAATTTGTGTCACAATTTTTAAAAAATTGTTTTCAATACTTACTCTATTTATTTATTAAAATTTATTATTTTATCTAATCAATTACACACTTCAATTCATCTACTAAATTTATGTTATTATATAAATGTATTTCTCCTTACATGTTTTCAACGAACATACTATATATTATAATATTAAACATCATAAATATCACAAAAATAACACAAATTTTAAAATTGATTCATACAATAATGTACATCACAATGACAAATATATTTATAACAAAAGTAGTAAGCAAATAAAATATCTAATATTATCTCAATCTAACATATAATAATTTGAAATAAATTCATTCAAAATCTAATTAATTAAATTACATACCTTCAAAATGATTCCAAATAAATAACGCACAAAAATAAAAAATAAAGTGTCGCCCCAACGTCACAATATCTTCACAAAATAAAATAAAAAATAATATAAGAAAATATTTTGAACATACAATATAAAAAAAAATCAAATCCAATTAAAAAATTAAATGACATACCTTGAGAATAAATAAAACAAGTCGCAGAGAACACCACAGTACAAAAATTTGAAAAAGAAAGCAATATAATTTCAGAGAGCGTATTATGTAAAAATAATCTATCAAGAAACTGTTGTAAGAAAAATAAAGAGGACCTTTCAATTTATAGACGAACGCGCAGTTTAACGACGGTTATTAACCGTCGTTAAACCAACCAACAACCGTCGCTAAATGAGTTTAGCGACGGTTTCTAAAAAGAACTGTCGTAACGTATAACTTTAACGACGGTTCTTCCTACAACCGTCGTTAAACTACACGAACATCGAGTAACGGTCCGAATTTCGAACATTATAATTTCACGACGGTTTTAATTAAACCGTCGTTAAATAACGACGGTTGTTACGGGAACCGTCGTAAAATTACGACAGTTTTAATTAAACTATCGTTAAATAACGACGGTTGTTACGGGAACTGTCATAAAATCACGACGGTTTTATGTCTAACCGTTGTAATTTTACGACGGTTTTATAAAAACCGTCGTAATATCCGTCAAATAGTTCCCTTCATCGCAGATGACCACGGTTGGATGTTAACCGTCCGTATTTCACGACGGTTTTCTGGAAAACCGTCGTTAGGTGACCAACTTTAACGACGGTTCATAAACCGTCGTTAAACTTGGCTTTAGAGACGATTTTTTGTGATCGTCGTTAAAAATTCGTCGCCAATCCCCGCTTTTCTTGTAGTGTCTATCTACTAGTGTCTGAGATATACTCTTCAAAATTTAACTTTTTAATTTCAATCCTCTAAAAATTATTCTATTTTCAAATACCTTTTCAAATTAACCCTATTATCATATTTATTTACTTAGCCTATTCAAGAGTTTACTTAACCTAATCTAGTACTCTACATTTTACCTAATATTACTCCAAAAATCTTCTCATCAGTTTACTTTTTTAAACAAAAAATCTCTAATTTGGATAAAATTTGGTGCATTATGTTAGGTCAAGTAAGCAATTAGCAACCAATTAAGTCTCGGTTTACACCAAATAACTAAATATATTAATAGAATTAATATGAGAGTATTTTGTAAGACAAGATAGACTTTAAAATAATAGAAAAATTCTAATGTATCAAATTAAAAAATTACTGTCTATCTTCCAACAACTAAAATCATAATTTCTTGAAAAAAGTTAAAAAATAATAATAAAAGACAAGACAGACGAAGACTTGAGAGTGATCAAGATAAGGAGATAGTTATTTGGTTTTCAAAGTACAAGAAGCACGAATTCTGTGTGCCTCGTGTTTTGAAATTTGGACATCTGTAGCTAGAGTGTGGCGACAACTTTTCTTCTTATGACCAATATTGGACCACATAGACTAACTCATCTTTTGCAAAAATGAATAATTTTTTTCTTTTCATTTATTAAAAACTTGTAGAATTATTTTTTTCTTTTAAACAGATATGAAGCTTCAATCGACTAATTTAAAGGAATGAATAATTATTACTTTTGATATAATTGTATGAAAGTAACATTCAGCAACTTATTAAATTAAATTAAAATGGTATGCTATCATATATATAATGACTATCAATATATGTCATCTTTATAGACACCATGTCTAAGGCCAATTTTATTGAATATTCTCATAATTCCCACTTTTGAATATTCAATTCCGCCCATCCCCCACGTCAAAGATAAATTTATGGGGCCAATCTATGAATATGAAATGAGTCAGTTTTTTGCTTTTGGGTTGACAAGCTCAGTCACAATATGTTTCTACATTTTATCCCATCTCACACGCTTAGTAATCACGACAACGACCATTAACTAATAGTAGACTTTGAATTTATTTTTGTTCATATGAATATTTTCACATCTTTTAAATATAGAAATAATTTAATTCAGAGTACAAATGCTGTTTTTTCTCACAAGTGTTTTTCTGCTGGTTAGACTTTGAATTTTTGTATGGATTCTAAAGCCATAAAACCATAAATGAATTATGACTACTCTTCTATGCTGGAACCTTCGAGTCGAAGTCCCTTCAATTAATGCTAAACTCCTGTGCCCAATCTCACAAATTAGTGATAATTCAACAAATAGGGTTTCGGCTAAGGAGGCAGCATCTAATTGAGATTAGACTAGCATTATCATTTTGTTGTTATCAACAACTATACTTTGTTAATTAACAAATGAAATTAGTCTGAGCATTTGAATCTAAGTACCAATTTTGTTTTAAACATTCCTTAATCTTTTGAGGTACTGAAGATCTTTCACACACTTTGACAATGACTGAAATTTTTTTGATGATGAGGTCCTCTCAACAATAAGTTTTTGCTCTAAGGATCAAACTTGTCCTCACCTTGAGAAAGTAGTTTATTTACCACTACATCCAATCCTTATTGATGTTTCCAAGCTGCCTTTTATCGTGCTCTTGAATGACAGTTCTACCTACCATTTAATGAATCAAGAATTAATGTTGTGACAAGAAGTAAGAGAAGTGTATATTTCTGCAGCTTTTCAAGTGAAAACCTTTTAACTAACACTAACCTAACTTGACCTGAAGCACTTTTAATAAAATGGAATATGATTATACCATGGTAGGCCAAATCTATGACATTTTTGAAACGCATGAAAAAGAAATAACAGAAGATTAATAGAAAAAAGAATGAAAAGGAAGCTTAATAAATAAATTTTTTTTTTAAAAAGAAGCAATAATAACAAAAGATAAGAGGAGATTTTACAGTCATTTAGATGTTGAGTTATAGATCAATTTGTAGCTCCTTATGTTTAAGCCTATTTGGCCTAGCTAATTTTGAGAGAGAAAAAAAAAGAGCCGCTTATTTGATAGTAAAAATCACTTTGTTTTTAGATTGGCCAAATGCATTTTACTTCTTTATTACAGTACTTTTTTTTGAAACTCTATTTAAATTAAACAACAATTATAAAAATTAGAAGCAAGGTCAAATTGTATTATACCACAGAATCTATGATTAACACGGCCTCTATCTTAATGCTCATTACACACGTTGAATAATTGAGTGACTAAGAACTTTTGAGAAACAGACAAAAAGTCACATTCTTGTGTCCATCTCACACGTTAATCATTGACTCATAAGTCATTACGCATTAATTACTGACAGGCCAAGTTTGGGACCACTCTATGTATGAATGTGGAATAATATCTCATTTTCTTTTGTCTTTTGGGTTGATGAGCAAAGTCGAAGTTCCCCTTAGTTTCTTTAATTTGAATTGTGATGATACTTTCCATGAAGTTTGTGTGGCTCAATGCCACTGGAAAGAACTTTATAAAAGACCAAGACAATTGTCAGTGGACTTTGAATATTTTTGTTTAGATTTTAAAAGCGATATAATAGCAATATAATTGAATTATTATTGCTTTTTTATGGGCCAGCAGGAAAACTAAAAATTAATAAATTATGAATTACCAGCTTTTTTCTCAGTTTCGACTCTAAGCCTTGAAGTATCCTTTTTTATATAAACAAAAAAGAAAAAAAAATCTAGGCATTGTTTGAAAGTGTTTGCCATTTTTTTTTGTTTTTAAAACTTGTTTTGAGACGTGTTTTAAGAACTATGTTTTAAAAATAGAAGATAAGAAAAACTTGTTTGAATGATATTCATAACATTGCCATTAATGAAAATCTTATATTTACAACATTGCCTCCAGTCATTTAAAAAAAAAAGGAACAAAAGAACAAAAATATGTAAGAGTCTTTTTTATATTCTTGTTTTAAAAAACAAGTAATTTCAAAACTTATTTCTAAAATAAAAACAGAAAACAAGTTCTCAAAATAAATTTTTTTGTTCTAAAAAAATTTAAAAACAAAAAACATTTTTAAAAAATAGAAATCAAACAAGTCCCTAATCTTACCAAAAAGTGAAACCTTGACCTGCACTATAAATTAGGTTCTGGACCAAAGAGCATTATCAACAATCCTTGAGTTTTTCATGATTGAACTGATCTCGGTCTTGAACTTACCATGACCATCTCCACTTTCATTTTGATATTGTTTGTGGTTTTCTTTGTTGCCACCTATGTCTGGCACCTTCCTATTGTTACTGCTAGTGATTCATTTTTCCTGAATGAAGAAGCAAAAGCTTTGAATCAAAGTCGGTGGTGGAGAGGCCAAAACATCTCAAACCATTGTAATTGGCCTAGTATTGAGTGCAATGATGCTGGAAGCGTTACGGAGATTTCAAAGCCACTTCACTCTTCTCTTGGAAATCGGAATTGGGATCTTAATTTGAGTGCATTTCCCAATTTAGTTCGTCTGGATCTCAGTGACATGTCGCTTCTTGACACCATTCCTGAAAAAATAGGTGGTCTTACAAAGCTCACTTATCTCAACCTATCATGCAATTTTCTTCAAGGGAAGCTACCTACCACACTTACCAACCTCACTCAACTTGTGATCCTCGATGTTTCTGAAAATGTTCTGAATGGTAGGATTCCACATCAATTCAGCAATTTGAAGAAACTTGTCGCAATGAACTTGAGTACGAACCAATTCAATGGATCCATTCCCTCAAGTTTGGTCCATATGACTAGTCTTACTCATCTTGACTTGTCATGTAACTCCTTTACAGGTGAGTTTCCTAACACACTTACAAACCTCACTCAACTTGTTATTCTCAAAATCTCTTCTTTTTGTAGTCTAAATTTCTATGCTGGGCAATTCCAACTCAATAATGCTCCACACAGAACCAACTTCAGCGGATCCCTTCCCTCAACTTTTCGCCTGATGAACAATCTCAAATATTTGGATTTGTCTGGAAATCAGTTGGCCGGCAAGATACTTTCAATTCTAGATCTTTCCCAGTTAGTGAAGATTGATGTTTCCTACAATAAAATCTATGGCTTCCTAACTCCAAGAATAGGGAGCTTCAAGAATTTGGTGAAGTTGGATCTAAGTGAGAACGCATTGGTTGGTCCAATTCCTCCAGAAATAGGTCATTTAAAAAAATTAATTTACCTAAATTTAGGAGGAAATTTTTTCACTGGTCAAATTTCACCCACTCTGGGCTATTTAAATTACTTGAAAGAACTGCGGCTCTACTCAAACCAAATCAATGGTTCCATACCTCTAGAGCTAGGGAATTTGAAGAATCTAATCATTTTAGATCTTACCAATAATACCTTTACTGGCTCAATCCCTGCAACCATAGGAAATTTGTCTAGTCTAGAAAGCCTGTGCCTTTCATCCAATCAAATCAGTGGTTCCCTTCCTGTATCTTTGTATGAGTTAACAAAATTAGCTGAAGTGTCCCTTTATTCAAATCTAATCACAGGTCACATAAATCCTAGAATCGGAAATTTGAAACTTTTGACAACCTTAGACCTATCACATAATAAAATCTCTGGCAACATACCGCAGGAGCTTTGGTCTATCCAACCTCGATCAACACTTTCACTAGACCTCTCCCACAATGAGCTAGTTGGAAGCATTCCGTCTCAGTTAGGTGACTTACCAAACACATCTTCATTGGATCTTCGTTGCAACAAACTCACTGGAACTATACCTTTGGGAATTCTTGAGCTGTCCTTTTTCAACTTGTCATACAATTTTCTTAGCGGCTACGTCCCAATGGAGATTAATTGTGAAGCTTTTGATCGAAGCATATTTGCTGGTAATAAGGGGTTAAACATAAACATGAATGATTCTTGTACATACACATTCCCGCCTTCATTGCCCAACTCTACTACCAAAAATAGCATCAATAAGTCAGCCATGGTGATCATTCTTTCCATCACTAGTGTTGTTGTCATCCTATTTATTGGGGTATTGAGACAACGAGTTCTTAACAAAATTTATTTTGAGAAAATGCCACTAGTGAAGAATGGAGATTTGTTCTCAATATGGAACTATGATGGTAAAATTGCATTTAAAGATATTATTGAAGCAACAGAAGATTTTGATATCAAGTATTGTATTGGAACGGGTGCTTATGGTAGTGTTTACAAGGCAGTACTTCCCAGTGGCAGAATTGTTGCATTAAAGAAACTTCACAAGACAGAATCTGAAAACCGATCTTTTGAGAAGAGTTTTTGCAATGAGGTCAAGACACTAACAGAAATTCGTCATCGAAATATTGTGAAGCTCCATGGCTTTTGTTTGCACACACGATGCATGTTTTTGGTCTATGAATATATGGAAAGTGGTAGCTTGTTTTGTGTCTTAAACAATGATGCGGTAGCTCAAGAGTTGGATTGGAATAAGAGAGTGAATATCATTAAAGGGATAGCACATGCTTTGGCTTACATGCATCATGAATGTGTCCCACCAATTCTTCATCGAGACATAACAAGTAGCAATATTTTGTTAAACTCAGTGATGGAGGCTTTTGTCTCAGACTTTGGCACAGCTAGACTCCTTGATCCTGATTCATCCAATCAAACTCTATTAGTTGGCACTCATGGATATGTTGCTCCAGGTAAACATTTTCCTTTCTTTCTAAATATTTCTTATAAATTATATGAAGTATTAATTTTGTTCGCAATCTCGCTCAATTTCTTGGGTAATTGCAGAACTTGCGTACACATTAAGAGTGACTGAAAAATGTGATGTTTATAGCTTTGGAGTGGTAGCTTTAGAAACTATGATTGGAAAGCATCCGGGAGAGCTGATTTCCTCTTTATCAAAGCCTTGGATTCAAAACATGATGATAAGAGATATCCTGGACTCACGACTCCCTCAGCCTCGCTTCCGAAAAGATATTCAAGATGTGATTCTTGTGGTAACAATAGCATTAGCATGTCTATCTTCCACACCAAAATCAAGGCCATCAATGAAGCAAGTGTCTCAGGAACTTTCAGTTTCCAAGCCGCCTTGTTTTATGCCCTTCCATGAAATGTCAGTCTACCATTTAATGAATCAAGAATTAACTTCCTGTAGGCAAGAACTAAGGGAAGTGTAAGATTTTGTAACTTTCAAGTTAAATAATCACTGTACTGGGATGCTTATCCCTCTGTTGGTCAAATTTTCTTTAATTTTCTGCATCAACATTATCTTCAACGGAACATCATGGTCATTTTGTTGTTACTTGGTGGTTAGTGCATCAAATTTATAAAACAACCACTAAGACGACTTAGTATTATTAGCAACTCTACTTTGTTAATTAACAAAATAAACTATTCTGAGCATTTAAAATTAAGTAAAGTACTAAGATTGTTTACAACATTTTTTAATCTTTTGCGGTACCTTACATATTGACAGTCATTGAAAAACTTTCAACAAAGAGACTTTCTCAACAAGAAGTGCCTATTTCAAAGATGGAACGTGTGTTTTCACTTTGAGAAAGTAGCTTGTTTATCACTACGCCCAACCTTTGTTGTTTCCAAGCTGCCCTTTATTGTGCCCTTGAATGACAATTCTATCTACCATTTAATGAACCAAGAATTAATGTTGTAGACTAGAATTAAAAGAAGTGTATTTTTCAGCAGCTTTTCAAGTGAAAACTTTTAACTAACACCAACCTAACTTGACCTGAAGCACTCTTAATAAAATGGAATATGGTTATACCATGGTAGGCCAAATCTATGACATTTTTGAAATGCAACAACAACAACAACAACTAAGCCTTTTTCATACATTTTTGAAATGCATGAAAAAGAAATACCAAAAGATTAATATAACAAAGAACGAAAAGGAATCTTAATTAATTAAAAAAAAATTAAAAAATAATAACAAAAGATAGGAGGAGATCATTTTACAGTCGTTGTAGATCAACTTGTACTTTTTTATATAGATGTTGAGTTATAGATCAACTTGTACTTTTTTTATGTTTAAGCCTACTTGGCCTAGCTAATTTTGGAAATAAAAAGCTCCTTTTTAAAAAAAGCATTCTTTTTTCTTTTCAATCCTGTTTGCCCAAGACTCGAATTCTTTTAAATGTGAACACAAATAATTTTTCTGCTAAAATGGAGAAACAATCATTTATAGCATCTCCATGGAAGCGGAAGAAAAAGTAAAAAAATAATTTTATTATATAAAAAAAAATATGACAAACTTATCCAAACCTTAATATATTACAAAAATAAAATGGACAAAATTGATATTAGTTACAGAATAATTTTTAAGCATGTCTTTTTTAGTAATTTGATAGTATAAAGTACTTGATCTTTAGATTGACCAAACAATGATAACATTTTTATGAGATAATTTGGCCAAACACATTTTGCTTCTTTATTACAGTATTTTTATTTTTGAAACTCTATTTAATTAAACAATAAAAAAATTTAAATGAAACAGAAATTAAAAGTATGGTCAAACTATACTGGACCACAGAGATTATGACTAACGTGACTTCTATCTAATTGTCCATTACACAAGTTGAATAATTGAGTGACTTAGAACTTGTGAGAAACAAACGATGCTTCTATTGATCACAAAGTCACATTATTGTGCCCATCTCACACGTTAATCATTAACTCATTAGTCATTACACATTAATCACTGACTAGCAAAGTCATTTTCTTGTTCTTTTGGGTTGACGAGCAAAGTCACATTGAAAGTTTCTCTTATTTGCATTGAAGGTGAATTGCGATGATACTTTTCAGGAACGTGTGTGACCTGATGCCACTGGGAAAAACTTTAACCAAGACCAAGACAATTATCAGTGGACTTTGAATATTTTTGTTTGGATTTTAAAAGCGAAATAATAGCAGCATAATTAAATTTTTATTGCTTTTTTCTGAGCCTACTAGAAAACTGAAAATCAGTAAATTATGAATTACTGGCTTCTTCATTTTGGCTGCAAAGACTTTTGTGTCATAAACAGTAAACTAATCCACAAACACTGTTTTTTAACATAAACAGTACACTAATTTGAAATAGAAATTAATTATAGAAATCTCTAATTGGTGAAAATAGGTGAATTAATTATAACTATTTTGTACAGGTAAATTACAGGGTAAATTTAGAAAAAATATATTTTATGAAAATTAATATATAATGAATAAATGAAGTTCACAAATTTATATATATATTTCTCATATTATATTTTTCTCTCTTTAAAATTTATCTTATAAATTTGAAAGCTTTAAAAGTTCCAATTTTTTTTTAAATTTATATTTTTCTCAAAAAGAACACATTTAATAATATTTTTAAGGAAAGAAAATATTTTTTTAAGAAATGGTCCCAAATGTGTTAATTCTAATTATTTTTAAGCTTTTTATATTTGATTAACTGCAAAAGTGAAGATCTCAATTTTTAAAGGAAGCCTGGACTTCTCTACGCACTTTTGATAATGGAGCTTAATTTTTCGAAATTAAAGAACTAATACCACAAAGACCAAGACCATTACTAATAATAGACTTTGAAAGTTGGGAATCTTTGTAGCGCTGCATGGTGGGAAGAAGAAGAAAAAGGGATTTTTAGACTTCGTCGGAAAGATTAAATGGGTAAACTGGCACTACTACAATAGGGAGTTATAGCGACAGTCGTTTAACGACGGTAAAAAAAAATCGTCGTTAGATCATGATTTAACGAAGGTTTTATAACCGTCGTAGTATATAACGACGGTTTTTGAGTTAATCATTGTTCTACAACGACAGTTGGGATTGAACTGTCGTAAAACCGGCACTAATATCCATGAACGGTCCATTTTTTGTTGCAAGCCACGACGATTTGGTATTAATCGTTGTTATTTTACGACGGTTAGGATGAACTGTCGTAAATTTCCACGGTAAATGGACCGTTTATGGGGATTGGGTCCCGGTTTAACAAAGGTTGGGTTTGAACTGTCGTTATGCCATGCGCTATTTTGACGACAGTTACACTAAAACCGTCGTTAAATTTAGGTTTGGGGACAGTTTTTTTTATAACAGTCGTTAAAATAGGCTTTAACAACGATTTTATTATAACCGTCGTTAAATCACGATTTTTTCTATAAAACTGTGATTCCTCCTCCATTTTCAATATGCAATTCAATTTTCTCTCTTTTTCTTGAGACAAACACTTGTGAGTTTATTGGTATCGGTAGTTCGAAATTCTACTTGAATTGAAGTCTCCATCAACAATTAATTACTCTTCGCCTTCCTAGCCAGTTGAAGTCAATGCCCTATTTTTCACTCAAAAAAACTTTAGAACTCCAAGTCTTCACCGACTCACTTTCTTCTGCAAGGGATACCTCTCAAATTAATTGTCCATGGGAGCTAAACATGATAGAAGGAAGAAGGAAAAAAAGCATAAAAAAAACTTGAATTTATTTAAAGTAATTTAAAAAATCTTAATGCCTTATATCTTATAAACAAATTAATTATTATTTTAAAAACAAATAGGAACATAAGTGGTTGAACTTATTCTTCTAAATGCTCCAGATTAATATAAGGTGTGCGTTTTTACGTTTGCTCAGATAAAGGCTTAGTTTCAATGGCTGCCCAAATTAATTCAAGATTACGTTTACTTGCACAATAAAAAAATAAAAAAAGCTATTAAATAACTTAGGAAAGCCGTGCGTATGTTCGGAGTTGGGGCCTTTCCTAAGTCGCAACAGACTGTTCTTCTGAAAATGATGTCTGAACTTTTGGCATTCACAACTTTTTGAGACGTTGTTGACTATTCCCAAATCACATGTTGATCACAATTTCACTTTAGAAGAAAGGGCACATTGACTTGACTACTACTAAATAATTAAATAATTAAATCCGACATATCCACGAAACCAACCACACGGACAAGTCTCCGTAGACCAAAGTCATCTCCAAATTGTTCGTAGATTCAAACACATATTGTTTAATAATCGTCGTACCTAGACTCAACAGCTAAAATTTGAATCTATACATAATTATAATTGTCATTTCCATAAATCAATGATCCTTTTTATTTTATTAATTATATAAACTAATAGAAATAATTAATTATTTTAAAATTATAAATAGTTATTAAAAGTTACAACATTTAATTTTTGCAGTTATAGTAACTATAATTAATTTAAACATTCAGTCATTAATTATAATTTTTTATTATCTTATTTAGTCAAAAGTAGTTATTTCCTTACAGGTATTGACTATTGTTTACTTTTGAATATTCACTTAACCTTTGGTCTTCCCTTTTAATATTCATGTAACACGAAAAGCTTATGATTTATCAATTTTACTTGATTAATCTGGAGACCGATATTTGATTCTAAATCACAATCATCTTTTAATCATCATTGGAGACCATTCTATGAACTTAGTATAATAAGTTTGTAACGCAAATGACAAGCAAGTTTCAGTTGAGGAGTTTCTGCAAGGTAAAAATGTGAACTTGTAAAATTTAATATATTTCTTAATTCATCAAATGGCGGGTTGAAGTATTATCATTCTATTTATAATTTGAAATAACGTAAATGTCGATTTATCACCCGGCTTTGCCGTTACCAAATTAGCAACATCTTGTTCATTTGGTATATTGCGTGAATCAAGTGCATGAAACGGCGTAATTTTTCTGTTTAATTTCTTTCTACTTTCCAATTCTTAGATGTAAAGGATTTTATTTTTTGGTATAATTCATGCATGAATCAAGTGCATGTGCATCACACCATTCGGATCAATCTAAGGTGTGGGACCCAAATCAGTTCTGAGCTTTTTGACTTTTGCCCTTGCGTATTGATATAATTATTTTTAAACTTTTTATATTTGATTAACTGCAAAATTGAAGATCTCAATTTTTAAAGGAAGACTGTATTTCTCTACGCACTTTTGATAATATTTTTAAGTCGAAAATCGAATCAAATTATTCGATTTTCTTTTTTAAAAAATCAAATTTAATTTAGTTTTGATTAATTTTCAATTGATTTTTGTGTTTTTAATACCACTAATCAATTTCATTCAGTTTTGAACGCTTTTTTGCAAAACAACCAAAGTGTCGTTTGTTAAGTAGGTCCCTCCTCAAATGAGGTTCCCATTATGGGTAGGATGAACAGTTAAAAAAAGATAGTCAAGAAATGTAAACTGGGTTCACATAAATAGGAGTGGAAGTGTGAAGTGGTGGCTTTGGTTGTTAGAAGGAATCTTTTATATCCCTAGGGGTTATTATCAAGCGGTTACGATTTATTAGATTAAATTACTTGAATCGAATCTCTTGTGATTTACTGTTGAGTATGAGTAGCCTATATTACTTTTCATTAAACGAAAAAAAAATCACTGGAGTAGGCTGCAGTAGAGCTTTTCGGAAAGAATTACTTCCAATTGAACCAGATTTTATTAGTTTATAAAAATATTAATTCTATGATGTTTTTAAAAATTTAAAAATTAAAACTAAAAATATGTTTGACAAGATAAATAAATTAATTTATAATTTATAAATTTATTTGATTAAATTAAAAATATTTGATGAACAAATTTATTTAAATAATTTAAAATAATTGAAAATTTATAAAATTTAAATTAATTTATAAATTATTTTTATTAAATCTAAATAAAATTGACTATTTACTGTTTCTGTTTACAAACCAATTATTATTTTTTATGGCAAAAATTGTATTTTCCACCTTTAGTTTACATCCAATTTTAATTTCAATTCTAAATTTTCATGTTTTTTTAATTTTAACTTTATTCCTTTTAAATTGTTTCAATATTGTCTTTATACTCTAACTCGGTTAACAGAAAGATCCAAGCAGACTGCTAGTGGAATTACACCCTCCAAGTCATCCCAAAACATATCGTTTACACGCGAAGGTTAATATTCATCATTTTTTTTTCTTTTTCTTTTCTCTCGCTTTTTCTCTTTTAGCTTTTTTGCTTTCTTCCTTTTCTCTCTCTTTCTTACGAATGTTGATCCTTTGCTGTAGTTCAAATCACAACAGGGGGTGCAGTGATTTAAAACGCAGCCTTTAGACTGCGTTTTAAATTTATTTTTTAATTTTAATTTTTTAAAAATATTATTTAAAAATTTATTTTCCTTTAAAATATATAAAAAATGAGAAAATAAACGCAACAAAAAATTATTTTATTTTTATATTTTATTTCCATTTTTCTTTTTTAAAGGAAAATAAATTTTTAAATAATATTTTGAAAAAAATTAAAATTAAAAATAAATTTAAAAAAAAATTCAAAACGCAGCTCAAAGACTTTGATGTTTATGAATTTAATTTGTATATTATATATGTATGAGAACTTATATGTATCTGTTTACATGATAAAGAATTAAATTATACATATTTATAAAAATTATCTGTTCATGCTATATAAGTTTCACATACCCTAAAATTAGGAGTGTGACATAGAAGCTACTGAATTTTTTGCTTTCATGAATCATCGATTGGTTTATATATCAGTCGACTGGTGTAAACTCCAAAAGCTACTAAGCGATTGGTTCTTGGCTTGGTAGCCACTTGATATTTTATCTCAATAAACCAATCAGCTAGTCTATGTGCCGGTTGAATGGTTTGAGTTCCAGTAGTTGCCAGGTTCTCACCCAGGGGCCTTAAGATTTTCTAGAGTCACTCAGAAATACTTAACCAAGACGAAGGCCATTATCAATGGACTTTGAATTTTTGTTCGAATTTTGAAAGCCATAAAGCAAAATTGAATTACTACTATCTTTCTATGACTAAAAACTTGCGGAAAGTGGCGTAGAACTCACTTCAACCATTAATTCCAGTGCCCCATCTCACAAGTTTATGATAATTGAACACATGGTTTGACGTCATGTATGAGATTGTAGTGTAAATATGCATTATGAATTATTCAAAATTTTTAAATAATTTAAAATTTCAGTCGGTTTATAAATTTTTTGGACCACGTCGATTCAACCTGTTGTCCACCCTAGTTAATATTCATCAATTTTTCTGTGTTACCTCTGGTCTCCTCTTCTCTTTCTCTCTCTATTCCTCAAAAGAATGGCTTGTTTGGTAGGTCCCTCTACGAATGGACTCACATCTATTTAAATTAATTTTAAAAAAAATTGGAAAAGAAGAGAAAGTTGGACGGTGGCCTTTACCAATTGACTGACTAAGAACTTACAAGAAAAGGTAGAATAGTGCTGTTTAATTTATTTTTACTTTGGTGTATATTGATATACCATCTTCACGCGTTAATGATTAATAGTTTGGGACCCTCCATGAAATTTCCAGGAAGTTGCAAAAAAGTGTATCGAAAATTAAATGTGGTGTGCATTTTTATATTCTGCATTGCCAATTACCTTTGTCTATAAATTAAAGTCTGAGTTTGCAATCACTCATGTAATAATCAATCGGACTTGTCATTTCAAAAACTATAGATGGCACTCTGCAACATTTCCATTCCAAAAAGGGCAGTAATACTGCTACTATTGTGGCATACCTTTGCCTTATTTCCAAATGCGACTGCCGGCCGCATGAGAAACGTAGCATTACATACCATCATAGAAGAGGAGGAAAAAGCTATGCGTCAGAGTCAATGGTGGGATAGCACTTACTACAATTTCTCGAATCGATGCCAATGGTACAGTATTAGTTGCAACGAATTTGGAAGCATTGTAAAGATTACCTCACACGGCGGGTCTGTCTCAAGACCTCAATTTGGCGGTATCAACTTGACTGCGTTCCCCAATTTAGAACAACTAGATCTTAGTCAAATGGGGCAAGAGGGAAGCATTCCAACCCAGATTGGAGCCCTTCACAAGCTCAATTATTTAAGCTTGTCCTATAACAATCTTAACGGTGAGTTATCTACCACTCTTACAAATCTCACTCAACTACAGAAATTTATTTTTAACATTTAACTTTCTAGTCAAATTTTATCAAATATAAGAAAATTAATTAACTCATTTGAGATATTTGTCCATTGATTTCAACCAAATATCAAGTAACATACCTCCAGAAGTTAGAATCCTTAAAAAACTCAATTATTTGGACCTATCATATAACAGCCTTATTGGTGAGTTACTTACCACTCTAACAAATCTCACTCAAATAGAGACACTTATTTCTAACAATAAATTTTTTGGTCAAATTTCATCAAATATAAAAAAATTAACTCATTTAACATATTTGTCCCTTGATTTCAACCAAATATCAGGTAGCATACCCCCAGAAGTTGGAGCTCTTCAAAACCTCAATTATTTGGACTTGTCCTATAACAGTCTTACTGGTGAGTTACCTACCACTCTTACAAATCTCACTCAAGTAGAGACACTTATTTCTAACAATAAATTTTCTGGTCAAATTCCATCAAATATAAGAAAATTAACTCATTTGAAATATTTGTCATTTGATTTCAACTAAATATCAAGTAGCATACCCTCAAAAGTTGGAGCCCTTCAAAAGCTCAATTTTTTGAGCTTGTCCTATAACAATCTTACTGGTAAATTACCTACCACTCTAACAAATCTCACTCAAATAGAGACACTTATTTCTAACAAAAAATTTTCTGGTCAAATTCCATCAAATATAAGAAAATTAACTCATTTGAAATATTTGTCCATTGGTTTCAACCAAATATCAGGTAGCATACCTCCAGAAGTTGGAACCCTTCAAAAGCTCGATCATTTGGACTTCTCCCATAACAGCCTTACTGGTGAGTTAGCTACCACACTTAAAATTCTCACTCAACTAGAGACACTTGTTTCTAACAATAAACATTTTGGTGAAATTCCATCAAATATGAGAAAATTAACTCATCTGAAATATTTGTCCCTTGCATTCAACCAAATACCAGGTAGCATACCCCCAGAAGTTGGAGCCCTTCAAAAGATCAATTATTTGGACTTGTCCTATAACAGTCTTACTGGTGAGTTACCTACCACTCTTACAAATCTCACTCAAGTAGAGACACTTATTTCTAACAATAAATTTTTTGGTCAAATTTCATCAAATATAAAAAAATTAACTCATTTGACATATTTGTCCCTTGATTTCAACCAAATATCAGGTAGCATACCCCCAGAAGTTGGAGCTCTTCAAAACCTCAATTATTTGGACTTGTCCTATAACAGTCTTACCGGTGAGTTACCTACCACTCTTACAAATCTCACTCAAGTAGAGACACTTATTTCTAACAATAAATTTTCTGGTCAAATTCCATCAAATATAAGAAAATTAACTCATTTGAAATATTTGTCATTTGATTTCAACTAAATATCAAGTAGCATACCCTCAAAAGTTGGAGCCCTTCAAAAGCTCAATTTTTTGAGCTTGTCCTATAACAATCTTACTGGTAAATTACCTACCACTCTAACAAATCTCACTCAAATAGAGACACTTATTTCTAACAATAAATTTTCTGGTCAAATTCCATCAAATATAAGAAAATTAACTCATTTGACATATTTGTCCCATAATTTCAACCAAATATCAGGTAGCATACCCCCAGAAGTTGGAGCCCTTCAAAACCTCAATTATTTGGACTTGTCATATAACAGTCTTACTGGTGAGTTACCTACCACTCTTACAAATCTCACTCAAGTAGAGACACTTATTTCTAACAATAAATTTTCTGGTCAAATTCCATCAAATATAAAAAAATTAACTCATTTGAAATATTTGTCATTTGATTTCAACTAAATATCAAGTAGCATACCCTCAAAAGTTGGAGCCCTTCAAAAGCTCAATTTTTTGAGCTTGTCCTATAACAATCTTACTGGTAAATTACCTACCACTCTTACAAATCTCACTCAAATAGAGACACTTATTTCTAACACTAAATTTTCTGGTCAAATTCCATCAAATATAAGAAAATTAACTCATTTGAAATATTTGTCCAATGGTTTCAACCAAATATCAGGTAGCATACCTCCAGAAGTTGGAACCCTTCAAAAGCTCGATCATTTGGACTTCTCCCATAACAGCCTTACTGGTGAGTTAGCTACCACACTTAAAATTCTCACTCAACTAGAGACACTTGTTTCTAACAATAAACATTTTGGTGAAATTCCATCAAATATGAGAAAATTAACTCATCTGAAATATTTGTCCCTTGCATTCAACCAAATACCAGGTAGCATACCCCCAGAAGTTGGAGCCCTTCAAAAGCTCAATTATTTGAAATTATCCTATAACAGCCTTACTGATGAGTTACATACCAATCTTATAAATTTCACTCAAGTAGAGACACTTAGTTCTAACAATAAATTTTCTGGTCAAATTCCATCAAATATAAGAAAATTAACTCATTTAAAATATTTGTCCTTTGATTTCAACCAAATATCAGGTAGCATACCCCCAGAAGTTGGAGCCCTTCAAAAGATCAATTATTTGGACTTGTCCTATAACAGTCTTACTGGTGAGTTACCTACCACTCTTACAAATCTCACTCAAGTAGAGACACTTATTTCTAACAATAAATTTTTTGGTCAAATTCCATCAAATATAAGAAAATTAATTCATTTGAAATATTTGTCCCTTGATTTCAACCAAATATTAGGTAGCATACCCTCAGAAGTTGGAGCCCTTCAAAACCTCAATTATTTGGACTTGTCCTGTAACAGTCTTACTGGTGAGTTACCTACTACTACACTTAAAAATCTCACTCAACTAAAGACACTTTTTTCTAACAATAAACTTTTTGTCAAATTCCATCAAATATGAGAAAATTAAATCATCTGAAATATTTGTCCCTTGAATTATTTGGTAGCATATCCCTGTAAATTGGAAATTTACCAAGGTTAAAAAATATTGATCTATTAAATAATGAAATATATGGTAGCATACCACGAGAATTGTGCAATTTACCAATCGACTGTAGCTTGGATTTAAGCTACAATAATCTCTTCGATAGTATACCTAGAGAACTGGGTAAGCCAGAATTCATCAACTTTTCATATAACAATCTTAATGGTTGTGTCCCAGGAATTGTTTGCCCTTCTGGCTATGTCCAATTTAATGGTAATGAGGAGTTACATCTCTCTTGTTCAACTCCATCTAAAAAGCCAATGCATTACTTGAAGATCATTCTCCCTTTGACAACTTTCTTTGGCATCCTATTTGTTGGGGCTTTGATCCTTTCTCAGTATTCAAACAAGAGAAAATTAACAAAGACAAGAGTAGCAAAGAATGGAGACATATTCTCAATATGGAATTATGATGGTAAAATTGCATATGAAGACATCATCAAAGTTACAGAAGACTTTGATATCAAATATTGCATTGGAACTGGAGCTTATGGGAGTGTCTATAGGGCATCACTTCCTAGTGGGAGGATTGTTGCCTTGAAAAAACTTCATAGAAGTGAATCTCAAGACCCATCTTTTGCCAAGAGTTTTTGCAATGAGATAATGATGTTGACTGAAATCCGACATCGCAATATTGTGAAACTTCATGGTTATTGTTTACACAATCAATGCATGTTTCTCATCTATGAATACATGGAAAGAGGAAGCCTCTTTTATGTCTTGAGTAACGATGCTGAAGCGGAAGAGTTGAATTGGACCACAAGGGTGAACCTTGTTAAAGGAATAGCATCAGCATTGTTTTACATGCATCATGATTGTAGTCCGGCAATTATTCATCGAGACATAACAAGTAGCAATATTTTGTTGAACTCAAAATTGGAAGCTTTTGTCTCAGACTTTGGCACAGCTAGACTCATTGATCCTGATTCCTCAAATCAAACCCTACTTGTTGGTACCTATGGTTATGTTGCTCCAGGTGAACATTTTAATTCTCATTTTCTATCATTTTATTGAGTTTAAATTAATTTATAAAAATGATTCCTTAATAATATTTCTTGATTCTTGTGTTATTGTAGAACTTGCATACACAATGAAGGTGACTGAAAAATGTGATGTTTATAGTTTCGGGGTGGTGGCATTAGAAGCAATAATGGGGAGACATCCTGGAGAGTTGATCTCATCTTTGGCAAAGACTTGTACTCATAACATATTGTTGAAAGATATCTTAGACTCGCGTCTCCCTCTTCCCTTGTCAAAAGATGCGCAAGATGTGATTCTCTTAGTCATAATAGCACTAGCATGCTTGCATCCCACACCAAAGTTTCGACCATCAATGCAAAAAGTGACTAAAGAACTTTCATTTTCCAAGATGCCTTCGCATGTTCAATTTAATGATATTTCACTTCAGCAGTTGATTGCTCAAGATATATATTTTGTAGACAAAAGCTAGGAGAGTTTCAAATGGTTTCTTCTAGTGGATTAAAGATTGATGCAGAAGGTCATCTTGCGAACATTAGATATTTTGTTTTCTTTGCTCCGCTCTAAACTACTAGCGCATTTATTCTTCTGAAAATGATGTCTTAGTTTTGGCATTCTCAATTCGGAATTTTCAAATGGAGTATTCACAAGTTTTTAGATGTTAACTTTAGTGGAAAGGGCACATTGACTTGACTACTAATAAATTATGATCTCGTCTTTAAATTTGGCAATTAAATAAAAATATGAGTAAAGACTTGTTTATTAATATTATTAAATAATAGAAGCAATTAATTATTTTAAAATTATAAATAGTTATTAAAAGTTACAAAATTAATTTTTACAATTATAGTAATTATAATTAATTTAAAGATTTAGTCATTAATTAAATTATTTTATTATTTTATTTAGTCATAAATATTTATTTCCTTACATAATTCATTTGCAGAGCACCAGAGAGAAGGAGTATCTACAATTCACAAGTTACTTGCTTCTTATATTATTAAAAGAGAATTCTTTAATTTTAGTATTATTTTACCATATGACAATCTTGCACGGGCAAAAATAGAGTTGTTATCGGTACTCATACTAAATTTTAACTTTATATTTTATTTTAGTAGATAACATTTTAATTTAGACAAAAATATTTGTCACAAATATGTTCATTTCTACATCTTTATTGTCACATTTAAATGTAACGAATAAGGATTTACTCTCTAGCCATATTTATTACTTAAGTAATATCATAACATTTATAAAAAAGTACTTAAGTATTTATATTCTCTAGCCATATTTATTACTTAAGGATTTATACTCTCTAGCCATATTTTGAAAAAAATTAGGACCTATTTGGTATTCTTATTTTTTATTTTTTTTTTATTAAAAATTAAAAACAAATATAAAAATATGTTTATTTACTGTTTTTTATTTTTATTTTCAAAAAATAATTTTTAAATTTTTAAAAATTATGAAAACATCCAAAAAAATTTAAAATTTTTATTTTAAATTAAATCTACGATATTTACTGTTTATATAATTATATAATAGTAAAAAATAAAAAATAAAATAAACTATATAACTGAAAAAATAAAAATAAAAACACAGATCAAACATATTTTTTTAAATATAAAAATTAAAAAATAAAAACAAAAAATATTTTTATAAACCAAACACATCCTTAAATTTTTAAGTGGAACAAACAAATAAATGGTCCACGTGCAGGACAAGCAGTTCAGTCCTTTTCTTTTAAAATTTTTACAGTCTTGGCCCACCTCAATCCATTTTAACTCACCAGATACGTAGGCTAGCTTGTAAGGTTTGTTTACAAATAAGTCTAATTTTATAAATCTATGTCCACCAAATATGCAGATTAAATGGGCTTGCAAACTTTGACTCATTTTAACAGTACCACCTATAATCATATAACTCGTTGGATTTGAGTCAAATTGAAGTTATTTGTTCATATACTCAAGAGGTTTTTCTTTTTTTTATTGGTAGGTGGAAGCAATGTGGAAGTAGCAAATAATATAATCAATCCAACTTGATCTTCTTAAAAAATAAATTTGTTGGCTTAGCCTAATCCACTTGAATTGGAGCTTGCGAAAAACCCTTGTGCCTAAATGGGCTATTGGTGGCTCTAAACCCAAGTAAATATGTTCCCTGGCAGTACTTAGGTGATTTTAATGAGATTTTACACCATCATGGAAATTAAGGTATTAGATTTCATAGCAATAATGGTATAACACTCTCCAGAAATTTTATGGTGAATAACGAACTAGTGGATTCTCCCTCAAAGGATGCTTATTCACTGGTGTAACATGAGGAAGGTGAGTGGAGTGAAGGAAAAAATTGGTAAACATTTAGCAAATGAAAGTTGAAATAATTACTACTTGGAGGCAAGTGTTCTGGCCCTCCCAACAATTTGATTAGACAATAGCCCTCTTATTGTGACAACAAAGCAAATGGGAGGAAAAAAAAATCCTTCATGTTTGAAGCTTGCTGGGTGAATCATGATGATTTTTTAGGGATGGTTGACCAAAGTTGGAGAGAAGAGTCTTTACCAAGGTGTTTCAAGAAGACTAAAAGGGGTGATGGGAAATTTGGAGGTGTGAAAGAAGAACTTAAGAAGACCAGATGTGCAGATTAGAAGATTAAGGGCAAAATTGCAGTTTATGTTGAATGGTGAGCTTACTAGAACCATTATGGCAGAAATTAAAAGTACTAGAGGGCATATTAGCAAAATTTGGGAGCAAGAAGAGAAGTATTGGGCATAAAGAGCAAGGCTTAAGTGGCTAAAAATTGTCATACCACTCTACTATGCAGAGGAGAAGACAAAACAACATTTGAAGAGTAAAAAATGACAATAGTGAGTGGAAAGAAGGGCAGCAGAATATTCAATACGTTATGTGGGATTTTTTTCGAGAACTTGTACAAGAATTCCAACCCTCGGCCTTTGCATGGGTTAGAGGGAATAATTCCTAGCAGTATAACTTGAGATGAATGAGTTGATTCTAAAAAATGTTATAGATGCAGAGATAGAAAATGCTGTTTTCAACCTTGGAGCGATGAAAGCACCATGTCCAGACAGAATCAAAAGAGTGTTCTATACAAAATCATGGGAGATCATGAAGGATGAGGTATGTGCAGCTATTAAAAATTTCTTTGAAGGGGGTCCTTTCCCAAGTGATTTTAATGAAACTCATATTAGCCAAATACCAAAAGTGCAAAACCCAGAGATGGTGAGTCAAGTCAGGCCAATTAGTTATAGAAATTTTAGCTATAAAATTATTAAAAAAATCATAGTTAATCATATGAAGAATCATTTAAATGGGTGATTTCTCAGAACCAAAGTGCTTTTTAGGTAGAAGACTAATTCAGAACAACATAGTGAATGTCCAGGAGGCTTCAACAAGAACAAAAATAAACATTTTACGGCCATCAAGATCAATATGAACAAAGCCTATGATAGGTTAGAGTGGGAGTTTCTCAAGAAGGTGATGAATTTCATGGGTTATGATCAAAAGTGGATCAAACTAGCTATGATGTGCATTATGACTGTGAGCTGTAGAATTAATATCAATGGTGTTTTGGGTCCTAAATTCATACCCCAAATGGGTCTTAGGCAAGGAGACCCGTTATCCTTATTTATATTTGTTTATAAGTGCAGTAGAGGTCCTATCTAGGCTAATGTCTAAAGCTGTAGAGGAGAAAGAGATAAATGGGTTAAAGATTGCAAAAAAATGCCCTAGAATTATCCCACCTTCGTTTTGCTGATATTTTATTTTCTTTACAAAAGCAAACAAACAAAATACAGAACGGATTACAGCTATTCTAGAGAAGTATTTTGATGATTTAGGACAAACGATGAACAAGGATAAATCAGGGATTATTTCAGCAAGAGTACCCAAGGTTCTCTCAAACAAGAAGTGGCAGGAGAGCTTAACATGCCCATTTGGGACAATATAGGGAAACATCTTAGTATGCCTGCAGTATGGGGAAGATCAGGAAAATAGGCTGTCAATTGGGTTATGGAAAGGGTGGTACAATAATAGACTGGTTGGAAATATATATTTCTTTCTCAAGGTAGTAAAGAAGTTTTGATAAAGGCAGTGATCCAAGCAATTCCAACCTATGCCATGTCTATTATCCTTCTCCCAAAAAACTTTTGGGCAAAGTTGTGTTTGAAAGTGGCAAAATTCTAGTGGAAAAGCAATGGTAATGAGAGAGGAATTCATTGGGTTAGGTGGGAGAAGCTAACTATGAAAAAGAAGGATGGAAGAATAGGGTTCAAAGACGCTAGGTCCATGAATATTGCTTTACTAGCTAAACAAGCTTGGAGAATGTTGGAAGATCTTGACTCCCACTGGGCACAAAGCCTTATGCAAAAGTACTGTCACAACACAAATTTGAAACCGCCAAAAGAGGTAGGTGTTGTTCATGGGGGTGGTTAAGCATCTTAGAAGGTAAAGAATTTCAGTTTAAACATTGTACATGGAGGGAGGGAATCAGGAGCAGATAAATATATGCAGGGATAAATGGCTTAGAAGTGAGACTGTGCCAAAAAATTTATCTAATAGTTGTTTGGAAAATGTGTCCTCCCTTATTGATTGCTCTTCTAAAAATTGGAAAGGAGTGATAAGAGAGATGGTTCCTAGGCAAGTGGTTGAGGAGATTATGGCTCTTCCCATTCCAGTGGTAGATACTGAAGATAAGCCTTTCTCTGATGATGGAGTATACAGCGTCAAGAAGGGCTATGAACTTACTAAGTGTTATGAATCTGATAATAGCAGGGGTAAGGCATCATCCTCTGCATCTATCAACCCTAAGTTATGGAGCTGGACTTAGAATTCTAGAGTGCCCAAAAAATAAATTTCCTCTGGAAAATTTTAAACAATGCTTTATCCAGTAGAGCTAATCTATTCAGGAAGAAGATAGCTAGTGAACCTTTATATCCTATTCGCGATTGAGAATAAGAAAATCTGAAACATCTATTCCTAAGATGCAGTTGGGTAAGACCAACATGGTTCGGGGCCGATATTCAATGCTCCCAAAACATTACCAGGATTGAAGACTAGATTAGTTTAAAAATTGAGAAGTACATGCAATTGGGGTCTGAAGCCTATGGGATTGTAGACAAATTGTTTATAATCCTATGGTTTATATGGAAAGAAAGAAATGATTTCATCTTTGAGAAACAGAGGATAAACCGAAGCAGATTTATCAACAAATCACAGAGTCTTTACACATGCATAACTTCTACAACAAATCAGATAAATTCCACTGTCCCTCAAGGACGAAAAAGAAGAGTGGAAAGTGAGAAGCAGTGGCGCTTACCTCCACTAGGCTGGGTAAAAATAATACAGATGCGGCCTACCCAAGCTCTACTTTGAATTGTCACTTGGCAACTGTGGCTAAATATTCGTATGGCAAGATGTTGACAGGAATTACGGAATCATGTCTAGCCCTGTCAGCGTTAGAAGCAGAAGCGAAGGCCATGGACTCTAGCCCTGTCAGCAATTTGTAGATGAGAAATGTGGTTTTCGAATCAGATTGTTAAACTTTAATTGATGTTTGTAACGGGAAGATTAATGTGGGGAATATCTGCCATATAAGGCAACAAATTGAAAGCTTTGGGTTTGAGGGAGGATCTCACCGGTTCAAACGGACTCCAAGAGAAGGAAGTTTTGTTGCTCATCTGATGGTTTGAGGAAGCTCATGGTGGAGGACGCAAGAATCTGTGGTACGGATGTTCACCAAAGAAGGAGGATGGAAGATTCGGGTCATCCAGTGCGTGCCTTTAGTTCATCTGGGTCTTGTGGAATGAAGCTATTTTCTATGAATCTCGCAAGAAGCTCGCCCAACACTAGATCTCAAGTGAGTTCTATCGATGGAGGAAGAAGATGGCTCTGGAGGTTGTCTGAGTTAGCGACACTGTCTCCGTGGTGGTTTCAGTCCATGTTCTTTTTTGGCTTATGCCAGTCCCCAAAAGAAATAAAATAAAATAAAAGAAAAATAAAATAATAAATAAAACAGATGCAACAAGTGAGTGGGGAGAAATTTGTGGTACACACTTCCTTCACAATTTGTCACTATAATTGAGAATTATATTATTTTAAAATATATAAAAGTTTTTTTGTTTATTACTTTGAACATACTGAGCTGAAAGTTTGAAAGGAAAAGAAAAGGGGCCATGAACAGCTTGCATGTTTGATAAATTTCAGGGTCCCATTCCTTCATCTCTAGTACAAAGATAAAGACGAAAATGACAAAGCAGTAAATCCATATACTTTAATCTATTTTTTTTAATAAAAAAATAACAAGATTTTATTAAAAATAAAATACAACGGCACTTATAATAATTATAAAAATTTTAAATATATATAATTTTTTTGTTAAAATAAAATATAAATAAACACTCAACTGATAAGTTTACCATTATTTCTTGTTCTCATATACTAATAATCAATATTTATTTAATTTTTTTTTATATGTACAACTCATCTAAAACTAATTCATGGATTTTTGTTTACATAAAAAACACTATATAAACTATAATTAGTTTTGAAGCATACAAATATAATATTCATTTATTATTTATATTAAACATCACAAAATAAAAGTAATTCCAAACATGTTATATATATATATATATATATATATATATATATATATATATATATATATATATATATATATATATATATATGTATATAGACACGGACACACATACATCTTTTAAATAAATATATAAAGAATTATATCTTAGTTTTGTCCATTAAACTACTAACTGAGATTTTGTGATTGAATCCATATAATATTAAACTTCCCATGGCTATTTTCACTTTCAATTTGATATTTTTTTTTACAGTCTCATTTGTGCCACCACCTACACTTGCCTCCTTCTCGGAAAAGTATTAATTATCAGATAGCTTTACCATTATTACTTACTTCTAGAAAACTAATTAAATGTATTATTTTACTATGTGTTGCAACAACAGTAACTTCAGTTCAAACTTTATGTCTCATCCAATCGCATGTTAAGAACATATGCTCCACTGTTTCTTTTTCTCTACAGCAAATCAGGCATACCTAATCCTGAGCAAGCCTCCTCTTTTTAAGATTCTACCTTGTAGGCAAAGCATTGTTTAAAACCTTCCACATAAAAACTTCAATTTTAGGAGCTGCGTGTGAATTCCAAACCACGGTCCATATCTTAGGATTTACCATATAGGAAGATGAAGCTCTGTTCCTTTGGTCATGTGTGTTCAGATTTTCGGCCATTCCATACCCTTTCTTTACTGTGTGCTAACCATGCCTTGTATGAAGCCAAATTAACTTATCTTCTGCATTTGAAAAGGGGATGGGAGTAGCTAGGACCTCCTTTTGGGGGAATCACCTCTCTAATAATCTCCGTTCACCAGCATTTTTCAGTGTGATTTATGAGCTCTGAGACTTTTTGGAGCCTGCCACCCGTGTGGTTATCAACCATTTCTCCACTCCTTAATTGCCTATCTTCCTAAATGTTTACTTTCTCTCCCTTTTCAATTCTCCACCTACAACTTCTGATAATCAAGTCCCTTCGTTCCAACAAGCTTAACCAATCCCAAGAAATTGCTCTGCCCCCATTTTTGTTTTAAAATTTGACTTCACAGTGAATTAGCCTGTTTTATTATTCTCTACGCCTGTTTAGCTAGAAGGGCTAAATTCTTACTTCTAAAGTCTCTAAAACCCGTTCTTCTATCCTTTTTTCTCAGGGTCAACCTTTCCCAATTAATCTAATGTATACATTTCTCCTTATTCAAGTTTCTCTACCAAAAATTAGCAATTTGAGAGCACAGCTTGTTACAAAAAGTTTTTGGGACAAGTGTGAGCGACATGGCATAAGTTGGAATGGCTTGAATAACCGCTTTAATAATCACTTATGCAGAAAAGTGTACCTAAGTGCTGTACCTCAATGCCCTCTTTGACTATGTTTGGGTTCAGTTCCACAGCAACTCCAGCAACTTCCAAAACACATAGAACAGGTGGACCTCAGCTTTCAATGGCAAGTTCTATGTTGGGTTTCCTACGTCACATGCAGCAGCTGGAAGTGGTTATGGGCCAATACCACAGCTCATAAATCAAAGATTGCCTTTTGTTAAAACTCAGTATAACTCCAAACTTAAGAGCAAAGTTTGAATTTAACTAGCATCAAAGTGTTAACGTTTGTAAGTAGGCTTTACTACTATAAAAAAGAAAAAAAAACGGTTTTAACGTTTACTAGAAAGTTATAAATCAATGAAGAATCTCAAGATTTGCATAAATCCAAGTTGGATATCATGAACAGGGGGAGAAATTTGGGAATGAGTAAAACAGAGTTTGAGAGCACCGAAAGCGTGAGTTCAATTGTTAAATTTCAACATAATTCAGATTATATTCCTTTACTTTAATTTCTACAATATTTAATGGTACTATTTATTGAATATTAAAGAAAATAATTCATGATTTCCTACTTTGACCACAGCCAAATCAATATAGACATACCATTGTACATGCATGATATATGTCCGTGTGCGTGTGTATATGATTTGATCAATTTCAACCTCTTTTTTTTTTTTTTGGTTCATCTACCTTTTGTTTGATGGTTTTAAAAGTTAACTCATATGATAGAAGAATTAATTCACTAATTTTCAATTGAACCAATCACTTTGGCCTTATTTTTTAATAGTATTAAATAGTAGTGTAAAAGGCTTAAATAACTCTTCAATTAATTTTGAATCTCCTTCAAAAAATACTTCCTCAATCAAATTTTAGTATTTGCAATTTCTTCGGATTTGCTTTTAATAAACTCAAGATGAACCTTTCTATTTACTAGTGTTTGATTTCATAATTATATTCTTTACAATTTGACTTTTTCATTTCAATTATTCAAAAATTGTTCTATTTTCAAAAGCTTCTTCAAATTAGTCCTATAAGTAAATTTATTTACTTACCTAATTAAGCGCTTAACTAACTTAATTAACCTAGTACTCTAATGAAGTTTTACCAAATATTTGAATTTACTCAAAAAAGAAGTTTTTGTCACATTACTTTTTTGAACAGCTCTGATTTGGATAAAATTCGGTGTATCAAGTTAAGACAAATAAGTAATTAACAACATTTAGCTCTGGGTTTAGGTCAATAATTAAATATGTTAATAGAGTTAATGTGAACGTATTTTGTAAGACAAGATCATCTTTAAAAAATTGAAATAAAAAAATAAAATTTTAAAAATTAAAATTAAAAAGAAAAATACATGTGTATCCTTTGAGACCTAAAAGAATAGTTTCCTGAAAAAAAATGTTGAACAAGAAAGACCAAGTCTTGAATTGATCAAGATGGGAAAATATTAATAAAATCATTTTCGAAGTATAAGAAGCACAAATTCTGTAGGCCTAGTGTTTTGGAATTTGGACAGTCTTAGATTGTGGGGATAACTTTTCTTCTTATAAACTATCTTGGACCATACAGAGAATACGACTAACTCAACTTTGGCAAGAATGATTACACACACTTCCCACCTCACACGTCAAAGATAAATTTGGGACACACACACGTCACACGTCAAAGATAAATTTGTGGGACCAATCTATGAATGTGAAGTAAGTCATTTTTTTCTTTGGCTTGACGAGCTTTGAATATTCTTATAATTCCCAACTTTTAATGTTCAATTCTTCCCACCTCCCACGTCAAAGATAAATTTGTGGGACCAATCTACGAATGTGAAGTAAGTCATTTTTTTCTTTTGGGTTGACAAGCTAAGTCACTATTTCTCTACATTTTGTCCCACCTTACACGCTCGCGAAGAAGACCATTAATTCATAGTAGACTTTGAATTTTTTTAAAAGTTTTTTTTAAAAAGTGTTTTTTTTTGTTAGACTTCAAATTTTTGTATGAATTCTATGCTGAAAACCTATGAGCTGAAGTCCTGTCAATTAATGCTCAACTTCGGAGTCCAATCTCACAAATCAGTGATAATTTAAACAAATAGGGTTTTGATAAGCTAAAGTGACAGCATCTAATTGAGATTAGACTAGCATTATCATTTTGTTGTTACTTGGTGGCCGGAGCATCAAATTTACATAGAAACTATACTTTTTTAATTAACAAATTAAACTATTATGAGTACTAATTTTGTTTTCAACATTCCTTAATCTTTTGGGATACTTGAAGATTATTCATATACATTGACATTGACTGAATTTTTTTTAACAAAAGTAGCCTCTTAATAAGTACTTGCTCTAAGGATCAAACTTGCATCCTTATCTTAAAAAAGTAACTTGTTTATCAGTACCCTCGACTCTTGTCGGTGTTTCCAAGCTGCCTTTTACTATGCCCTTGAATGACAGTACTGCTCTATCATTTAAAAGAAGTGTATATTTCTGCAGCTTTTCGAGTGAAAACTTTTAACTAACGTCAACCAAACTTGACCTGAAGCACTCTCAATAAAATGGAAAATGGTTATACCATGGTAAGCCAAATCTATGACATTTTGAAACGCATGAAAAAGAAATACCAAAAGTTAATATAATAAAGAATGAAAAGGACGCTTAATTAATTAAAATTTAAGAAAACAATAATAACAAAAGATACGAGGAGATTTTACAGTCATTTAGATGTTGAAGTATGGATCAATTTGTACCTTCTTATATTTAAACCTATTTGGCTTACCTTATATAGAAAAAAAAAGGCTGCTTGTTTTTTTTTATTTATCATTTCTATCCTGTTTGGCCAAGACTCAAAACTGCTTTTAAATTTAACAATATGTAGAGTCTCCATTGAAGCAAAAGCAGAAGTAGAAAAATTAATTTCATTATAGACAAAAATATCCTTTCTTAAAATAAAATATGACAAATTTATCCAAACCGTAATATATTACAAAAACAAAATGTACCACGGAAGTTATTACTAACACGATCTCTATCTGATTGCCCACTTACACGCATTGAATAATTGAGGGATAACTTTTGAGAAACAGAAGAACGTGAAATAATAAATTAGATAAATAAATAAAAAAGTCTCCTTTTTGTGGCCATCACACACTTTAATAATTGACTCATTAGTCATTACGCAATAATTATTAGTTTTTTTGTGTTCATCTACTTTTTGTTTAACGGTTTTAAAGGTTAACTCATATCGATAGAAGGATCAACCAATCACTTTGGTCTGATTTTTTTTAATAATTTTTAATAGTAGCATAAAAGGTTTAAATACCTCTTTAATTAATTTTGAATCTTCTTCAAAAATACTTCCTCAATTAAATTTTAGTATTTGCAATTTCTCCGGATTTGTCTTTAATAAACTCAAGATGAACCTTTCTATTTACTAGTGTTTGATTTCATAAATATATTGTTCACAATTTGACTTCTCATTTCAATTATTCAAAAATTGTTCTATTTTCAAAAGCTCCTTCAAATGTAAGCAGATTTATTTACTTAGCCTAATTAAGCGATTGACTAACTTAATTAACCTAGTACTGGAATGAAGGTTTACCAAATATTTGAATTTACTCAAAAAAAAAATTCTTCACATTACTTTTTTGAATAGACAGTCTTTAATTTGGATAAAATTTGGTGTATTAAATTAAGTCAAGTAAGTAATTAATGACCAGTTAAGCTTTCAATTTAGGCCAAATAACCAAATATGTTAATAGAGTTAATGTGAAAGTATTTTGTAAGACAAGACAGTCTTTAAAAAATGAAATAAAAAAATAAAAGTTTAAAAAATAAATTAAAAGACATACATGTGTATCTTTTGAGAAATAAAAGAATAATTTCCTTAAAAAATGTTAAACAAGTAAGATAAAGAATTAAAGTGACCAGGATGCGAAAATATTAATAAAATCATTTTAGAAGTATAAGAAGCACAAATTTTGTAAGCCTAGCTAGTGTTTTGGAATTTGGACAGTCCTAGAGTGTGGGCATCACTTTTCTTCTTACGAATTATATTGGACCACATAGAGGGTGCAACTTACTCAACTTTTACAAGAATGAATAATTTTCTCTTTTCATTTATTCAAAACTTGTAAAATTATTCTTTTCTTTTAAATAAGTATGAAACTTCAATAGACTAATTTAAGGGAATGAATAATTATTGGTTTTTATATATATAATGACTACCCATATGTGTCATCTTTATAGACCCCATGTCTATTGTCTAAGACCAATTTTATTAAATATTCTCATACTTCCTATTTTGAATATTCAATTCTGCTTATCTCACACGTCAAAAATAAATTTATGGGACCAATCTATGAATATAAAGTAAGTCATTTTTTGCTCTCGGATTGATGAGCCAAGTCACAATATTTTTCCACTATTTATCCCATTTCACACGCTCAGTAATCACCACGAATACCATTAATTAAATGTAGAACTAATCTAATCAGAGTATTGAGACTATCCTTAATTTCTCAAAAATATATTTTTTGGGGTTAGACTTTGAATTTTGTTATGAATTCTAAAGCCATAAAGCATAAATAAATTATGACTATCCTTCTATGCTGGAAACCTTTGAGTCAAAGTCCCTTCAATCAATGATCAACTCCGGTGCCCAATCTCCCAAATTAGTGACAATTCAAACAAATAGGGTTTTGATAAACTAAAGTGGCAGCATCTAATTGAGATTAGACTAGCATTATCATTTTGTCCTTACTTGGTGGCTGGAGCATCAAATTTACAAAACAACGACCGAGATGACCAAGTATTATTAGCAACTCTACTTTATTAATTAACAAATTAAACTATTCTGAGTACTAATTTTGTTTTCAACATTCCTTAATCTTTTGGGGTACTTGAAGGTTATTTATATACATTGACATTGACTGAATTTTTTTTGACAAAAATGCCCTTCTAATAAGTGCTTGCTCTAACGATCAAACTTGTCACTTCATCTTGAGAAGGTAACTTATTTACCACTACATCTAATTCTTGTTGGTGTTTCCAAGCTTCCTTTTATTATGCCTTCGAATGACAGTTCTGCACCACTATTTAACGAATCAAGAGTTAATGTCGCAGACAAGAATTAAAAGAAGTGTATGTTTATGCAGTTTTTCAAGTGAAAACTTTTAATAAAAATGGAGTATGGTTATACTATGGCGATAACCATATTCCATTTTTAATGAATCAAGAGTTAATGTCTATGATGATTTTTAAAACGAATGAAAAAGAAATACCAAAAGATTAATATAACAAAGAATGAAGGAAGCTTAATTAATTAAAATTAAAAAAATAATAATAAAAGATAAGAGGTGGTTTTATAGTCATTTAGATGTAGAGTTATAGATCAATTGGTACCTTCTTATGTTTAAACCTATTTGGCCTAGCTTTTTTTTTTTTTTAAAAAAAAACCCTTGTTTTTTTAAAAAGTTTTTTTTTCTTTTTTATACAGTTTGACCAACAAAACTACTTTTAAATTTCAGCACAAATAGCTTTTCTACCGAGAAACACGGCCTCTATCTGATTGCCCATTACACGCATTGAATAATTGAGTGACTAAGAACTTCCAAGAAACAAACGATGCTCCTATTGATCACAAAGTCACATTCTTGTGCCCATCTCACACGTTAACCATTGACTCATTAATCATTACGCATTAATTACTGAGAGGCCAATTGGGACCACTCTATGCATGAACGTGGAATGATAATTTATTTTCTTGTCTTTTGGGTTCACAAGCGAAGTCACATGGGACGCTACTCTCAGTTTCTTCGAAGGTGAATTGTGATGACACTGTCCATGAAGTTTGTATGGCCCAGTGCTTCTGGGAGAAACTTTATAAAAGACCAAGACAATTATCAGGGGACTTTGAATAACTTTTTTTTTTCTGTTTGAATGGTTTCTTTTCAATTTTATTTTTCTGTTATTAAAATTACACTACTTTAACTATTTTTGAATTTTTAATTCAAAATAATCTTATTTTAGTTAATTTCTTATATTAATGATAATTATACATGTATTTTAATTTTTTTGTGATTAAAAATAATATTTTAATAACTATTATTAACTATTGAGTATTATATCATGTAAAAATATGAACTTTCATATATAATAGAGCTATTAATAAAATTTCAAATATAGTAGTGTGTATTATTCGATTATTTTTATTTTAAATGACATATTTAAGTAATTTTATTTCTTTTAGTTTAAGTATATCATATTTATAATTTTAAAATATATATTATATATTTTAGTATTGGTTCGATTACTGTTGAACCAATCAATTATTACTCTAAATAACTGTATGACATTTAGCAATAAATTTTTTCTGGTGCTAAATCTAAATTTTCTTGTAATGGGATAATACAATCATAAAAGATTTGATTCTTCTAAAGTGTAGGATACAACAAATCCACTCTTCAAAATTAATTATGTTTTGAAACTAATTTAAATTTATAAGACTGATTATAATTGAAATAGTTTTCAGACTAAACTTTTTAACGTCTTCAAAGCTTCTCATAATTAATTGGCCTATATCACTTACAATTCTCATAAAAGATTTGATTCTTCCAAAGTGTAGGGTGCTTTACAGAAAACAAAATGCAAGTAATTATTCTTGATTAAAAAATTGTAAATTTTGACATTCATAAACGATTACGAATTTACATATAAAGTATATAAATTTAAAATCATTAATTTTGTCATAAGCAATTATTAATTATGAATTTTATAATAATCTAAAGTGCAACCTCTACTAAGTCCCAACAGAGTTCTTCTAAAAATGATGTCTTAGCTTTTGGCATTCACAACTTGGAATTTTCAAAACTGAAACTCAGTTCACATGCACGTACGTTGGTCACAATTTTCAAATCACACGTTGACCACAATTTGGATGTTAACTTTGTGAGTATCCATAAGTATAATTGTCATCTCCATAAGTCAATGGACCTTTTTATTTTATTATTTATTTAAACTAATAGAAATAATTAATTATTTTAAAATTATAAATAGTTATTGAAAGTTACAACATCTAATTTTTACAGTTATAGTAACTATAATGATTTTAGATATTTAGTCATTAATTATAATTTTTTATTATCTTATTTAGACAAAAATAGTTATTTCCTTACAGGTATTGACTTTTCTTTACTTTTGAATGTTCACTTAACCTTTGGTCTTTCCTTTTAATATTCATGTAACACGAAAAGCTTATCTTTTACGTTATAAAATTTGTTAAAAGATTATGATTTATCATTTTTACTTGACTAATTTTGAGACCCATATTTGATTCTTAATCACGATCATCTTATAACTTATTCTAATATTTTCAACTTTGAAATTGTGCCCATATGACACATTAATCATCGTTGGGAACCATTTTATGAATGAAAAATAAGTTATTTCTTACCTATAAGTCTGTGATGTAAAATGACTAATTTTGACACATTAATCATCGTTGTGCCCGTATGACACATTAAACAAGTTTTAAATGAGAAGTTTCTGCAATGTCATAAATTCGTATCTACAAAAAATTTGTGAAAAAAAAATAATTTCAGTACTCCGAGTAAAATTAATCTTATATCTAAAAAGTGTATAGATAGTCATACTATATGCATATTTTTTTAAAGTATTATTTCTTGATTCAAACTTCATGTACTTACATATATCTCTTGATTCATCAAATGGCGGGTTGACATATTATCATTCTATTTATAATTCGAAATAACGTAAAAGTCAATTTATCAACCGGCTTCGCGGTTACCAAATTAGCAACATCTTGTTCATTTGGTATCTTGCATGAATCAAGTGCATGAAACTGATGCGTTCCTCTAAACGAAGAAACGGAGTGTTTGGCGAAAGCAAGGATCGTCTTGAAAATTCAATGGATGTTTGATCGCCATGAGTTGCCTCGATAAGATCAGATTCAGTTCTTTGCCCAAGAACTAAGGGAAGCTCTCACTTTAGGAGAAAACTCAATCTTTGTTAATCATCAAAATCTGTTTAATACATGAACTTGAAGAACTCTTAAATAGACAATCAAACTTAACTCTAGTAGGAAAGCCAAAAGGCCTTAAACTCCTAATTGGACTTCTAATAAAATATGGCCCAAATAACATTAGTTATCTGGCCCAACTATACTAACAAAAATAATCTCATAATTAAACTACTATTTGGGCTACATAAAGAATGGGCCCAAATGCTAATAATATCCAAAACAAAACATTTAAAACTAAAGCCCATAATACATCTTTAGCCTATGCAGATTTGAGCTAATTATCTTCAAGATCCAACAAACTTTATTGGGCCTTCGAACTGCCCTCTTCAAGGCTGCAAAGTGTGGCCCATTTGATGTCTTGACTTGGCCCAATAATTTCCTCTTTAGCCTGCACATCCAAGATCAAGCCCAGTAAAGCTTCCTTGGCCCGCTTCGCCCTGCTCTTAGTCATTGGACCGCCTATCCCTTGCAAAGGATCTTGGGAACGGTTTATAGTAGTTTTGACAGCACCTTGATCTCCATCATTCCCTCCCTCCTCGAAAGGATTCGTCCTCGAATCAAAACCATTATCTACATCAAATAAAGACAAGTCAGCAACATTGAATGTAGCACTAATATTGCCATACTCACTAGGTAAATCAATCTTATAGGCATTGTCATTGATTCGCTCTAAGACTTGAAAAGGTCCATCTCCCCTAGGATGTAACTTAGACTTTCTCTGAACCGGGAACCTCTCTTTGCGCATATGTACCCAAACCCAATCACCAGGTTCAAATACAATCTTTGTTCTACTCTTGTTGGCTTGCGTTGCATATTGCTTACTCTTCCTCTCAATGTTAGCTCGAACTTTAGCATGCAAATCCTTTACATATTCAGCCTTTTGCTTACCATCCAAGTTAACAAACTCATTAATAGACAAAGGTAAAATATCCAAAGGTGTTAGAAGATTAAAGCCATAAACAATTTCAAAAGGACTATAAGCAGTAGTAGAATGCACAGATCTATTGTAAGCAAACTCAACATGTGGTAAAGCTCTTTCCCAATGTTTCAAATTTTTTGACATAATAGCACGTAAAAGTGTAGTAAGTGTCCTATTAACTACCTCAGTTTGCCCATCTGTTTGAGGGTGTGCAACAGTAGAAAATAGAAGTTTAGTTCCTAATCTTCCCCATAAAGTACGCCAAAAATGACTTAAGAACTTAACATCTCTATCACTTACTATTGTTCTAGGCAACCCATGCAAACGCACTACTTCTTTAAAGAACAGATTAGCTATGTGTGTTGCATCATTGGTTTTAGCACATGCAATGAAATGAGCCATTTTGCTAAACCTATCAACAACCACAAAAACACTATCCTTACCACTTTGAGATCTTGGTAACCCTATCACAAAATCCATAGAAATATCATGCCAAGGCTGTGTAGGTACAGGTAATGGGGTATAAAGGCCATGTGGCATTACCTTAGACTTAGCTTGTTTACATGCCACACACTTAGCACAAAACGAAATGACATCATGTTTCATGCGAGGCCAATAAAAATGTTCATGCAGAATTTCTAAAGTTTTAGTGACTCCAAAATGCCCCATTAGACCTCCACCATGACTCTCCTTAATTAATAAAGCACGCATAGAACACGTAGGCACACAAAGTTTATTCCTTTTAAACAAGTAGCCTTCATGTCTATAGAAACCATCAATAGCATGTTTATCACAAGAATTCCAAACAGATCCAAAATCAACATCATTAGCATACAAGTCTTTAATGTATTCAAAACCAAGCAACTTAGCATGTAAGAATGTCAACAATGCATATCTTCTAGACAATGCATCAGCTACCACATTTTCCTTTCCAGTTTTATACTTAATCACATAAGGAAATGTCTCAATCAATTCTAACCACTTTGCATGCCTCTTATGCAACTTACCTTGAGACTTCAAAAATTTCAAGCTCTCATGATCTGAATGGATAATGAACTCTCTTGGCCATAGATAATGTTGCCAAGTTTGCAAAGTCCTCACCAATGCGTATAACTCCTTATCATAAGTAGGATAGTTCAGTGCTGCCCCATTTAGCTTCTCACTGAAGTATGCAATTGGTTTAGAATCCTGCATCAAAACAGCACCTATACCAACTCTAGAAGCATCACATTCAATTTCAAAAGCTTTATCAAAGTTAGGTAATGACAGCAAGGGTGCATTAGTTAGAAGATTCTTTAAAGTGTTAAATGACTTCTCATGCAAATCATCCCATTTAAAGACAACATTCTTTTTAACAAGTTCATTTAGGGGTGCAGCAATAGTACTGAAATTCTTTACAAACCGCCTATAGAAACTTGCTAAACCATGGAAACTCCTAACTTCATTAGCATTCCTAGGTGTAGGCCAATCTCGGATTGCCTTAACCTTGTCCTCATCCACACTAATTCCATGAGAATTAACAACAAAACCAAGGAACACTACTGAATCAGAACAGAATGTGCACTTTTTCATGTTAGCATACAATTTATGCTCCTTAAGCACATCAAAAACAGCACGCAAATGCAATACATGTTCATCAAGATTTTGACTATATACTAAAATATCATCAAAGTAAACTACTACAAACTTTCCAATGAAAGCACGTAAGACATGGTTCATTAATCTCATAAAGGTACTGGGTGCATTAGTCAAGCCAAAGGGCATTACTAACCACTCATATAAACCATATTTAGTCTTAAAAGCAGTTTTCCACTCATCTCCCTCTTTCATACGAATTTGATAGTAGCCATTCTTTAAATCAATTTTAGTAAAAACACTAGAACCATACAACTCATCAAGCATGTCATCTAATCTAGGAATTGGATGCCTATACTTTACAGTGATTTTGTTAATGGCTCTGCAATCTACGCACATGCGCCAAGTACCATCCTTTTTAGGCACAAGAATAACAGGTACTGAACATGGACTAAGACTCTCCCTCACGAATCCTTTCTGAACTAGGTCATCTACTTGCCTTTGAATTTCCTTCGTCTCCTCAGGATTAGCTCGGTAGGCAGGTCGATTAGGGATGGATGATCCAGGGACAAAGTCTATCTGGTGCTCAATGCCTCTCAAAGGTGGTAGTCCATGTGGAATCTCCTCAGGAAAAACATCAGTGAATTCCTGTAACAAAGACACAACCATACTAGGCAAAGATAGGTTAGGAGTGTTAGTAAAATAAATATCCTTGTACATGAGCACAAGGAGGTTTGGCTTGCATACCAAAGCACTCTTCACCTCACTTTTTAGTGCAAAAGCACTCACTCTTTTATTTTTCTCTTTCTCTGGCTTACAACTCTCTTTCTTTTTCTGCTCACATGTCTCAACCTCTCTCTCTTTTCTCTCACTCTCAATTTTCACCTTACTCTCTTTCTTCTCTTTTTCTAGTGTTTCTCTCAACTTACACTCTTTTGTAATTCTCACTTGATCAGCAAAAGCCTCAGCTGGCTTTAGGGGTGTTAGAATAAAGGTTCTCTTATGTATGGTTAATGTATATTGATTCTTGTAGCCATCATAATTAACCCTTCTATCAAATTGCCATGGACGTCCCAACAACAAGTGTCCAGCATGCATTGGTACTACATCACAAAGCACTTCATCTTTGTAGTTACCAATAGAAAAAGATATGCAAACCTGATTGGTCACCCATATATCTCCCCTATCATTCCACCATCTTAGCCTATATGGCTTAGGATGTTTCAATGTGGGTAGAACCAATTTATCAACCATCAAGGTACTAGCTACATTAGTGCAACTCCCACTATCAATAATCAAGCTACATACCTTGTTATTCACGTGGCACCTGGTCTGGAATATGTGCTCACGTTGTTCATCATCAACATCATCATTAGGTTGCATATTAAGAGCACGTCGAGTAACTAATACTTCTCCATGCACTGGTTCTCCAATCTCCATGTCACTGCAATCCTCCAATGGTGGCATCTCATCATCACTTGAATGCTCACTCTCCATGCCTCCATCATCAAGAAGAACAATGGCTCTCTTGTTAGGACACTGTGATGCAATATGCCCCAACCCGTGACATCTAAAACATTTTGTATCTCGTGCTCTAAAGGAAGTAGAAGTATCATTCTTAGCCTTGGGATTAGGGGCTGTAATTGAATTCCTCCCCTTGCTCTCTTCCTTTGACCTGGTAGCAGCCTTAGGGTTATCTTGCCAATTCGGCTTCCATGGAGTTTTAGGAATTGAGCCAAATTTAGAAGATGTTCTAACCTTTAACTGCTTTTCAACTTTAATTGCTTTATGCAGTAAATCCTCCATCTCTACATAATGGTGCATATCTACTACATCTGCAATTTCTTTCCTCAAACCACCTATAAACCTTGCCATTGTAGCCTCTCTATCCTCTTCAATATTAGCTTTTATCATGGCCATCTCCATCTCATTGTAGTAATCCTCTACACTCATAGATCCTTGATGCAGATTTTGTAATTTTCTGAACAAGTCTCTATAGTAATGGCTAGGAACAAACCGTTTTCTCATCACAACCTTCATCTCTTCCCATGACCGAATAGGTCTCTCACCACTTCTCCGCCTATTAATTGCTAATTGATCCCACCAAATACTAGCATAGTCAGTAAACTCCACAGCAGCTAGCTTCACCTTTTTCTCCTCAGTATAATCATGACACTCAAACATATGTTCTACCTTCCTCTCCCACTCTAAGTAAAGTTCAGGGTCACCCTTACCTTGGAATGTAGGAATAGTCATTTTTATGTTTCCTAAGCCACTATCACGCCTAGGAGCTATCCTCCTTTCCTTTCTTGACTCGAATGCTTCACTATCTGAATATTCCCCTTCTCCCTCATCAAACCCAAACTGTTTGGTAAGCTTAGGTTGGGCTGGTGAATCAAGGTTATCCAGCCTCATATTCAGCAACTTAAACTGATCTTGAACTGCTTTCATAAAGAGTTTAAGGTCAATTTCAGGTTGATCTCTTTCACTACTCATGTTTGTCTCACAAATCTCACGTGTTTTGCACTCAATTTCACTCTCTTTCCCTTAAAGCTCTTAAACAAGAACCTGATCAACAAACTTATCTAAGAAAACAAGTGAATTAAAAAGAATAAATTTTCAGACAATGACAACCCTAGGAACTAAATTTTGAAAAATATGCGGGATACTAATATCAGTATGCTGTTTTTTTTTAACGAATTTATCTTCCTTTTTTTTTTCAGCTCACCTCTTTTTTTTTTTTTTGAGCGAATTTCCCTTTTTTTTTTTGACGAATTTTTTTTTTTTTCAGAAGAGACCAAATTCAACTAGGACTAAGAATCTGATTTTTTTTTTTTTTTGAATTTTGAATTTTGAATTTTTGAACAAGAAACCAAATTCAAATAGGAATAGGAATCACTTTTTTTTTTTTTCGAAATTCAAATTTTTGGAAGAAGAAACTAAATTCACTAGGACTAAGAATTAGAATATAAGTAGGAAAAGAAAACTTACTAGAACTAGAACTCTTTTTTTTTTTTTTAAAAGAACTAGACGAACATTAATTAGAACTAGAACTAGCACTCTAAGTTGACCTAAGGAAAGGTAGAAGAAGAAGAAAGACTCTAGAAAATAGAAAAGAAAAGATAGGACACCAACCAAATCTCAAGGAGCCAAAGCTCTGATACCAAATGATGCGTTCCTCTAAACGAAGAAACGGAGTGTTTGGCGAAAGCAAGGATCGTCTTGAAAATTCAATGGATGTTTGATCGCCACGAGTTGCCTCGATAAGATCGGATTCAGTTCTTTGCCCAAGAACTAAGGGAAGCTCTCACTTTAGGAGAAAACTCAATCTTTGTTAATCATCAAAATCTGTTTAATACATGAACTTGAAGAACTCTTAAATAGACAATCAAACCTAACTCTAGTAGGAAAGCCAAAAGGCCTTAAACTCCTAATTGGACTTCTAATAAAATATGGCCCAAATAACATTAGTTATCTGGCCCAACTATACTAACAAAAATAATCTCATAATTAAACTACTATTTGGGCTACATAAAGAATGGGCCCAAATGCTAATAATATCCAAAACAAAACATTTAAAACTAAAGCCCATAATACATCTTTAGCCTATGCAGATTTGAGCTAATTATCTTCAAGATCCAACAAACTTTATTGGGCCTTCGAACTGCCCTCTTCAAGGCTGCAAAGTGTGGCCCATTTGATGTCTTGACTTGGCCCAATAATTTCCTCTTTAGCCTGCACATCCAAGATCAAGCCCAGTAAAGCTTCCTTGGCCCGCTTCGCCCTGCTCTTAGTCATTGGACCGCCTATCCCTTGCAAAGGATCTTGGGAACGGTTTATAGTAGTTTTGACAGCACCTTGATCTCCATCAGAAACGGCATAGTTTTTCGTTTAATTGCTTTCCACGTACTTTCCAATTCCTGGGTTTAAAGGATTTTAATTTTTAAGCTTTTTATATTTGATTAACTGCAAAAGTGAATATCTCAATTTTTAAAGGAAGACTGGATTTCTCAACGCACCTTTGATAATATTTCTAAGTCGAAAATCAAATCAAATTATTTGATTTTTTTTTTTAAAAAATCGATTTTAATTTAGTTTTGATCAAATTTCAATTGATTTTTGTGTTTTTACTGCAACTAATCAATTTCATTTAATTTTGAACGTTTTTTAACATACACGGTGTAAAACAACCAAAGTGTCATTTGTTAAGTCGGTTCCTCCTCAAATGAGGTTCACATTAAGAGTAGGATGAACAATAAAAAAAGATAGTCAAGAAATGTAAATTGGGTTCACATAAATGGGAGTGGGAGTGGAAGTGTGAAATGGTGGTTTTGCTTGTTAGAAGGAATCTTGTATATCCCTGGAAGTTATTATCAAGCGATTACGATTTATTAAATTAAAAATGTGTTTGGCAACTTAAATAAGTTATTTTATAATTTTTAAATTTATTTGACCAAATTAGATGTATTTGATAAACAAATTTATTTGAATAATTTAAATTAACTAAAAATTTATATATTATTTTTGTCAAACAAAACCTAAATATCTTGTTTTACTGTTGATTATGAATAATTTATATTACTTTTCATTAAACTAAAAAAATACTGTAGCATACTACAGTAGAACTTTTCAGAAAGAATTTGTAATAACCGTAAAATTTAACGAAAATTCCAATTAAAGGAAATTTAGAATAAAAGAGAGAATGTTGAAAATATGAGAATTTATGTTTTGGCGCGTACTTTTTATTATTATTATTTATTATTATTATTTTTAAATGATAGTATTTTGCTATAAGCAAATATATTTTTATTTATGTAGAAATGATTATGATTTGTTAAAAGTAAGTGGACTTTTAAGTAAAAGAAGTATTGTGTTGCTTAAAATAATTATATCGGCCTTTAATGAATTTGTATGGTATTTTTAGAAATATTCTTTCTTTTAATATGAATAAAGATATTTGTTTTAAAATTTGTTTTATTATAATTTTTATTAAGAAAAATTATGATTTAAGAGTTTAACTAAAGATTTATGAGAAAGGAAATTTTTAGAAATTTTTGGGATATTTTATGATGAAAAATGGAATTTATATGAATTTTTATAAAAGAAAATCCTATTATTAATTATTTAATAATTATTATTATATTTTAAAAAAAGAAGAAATGAACTAAGTTAGCCATGAAAATGTTTAAAATGATTTGATGCATGATGAGCATCTTTGCGACGTCTACGGACGATCTATGTTTAAAATGATTTGATGCATGATGAGCATCTATGCGACGTCTACGGACGATCTATGTTTAAAGGGAAAGTTTATGATGATAAAGGTCTCTATGGGAATACATGGATGAAACATATTTTTGAACGGAGTTTTATGCATGAAAAGAGCTAGATGGAGAATTATAGTTTTATTATAATGTTATTGAAATGTTTTACTTTAAACGCTTTGAATAGCATATTTTCAAATGTTTTCTATTGGAGGACCCCTTTTAGATCACTGTTAGCTAGCCGCAGGTAGTGCTAGCCCTGGTGCACCATGGTCATGTGAAGGCTTCGGCCTAGGATACTGTGACAGGCCTATGATTGCCTAAGACACAGGGATTTAGGGTGGACTTATGTCCACGCCTACAGTGATTACCCTACCCTTGCTGTGTGCTTGGGGGAATTTAGGGTGGACTTATGTCTACGCCTACAATGATTACCCTACCCTTGCTGTGTGCTTGGGGGAGATGATAGATCTGTTAGGAAAGACCTCCAATAAACTGATACATTTTTCTTAAAGATTAAATATTTCTAAACAAGCTCATTCATCATTGTTATTGCATAAATATCTTCATGTATTACTTACCATGCATAATTGATTTGCTTACGGTTATTGATTTAATCATGTTTTATCTTTTGAACACACATTTGAACTGTTTAACATTCTTTCAATAAATTATGGTTAAATGCTTAATGTTTCTATTGTTATCTTTACATTTGGATTTCAATTATTAAACCCATTGCGAAACACTCGTGCTTGGTTTGCCCTGTTTCAGTTATAGTATGATTTACTCATTCACTGAGATGTGGTAATCTCACCCCTCTTTTGTTTCCTCCCCAAAGATAGTCAGAGAAACTTTGATCCAGCTACAACTCCGTAGGAGACTAAATATAGCATTGGTGAGCCCCAGTTTAGACAAGGCTCCGTTGTACTGGTAGTATAGTTTAGTTTATGTCTAGTGTATCTCCATGAACATACAGGCAGGATCCTCGCTTTCTTGCGTATTTTGATGTGTTGTTTGGAAAATGATTTTATGTTTACAACAATGTTGGTATTATGAGGCCTTGGGCCAAGTTGAATCACATGAATATTATGAGGCCATGGGCCAAGTTGAATCAAGGATGTTGGATTCATGAGATATATATATATATATATATGTGGCCAGTTATATTTATTATGTATTCTGGATTGTGTGCTGGATGTCTGTGCATGCTATGTGTTAGGCTTGCGGCTAGGGGGAAACCCTTATGCCGTGCCGGTCATGTGTTCCATCATTTGGGGCCGTGACAGAATTACTTCCAATTTAACCAGATTTTATTAGTTTATAAAAATATTAAATCCATGATATTTTTAAAAGTTAATTTTTGTGCTCAATAAAATTTAAAAATTAAAACTAAATAAAAATTGACTATCTACTGTTTCTGTTTACAAACCAACTATTTTTTTTTCATAAAGATTTACCTTCCTATTTCCTTATCTGATTTTAAAATTATTATTTATTATATTAAATCTTAAGATTTCAGAACTTCTCTTAATAAAATTTAGTCCCTTTAAAACTTTAGTTTATTGTTAATATATATTAATTTACATAATGTTATATTCTAACATAATTTCTATTTATGAAAACTCATACGTATTGTCTGTTCTGTTTCAGTTATAATATGCTATATTTGCTCGTTGAGACGTCAAACTCACTACACGATATTTGTATTTTTATTTTCTTCATATAACTAGTTAATTAGGCGACACATTTTATGGGTGAACCAACTTTATTTTCAAGACTCCCAAAACTTCCAGCTTTTAGCTTATGTTGTATTTTGTACTCTAGAGTTGTTTCATATATCACAGGCAGAATCTTAGCTTCTATTTGCATAGTATTTATATATATTTTGAGATAATTGAAATTATATAGTATAGATAATAAAAGCTCTCAAATAAATGTGATTATGAGTTTGGTTACAATCAATACTATTTGTGAGAAATTTATTTATATGTATCATATTAGAGATTTACGGGATGAAATTATTCTCAAAATTCGTGCCGATTACGTACTCCTATCTTAGGGTCGTAACACATATAAAGTATATAAATTTCAAATCATTAATTTTATTATTAAAAATTATTAATTCTGCATTTTATAATAATCTAAAGTGCAACTACTATTTAAGAAAATTATGCGTATGTTTGGGGTTGGGGCCTTTCTCAAGTCCCAACAGACCGTTCTTTTGAAAATGATGTCTTAGCTTTTGGCATTCACAACTTGGAATTTTCAAAACTGAAACTCAATTCTAGTGCCCAGATCACACGTTGATCGGAAGAGGCCCCATGAATAAAATAGAATATTGAAAAGTCTTTGGATGTTAACTTTAGTGGAAAGGGCACATTGATTTTTTTAAAGTATTATTTCACATATGATGCAAAAAAAAAACTTTAATTCAAACTTCATGTACTTACATATATCTCTTGATTCATCAAATGGTGGGTTGACATATTATCATTCTATTTATAATTTGAAATAGCATAAAAGTCGATTTATCACCCGGCTTTGCCGTTACCAAATTAGCAACATCTTGTTCATTGGTATCTTGCATGAATCAAGTGCATGAAACGGCAAAGTTTTTCCATTTAATTGCTTAACACGTACTTTCCATTTCCTGGTTTTAAAGGATTTTAGTTTTTAGTATGATTCATGCAGGAATCAAGTGCATGTGCATCACACCATTCAGATCAATCTAAGGGGTGGGACCCAAATCAGTTCTGAGCTTTTTAACATACACGGTGCAAAACAACCAAAGTGTCATTTGTTAAGTAGGTCCCTTCTCAAATGAGGTTCCCATTATGGGTAGGATGAACAGTAACAAAAAGATAGTCAAGAAATGTAAATTGGGTTCACATAAATGGAAGTGGGAGTGGAAATGTGAAGTGGTGGTTTTGGTTGTTAGATGGAATCTTTTATATCCCTTCTCAAAGCGATTACGACTTATTAGATTAAATTACTTGAATCTCTTATGCTTTACTGTTGAGTATGAGTAGTTTATATTACCTTTCATTAAATCAAAAAAAAAAAAAAATCACTGGAGCAGGCTGCAGTAGAGCTTTTCGGGAAGAATTACTTTCAATTTAACCAGATTTTATTAATTTATAAAAATATTAAATCCATGATATTTTTAAAAATTAATTTTTGTGCTCAATAAAATTTAAAAACTAAAACTAAATAAGAATTGTCTTTCCACTGTTTCTGTTTACATCCAATTTTAATTTCAATTCTAAATTTTATGTTTTTTTTTAATTTCAAGTTTACATCCAACTAAATAAGAGTGCCAAAAACAGCAATTCCCCATTTTTTCCGCGGATTGAATCAATGTTTGAAGGGAAGAGATCCTACTTAACCTCTAATCTAGAGTACCGCGGATTCCTAATACGAATTCAGCCCCTAATGAATATAATACAATTTCCTAAACCACTAATCTATTAGTCAAGGCATCTTCTATTTTTATATAAATATAATACAATTGATTCAATTCGGTTAAATCGAACAAAAATATTTTTAAGTCAAAAATCGAATCACATTGTTTGATTTTCTTAAAAAAAAATTTAGTTTCAATCAATTTTCAATTGATTTTTCAGTTTTTACTACGACTAATCAATTTCATTCAGTTTTGAACGCTTCTTACAATGCACGGTGCAAAACTACCAAAATTGTCGTTTGTTAAGTAGGTCTCTCCTCAAATAAGACTCACATCCATTTAAGTTAATAATAAAAGAAGAAGAGAAAAATTGGAAAAGAAGAGAAAGTTGGACGGTGGTCTTTGCGAAGAAAGAAACAAAAGTCTCTTGGTTTTCCTTTCCTATAATGTGAAGAGGAAAAGGGAAGAAAAATAGTGTGAGTAAAAAAACAAATAGAACCAAAAGAACAGTAGCGCTGCTTGGTGAGAAGAAGAAAAAGGGGTTTCTAGACTTTGTCGGCAAGATAAAATGGGTCAACTGGTTCTGACGAAATTTCAGTATTAGTATATATTATACCGTTGGAGTTTTTTTTTTTTTTTTTTTGCCTTTTCTACTCGCTGCTTTTTTATTCTTACCTAATAGAATTTTCTAGTTGGATTCCATGATATTGGTGAAGGATTTATATTTATTGTGAGTCTTATGTGACTAGAAAAACTATTATCTATTCCATTATCTGATTATAATGAAGAATTTTATTAAATTAGTTTCCGTAATATTTTCATCTCACAATGAGAGATTTTTTTCTTTAAAAATTTTAGTGTCCCTTAATTTATATATTTTTTTATTGTGACTACTTGTTTTACACTAAGATTATATTTCTGCTGATTGAGTTAGTTGCTTTTAATTCGTTTGTGTGTCCCTTAATTATTTGTCACTGACCAAAAGCCAAAGAAAACAGTGTCCCAAAAGCTTAAAAAAATGAATGGAAAGGAAGCCTAATCAAAGTTTAAAATGTAATAAAAATCAAGACATGTAAGAAAACTTTAACTAATTGACTGACTAAGAACTTACCAGAAACGGGAGAGTAGTGCTGTTTAATTTTTTTTTTCAACTTTCCAATTCATGGATTTGAAAAATATACTATTTTTTTGGGTCAAATTATTACATGCATGAAGTGCATGTGCATCAGACCATACGGATCATTTTTGGTGTATAGTGATATACCATCTTCATGCGTTAATGAATGATAGTGTGGGACCCTCTGTGAAATTTCGAGGAAATTACAAAAAGTGTATGGAAAATTAACTATGGTCTGCATCTTTCTATTCTGTATTGGCAATTACCTTTGTCTATAAAGTCTCTGAGTTAGCAATCATTCACTGCAATAATCAATCAGACTTGTCATTAAAAAACTATACATGGCTGTGTGCAACAGATCCAATCCAAAAAGGATAGTAATACTGTTACTATTGTGGCATTCCTTTGCCTTGTTTCCAAATGAGACTGCCAGCCCTACAAGAAACGTAGAAGAGGAGGAAAAAGCTATGCGTCTGAGCCAATGGTGGAATAGCAGTTACTTCAATTTCTCGAATCGATGTCAATGGAAAGGTATTAGTTGCGATGAATTTGGAAGCATTGTAAGAATCAGCTTATACAGCGTGTCTGTCTCGCGACCTCAGTTTCGGGATATCAACTTGACTGCATTCCCCAATTTAGAATATCTGCGCCTTAGTGAAATGTCCCTGGAGGGAAGCATTCCAACCCAAATTGGATCCCTTCAAAAGCTCAAATATTTGAACTTGTTCAATAACAGCCTTACTGGTGAGTTACCTACCACTCTTGCAAATCTCACTCAGATAGAGACACTTATTGTTTCTCACAATAAACTTTCTGGTCCAATTCCATCAAGCATAGGAAAATTAACTCATCTGAAATATTTGTACCTTGGTTTCAATCATCTTCATGGCCCTATTCCTCTCTCTCTGTATGAACTAACTTATAACTTGACTTCTATTGACCTTCAGTCAAATCAAATAAGTGGTTTCATACATCCTAATATTGGAAATTTAGAAGTTTTGACAGCATTAAATCTATCAAATAACAAAATATCTGGTAGTATACCCCTAGAAATTGGAGCCCTTCAAAAACTCAACTATTTAAAGTTGTCCAATAACAACCTCACTGGTGAGTTACCTACCACTCTTGCAAATCTCACTCAACTAGTAGAACTTGGTGTTTCTCACAATAAACTTTCTGGTCCAATTCCATCAAGCATAGGAAAATTAACTTATCTACAATATTTGTCTCTTGGTTTCAATAATCTTCATGGCCCTATTCCTCTCTCCCTGTATGAACTAACTCATGAGTTGACTTCTATTGACCTTCAATCAAATCAAATAAGTGGTTTCATACATCCTAATATTGGAAATTTAGAAGTTTTGACAGCATTAAATCTATCAAATAACAAAATTTCAAGTAGCATACCACCACAAATTGGAAAATTACAAGAGTTGAAAAGTGTCAATCTATCAAGTAATAAAATATCTGGTAGCATACCTCTAGAAATTGGACATCTTCTCAATCTTGAAACTCTAGACATTTCGCATAACAAGATCATTGGGGAGATACCATTTACTCTGGGCAATTTACCAATGTACTGTAGCTTGAATTTAAGCTACAATAATCTCGTTGGTAGCATACCTAGAGAACTTGGTACGCTGAGACACATCAACTTTTCATACAACAATCTCAGTGGCTATGTTCCAAGAGAAATTTCTTGCTCTTTTTATCGTCAAAAATTTGATGGTAATAAAGAGTTAATTGGTCTTGAGAAGAACATTTCTTGTTCTTTCCTTACCTTGACTCCATCTAAAAAGCCAAGGCATTACTTGAAGATCATTCTCACTTTGACAGTTTTCTTCAACATCCTAATTGTTGGGGCTTTGATCCTTTCTTGCTATTTGAACAAGAGAAAAAAAAAAAAAAACAGAAACAAGAGTAGCAAAGAATGGAGACATATTCTCAATATGGAATTATGATGGTAAAATTGCATATGAAGACATCATCAAAGTTACAGAAGACTTTGATATCAAATATTGCATTGGAACTGGAGCTTATGGGAGTGTCTATAGGGCATCACTTCCTAATGGGAGGATTGTTGCCTTGAAAAAACTTCATAGAAGTGAATCTCAAGACCCATCTTTTGCCAAGAGTTTTTGCAATGAGATAATGATGTTGACTGAAATCCGACATCGCAATATTGTGAAACTTCATGGTTATTGTTTACACAATCAATGCATGTTTCTCATCTATGAATACATGGAAAGAGGAAGCCTCTTTTATGTCTTGAGTAACGATGCTGAAGCGGAAGAGTTGAATTGGACCACAAGGGTGAACCTTGTTAAAGGAATAGCATCAGCATTGTTTTACATGCATCATGATTGTAGTCCGGCAATTATTCATCGAGACATAACAAGTAGCAATATTTTGTTGAACTCAAAATTGGAAGCTTTTGTCTCAGACTTTGGCACAGCTAGACTCATTGATCCTGATTCCTCGAATCAAACCCTACTTGTTGGTACCTATGGTTATGTTGCTCCAGGTGAACATTTTAATTCTCATTTTCTATCATTTTATTGAGTTTAAATTAATTTATAAAAATGATTCTTTAATAATATTTCTTGATTCTTGTGTTATTGTAGAACTTGCATACACAATGAAGGTGACTGAAAAATGTGATGTTTATAGTTTTGGAGTGGTGGCATTAGAAACAATAATGGGGAGACATCCTGGAGAGTTGATCTCATCTTTGGAAAAGACTTGTACTCATAACATATTGTTGAAAGATATCTTAGACTCACGTCTCCCTCTTCCCTTGTCAAAAGATGCGCAAGATGTGATTCTCTTAGTCACAACAGCACTAGCATGCTTGCGTCCCACACCAAAGTCTCGACCATCAATGCAGAAAGTGACCAAAGAACTTTCATTTTCCAAGATGCCTTTGCATGTTCAATTTAATGATATTTCACTCCAGCAATTGATTGCTCAAGATATATATTCTGAAGACAAAAGCTAGGAGAGTTTCAAATGGTTTCTTCTAGTGGATTAAAGATTGATGCAGAAGGTCATCTTGTGAACATTAGATATTTTGTTTTCTTTGCTCCGCTCTAAAGTACTAGCACATTTATTCTTCTGAAAATGATGTCTTAGCTTTTGGCCTTCTCAATTCGAAATTTTCAAATGGAGTATTCTCAAGTTTTTAGATGTTAACTTTAGTGGAAAGGGTACATTGACTTGACTACTAATAAATTATGACCTCGTCTTTAAATTTGGCAATTAAATAAAAATATGAGTAAAGACTCATTAATATTATATTAAATAACAAAATAAATTAAAGGTTAAAAAATTTTGGCAAAGGAAATTGCAGAGGAACAATTTGACCTATCCACACCACTCAAAACAAACCAAACACACCATTTAATAATCATCGTATCTAGTCTCAACTGGAAAATTTTGAGAGTATCTATGAGTATAATTGTCATCTTCATAAATCAATGTCCGTTTTATTTTATTATGTATTTAAACTAATAGAAGAAATTAATTATTTTAAAATTCTAAATAGTTATTAAAAGTCACAAAATTAATTTTTACAATTATAGTAATTATAACTAATTTAAAGATTTAGTCATTAATTAAATTTGTATATTATTTTATTTAGTCATAAATAGTTAATTCCTTACATAATTCGTTTGCAGAGCACCAGAGAGAAGGAGTATCTACAATTCACATGTTACTTGCTTCTTATATTATTAAAAGGGAATTCTTTAATTTTAGTATTATTTTACCATATGACAATCTTGCAGGGGTAAAAATAGAGTTGTTACCAGTACTCATACTAAATTTTAACTTTATATTTTATTTTAGTAGATAACATTTTAATTTAGACACAAATATTTGTCACAAATATGTTCGTTTCTACACCTTTATTGTCACATTTAAATATAACGAATAAGAATTTATACTCTCTAGCCATATTTATTACTTAAGGATTTATACTCTCTAGCCATATTTTGAAAAAAATTAAGACCTGTTTGTTTTCTCTATTTTTAATTTTTATTTTTACTGAAAATTGAATACATACATAAAAATATATTTATTTATTGTTTTTTATTTTCATTTTCAAGAAATAATTTTTAAATTTCTAAAAATTACGAAAACGTCAAAAAAAATTTTAAAATTTTAATTTTAAACTATATCCACAATATTTTACTATTTATATAATTATAAAATAATAAAAATAAAAATAAAGTAAAAATATAACTATATAATTAAAAAAATTAAAAATAAAAACACAAATCAAACATTTTTAAAAATATAAAAACTAAAAAATAAAAATTATTTTTTAAAAAATAAAAATAAAATATTTTTCCAAACCAAACACACTTAAATTTTTAAGTTGAACAAACCATAAATGGTCCACTTGCAGGACAAGCGGTTCAGCCCTTTTCTTTTAAAATAAGTCTAATTTTATAAATCTATGTCCACCAAATATGCAGATTAAATGGGCTTGCAAACTTTGAATAATTTTAACAGTACCGCCTATAATGATTCGATATGCACTTTGTGATTATTTAGTTAAAATGAATTGAATAACCTCATTAAATTATTTTTTCTGGGTTCCTATATATAAATAAATATTACTAGGGAATGAACTTATAAATTACATGGCACTTGCATCTTTAATTTTTAAGATTGAATAGTTTGATATTAAGAAATTTGTATATTAACAATTTAACAAAATAATCATATAACTCGTTGGATTTGAGTCAAATTGAAGTTATTTGTTCATATACTCAAGAGGTTTTTTTTTATTGGTAGGTGGAAGCAATGTGGAAGTAGCAAATAATATAATCAATCCAACTTGATCTTCTTAAAAAATAAATTTGTTGGCTTAGCCTAATCCACTTGAGTTGGAGCTTGCGAAAAACCCTTGTGCCTAAATGGGCTATTGGTGGCTCTAAACCCAAGTAAATATGTTCCCTGGCAGTGCTTAGGTGATTTTAATGAGATTTTACACTATCATGAAAATTAAGGTAATAGATTTCATAGCAATAATGGTATAACACTTCAGAAATTTTATGGTGAATAACGAACTAGTGGATTCTCCCCTCAAAGGAATGCTTATTCACCTGGTGTAACATGAGGAAAGTGAGTGGAGTGAAGGAAAAAATTGGTAAACATTTAGCAAATGAAAGTTGAAATAATTACTACCTGGAGGCAAGTGTTCTGGCCCTCCCAACAATTTGATTAGACAATAGCCCTCTTATTGTGACAACAAAGCAAATGGGAGGGAAAAGAAAATCCTTCATGTTTGAAGCTTGCTGGGTGAATCATGATGATTTTAGGGATGGTTGACCAAAGTTGGAGAGAAGAGTCCTTACCAAGGTGTTTCAAGAAGACTAAAAGGGGTGATGGGAAATTTGGAGGTGTGAAAGAAGAACTTGAGAAGACAAGATGTGCAGATTAGAAGATTAAGAGCAAAATTGCAGTTTATGTTGAATGGTGAGCTTACTAGAACCATTATGGCAGAAATTAAAAGTATTAGAGGGCATATTAGCAAAATTTGGGAGCAAGAAGAGAAGTATTGGCCACAAAGAGCAAGGCTTAAGTGGCTAAAAATTGTTCTACCAGTCTAGTATGCAGAGGAGAAGACAAAACAACGTTTTAAGAATAAAAAATGACAATAGTGAGTGGAAAGAAGGGCAGCAGAATATTCAATACGTTATGCAGGATTTTTTCAAGAACTTGTACAAGACTTCCAACCCTCGGCCTTTGCATGGGTTAGAGGGAATAATTCCTAACAATATAACTTGAGATGAATGAGTTGCTTCTAAAACATGTTATAGATGCAGAGATAGAAAATGCTGTTTTCAACCTTGGAGCGATGAAAGCACCGTGTCCAGACAGAATCAATGGAGTGTTCTATCCAAAATCATGGGAGATCATAAAGGATGAGGTATGTGCAGCTATTAAAAATTTCTTTGAAGGGGGTCATTTCCCAAGTGATTTTAATTAAATTCATATTAACCTAATACCAAAGGTGCAAAACCCAGAGATGGTAAGTCAAGTCAGGCCAATTAGTTATAGAAATTTTATCTATAAAATTATTAAAAAAATCATGGTTAATCGTATGAAGAGCCATTTAAATGGGGTGATTTCTCAAAACCAAAGTGCTTTTTAGGTAGAAGACTAATTCAGAACAACATAGTGAATGTCCAGGAGGCTTCAACAAGAACAAAAATAAACATTTTATGGCTATCAAGATCAATATGAACAAAGCCTATGATAGATTAGAGTGGGAGTTTCTCAAGAAGGTGATGAATGTCATGGGTTATAATCAAAAGTCAAACTAGCTATGATGTGCATTATGACTGTGAGCTGTAGAATTAATATCAATGGTGTTTTGGGTCCTAAATTCATACCCCAAATGGGTCTTAGGCAAGGAGACCCGTTATCCTTATTTATATTTGTTTATAAGTGCAATAGAGGTTCTATCTAGGCTTATGTCTAAAGCTGTAGAGAAAGAGATAACTGTATTAAAGATTGCAAAAAATGCTCTAGAATTATCCCACCTTCTTTTTGCTGATGATTTTATTTTCTTTACAAAAGCAAACAAACAAAATACAGAATGGATTACAGCTATTCTAGAGAAGTATTTTGATACTTTAGGACAAACGATGAACAAGGATAAATCAGGGATTATCTTCAGCAAGAGTACCCAAGGTTCTCCCAAACAAGAAGTGGCAGGAGAACTTAACATGCCCATTTGGGACAATCCAGGGAAACATCTTAGTATGCCTGCAGTATGGGGAAGATCAGGAAAATAGGCTGTCGATTGGGTTATGGAAAGGGTGATACAATAATAGACTGGTTGGAAAAATATATTTCTTTCTCAAGGTGGTAAAGAAGTTTTGACAAAGGCAGTGATCCAAGCAATTCCAACCTATGCCATGTCTATTATCCTTCTCCCAAAAAAACTTTTGTGCAAAGTTGTGTTCGGAAGTGGCAAAATTCTAGTGGAAAAGCAATGGTAATGAGAGAGGAATTCATTGGGTTAGGTGGGAGAAGCTAACTATGAAAAGGAAGGATGGAAGAATACATTTCAAAGAAGTTAGGTCCATGAATATTTCTTTACTAGCTAAACAAGCTTAGAGAATGTTGGAAGATCTTGACTCCCACTGGGCACAAACCCTTATGCAAAAGTACTGTCACAACACAAATTTGAAACCGCCAAAATAGGTAGGTGTTGTTCATGGGGGTGGTTAAGCATCTTAGAAGGTAAAGAATTTCAGTTTAAACATTGTTCATGGAGGGAGGGAATCGGGAGCAGAAAAATATATGGAGGGATAAATGGCTTAGAAGTGAGACTGTGCGGAAAATTTATCTAATAGTTGTTTGGAAAATGTGTCCTCCCTTGTTGATTGCTCTTCTAAAAATTGGAAAGGAGTGATAAGAGAGATGGTTCCTAGGCAAGTGGTTGAGGAGATTATGGCTCTTCCCATTCCAGAGGTAGATACTAAAGATAAGCCTTTCTCTGATGACGGAGTATACAGCGTCAAGAAGGGCTATGAACTTACTAAGTGTAATGAATCTGATAATAGCAGGGTTAAGGCATCATCCTCTGCATCTGTCAACCCTAAGTTATGGGGCTGGACTTGGAATTCTAGAGTGCCCAAAAAATAAATTTCATCTGCAAAATTTTAAACAACGCTTTATCCAGTAGAGCTAATCTCTTCCGGAAGAAGATAACTAGCGAACCCCTATATCCTATTCGCGATTGAGAATAAGAAACTCTGAAACATCTATTCCTAAGATGCAGTTGGGTAAGACCAACATGGTTCGGGGCCGATATTCAATGCTCCCAAAACATTACCAGGATTGAAGACTAGATGAGTTTAAAAATTGAGAAGTACATGCAATTGGGGTCTGAAGCCTATGGGATTGTAGACAAATTGTTTATAATCCTATGGTTTATATGGAAAGAAAGAAACGATTTCATCTTTGAGAAACAGAGGATAAACCGAAGCAGATTTATCAACAAATCACAGAGTCTTTACACATGCATAACTTCTATAACAAATCAGATAAATTCCACTGTCCCTCAAGGACGACAAAGAAGAGTGGAAAGTGAGAAGAAGTGGCGCTTACCTCCACTAGGCTGGGCAAAAATAATACAGATGCGGCCTACCTAAGCTCTACTTTGAAGTGTCACTTGGCAACTGTGGCTAAATATTCGGATGGGAAGATGTTGACAGGAATTACTGAATCATGTTTAGCCGTGTCAGCGTTATAAGCAGAAGCGAAGGCCATGGACTCTGCAATGGTTCTAGCAAGCAATTTGCTGATGAGAGATGTGGTTTTCGAGTCAGATTGTAAAAATTTAATTGATGTTTGTAACGGGAAGATTAATGTGGGGAATATCTGCCATATAAGGCAACAAATTGAAAGCTTTGGGTTTGACGGAGGATCTTACCGGTTCGAACGTACTCCAAGAGAAGGAAGTTTTGTTGCTTATCTGATGGTTTGAGGAAGCTCATGGTGGAGGACGCAAGAATCTGTGGTACGAATGTTCACCAAAGAAGAAGGATGGAAGATTCGGGTCCTCCAGTGCGTGCCTCTAGTTCATCTGGGTCTTGTGGAATGAAGCTATTTTGGATGAATCCCGCGAGAAGCTCGCCCAACGCTAGATCTGAAGTGAGTTCTATCGAAGGAGGAAGAAGATGGCTCTGGAGTTTGTCTGAGTTAGCGGCTGTCTCCGTGGTGGTTTCAGGCTTTGTCTATGTTTTTTTTTTGGCTTATGCAGTCGCCAAAAGAAATTAAATAAATAAAAGAAAAATAAAATAAGGACAGGCGAGATGACGCTACAAGAAGTATTAAATAATAAATAAAAACAGATGCAACAAGTGAGTGGGGAGAAATTTGTGGTGCACACTTCCTTCACAATTTGTCACTATAATTGAGAATTATATTATTTTAAAATATATAAAAGTTTTTTTGTTTATTACTATGAACATACTGAGCTGAAAGTTTGAAGGAAAAGAAAAGGGGGCATGAACAGCTTGCTTGTTTGATCAATTCCAGGGTTCCATTCCTTCATCTCTAGTACAAAGATAAAGACGAAAATGACAAAGCAGTAAATCCATATACTTTAATCTGTTTTTTTTTAATAAAAAAATAACAAGATTTTATTAAAAATAAAACACAACGGCATTTATAATAATTATAAAAATTTTAAATATATATAATTTTTTGTTGAAATAAAATGTAAATAAACACTCAACTGATAAGTTTACCATTATTACTTGTTCTCATATACTAATAATCAATATTTATTTAATTTTTTTTTTATATGTACAACTCATCTAAAACTAATTCATGGATTTTTGTTTACATAAAAAACACTATATAAACTATAACTAATTTTGAAGTATACAAATATAATATTCATTTATTATTTATATTCACGATTACAGTAATTTCATACATGTTATAAAAAAACACACAATTTATTACGACAAAATAATCAGGGTGTTATCATCTATTTAACTCAAATAGACTAATAAAAAAAATAGTACGTAAATTAATTTTAATCAAACAAATGATTAAAAAAATCAACATATTAACATGCTTCCATTAAAAAAAAAGGCAGTTTCTAGACATATATCTATACTTCAATGATGCTAACTTGTATAATAAAAAAGTAACACTAAAGACTAAATATATAATTAGGAATGAAAAAAAAACTAATAAACAATATAATTGCCTTAAAGTTTGTTTGAACAATCCACAATGGGATCACGAAATCTAACAGCAATGGAACAGACAACTCGGACCACAAAATCTAAGAGGGGACCACTCTTTTCATTTCCAGTTTCTTTCTATCCAATTGAAGCAGTTTTACCAATCGCAATAGTCTTCAGGCCATTAATTGGAGCTCTAAGTGCTGATTTGGCGGCAAAAAAATTTTCGGTGGTTTACCATTATTACTTATTTCTAGAAAACTAATTAAATGTATTATTTTACTATGTGTTGCAACAACAGTAACTTCAGTTCAAACTTTATGTACAGGATACATCTCCTAATTTAGTAAATTGTGGATCGAAATATCATCAAAGGGCAATGTCAATGGAGGCTAAGAAGAACAAAAACTTGGTAGGCCTTAGAAACCAGTAGCTTGTTACCCACTTGTTGCATTGTTGGTTGTAACTTGGGCTATTAATGGGGGCATGCTATTGCAATAGTTGCCGTAATAACTACATCTTGAGCATCTTTCCAAGAACAGGAAACATTTAGGGGGTGTTTGGTATAAAGAAAATTTTTAAATTTCTGAAAATCTGAATATAGGAATTGAAGATTCTTTTGTTTGGTTTCAAAATAAAAATTCTGATTCCCAGAAAACTTCAATTTTTGAGAATGTTTTTTAAGTAAGATTCCCATAAAAAGATTACCATGGAGGGGGGTGGGAATTGGTGATTTCCATGAAGGTGGGAATCTTTATCAAAAATAAAATATAAATTTATCCTTCAATATTTTATATAAATTTTTTATAAAAATAAATTTAATTGTTAATATGTTTTTTAATAATTTTAAAATTAATATAAAATTAATAAATTATTAACAATAATTTATTATATTTTTTGTTAAAAAAATAAACAAACAAAAAAATTTAAAAAAATAAATAAATAAGAGTATTTTTAAAAGCTATATACATAAATAAAGATTCTTAGAAAATATTATTTATACATTCCCAGCCATCTTAAAAGTCAACCAAACACATTTTACACATTCCCAGGAATTATTATTCCCATCAATCATGTTTCCCAGAAAACATGATTCCTAGGAACAAAAAATTTTGTCATATACCGAACGCCCCCTTAGACGTGACTCTAGTATATCTTTGGATATCTTTCAAAATTATCCTTTCAAATTCAGGAGACTGCTCTGTTAAAAAGGAAATAAACTCTTTTGGATGCATCCTCACCATTATTTGTAATGCCACCACTCTAAAACTATAAACATCACATTTTTCAGTAACAGATACTGTATAGGCAAGTTCTGTAATAAATTAAGAAATTGACATAAATTGTTAAAAGAATTTATTTGTTTAAGAAAATAAAAAAAGAAGAAAAAATGAGTAAATAATTTATACCTTTGACCAAACAAAAAATTAGTATTTGTTTACTCTGCATACTCTATATTTAAATTCCCCAATTCAACTTAGTTAATCAAATGAATAGAAAGACAGGGAGGAAGAGAAACTTACCAAGGCCAATATATCCATAAAGTACCAACTGGAATAGTATCATTACAGGAATCAGGATCAAAGAGTCTTGCTGTGCCAAGTCTGAGACAAATGCTTCCAATTCTGCGTTCAACAATATAATGCTAGCTGAAATTTCTCGACGAACAATGGCCGGGGTACAATCATGATGCAAGTATCAGATTTGCCCTCTTGCTCCAATTCAACTCTTGAACTTCAATATCAGTACATAAGGCATAAAATAGGCTTCCTCTTTTGAAGTACTGATAGACTAGAAACATACATAGATTGTGCAAACAAAACGCATAAAGCTTAACAAAATTTTGATGACAAATATTTGTCAACATTTTTCCTTCATTGTGAAAACACTTGTCTGAAGGAATAAGACCAATAAGATTATTGGAACTCAAATTGAAGGTGGAACTATTGGCAAGAATCCCTATTTAGTGATCCCAAATTCTTTAGGCTCCCTATTTCCCGAGGAATTGGACCAATCAAATTATTGGAACTCAAATCCAAGATGGACAATTTGGCAAGATTCCCTATTTCTAAGAGGATGAAGCCCCTGATTTGATTGTAAGAAACACCAAGCTGCACTAACTGGGTGAGATTTAGAATTATGTATAACTGACCATATATAGAACAAATTGTAGGATAAACAGAGATGGGTGAGACTGGTCTTGAGACCCAAAGTTGAAGAAAAGGAACCATTGAAAATGTTTCCACTTAAGTCCAACGTGACAAATTCCTTCAAAACTGATTGGCCTTCTTCAAAATAGCTTAAGTCCAACGTGACAAATTCCTTGATTTTAACTTGCCCGGAAATAGCTTGAGACGTGAATTAAAGAGCAGAATTGATTGGCCTTCTTCAAAATGCTTAGGTAGAATATACTTATCATGTCAAAGCTTCGTTCTTTCTTTGTAAATCCTTGCACTCTCATAAGCTAAAAGCCAGAATTCATCCAATTCATTCAACTACAGTAGTCTTTTATCTATGGTCGGCTTTATATCATAATTCAAAGCCTTCACAGCCCAAAAATCACGATGTTGGAGCTCTACCGGAAGGTGACATGATTTTTCAAACACTAATTGGTATGGTGACATGCCAATAGGTGTCTTATATGCAGTCCGGTATGCCCAAAGTGCATCATCTAACTTATTTGCCCAATCTTTTCTCGCATTGTTCACTGTTTTCTCCAATATCCTTTTCAATTCCCGGTTGGACAACTCTACTTGTCCGCTTGTTTGTGGGTGGTATGGTGTGGCGACTTTATGAGTGACTCCAAACTTGACAAGGATAGCATTGAACTCTTTGTTGCAAAAATGAGTACCCCCATCACTAATGATAGCTCTAGGGGTCCCAAATCGTGTAAAAATGTTCTCTCTCACAAAACCAACCACCACTTTTGCATCATCTCTAATAGTTGGGATAGCTTCCACCCACTTGCTCACATAGTCAACCGCTGCTAAAATGTACTTGTTGTTGTAAGACGATGGGAAGGGTCCCATGAAGTCAATCCCCCACACATCAAAAAGCTCAACCTCTAGAAATCCCTTCAAAGGAATCTCATTTCTCTTGGACAAGTTTTCAGTTCTTTGACATTTTTCACACTTCATTACCCAAGATCTTGAGTCTTTGAAAATAGTGGGACAAAAGAAACCACTTTGCAAAATTTTCATAGCGGTCCTCTCACCACCAAAGTGTCCTCCATATGGTGAATTGTGGTAATGAGTCAATATCTCCTCAATTTCCTCTTCCGGAACACATCTTCTTAGAATTCCATCTGATCCTCTTTTGAAAAGATAGGGCTCATCCCATATATAATATTTAGCATCATTAATGAGCTTCTTCCTCTGTTGTGCATTGAAGTCCTTTGGAATCTTGTTGGCGGCCTTGTAATTTGCTATATCCGCAAACCAAGGTGCCAGTTGCACCATCATCAGCCTCTCATCCGAAAATTCTTCTTAAATTGGCAACTCATCCTTTGCTTGATCCTCCACTTGTGGAATCCGAGACAAATGGTCGGCTACCACATTTTCCACTCCCTTTTTATCCATGATGTCAAAATCAAATTCTTGGAGCAGCAGTACCAATCTAATGAGCCTTGGTTTGGCATCCTGTTTAGTCATGAGATACTTCAAAGCAGAGTGATCAATGTAATAACCGTAAAATTTAACGAAAATTTCAATTAAAGGAAATTTAGAATAAAAGAGAGAATTTTGAAAATATGAGAATTTATGTTTTGGCGCGTACTTTTTATTTTTAAATGATAGTATTTTGCTTTAAGCAAATATATTTTTATTTATATAGAAATGATTATGATTTGTTAAAAGTAAGTGGACTTTTAAGTAAAAGAAGTATTGTGTTGCTTAAAATAATTATATCGGCCTCTAATGAATTTTTATGGTATTTTTAGAAATATTCTTTCTTTTAATATGAATAAAGATATTTGTTTTGAAATTTGTTTTATTATGATTTTTATCAAGAAAAATCGTGATTTAAGAGTTTAACTAAAAATTTATGAGAATGAAAATTTTTAGAAATTTTTGGGATATTTTATGATGAAAAACGAAATTTATATGAATTTTTATAAAAGAAAATCTAATTATTAATTAATTAATAATTATAAAAAAAACGAAAGGTGATAAATGAAACCGGGGGCACAATTTTAGAAGGAAAGAAAAAAAAAACAGAGAGGAATAGTGCTGCATAGTGAGTGAATAGTGACCTCAAATTTTATCTTTTGATTTGGAGTGCTTAAGGGTTTCCGATATCAAAACTGAAAATATTATTAGATTCAGGACGAAGAGTAATTTAGTTTTGACCGATTAGTTTTTCAAATCAACCGTTAAATCACCGTAGAACTGAAGTAAAAAATCTCGGTAAAAGGTAAGTTTTGAAAAATTTTACTTAAAAACTTCTAATTAGAAATCTGACTCTGTAGATGGATTCAGAAACTAGATAAACATTAGGATATGAAATTGTTTTGTTGATTTGGTAAAATTTTTGTGACGGTGAATAGTATTTTTCCGGCGATGAATAGTGATGGTGAATAGTATTTTTCGGCGAGTGAATAGTATTTTCCGGCGGTGAATAATGACTAAACTCCCGAAGTTATTTTTCAAGTTTTTGGACCTTCCGGACTCGATTTTGGGGTTTGTTTTACCGAATTCAGACCAGAAACGAGGATTTTAGAGCTGTCCAATCTGGAGCCCTTACCTATGAGTGGGTTTTTCTTACTATAGCACATGTTTTACGAATTCGGTTTATAACTCTCTCGTATGATTTTAATTAGTTGGAATGTATGCTAAATTGTTTTACCGCTTTGAAAACCAATATGTTTCAATCATGTTAGAAATTATAAATTTCAATCCTAGTTGAACCTAAGTATGCAGGGCAAGCATCTAGGCTGATAATTCTCCATTGAGCTAGATTTATATAAATGCGAACTTAGTCATAGAAATGAATTAAGTTAGCCATGAAATGATTTGATGCATGACGAACATCTATGCGACGTCTACGGACGATCTATGTTTAAAGGGAAAATTTATGATGATAAAGGTCTCCATGGAAATCCATGGATGAGACATATTTTAGAACGGAGTTTTATGCATGAAAAGAGTTAGATGGAGAATTATAGCTTTATTATAATGTTATTGAAATGTTTTACTTTAAACTCTTTGAATAGCATGTTTTCAAATGTTTTCTATTGGAAGAACCCTTTTAGATCACTGTTAGCTAGCCGCAGGTAGTGCTAGCCCTGGTGCACCATGGTCATGTTAAGGCTTCGGCCTAAGATATTGTGACGGGCTTATGACTGCCTGAGTCACAAAATTTAGGGTGGATTTATGTCTACGCCTACAGTGATTGCCACACCCTTGCTATGTTCTTGGAGAATTTAGGGTGGACTTATGTCTACGCCTACAATGATTACCCTCCCCTTGCTATGTGCTTGGAAAAGATGATAGATCTGTTAGGAAAGACCTCCAATAGACTAGTGCATTTTTCTTAAAGATTAAATAACTTCATTTATTACTTACCATGTATAATTGATTTGCTTTACGGTTACTGATTTAATCCTGTTTTATCTTTTGAACATACATTTGAACTGTTTAGCTTTTCTTTCAATAAACTATGGTTAAATGCTTAATGTTTCTATTATTATCTTTACACTTTGATTTCAATTATTAAACTCATTGTGAAACATTCGTGCTTGGTTTGCCCTGTTTCTGTTATAGTGTGATTTAGTGTGTGTTTGGATTGGCTTTTGGGGCAACGCAAACGTGATTTTGGAGCAATTTGCAGAAGCAACATTTTGTTGCTTTTCGCAAAATCCCGGTGGAAACGTGATTTTGTTGCTTTTGAACGCTTACACAAACACACCCTTACCCATTCACTGAGATGTGATTTCACCCTTCTTCTGTTTTCCTCCCCACAGATAGTCAAAGAGACTTTGATCCAGCTACAGCTTCGTAGGAGGCTGAAGATAGCGTTGGTGAGCCCCAGTTTGGACAAGGCTCTTTTGTACTGTTTGTCTAGTTTAGTTTATGTCAAGTGTACCTCCATGAATTTACAGGCAGGATTCTCGCTTCTTACGTATTTTGATGTATTGTTTAGAAAATGGTTTTATGTTTTACAACGATGTTTGTATTATGAGGCCATGGGCCAAGTTGAATCACGGATGTTGGATTCATGAGATATATATATATATATATATATATATATATATATATATATATATATATATATATATATATATACAGTATTTTCTTATATATTGGATGTGGCATATGTGGCCAGTTATATTTATTATGTACTCTGGATTGTGTGCTGGATGTTTGTGCATGCTATGTGTTAGGCTTACGGCTAGGGGAAAACCCTTATGCCGTGCCGGTCACGTGTTCCATCATTTGGGGTCGTGACAATTAGTGTACACAATAGTTTTTGAGCCAATCAAGTAAGATCTAAATTTGTCAAAAGCAAAAACTACAGCAAGCAATTCCTTTTCAGTCATGGTATAGTTTAGTTGAGCATCATTTAACACACGACTAGCATAATAAATCACATGTAGCATTTTATCCTTTCTTTGACCCAAAATGGCCCCCACCGCATAGTCACTTGCATCACATATTAACTTAAAGGATAAGCTCCAATCTGGAGGTGCAATGACTGGAGCAGTGGTGAGCTTTTCTTTCAAAATTTGGAAAGCATTCATACACTCATCATTAAAAACAAAGGGGTTATCCACTCCCAAGAGTTGACACAAGGGTTTTACAATTTTTGAAAAATCCTTAATGAATCTCCTATAGAAACCCGCATGTCCTAAGAAGCTTCTAACACCTTTCACATTCAGGGAGGGGGAAGTTTTTCAATTACTTCAATTTTAGCTCTATCAACTTCTATTCCCCTAGATGAGATCTTATGACCAAGAACTATTCCTTCCCTAACCATAAAATGACATTTTTCCCAATTAAGAACAAGGTTAGTTTCTTGGCACCTTTTTAGGACACATGCAAGATTTTTCAAACAATTATCAAATGAATTACCAAATACAGAAAAATCATCCATAAATATCTCAATAAACTTTTCAGTCATATTAGAAAATATGGAAAGCATGCACCTTTGAAAAGTGGTGGGTGCGTTATACAACCCGAAAGGCATTCTCCGGTATGCATAGACTCCGTATGGACAATTAAAAGCCTTCTTCTCTTGGTCCTTCGGATCGACTACAATCTGGTTATACCCGGAGTAACCATCAAGGAAACAATAAAAGGAATGACCCACCAATCTTTCCAACATCTGATCTATGAATGGTAGAGGAAAATGATCTTTTCTTGTAGCCGCATTCAACCTTCTATAATTAATACAAACTCTCCATCCTGAAACTGTCCTTGAGGGAATGAGCTCATTCTTCTCATTAGCAATAACCGTTATCCCTCCTTTCTTCGGGACTACTTGGACCGGACTCACCCATGGACTATCGGAGATTGGGTAAATGATACCTGCATCTAAAAGCTTCACAACCTCCTTTCTCACAACTTCCTTCATGTTCAAGTTAAGTCTTCTTTGAGGTTGCCTAACTGGCTTGAAGTTGTCCTCCAAAAGTATTTTGTGCATGGAAAATGAAAGACTAATTCCCTCAAGTCAGCTATGGTCCACCTGATTGCAGATTTATGGTCCCTAAGCACCCTCACCAACTTCTCTTCCTCCAAGGGGTTCAATCCACTATTAATGATCATGGGAAATGAAGAATCCACTCCAAGGAAAGCATAGCGGAGATAGGAGGGGAGTTCCTTCAATTCTAGCTTAGGTGTTTCTCCCTTGTCTTGAATTCGTACATCCTCCACAATCTTGTCTTCCTTATCATTCAAAACTGGACATGCCTCAAGGGATTTGAACATCTTCTCCCTTTCTTCTTCCTCAAACATCTCCTCCTCTAAATTTTCAACAATAAGGGCTGCCTCCAAAGAATCCTCAAAAGATTGTTGAACCCTCTCATTTGTCAATGACTCAATTAGGTCCACTTTCAAACATGATTCTTTATCACTTGAATGTCCCATTGCCTCAAAGAAATTAAATGTAACCTTCTCATCGTGGACTCTAAGCATGAGCTTTCCTTTTTGCACATCAATTAAAGCTCTACCCATAGCTAGGAATGGCCTTCCAAGGATTAAAGGGGTTTTACTATCTTCCACCATGTCCAACACCACAAAATCTGTCGGAAAGATAAATTTATCTATTTTCACCAACAAGTCCTCCACAACACCATAAGGATATGTAATGGATCGATCCACTAATTGAAGAGAAATCCTTGTGGGCTTAACTTCACCAATTCCCAGCTTCTTGAAAATAGAGAGGCATTAAATTGATACTTGCCTCAAGATCACACAAGGCCCTCCCTATGTTTAAGTGACCAATAGCACAAGGGATAGTGAAGCTACCCGGGTCCTTCATCTTAACCGGTAATTTCCTTTGGATTATTGCGCTGCACTCTTCTATGAGCATAACCGTCTCCTCTGCCTTCCACTTCCTCTTATTGGAAAGAATCTCTTTCATGAACTTGGCGTAGGATGACATTTGTTGAAGCGCTTCAGCAAATGGAATGTTGATTTGCAATTTCTTGAACACTTCCAAGAATATAGAGAATTGTTGCTCTGTTGCCTCCTTCTTTAACCTTTGAGGATATGGTGTTTTAAAATATGGGGGGAACTCCTTGGGGTTGTCAACTTCTTCAAGAATTTGCCTTTTAGTCTTCTTCTTGGCAAACTCTTCATCCACCAATTTTTCCTTCTTTTGGTCTTCAAATTGCACAACTTTAGGACTTGAGGAAATGTCTTGTGGAATTCCCATTGCTTCATTGGTTGCATCTTGAATGATTACCTTATCAACTCCCTCATCAACTTTCTCTTCTTTTCTCTCTTTTTCTTGGGGAGCCACTACCTTTCCACTTCGTGTGGTGATTGCCTTGTATTCTCCCTTTGGATTTTTCTCGGTGTCTCCCGGAAATGTTCCTTGGGCTCTCTCATTCATTTGCTTTGCCAATTGGCCTACTTGATGTTCTAAGTTCTTGATCAAAGCCTCTTGGTTCTTCATTACCGCTTCTTGCCCTTTCATGAATTGAGCTAGCATATTCTCCAAGTGGCTTGTCTTGTCTTGGGGTGGTTTGCTTTGAGAGTTAGACTAAAAATTAGAACCTTGCCTTTGTTGACCTTGTTGTCCTTGTCTCCAACCAAAATTAGGATGATTGCGCCATCCCGGATTATAAATGTTAGAGAAAGGATTGTTTCTAGGTCCTTGATTACCCATGAAGTGCACTTCCTCTTGCCCCAAACTCCCAATACTTGGTATTTCACAATTACCATTTACATGGTCACCTCCACAAAAATCACAAACTAATGGTTGTGCTTGGACAATTTGTGCATGGGAATTATGTGTTTGGACGGACCCCAATTGTTTGATAAGTGCAGCCATTTGTGCTATAAAGGCATTATAAGCATCGAGCTCCAAGACTCCTTTCTTAGATGTCAATCGAGAACTAGGCATTTGATAATCATTAGAGGCCATAGTTTCAATCAAGTCCCATGATTCTTCTGGAGTTTTGAGGCTTAGTGATCCACCCGCAGCCGCTTCTATCATGCTTCTTGTGTTTCGGTTAAGACCATTACAAAAAGTGGATATTTGATGCCATAATGCAAATTCATGATTGGGACAAGAGTTTAGCATTGCCTTGAACCTCTCCCATGCTTCGTATAAAGACTCTCCATCCTTTTAGGTAAAGGCATTGATCTCTGACCGAATCTTGATCATTCTAGATGGTGGAAAGAAACGAGCCAAGAACTTACTCACCAAATCATCCCAAGCCACTATGCTCCCGCGGTGTTGGGATTGAAGCCATGCTTTAACTCTATCCCTCAAGGAAAAAGGGAAGAGCCTCAATTGGATAGCATCCTCCGAAGCTCCATTAATTTTTAAAGTGTCACACAATTCGAGGAATGAGCCGATATGAGCATGAGGGTCTTCGCTCTCTAATCCCCCAAACTGGTCTTGCTATATGAGATGAAGAAGTGATGCCTTTATTTCAAAGTTATTCGCAGCCACCGGAGGTCGGACAATACTTGTGGCACATCTTTCAGCTGTTGGAGCAGTAAAATCTCCCATTGTCCTCCTTGGAGGACCATTTCCATCACCAGTTGCAGCCATAACTACTCTTGGTTCCTCTACTAGCGGCTCTTGCACACTAGAAGATGCTTGTTCTTTATTCTTTCTTTGTCTAGTTCTCTTTCTATTCTTTTTAGCAGTGCGTTCAACTTTTGGGTTGTACACAAGTTCACTTGGGTCAATTTTACCTCGCATACAAGAGAAAGAATTGAATGAGAAACAAGACCAGATTTAGCAAACATAAATTACAACTAAAACAAAAATTAATGCAACAATTCTAAGAAACACAAGGAAAATAAAAATTGAAAACAGAAAAGAAAATGTGTCTAAATTAGGAGTCCCCTTTGGTACTTGTGATATTGGCACACTGATCCCCGGCAACAGCGCCAAAAACTTGATGCGATTTCGGCAAGTATACCTAGTCGAATGCAAGTAACAACGGTGGTGAGACCGAGTATCGTTCTCAAGGATCGCAGACAAGTATCACTTCGTAAATTGAACCACTATTTAGACTTTCGTTTGGAAAGAAGGGAGCTCAATTGTAAACATTCAATTAAACAAAGAGTAAAAAATTTTGAAGTTCTTTTAGGAATTTTATCAAACACTTGATAAGTGAACAGAAATTTGATTCACAATTAGATGAAATGTCAGGGTTAGACTACACCAATCATCCCTCAATTGCTATGAAATGGTTATTAACACAAGTCCTAGTTCAATTATGAAAATCAATCCTTCTAATTACCCAAACCCTAATTCCTTAGGTGGATTGAGCCTAAACCCCCAAATTAAACCCTAATTCCTTAGGTGAATAAAAGAGAATATTTGCATTAAGAATCAAGACTTATAGATTACTAGCACTTCATGACCTATTCCTAAATTCATGAATTACTAGGTATTTGATTCCATGAGCATGCATTAGCATCAATTTTTCAATTGTCTACCAAAGCAACAAGACATTCCAAGGTTGATCAAGCCAAGAAAAGCATTAAGAGTATATTCAAATACTCATAAAGAAGAAGAGACTTGCATTAAAACCAAATCAAAATACAATCAAGATCAGAAAAGTAAACATCTAACCCCAACAAAAGGGGATTTAGCTAGACATAATGGAAGAAACTACACAAGAAAAGAAAATGAAGAAGAAAATCCAAGCAAACTCCATGAAGATCCTTCTTGAAGCCCTTGGAGAGAAAGTTTCCTTGCTTTTTTAGGTCTAGCCGTTTTTTCCTTCCAGCTTCCCTTTTATTTTACCCAAAATGAGTATTTATACTCCCAGGTAAAAACTGGGATCTGCGCTGAGCCAAGTTTTTGCTGCGCTCAGCCAAGCTCTGGGGCATTTACTTAGTTTCTCGGGTGCTTCTGCACTCAGCCAAGAATGGCTGCGCTCAACCAAAGTACTCCAGAATGGAAATCAATTTTCTCCTCCTGTGCTGAGCCAATCTTTTGCTTGGTTCAGCCAAACCTTCCAGCATGCAATTTGGGCCTCAAATGGTCTTTGATCCAACTCGTTCCATCTATGCAACCACCTGCAACATTCAAAAGCAATTCAAAAATACTAAAAATAACCAAATAACTAACATGACAACTAAATAAAAACAAAGCAAGAAAATTTGGCAAAACAAATCTAAAAGATTTATAAGAGCAACAAAACTATCCAATTAAAGCACTCAATAACTAGTAAAATAGTATATTATCAATCTACATGTGAGCTCATTCACATGAAACCAAACAGCATAACTATCCTAAATTTTTCCCAATTAACTCAGATTACGTGGATGAAAGAGAAAGTAAATGGACCAGCAACCCTGGTGTTACTGAGTATTTGCCGCGCAAAAGTCTTTATAATTATAATCTGCCGGAACACCAAAGAACAAACTTAGAAAAGCAACCTGTAAGAAGAGAGAGAAGGGACATGAGTTACAGGGCATTTTGGGAGAGGAACAAAGTTGTAGCTGAAGCTGACTCTTGGATTTGAGAAAGTTTGTGAATGAGATTACTGTTATCCAAAACATCCCTGGTTTGCAGTCAGATTAAAAGAGAGGCTCTTATTGTTTGGCAATTTCCCAGGGACGACTGAGTGAAGGTTAATGTGGACAGGTCAGTTTTGACTAAAGGAATGGCAGGATGTAGGGGACTTACCAGAGATGCTTCGTGCTTGGGCATTGTCGATGCCCCATAACCTGTGCGGGGCTGTTCTGTCAGGACTTCTGTCTTGCTTGGAGCAAAAAATTTCGAAAGGTGATTATTGAGGATAATTCTCACACTCCAGTTCATCTTATTAATGGAAATTGTGGAAGGAAGCACTCTTGCCATCATCTTTCTTGTTAATTTAGAGAAAACTAGGGTTTCATTGATGCTGAAAAGAAATACATTGAATTAATAATCTAAAACACAAAGAAACAATATATAGGCTAACTAAATTATGAAAAGACTATGCTACCCTTAATAAGTAATAAATAAATAAAGACCCTATATTTCTTAACATCTCCCCTCAAACTCACGATGCGGCAGCTACAAGCATCGAGAGTTTGCCAACTAGAAAACGAAAACGGGAAATAGAATGTGACTTAGTAAAGAAATCTGCTATCTGCAAAGAAGAAGAAACAAAGGGCAAAATAATGGTGCCATGCTTGAGATGATGACGTGTAAGGTGACAATCGATCTCAATGTGCTTAGTTCGTTCATGGAAAACTGAGTTGTGAGCAATCTGAATAGAACTCTGGTTGTCACAATACATAGGAGTAGGGTGAGAAAGAGAAACTCCTATATCAGCAAGTAACCATCGTAACCAAACAATTTCTTTAGTAGTAGATGCCATAGCACGATATTCTGCTTCAGTTGAAGATTGAGAAACAATAGATTGTTTCTTGCTCTTCCAAGAAATAAGAGAATCACCCAAAAATATACAGAAACCAGTAACAGACTTGCGATCTGTGGGATCACTGCCATGATCAGCATCAGAGTATGCACGCAGCTCCAAGGAGGAGGTGGATGAAAGTAAAAGACTCTGAAATACTGTACCCCGAAGATACCGCAAAATACGAAGAACAGCTGCCCAATGAACTGTAGTAGGAGAGGCAACAAACTGACTAACAACATGAACAACATATGCAATATCTGGACGAGTAATAGTGAGATATACCAAGCTCCTAACAATAGTACGATATAAAGTAGGGTCAGACAAAGGTAAACCATCAGAAGAAGAATACTTGACGTTAACCTCAATGGGAGTATCTGCAGTCTTATTATCAGTAAGTCTAGCCCGCTCAAGAATATCTTCAACATATTTCGACTGAGAAAGAAGATAACCTCTAGGTGAGTAGGCTACCTCAATACCCAAGAAATATCGCAGAGAACCCAAATCCTTCATTTCAAACTGTCTAGCTAACTCTGTCTTCAAAACTGAAATACCAGCAATATCATCACCAGTAATGATCATGTCATCAACATATAAAGACAGAATAATACGTCCTGCAGTAGTGCACTTAACAAAAAGAGCAGAATCATGACTACTAGAAGCAAATCCGAGGGAAGAGATCACAACAGAAAATTTTTCAAACCAAGCACGAGGTGCTTGTTTAAGACCATATAATGCTTTCTTGAGCCTGCAAACATACCCAGATTCATGTGAAATACCAGGAGGTGGTGCCATATACACTTCTTCTTGAAGATCTCCATTTAAGAAGGCATTTTTAACATCAAGTTGAGAAATAGGCCACTGACGAACAGAAGCCACTGCAATAAGAGTACGAATAGTAGTCATTTTTGCAACAGGAGCAAATGTCTCCTCATAATCCATACCATACTGTTGAGAGTACCCTTTTGCAACCAATCTAGCTTTGTATCGCTCAATAGATCCATCAGATGTTGTCTTGATCTTATACACCCAACGACAACCAACAACACTCTTACCAGGAGGTAGAGGAACCAAATCCCAAGTACCTGTCTTATGCAAAGCAGAAAGTTCCTCATCCATGGCTTGCTGCCAAAGAGGATCAAGAATTGCCTCTTTATAAGAAGAGGGCTCAGAGAGACCATGAATAGAAGCTAAAAAAGAAGTAAAAGATGAAGAATAACAAGAATAAACAAAATCTGGTAACTTAGTGGACTTACGAATGCGTGTGGATTGACGTAGAGGTGGATCCACAATCTCAGATGAAGCTTCAGGTGGGTTGGAGAGCAAAGTGTTAGTACCTGCAGAAATATCAGTGCTAGAAATCGGAGATGACAAACTATCAGAATCCTCAGAAAAAGGATCTATACGAATAAGATCAGATCTAGTCAAGCTATGAGTAGTGGATGGAATAGAAAAGAAAGGTATATGCTCAAGAAACACAACATGACGAGACACATAAAGCTTATGAGAGATTGGATCAAAACAACGATATCCCTTTTGACTTTCACCATAACCAAGAAAAACACAAATAGCAGATCGAGAGGACAACTTGTTGCGTTCTACATGAGGACGAAGTACGAAACAAGTACAACCAAAAACTCTAAGGAAAGAATAATCAGGGGCATACCCATACAACATTTCGAAAGGAGAAATACCTGAAGTATGAGAAGATGGAATTGTATTAATCAAACCTACAGCGGTAAGAACAGCTTCACCCCAAAACTCACTAGGAACAAAAGAAGACAACAAGAGAGAACGAGCAGTTTCAACAATGTGTCTATGTTTTCTTTCAGCAACACCATTCTGTTCAGGAGTATCTGTACACGAAGTTTGGTGAATAGTTCCATCTAAGGAAAGTAGCTCACAAAATTTATTAGATGTATATTCCCCACCCAAATCACACCTAAAACATTTGATAATAGCAGAATGTTGAGTTTTGACAAGAGCTCGAAAGGCTGTATATATCTCAAAAAATTCAGAACGATGTTTCATTAAATAAACCCAACAATAACGAGTATGATCATCAATAAAAGAAATATAATATCGAGACCCTCCTTTTGGGGCAACAGGAGAAGGTCCCCAGACATCAGAATGAATTAAATCAAATGGAGAGGAAGAAACAGAAATACTTTTATTAAACGGTAAGGCTGAAAATTTTTCCAATTTACATCCACTACAATCAGAAATATCACAAGTTTGTAAATTTCCTAATGCCCCTGTGGATGCTAAAAATCTCAAACGAGAAGACGAAACATGACCTAGACGAGAATGCCATAAATAAAAAACAGAAGAAGACGGACTCAAACGAAAAGAAGACAAATCAACACTGGTAGTAGCAGCTGCAGCAACTGGCACTTTTAACTCATCCAAAACATATAGTCCCCCCTTTCTACGGCCTGTCCCAATCAGCTTCTGAGATTGCAGATCCTGCACATAACAAGAAGAGGAAGAAAATGTGACTAAATTACCAGAATCACATAACTGACCAACAGAAGCAAGATTTAATGTCAGTTTCGGAATATGATAAACATTAGGTAAAGACAAGTGAGGTGTGACAACAGAACCAACACCTGCTAAAGGCATAGGAGTGCCATCAGCAGTCATAACAGGAGTCGAAGATGAAGGAGACCCAGAAGTAAAAGATGAAGAATATGGAGACATATGATGTGAAGCGCCAGAGTCCAAGACCCATACAGAATGTGACATACCTGAAGAATTATGGGGTGACTGACCTATGGAAGAAGAAGCAGACATGGCCTGTGGTTGTAAGGAGAGAAACTTCTGAAATTGCTCAGCCAGAGTACTAAGATCGGTGAACTGATCTGATGAAACTACTGCTGCAGTATTGGACGATGGGAATTTATTGTTAAACTTCTGTGACTGGTTGCTAGACTTCCAAGGTTGAGATTGCTGTTGAGATTGATTCTGATTTCTCAACTTGGGACACTGAGCCTTCCAATGACCTTTTTGCTTACAGAAACTACACTCGTCGAAGGCAACCCTTGTGTAAGGCTTATTCTGATTCTTGGGATGTACTGCTAACACAGAAGGATTCGAAGTAGAAAGAATTCCCTTTTCAGAATAAGACTTAAGACGTATTTCTTCAGCCAATAACTCACTGACAACTGAATCAACGGAAGGAAGTGGAGAACGATGCAGAATTGAACCTCTAAGTCCTTCAAAATCACTACGAAGTGCAGTCAAAAATTGTACCAACCGTTGTTCTTCTCTACGAGCAATATAGGCACTACATGCCTTTAATTCCGTCGATTCTGTAAGGGCCAATTGATCCCAAAGATCAGTCATAGCAGAATAAAACTCTTGAATACTCATATTCTTCTGCTGAAGGGCTCGTATATCATTCTCCAATTGATACTGCTTTGCAAAATTCGATTGGGTGAATAACCTTTGTAGGTGATCCCAAACCTCCTTTGCTGTCTCATATTTTGCCAACTGTGTACCTATAGAATGCTCAACAGAATTATTAATCCAAGTAATAATTTTTGCATTGTTTGCTTCCCACGCCTCGATTGAAACAACATAATTTTCATCAATAGCCCCAGGTTTCACAAAAGTTCCACTAACATATCCCCACATCTTCTTATCCTTGAGAAAATTCCTCATCACATAACTCCAATACGAATAATTCTTTCCGTCCAACCTCACACTCACAGATTGAAGCGAATCGTCTCTTTCGGTAGCCATAATCAAGATGCGTAGAAAACCAGAATGCCAAACGAAAACTGTACGGTACGAAACTGAGCCAAACGAAAACTGTACGGTACGAACTCCAACTTTTTGGGAAAGCTGTGTTTAGAATTAAACCTCGTGCCATGAAACCATGCTCTGATACCATGTTAATTTAGAGAAAACTAGGGTTTCATTGATGCTGAAAAGAAATACATTGAATTAATAATCTAAAACACAAAGAAACAATATATAGGCTAACTAAATTATGAAAAGACTATGCTACCCTTAATAAGTAATAAATAAATAAAGACCCTATATTTCTTAACATTTCTAATATATAGATATATACATATCTTAGAAAGATTTTGAGCCATTACATCTCTCAAATTGAATAATCAATGAGATATTAACTGAAATAATAATAATTAGTACTTTGGCGATCCAAATATAGAAGCTCATCAGTCAGAGTAGTCTTACCTTTGAACATCACCAATATACGGTATTAACATTGCTTTCCCTGTCCTTTTAGTTTTTCCGAATACTGTGTATCATTTTATTAAGCAATATTGCTTGAACCAGTAGTGGGCCCAGTCAAAGTGGTGAGAACACTGACATGGCGTTTTCTATGTAGGTATTTATAGTTCAAACGCCGAATCTTCATCATACATGATCAGGATGAATCAAGCATCTTTTCATTGGTCATGCATTCTCCCTTACATTTTCATTATCATTAACTGATCATTATCTGTAAAGCAAGAGCAGCGAAACAAACCAGACGCTACAGCAATAATTAAAAAAGAAATTGCACTGGACCAACACTTACTACTAGCAAGTTTAAATTCTACCACAGATGAATTTTTAAGGAGATTAAAAGTTTGAATTTTAAAAAATATTATTATGAAAAGGCTGAAAGTTATTATCATCTTAAGATCCAAAAGATATTAGTCTCAGATAAATGTATGTAAAGGTATATTGATTCTCAATAAAAGAAAGAGCTGAATTCTCCGAAAGAAAAGGTTATAGGAGTCACGTGAACGAATCGGTGGCTAATTTATTTAAACTTATTTCACAATGTGCTAATTTTGCAGGAGGAGGTGCAAAAAATATTACGTAAAGTGCCCTAAGAAAGGAAGCATAGAAAAATTTATTGATGACTTGCCCGGTAATGTAGCCCTTGGAACTCAGTTTTACTAAAGAGAAAGTCTTTAGGATTTCTAGTAGAAGCATATATTTAATTACAATTAAACTAATAAAATTGTGAACCGCTAATCCAACATAAAAGTAAATTAAACAAAGCCAAGCCAAGAAAACGGATTAACAGCCAGGCAAATAAGAACTCCTTTAGAAAGTTTAGCTTTCACTTAATTGTGGGACCACTCCGAAAAGGAGAAGTCCCTCCAAAAACAGGCGTATGCCCCTAAATAGCGGCGTGCACACGGTATTCTTTAGTAAAAGGCGAAAGAATAGTTCGCTCTGTGCACACCGCGTGGCTGCGTGATTTGCTGCGGTGAGCAACTTCAGTTTTTATAATGGCTCTCATCCCCATAACCCTTGGCAACTCTCCAATGTGGGCCTCGTAAAACGGAAAGGAGAGCCGAACCGGTGCACAAACACAATCCTCACCTGCACGTCCCATTTGTACGTTTTCCCCAAACATTTTATGGCTACAAACTCGCCAAATTGATCTTTAAGCATCATTGGCATCTAGCTAATAGGATTGATGACTAACCCTTGCCTGCATCTAGCTAGATGGTCTACTTTAAAAGAAAGAAAACAGAAAAATGTTCTGTGTCTTCCTTTTTCTTTTTTTTAACACGACTGAAGGTAATTATTTAAAAAAAAAAATTAAATTTTAAGTTATTTTTATATTTAAAAATTATATTCCACTTCACTCAACTTTAAACACATACAAACAATGTCTAAAGCTATATATACATTAAATCGATAGTGTTTTAGCATTTGACCGCTGAATCTAATTAATTATTGAATTTTAATGTTGATGATGAATCCTCCAACTCTAAACTCCTAGATTCCTAGATGTAATCCAGCTCAATAAGCACCTCCAAAATAGGGTCAGTACTCAGTGGAACTTTGACTCTAGCGAATTCTCTTATACTTAAGTCAATATAGAGCTTTAATGGTGAAAATAGAAGCTTAGTGAGAGTCTTGAGAGTTTACCTGAAGAGAAGAGCGACCCATTTTTTTTATGGGATTTTGGAGTTAGAATAGTCAACATAGTCGATCTCAACAAATCTAAAGATGCCAAGTGTTCACCGTTGATTGATAACATCCTCGTATATAGACTGTTGTATTGTCGGTATTTAGTTTTCTATCCATTATAGGTGTGCCTACAACTGGAAATGAGCATCCAACCAAGCCAAGTCAAGTCTGGACTGGTTGGTCAGCTATGGGTGGAAAGGTTTAGGCCAACAACTCAGTGGGCTCACTCACTTAAGGGCAATGATATGATTAGCCCACTATTTATTTAGGGATCTATCATCAAACGTCTTGTGTGATAGTTATGCAAAGTGTCATTTAAAAATAAATACTAAATAGTACTATATTTTTAAACTACAAGAGAACTCTGTATATATTTTTAAAATAAAAATAAATACATTTTATTTAACCTGAAATTAGGAATAATCAAAGTATTTTATTTATTAAATTAAGTATTCAATGGGACAACCTGAATAGGAATGAAAATTATTTGGATTTTCGATCCGCTCCCTCACAATTCTGAATAGAAGGATGCATCGTGCTCATATGCAAAATTGTTGTTCTTACAACTTCCTCTTTGAATCCTCTCCCAAGTCCTGAGTATCTTAGCATGAATAAAAAACCATGTTCATCCCATTAATATCATATCATATTCTCTATGTTTCTCGCTATTAACATCATATCCACATATTTTAATTGAGTAATAAGTTGCTTTTTATTTTTGGAAATATTTTTAGTTTTTATATTTTATTTTCATTTCTTAAACTTCAATTTTTATTTACAAATTTTCATTATTTAGAAAAACGATTTTTTTTGTAAAGTTAGAATTTTTTTTAATCTTTATTTTCAAATCAAATTGACAACTACAAATATTACTTGCTTTTTGAGTTTGACCTTCAATAATTGTGTAATGCTTTTTTAAATAATTATTTTAAATTACAAAAAGGGTGCCAATAATTTTTTTGAAAACATTTTTTAAATATTTTTCATTCAGATTATTTTAAAATATATTTTAATATTTTCTTCTAAATTATTCTAAATACATTTTTAGTTATATTTTTTATTTCATAATTATGTTTTCTTATATATATATATATATATATATATATATATATATATATATATATATATATATATATATATATATATATATATATTTGACATCATTAACTAATTCATCATCAAATTTAGAGGGTTCCTTATCATTTTTCTCCAAAATTTTTACTCTACACCAATTAGTCTCTAAATTTATGAAACTCATATTAATCCTTATATGCACAACAATAATTATTGTGAATTTCCTAAATTCATAGACTAACTCGTATATAATAAAAATGCAACTTCTCCTTTACTGCTAGACCGTCTTGGATGCACCGCCATATAAGGATTTTTATTTTCTCCTCTACTTTCAGCTTCCACACCTTCACGTAATAAGAATTCACGAGGTCCTGCGTCTGGCTGTTTATCTTCAATTGAATGAGGTCCAGTGCCAACTTATAGCCCGTTGCAACCGTGTAAGCTCGTGTTTGTTGTAGCTCCACACCATTTCATCTTCTACTTTAGCTAGCTATTCATGCATTATGGTTCTCATTGTGTCTTCATCTAGAATAGCGTTAAGCATGTCTTCCCTCCATTGGCTAGTTTCTTTGTGGATGATGTATCGTACCAGGTTGCTGCTACCATCTTTCTGTACTAGACCAAGCAGAGGCTTGAGGTGTTTTCTAGGGATCCAAGGCTAGCCAAAAATCTATAGTGTTGAATCTCTTCCTGCCCTAGACCAGTAACCCTGCTCAATGATTTTCTTTCTTACCATAATGCTTCTCCAACCTCAAGATGGATCAATACCAATATTAGCTTTAGGGGTGATCACGGACTGAATTTAGTCGCGTTGTGGTATAAACTCCATCCCCACAGAACAAAGGTTGGGTTGCAAAAAATCCATCTGAACCTGACTGTGATCGCAGGTGACCCAAGCAAGTCGGGTTTACTCAAGTTGAGGTATGCTTCAGTCTAGTCACTTGAGCAAAATCATGTTTGCAATCCTGTTTATCTTTGAACAATATCGGAAAAATTAATCTTCTGTATATAACTGAACAGAATGATCTCTCTAGCTTATGAAATGCATTTAATGTCACATAATTGCATTTTCACTTTATTTCTTAGATTTCTCATGTTAATTTTGACATCATTTCATTGAAAAAGTTCACATTTCACAACATCTAAGTATAGACCTAGCTAGTGTGATTAACCTAATATTCAGTTCTATTTTTGGGTAGTTAAAAAAAAGCACCAACGCGAAGATAGTAAGCTCAAATCACCAAAAAGGTAGAAGCTAAGCAAACATACTGACACCATGAAGGAAGACGAATGTCTACTATGATGTTGGCTAATGGCTACCAGAGATAAGCAACAAGAACGTCTGCTATCGTGGAGGTGCGGATCATGGTCGTGCTACAGAGTATTGTGCTAGGGCCCAATAGGGAATGGGGAAAGTGAGACTATGAGACCGAGAGAGATCAAGTGCAAGAGACTGAGAGTGGGGTAGTTTATAGAATTTACTTATGAAAGAGTGGGGTTCTGGGCTTAGCCTCCAAGCCATCTTAGCTAATAAAGATAAGTTAGTATCTTAGCAAATCCCTTATTCTAAGGCCACCTTCCTTCTTACTTCAATATAGCTTGTCCCATCTTGTCCAACATAATCTTGTACCAGAATTATGATGACACCAAAGAAATTGCCTCATCAAGCTAGTGAGAATCGTATTTAGTTTACCAGGTAAGATGAAACATGACATAGCGTAATTAGGAATGGCACTAATGACAAATTTGAGGAGAGTTTATAACTTCACTGTACGTGATAAATGCTTCCCTTTCCAACTAGCAATTCTGTGCTCCATCATCTTCTTGACATAGCTTAAGGCTTTTGATTTTGAGCAGTTGGCAAATGATGATAGCCCAAGGTATTTATCTTGGAAACCTACATTCTCCACTCCTAATATATTTCTTATCTAATGTTTGAACTTGTGTGGTGTGTTTTGAGAGAAGAAAATCGCAGATTTTGGTAAATTTACCTTCTAACCACTTATATCTTCATATTCTTAGAGTATTCTGCAGATTACAGTGCTAACTTTAGGGGAAGCTTGAGAAAATAAAATTGAGTCATCAGCAAAAGATTATGTGTATACTGATCACTTCTTCTGGAAATTTTGACCCTTGGAAAAGATTTTTTTTGCTCTATTTTTTATAGTAGAAAAGAAAGTCCTTCAACACATAATAAAAATAGATATGGGGAAAGAGATCACCTTGACGCAGTCCCCATGAAGGTTTTATCATGTCAAAGAATTTACCTTCTAAGATAATAGAATATGAAATTGTGCTAACACATTGGTCAATTAGTTCTATCCATTTTGCTTTAAAGCTCATTTTCTTCATAATTGTGTACAAAAAAAGGCCACTTCACTTAGTCATATTCCTTACTCATATCAAGCTTGATAGCCATTTCATGCTTCTTTCCTATTTTTTATTTTTCAAGTAATGAATTATTTAACGTGCTATACATATATTATTTGAAATAAGCCTCCCTTTTATAAATACACATTGGTTGCCATTTACAATTTTTCTCATAAGTCCCCATATTCTATTGACCATCACCTTGGATAGGATTTTACATATAGCTGAGCACAAACGTTGTGTCATGTTATCTGCACTAATCTATTAGATGAGTCATGTTTTATTTGTATATAAATATAATATTATTTTTTCAGTTCGGTTAAACTAAACAAAAAAATTTCTGAACTGAAAATCGAATCAAAACATTTGATTTTCTAAAACAAACTGAGCTTAGTTCGGTTTTTGTTGATTTTTGTGTTTTGATTACGAATAATAGATTTTATTCAGTTTTGAACACTTTTAACATGCATGGTGCAAAACACCCAAAGTGTAGTTTGTTAAGTAAGACCCTCCTCAAATGGGGCTCACATCCATTTAAATTAATAATAAGAAAAAAAGGAAAACTTGGAAAAGAAGAGAAAGTTGGACGGTGGGCTTTAAGTTTAAGAAGAAAGAGACAAAAGTCGCTTGGTTTTTCTTTCCTATAATGTGACACGGAAAAGAGATGAAATATACTTTTTGAAGAAGAAAAAAAGAAAAACCAAAAGAACAGGAGCGCAGCGGAAAAGAAGGAAAAAGTGATTTTTTAGAATTTGATTGAAATGTACTCTTCCCACTCTTGACTCTTAATGTATAGGGGTCGATCTGGTGATATATCATTTGACAGACCAAATGAGAATGTAAAAAGCTGGACCAAAAGCTTAGAAAAATGAATGAAAAGGAAGCCTGATCAAAGTTTAATTAGCTATTCATTATACATTACTTTTTTCAGATCCTATTACGTGGATTTACTAATTGATCGACTAAGAATTTAACTTATTTCAACTTTCCAGTTCATGGATTTGAAAAATATACTATTTTTTTATCCTTACCTGATATATACATCTCCATAATCTAAGATCAGAGAGCATAATTGGTGCTATTGAGTTTGATTCCTGTCGGAACAGTAGTGGCGTCATGCATTACTGCAGGGTTTAGTGTTTGGTTCTCGGTCATCCTCTTCGAGAGGTCTTCAAGAATGGCAGTAGTACTGGTATATATTTCAGAGTAACACGCGGAGTAGTTCAAAATAACTACGGGATAGCTACGGTTACTGGTTTGGATAGCTACAGAGCCTAAAATGTTGGGATATATAGAACCCAATCAGATAACAACTTTCTAGATCTTGATAATATTTGTCAAGACAAATAAGTTAACTTATAACGTATTTGATTAGTTAATAAGTTTGTTTGACCAATTAGAAATATTTGATAAATAAACTTATTTAAATAATTTAAATTAATTGAAAGTTTATAAACTATACGCTACTTGAAGTAGCGTATAACTTATAAGTTTTAAGTTAGCTTATAAACTAATTTTACCAAATATAGCAAAGTATCTAACTGTCATTGAGTGCAGCTCATACCTACATCCTAAAGTGTTTGAGACAATTCTCGTTTAGTATTTATCTTTTATGCGTCAAGTTGTTAGTGCTGATACAATTCACTGCTTGTCTGCTTTTTCCGTCCCCATTTTACACTCGGATGGACAACTTGACGCAGCGAGAAAGGGTAGAATTAAAAATCTCAAATTATATATATATATATATATATATATATATATATATATATATATATATATATATATATATATATATATATATATATATATATATATTTAAAGATATCTAAATGAGTATAAAGTCTCAAAAATATATGTTTGAATAAAAAAAATTCTAAATAGAATCATAATCTAATTCAAAAAGAAAGTTAATCCTATTCTAATTTTAATCTAACATAATCTTTTATCTTAATCTTAATATATTTTAAATAAAAAATAAATCTAATCTTAATTTTAATTAATTTTAAATTCAAAAATAATAAATAAATATTTAAAAATAAATAAAAAATAAAAAAATTTAAAACTAGTGTTTTTTAAAATTTTGTAACTCTTATTTTTAAAAAAACTTTATTGTACACGGCCCGCTCCAAAAACTCATCGACAATCTGATCCGCGTCACAACCAAAACTTAAAAATACTATAAGAACATTCATCAAGTGTGTGGATTGATTTGGTTCCATCGGTTTTTGAGAAGAAAGTTGGGTGAGGAGAGAAAGTTGGACCGTGGCCAAGAAATAGACAGAAGTCTCTTGGTTTTCCTTTTCCTATAATGTGACACGGAAAAAGCGAAGAAAAATAGCGTGAGAAAAAGAAGACCCAAAGAACAGTAGCACTGTGTGAGAAAGAAAACGTGATTTTCGAGAATTTGACTGAAAGATTGGATAAGAAAAGTGTCCCGTGTATTACACAGTTAATTGGATAATGTTAATTATTTTGAAAAGAAACACGTTTCTTCCCCCTCTTGACTCTTAATATATAGGGTGTCGATCTGGTGATATATCATTTGACAGACCAAATGAGAATGAAAAAGCTGTTCCAAAAGCTTAGAAAAATGAATGAAAAGGAAGCCTAATCAAAGTGTAATTAGCTAGTCTTTCTTTTACATTAATTTTTTCAGTGCCTATTACGCGGATTTAATTTATTACAACTTTCCAATTCATGGATTTGAAAACAAGTCTTTTCCAATTCAGTGTGAGTAATTCACTCTAGAAAATATAATATGAAAAGCCTCTTCCGACACCTTAAAACAACCTCTAGTCAAGTCCAAGCATATTTTTAAAAGCAAACACACAAAAAACTTGTCTTTCACGTTAATTTGAAAAAATATTATTTATTGACTTGGTTTTTGAAGGAGTCACATTTGTTGACTTGGTTTATTGACTTGGTTTCAGCGATCAATCATTTATAAATGATCTAAGTTAGCTCGCATTCATTGCAATAATCAATTTGAATTGTCATTTAAAAAACCATATATGGCAATCTTCAACATTTCGATTCCAACAATGCTAGTACTGTCGTGGTATGCCTTTTCCTTGCTTGACAATGCTGCTGCCATCAATACCAAAAACATGGCACCAAATTCATCCTTCATAGACGATGAGGTCAATGCTTTGCGTCAGAGCCAATGGTGGAATGGATGTCACTGCAATTTCTCCGAACGTTGCCAGTGGGTTGGTATTGTATGCAATCACTTAGGCAGCACTGTCGAGATTTTGACACCATTTGTGTGTAATTCGACAATTCAGTTCAGGGATCTCAACTTAAGTGCATTCCCTAATTTGGTACATCTGGGTCTTAAAGTAATGGGATTGCAAGGAAGCATTCCAACTCACATTGCAGATCTTCAAAAGCTCATCCATCTGGATTTATCCAATAACCAAGTTACTGCTACGCTACCTAGCACCCTTGCTAACCTCTCTCACCTTGAGATGCTTGATGTTTCTGATAATTATATTAGCGGTGAGATTCCATACCAATTTAGCAAATTGAAGAAACTTGATTCGCTGAACTTGAGAGGAAACATACTCAATGGATGCATTCCTTTAGGCTTAGGCCTTATGCCCAATCTGACCTATCTGGACCTATCCCGTAACTTACTTACTGGTGAGCTACCCATCACCCTTGTAAATCTCACTAAGCTTGTCAAGTTGGATTTGAGTAAGAATAATTTCAAGGGAACCATCCCTTTGGGTTTTATGACCAATATAACCCATCTAAGTTTGTCCTTCAATTCATTCTCTGGTGACATTCCTTATTCAATTCTGAATATGACCCAATTAGTGTATCTTGACATTTCTCACAATCAAATGGTTGGTTTTCTATCTCCTGAAATAGGAAAATTAACAAATTTATTGACCATGGTTTTGAACTCTAATAATCTAATTGGTCCGATTCCTCAAGGAATAGAGCGTTTGAAGAAATTGAAATGGTTGGATCTTAGTGGGAACATGATGAATGGTTCAATTCCTCAAGAAATAGGGAGTTTAAGGAATTTAGCCAGCATAAACCTTGGTAGTAACAATCTAACCGGTCAAATTCCATCCACCCTAGGAAATTTGGAATATTTAGTCTGTTTAGACCTTTCTAAAAACTCCCTCACTGGTCAAATCCCATCACAAGTAGGAAATTTAAGTTCCTTGCAACATTTTTCCCTTAGTTTCAATCAACTCAATGGTTCCATTCCCTTAGAAATAGGGAATTTAATCATTTTATCCTCTCTAGGTCTTGCTAAGCTTTTCATTAGGATCATTCTTCCCATTACAAGTGTCCTTTTCATCATACTTGTTGGGGCTTGGTTGATTTATCAATGCATGACCAAGAGAAAGAATTTTCTGAGCAAACAACTTCCAAAGAGCGGAGACTTATTTTCAGTATGGAAGTTCGATGGTAAAATTACATTTGAAGATATCATTGAAGCAACTGAAGACTTTGATATCAAGTATTGTATTGGAACTGGTGCTTATGGTAGTGTCTATAGAGCACAACTTCCAAGTGGCAAAATTGTTGTTTTAAAGAAACTTCACAAAATGGAATCTCAAGACCCAAATTTTGCAGGGAGTTTCTACAATGAGGTCAAGATGTTGACAGAAATCCGTCACCGCAACATTGTCAAACTTCATGGTTTTTGTTTACACAATCGTTGCATGTTTCTAGTTTATGAATACATGGAAAGAGGAAGTTTATTTTGTGTCTTGAGCAATGATGTAGAGGCTAAGGAGTTGAATTGGGAAAAAAGAGTGAGCATCATCAAAGGAATAGCGCATGCATTGTCTTACATGCATCATGATTGTATTCCAACAATCATTCATCAAGACATAACTACTAGTAATGTTTTGTTGAATGAAAACATGGAGGCTTTTGTATCAGATTTCGGCACAGCAAGAATTCTTTATCCTGATTCTTCCAATCAAACTCTACTAGTTGGTACTTATGGATATATCGCTCCTGGTAAACATTTTTTTTCTCTTTTTCTCTCTCTCACTTATTCGTGGGTTGAATATTTGTTACAGAATATTTCTTAATTGAAACATTTCTTTATTTCTTGGTTTATTGCAGAGCTTGCATACTCATTTAGAGTGACTGAGAAATGTGATGTCTATAGCTTTGGAGTTGTAGCATTAGAAACAATAATGGGAAGGCATCCTGGAGAGCTAATTTCATCATTGTCAAAGCCATGTGCTCAAAATATAATGTTGAAAGATGTTTTAGACTCACGTCTCCGTCTTCCTTTATCCAGAAAAGATGCACATGATGTAGTTCTTGCCATCAAAGTAGCATTAGCATGTCTACGTCCCACACCCATATCTCGGCCATCAATGCAAAAAGTGACTCGGGAACTTTCAATTTGCAAGTCTAATTTTCCTATGGCCTTTAATGATATTTCAGTTCATGAACTTATGAATCAAGATCTGTAAGTGTTGTACACAAAAATGAAGTCTAAAGTTTTGTATCTTTAGTGGAATATTGGCTCATGCGAATGCTTATCTTGTGAGTAATAGATTTCCATTTAATTTTTATGTTGGTTACATAGGCAATTTTTAAGGACTCATATTCAAAATTAAGTAGAAATGTGGGAAAAAAAATCAATTGCATTTCATTATGTAGCCACCAATGAAAGAAAAAACTATGAAAAAGAAAAAAAGTGGAGAAAAAAATTAGTGCGATAATAAAAAAAACTATTCAATACATGCAGTGTCGTGGTTTCAAGCTCCATAGATTTACTAAATTCCCCTCTCATCAATTGGATCATAGGATAAATTAAAAATTTATAAATTTTAAAACCTTCTTAGATATATATACTAAAAGTTGTTCATGCTATTAACATCCCAACATAACACAAATCGACATTAATGGTATAATTTGACTATAAACTGAAATTTTATTTTCTTTACTATTAATCCCACATAATATTTCTTTACTCTTCTTCTATAAATGAATATATTAATAATAAATGAAAAATATTAATTAATCAAGAAAATTAATAAACTAAAGTAATAAATAAAAAATGTTCAATGTATGCATTTACATAGAAACAATAAGTTCCGTAAAGTATATAAGGTATATATGGTAATGTTAATTATTTTTAAAGAAACACATCTCTTCCCACTCTTAAAATGGATATACAAGGTAATGATCTGCAAATGTATCGCTGGTATACCAAATTCAGTGCATCTTTAAAGGGAATGAAAAAGTTGTACCAAAAGATTAAAAAATAGCGAAAAGGAAGCTTAATCAAAGTTTAAAAATGAATTTAAATTTTGATAGAATATTTTTTGCAATTTAGTCTCTTACAAATGACTGACGGTACAAAAGAATTTTATGAGTTAATTAAAGATAGGCAACAAAAACTATATGAAGGGTGCGATAAGTACTCCAAATTGTTTTTTTTTTTGTGAACTTATATCATATCAAATGTTTGTGTGGGATAAGTGACAAAGTTGTGTCGATGATACTGAAGTTATTGGTTGATATCTTCTTACATGTAGAGATTCCACCTTCATTTTGAGGCCAAGAAAATAATTAACAAATTCGGGTTTAACTATACAAAAATCTATGCATGTTTGAATGATTGCATGTTACATTGGGAGGAGGATGAAAATAGATATGTTAGTAAAAAGTACAACAAATCTAGATGGAAACCAATGAAGAAAGGTGAAAAGTGGAAGAAGGTGCCTAACAAATTAAATCTTTAGATACTTTTCACTGAAACGACGACTACAAATGTTATTTATGTCTTTTAAGACTGCTAAACATATGAGATAGCATGCTATGGACAATAATAGTGATGACATGATGAAGCATGGAAGAGATTTGATATGATAAATCTTCATTTCTCATCGGATCCTTTGAATGTACATTTTGTCATGATAACCATCATTAAACTTGGATTTAGCGACGATAATAACGGTCCTTAAATCTAGTTTAACGACGGGGTGCCCATGGTTGCTGAAAATTGTCATTAAACTAGTGGCGATTGTAGATTCTAAGACATTTTGGAAAACCATCGTTAAACGGTTTAATGACAGTTGAAAATATTAGTAAAGCTACTGAAAAACCATTGCTAAATGCTTCTTTTCTTTTAGTGATAAAGCATAAATGAATTATGACTATCCTTCTATGTTGGAAACCTCTTAGTCGAAGTCCCTTCAATTAATGCTCAACTCCGGTGCCCAGTCTCACAAATTAGTGATAATTCAACAAATAGGGTTTTGATAAGCTAAAGTAGCCGCATTTAATTGAGATTATAGCAGCATTGTCATTTTGTTGTTACCTGGTGGCTAGAGCATCAAATTTATAAAATAACAACTGAGATGACGAAGTATTATTAGCAACGGTACTTTGTTAATTAACCAATCAAACTATTTTGAGCATTTAAATCTAAGTAAAGTAATAATTTAATTTTTTTTCAAGATTCCTTAATTTAAGATTATTCATATACATTGACGATGATTGAAAAAATTTCGACAAAAAGGTCCTCCCAATAATAAGTACTTACTCTAAGGATCAAACTTGTGTCCTCATCTTGAGAAGGTAACTTGTTTACCACTACACCCAACACTTGTTGGTGTTTCCAAGCTTCCTTTTATTGTGCCCTTGAATGACAGTTCTGCTCTACCATTTAATGAATCAAGATTAATGTTGTAGACGAGAATTAGAAGAAGTTTATGTTTCTGCAGCTTTTCAAGTGAAAACTTTTAACTAACACCAACCTAACTTGAACTGAAGCACTCTTAAAATGGAATATGGTCATACCATGGTAGGCCAAATCTATGACATTTTTGAAACGCGTGAAAAAGAAATACCATAATATTAATATAACAAAGAATGAAAAAGAAGCTTAATTAATTGAAATAATATAATAATAACTAAAGATTAGAAAAGATTTTACAGTCATTTAGATGTTGAGTTATGGATCAATTTTGTCACGGCCCCTACAAAAGCAAGCACGTGACCGGCACAGGAATAGAGAAGATCCCACCCTGTGAGTCTCAAACCAACTGACATCAAGATACCACTATGGTATACAACATATAGGCAGAGACAACAATATGCATACCATAAAAATGATTCAGAATTCATAAATCCACATACAATTGGTATCAAGCCAAACAATATAGAAATCATCTGTTTCTCATACAACAAAAGTTCTACAAATATACAGATACGCAGGGATGCAGGGATCCTTCCTGTAGTTCATAGAGCTACATTACAATACAAACAGAAAATATCTAAACAAACTAAGAGCCCTGAAAGCAACTTGGACTCACCACAACTCCCTCAGCTCACTACACAGTTGGAGTTGAATCTGAATCTTTTTGACTATCTAAAAAAGGAAACATATGATGAGGTGAGTATAAAACTCAGTGAATAGATAATCCTTACTATAACAGAAATATGACAAGCAGGACATAAATTTTTTCTTCACAAGTAAAAATTTAATGCAAACAAAAGATGAATGTCATATGTATCATATGTTTGAAAGATCAATAATAAGAAAGTTTTATTATTAAGAGATATAAATATCAATGTTATGATATTATATAAATAAATACAAATAAGTTTAGAGCTTTTCATAGATTGAAAAACTCTCTCTATATCAGAACCATAGCCATTTCTCAAGCATGCAACAAAGGGAGTGTTCACCATTAATCAGGCTAAAAGCCTGTAATCCATCGGGTAAAAACCCGTAATCCATCAGGTCATTGCCTACAAAGTTCATCAGGCAAAAGTCCTCACAATTTATCCGGGCAATGCCCGCACAATCCATCAGGCAAAAGCCCACACAATCAATCAGACAAAAGTCTGTTATATAGAACTCAAGATGCACTAGGGTTAACATTCATAGCTACTAGTTTGCAATGTTTCTAATTTAAGTTCCTTCATATAGGTACAATAAATAAAAAACAAGAAATGCAAGAGATAATTAAAAGATCCTGACACTTCTAGAAAATCATATTTCCACTGATCAACAATAACCATAACAATACCAACTTAACTTGCACATTTATATCCATAGGCCCGCACATGTGCCTCATAAAATCATTTATCAATTCATGTGAAATATAAACATCACCATGACCTAACACAATTTTTAGGTATTCTCAATCAGTATAAATTAATATCAATAGAGAAATAAAGTATATATGATGCTTGTCCTGCATTTCTAAGGTTTATATTAGGAGCCATGTTTTGAAATGCACAATCATAATTAAAAAAAATGAGTTTCACATTAGTAATAATGTTTCATGTGGATATATTAAATTAATAGCTAAAAATTATGTTATAGTAAGTATTATCTACTCACAACATTAGGGATTCCAGATAGTTGAACTCTCTTGATCACTTCCAAAGTTCAATGGCCGAATTGATGTTGAAAGTTGTCTTCCGCTATTTCAAAACCTAGAAAAACAACTTTGAAATATCAATTATTAACCAAATATCATGAAATTACTATTCATGTCGGTCGAAAACACTGTTTACGGTGGCCAAAAAAATTATCCTATGGTTTTAAAATCCCAAATTTATCATTCTATCTATATCTAAGACTATTTATGGCAAAAATTTTGTAATTAGAGCTACCAATTATATCTATGAAAACTCATCACGAAAGTACTATTCATGACCTCTAGCATGATTCTGGCGATATTCTAGTAAAACCAATCGGTAGATTTTAAAGCTCTCTTCGCCACGAATCCAATGGTACAAACGGTTTGTCAATCAGAGATCTATAGCTCCAGATATAAGTGTTTGAAATTGGAAGAGGAAAATGGTGGTAGAGGGGGACAACTGGTTCTAGAGTTCTGGAATGTTGTGCATGTCTATATGCATACAGCTATAGTACTTGAAATGCTACAGTACATTTTTTTTAGGGAGTTACAAATTTGTACCTTCTTATGCCTAAACCTATTTGGCCTAGCTTGTTTAGAAAAAAAAAGCTGCATGTTTTTTAAAAAAGAGCTTCTTGTTTTTTTTTTTTCATTTCTATCCTCTTTGGCGAAGATTCAGACCTGCTTTTAAATTTCAACACAATTAGCTTTTCTGCTGAGATGGAAAAATAACAATATGTAGCGTCTCCATTGAAGAAGAAGCAGAAGTAGAAAATTAATTTCATTATAGACAAAAATATCCTCTCTTAAAACAAAATATGACAAACTTATCCAAACGTTAATATATTACAAAAACCAAATGGTTAAAATTGAGATTAGTTACGAGATAATTTTTAAGCATGTCCTTTTTAGTAATTTGATAGTAAAAAGTACTTTAGTTTTAGATTGGCCAAACACAAATGACATTTTTATGAGATGATTTGGCCAAACACATTTTGCTTCTTCGTTACAGTCTTTTTTTTTTGAAACTCTATTTAGATAAAAAAAATTTAAAAAGAAACATAAATTAGATGCATGGTCAAATTATATTTTACCACAAAAGTTATGACTAACACGGCCTCTATCTCATTTCCCATTGCACGCATTGAATAATTGAGTGACTAAGAACTTTTGAGAACAGACGAGTTTTTCTAATGATCACAAAGTCACATTCTTGTGCCCATGTCACACGTTAATCATTGACTCATTAGTCATTACGTATTTATTTCTGAGAGGTCAAGTCACATTGGAAGTTCCACTTAGTTTCTTCGAAGGTGAATTTTAATGATAGTTACCATGAAGTTTGTGTGGCCCAGTGCGACTGGGAAAAACTTTATAGAAGACCAAGACAATAATCAGTGGACTTTGAATAACTTTTTTTCCCTGTTTGAACGTTTCTAGCTTTTCACTTTCATTTTTTCTGTTATTAAAATTACACTATTTTAACTATTTTTGAATTTTTAACTCAAAAAAATCTTATTTAATTATACATGTATTTTAATTTTTGTGATTCAAAATGATATTGTAATAACTATTATTGACTATTGAGTATGATATCATGTAAAATATAAACTTTCATATATAATTGAGCTGTTAATAAAATTTCAAATATAGTAGTGTGTATTATACGATTATTTTTTATTTTAAATGACTTATTTAAGTAATTTTATTTGTTTTAGTTTAAGTATATCATATTTTATAATTTAAAAAATATATTATATATTTTAGTACTAGTTCAACTACTGTTGAACCAATTATTACTCTAAATAACTGTATGAAATTTAGCAATAAATTTCTACTGGTGCTAAATCTAAATTTTCTTGTAATGGGCTAATACAATCCATTTTTACTCTTCAATTTGCTATTATTACTATCAATTGGGATTTTAACAATTTACCCACTATTATTTAGGTCCCGTTTGGTTCATTGATTTAAAGGGATGGAATGAGAATATGCATTCCCATTCCATCAGATAATATGTTTGGATGATAGAATGGACACTGGATGGAATGTAGATTACCTAGTGTGAGGGAATAGAGATTGCCGCTGAAAATGAATGGAAATAGAGGTAATAGAATGGAATAAAGGTAAAAATACTTTAATGCCCTTCTAAAAATACCCTTCTATTTATTTTATGAAATCAACCACGCTCTCTCTCTTCTTTGGTCTCTTACTCTAACCGCCGCCAGGTAAGATATGTATATTTTTGTTTAGAAAAAAATAATATTTAAATTTATATAAATATTATAATAATAAAATTAAAATTTTGTTGGTATCATTTTTAGATTTTATTTAATATTAATAAATAAAATAAAATAAATAACGTTTAAATTATTTTAAATATTTTTAATAAAAATTTTATATTATTAATTAATTATTTTATTTTTTATTTATAATATTTTTTAAATAATTTTATAAGTTAAAATAATATTATTTTAATAATTTTATTCTTTAAGGATATTTTTGTCTTTTTAACCGTTTTTATTCCATTCCATTCCATTATCCTACCAAACACAATTTTAATCACAACATTCCATTCTATTCCATTTAAATCCATTCCTTTCCATTCCATTCTCAATTCCCATTCCTATTCCCTCCGTTGCCACGAACCAAACGAGACCTTAATATTTATCTGATAAAAAATAATTATTATATAATTAGTTTAAATTTATTTCAACTAACATATTCATAAACTAGTTATACATTTCAATTTAATAAAGCTCTCTTTTAACACAGAAGGAGTATCAAACTTCCGATTATTTATATAAAATCGGACCTTCCAACTGGCTTGAGCTAGCCTGAAAGTGAAGTTAGTTTCAAATATTTAATAGTGAAAAGCAAAAATGAATACCGTAATATAATTTGATCATAGTTATAATAATTGGGTTTAAAAGGTACTATGAAGAACCGATCAGAATTAAAAAGAATATAATTAGCTTGAAAAATAATGAATTTTATTTCACAAATGGTGCAACAAAGTAGCTTTAATTCAAATTTTATATACAATATAAATCTCCTGATTCATCAAATGGAGAAATGAAATATTATCAAAAGGAACTGGCAATGGTGGCCTCGAAACCGATAACTCCCTAACCACTTGTCTCATTGATGGCCGACACTTGGGCTTTGAATGGAGGCATGTTATGACTAGTGTTGGCACAACAATTAGATCTTCAGCATCTTTCCCGAAAGAGGGAACAGATAGACGTGACTCTAAGGTATCTTTTACAGCCATTCTTTCAAACTCAGTAGACGGATTCGTTAAAGAGCACATGATGTCTCTTGGATGCATCCCCATCATTATTTCTAATGCCAATACTCCAAAGCTATAAACATCACATTTGTCGGTCACAGTTAATGTATAAGCAAGTTCTGTAATAAATCAAGAAACGAATATGAATTGTTATAATGAATTCACTTTGTTAGAAAAAGAGGGAAAATGAGTTAATTATTGCGACTTGTAAGAAAAAATAAATTTATCAAATCAATAGAAGAGAGGGAGAAAGAAACACTTTACCAAGAGCAATATATCCATAAGTACCAACTGGAATAGTTTCTTTAGAGGAATCGGGATTAAGAAGTCTTGCTGTTCCAAAGTCTGAGATAAATGCTTCCCATTTTGAGTTTAACATAATATTACTACTTGTAATATCTCGATGAACCATTGCTGGGATACAATCGTGATGCCTGCACGATAAAGCATGTGCTATCCCCCTCACAATATTTACCCTCTTGCTCCAAATCAACTCCTGAGCTCCGATCTCAGTTCTCAATGCATTAAATAGGCTTCCTCTTACATAGTATTTGTAGACCAGAAACGTGCATCGGTTGTGTAAACATTATCCATAAAGATTAACAATGTTTCAATGACGAATATTTGTCAACATTTTGACCTCATTGCGAAAACACGCGTCAAAAGTTGGTTCTTGAGATTCCAACTGGTGCAGTTTCTTCAAGGCAACAACTCGACCATTGGGAAGTCGTGCTCTGTAAACACTACCACAAGCACCTGTTCCAATGCAGTACTTGATATCAAAGTCCTCAGTTGCTTTAATGATGTCTTCATAAGCAATGTTACCGTCATAGCTCCATATGCAACACAAATCTCCTTTCTTGGGAGGCTTTTCTTCAAAATTGGACTTTCTATCCATATATCGCTTAATTAGCAAAGCCCAAACCATTGAGAGCAGAAGAAAAGTTGTGAAGAAGGGAACGATGATATTCAAAAAGAGATTAGGTGATCTAGAAGAGCAAGAGCAACTAAAATTTGATGTCGACCTCTCCGAAGGAATTGGACCATTTAACATTTTCCTACTAAAATTCAAGGATACCAAATGTTTTAAGCTCCCTATTCGTGGAGGAATTCGACCAATAAGATTATTGAAACTCAAATCCAGGGTGGAAATATTGCGGAGATTCCCTATTTCTGGAGGGATTGGCCCAATGAGCTTATTGTTACTTAGATTCAGTGAGACCAAACTCTTTAAACGCCCTATTTCGGGAGGAATTGGACCATCCAGATTATTGTGGGAAATGTCAAGTTCCACTAACTGGGTCAGATTTAGAGATGAATAGAGTTGATCAGTGAATAAATTGAAGGATAGACACAAATGGGACAGACTTGTCATAAGACCTAAAGTTGAAGAAAAGGTACCGTTGAACATGTTTCTACTTAAGTCCAAGATGTCAAGTTTCTTCAGATTGCTGAGTTGATGAGGAATTGAACCACATAGCTGATTAGAAGAAACATCAAGCATGAAAAGTTGAGAGAGATTCCCAAGTGTGCTAGGTAGCTCATCTTTCATGTTGTTAGAGGACAGCTCTAGATTAGTGAGACTTGTCATATAATCCCAAGCTTTGAAGGAACCACACCACTAAGACTGTTATACGAAATATCAAGCATCTCAAAGTTGAGTAAGATTATAATTGTGTTAGGTAGTTCACCTTCAAGATTATTATGGGATAAGTTGAGATGGGTGAGATTTGTAAGAGCACCTGGTTCAAGATCAATGCTTCCTGAAAGCCCCATTCCACTTAAATCTATACTGATTAAATTTGGGAAGGCTGTAAAATTAATATCAGAAAAACGTAGATCCGACTGAGTCCCATACTCCGGGTTTGAAATCTTTATAACGCTTCCTGCATCATTGCACACGATGGCAGACCATTTGTAATGGCTTGCAGTGTCCAGGCCAATGCACCACCCACTCTAAAGCAAAGCCTTTGCTTCTTCTACTATGGAGGTCACTACCTTAAAGGTACTACCAATCTGATGATTTTTTGAGCTCTCTGTTGCACTCTGTTTTTTGTTCTTTAGAGCAGAGATAACGTAGCTGTGGGAATTTATTTTATTCATAGGAAATGCTCTATATATAGAGCTAACATCTTAACAGAAGCCAATATTATAGGCTGAAAAATATAGAACTTTAGATAACTTCTTCCTAATTTTCAAAAATAAAAAAACAATAACAACTTCCTAAAGATTAGGACTTCATCCAAAATCTTCTGACAGACTTGAACTTATCTTCCAGAAACTTAGTTGCTCGTGCAGCTTTTTTAGGCACTATCACAACACTACCTTTCCTATGGTTAAGTTTAGGAATATGATCCTCCCCATATTTATATTTAAACCTCAGGACTTGATACTAAAAGCGTATCTTTTTTAGATAATAACCCAACCCACCTTCCTTTTTTTCAGAGATAATACCCCAACTCACTTCAAGATTTGCTCGAGATCATAATGGATCATTTTAGAGAACTACCATTCTTATTTTTATATGATAATATAACTTGATCATAGTGATAATAATTGGGTTTAAAAGGTACTATGAAGAACCGATCAGAATTAAAGAGAATACAATTAGCTTGAAAAATAATGCATTTGATTTCACAAATGGTGCAACTAACTAACTTTAATTCAAATTTTATGTACAAGATAAATCTCCTGATTCATCAAATGGCGAAATGAAACATTATCAAGAGGAACTGGCAATGGTGGCCACGAAACTGATAATTCCCTAACCACTTGTTTCATTGATGGCCGACACTTGAGCTTTGAATGGAGGCATGTTATCACTAGTGTTACCGCAACAATTAGATCTTGAACGTTTTGTTAGGAAGTCGGGCACCGCAACTAAAGTTGAAATGAGAAAATTGAAGATAAAATGAACTCAGAGATTTAACGTGGTTCACCCAATATAGGCTACGTCCACGGCCAAGTGAAAGGAGGATAATACTAGAAATAATTGGGTAATTACAACAACTCTCAAATTGAAAGGAGAGAACATTTAAATCACTCTCTCTTGCAATAGGAACAAAATACCTCAATTACTCTCTCTAGAAAAGCTTTAGAAGGAAGGTGAGGAAATGAGATGGGATTGAATGCAAACTTCATTCCAAATGCCCCCTATTTATAACATTTGTGAGTGAACCATAGCCACACATTCAAGAGCCAATTTTCAACAAAGGATGCAACCACCTTGTTGCCATTTTTGACAAATGAATGTGAATATGAGAAAAACATAGTGGCCACATTTCTTGACTAAGGGTTGGTGGCCATCTTTCTTGACTAGCTAGATAGGAAGCCAAGTCCAATATTTCTCCTACCATTCTTGACTAATTGCATGTGGATGCAATGAGTCCAACATTTCTCCCACTTGAAGACTTTGATGTTTAATCATGTCTTCACACTCTACTATCCATACTTGCACTTGTCGTCACCATGCCACTTACGTTTCTGCTAGGCCTATAGAGGATTTACACCATGCAAACTTATCAGCATTGATAGGCTTGGTCATTACATCTACTAGATTATCACTGGTATGTATCTTTAACATATTTACACATCCAGTTTCTACTACTTCTCGAACGAAGTGATATTGAACTCCGATGTGCTTTGTTTGTGAATGAAAGGCTGGATTCCTTGCAATATGCAAGGCACTTTGACTGTCACAAAACAAAGAGATTTTCTCTTGTTTGTGTCCAAACTCCTCCAATAACCTTTGAATCCAAACTGCTTCTTTGCAAGCTTGTGTAGCTGCCATTTATTCTGCTTCTGTAGTAGATAGAGCAACAACAGTTTGCAGTTTTGAAACCCAGCTTACAGCTCCACTTGCAAGTGTAAACACATAACCAGTAGTGCATTTTCATTTATCCAGATCTCCTGCAAAATCTGAATCCACATAGCCTCTGACAATAAAATCTGATCCTCCATAACATAATGCAGCATTTAAGGTACCCTTGACATATCTCAGGATCCTCTTCACAGTATTCCAATGCTCTTTACCAGGATTTGCCATGTATCGACTAACTGCTCCCACTGCTTGTGCAATGTCTGGTCTTGTACATATCATAGCAAACATTAGGCTTCCCACTGCTGATGCATACGGTACTCGAGACATGTCATTCCTCTCCTCTTCATTGCTAGGACTCATACTTGAGGATAATTTGAAATTAATAGGAAGTGGGGTAGAAATTGACTTACAATCTTGCATGTTGAAGCGTCGCAAGATCTTTAATAAATAGTTCTTCTGAGAAAGCCAAATCTTCCTATCATTTCTGTCTTGGTGAATTTGCATCCCTAGAATCTTGTTTGCTGGTCCCAAGTCCTTCATATCAAATTCCTTAGCCAACTGTGCCTTTAACTCTTGGACTCGATCTTTGTTAGAGCCTGCAACTAACATGTCATCCACGTATAATAGCAGAATGATGAAGGTTTCATCACCAAACCTCTTGTAATAAGCACAAGGGTCTGAATTGAGTCTATTATACTCAAGGCTAATAATATAGGAATCAAATCTCTTATACCAACATCTCGGCGCCTGTTTGAGACCATATAGAGATTTGTTCAACCTGCAAACCAAGTTCTTTTTATATCTTCTTCTACAAACCCTTCTGGTTGGAGCATATAAATCTTTTCTTCAAGGTCACCATGAAGAAAAGCAGTCTTCACATCTAGTTGATCTAGATGTAAATCAAATGTAGCACACATTGCCAAAACTACTCTGACTATTGTAAGTCGAACCACAGGAGAAAATATCTCGTTGAAGTCGATACCTTCTTTCTGAGCATATCCCTTAACCACCAATCTCGCACGAAACCGTTCTACTTGATCATTGTTGTCTCGCTTGATCTTGTAGACCCATTTGTTACCAATGGATTTTCTACCATGTGGTAATGGTACAAGTTTCCATGTCTTGTTCTTATGAAGAGCTTCAATTTCTTCTTGCATTGCTGTCATCCATTGAGATGCATCTGAGCTATTTAAAGCTTCATGGAAAGTTGGTAGCTCTCCATCCTCCGTTAGAAGACAATATGCAACATTACTCTCCATAGCATATTCTGAGTGCCAAGAAGGTCGTCTTTTCTCATGAGTAGATCGACGAACTTCCTGAGCCTCAGACTCAACTGGTTCTTCTTCTTCTTCGTGCTCTGGTACTGCTTCAGAAGAATTTTGTTTTTCTTCTTTAGGATTATTCTTCACTTGAATTGATGTAGTTTTAGCATCTTCTATTAAAGTGCTATCACTTTCTTTTTCTTGTAGTTTGTCCTCTGCAAATATTACATCTCTGCTGATGACAATTTTGTGGGCAGTGGGATCCCACAAGCGATACCCCTTGATTCCATCAGCATACCCCAAGAAGATACACTTTCTGGATTTTGAATCCAGCTTCGTTGTTTCTTGGGTATTGTACATCACATACATAGGACTTCCAAATGTATGGAGGTGAGAATAATCAGCTGACTTACCAGTCCACATCTCTATCGGTGTCTTCAGGTCAATGGCTGTTGACGGAGACTGATTTATCACATAGCAGGCAGTGTTGACTGCTTCTGCCCAAAATGACTTGGCTAGATTTGTAGTCCTCAACATTGCTCTTGTTCTTTCTAACAAGGTTCTGTTCATCCGCTCTGCTACTCCATTTTGTTGCGGAGTATATGCTGTAGTGAACTGTCTTTTGATGCCTTCCTTTTGACAAAATATGTCAAAATCATTGCTTGTATATTATCCTCCATTATCAGTCCTCAAACACTTGATCCTTTTCTCGGATTCAAGTTCCACACGCGCTTTAAAGACTTTGAAGACTTCAAATACATCCGATTTCCTCCTAATTGGATACACCCAGCATCTCCTAGAGAAATCATCAATAAATGATACAAAGTATTTTGCTCCTCCTAAGGATACAACTGGTGCTTGCCAAACATCAAAATGAATCAAGTCTAAGATGCTTTTACTCTTAGCTATTGATGAGCTGAACTTTAATCTGTGTTGCTTGCTTGTCACACAATGCTCACAAAATGGTAATTTTACCATTTTGAGTCCAAGAAGTAATCCTTGTTCAGAAAGAATCTTCAAACCTCGTTCTGACATATGTCCGAGCTTACGATGCCACATCATCGTTGATTCTTCTCCTGAATTTGTTGATGCAACAGATGATTCTCCTTCCTGGTGTGTTTCTCCAGAAAACTTGTACAAATTAGCAGCCACCTTTTCTGCTTTCATAACCACTAGCGCGCCTTTTACGATCTTCATGATCTCGTTCTCAATGCGGGTTTTACACCCAACATCATCTAATTGTCCCAGAGACAATAGATTTTTCTTTAAGCCTCTCACATGTCGTACTCCTTGTACAGTGCGAACCATACCATCATACATTTTTAGTTTGACAGTACCAATACCGGCAATCTCCAAAGCATGATCGTTACCCATGAATACAAATCCTTCTGAGATTGGTTCATATTGATGAAACCATTCTCTTCGAGAAGTCATATGCCATGTTGCTCCTGAGTCCATGATCCAGACATTAGCAAAATTTGATCTATCTTCAGTTGTTGCCTCACTGTAAAGAATTTCACCATTATTCGAGGTACTTGCTACACTACCCTGAGAATTTGATGACTCAGGACCTTTTTCATTCTTCTTCAAATGCCAACACTCCTTCTTGGTGTGCCCTCTCTTGCCACAATTGTAGCACTTGATAATTTTTCTACCCTTTGACTTGGGCCTACCATGATTTTGGCTCCCACTGGATCCACGTTCCGTTGATCTCCCTCTTGTCATCGATAATACCTCCACTTGTTGTGAACTTGCTATCCTGTCCTCCTTGTTTTTACGTCTTTGTTCCTCTTCCAGAACAGAAGCTGCAACATCCTCAAAGACTAGATATTCTGTGAGAATATTATTGGTCAAATTGATGACGAGTTGATCATACGAATCTGGTAGACTTTGTAGTAGAATTTCTGCACGCTCATTTACACTTATTTTATAACCCAATTTTGAGAGTTTAGAAAATAGTGTATTGAGGGTATTGATGTGATCTGTCGCTGAAACAAATTCTGACATCCGAAGAGTGTATAGTCTTCTTTTTAAGAAGATTTTGTTGTGTAGCGACTTGGCTTCATACAACTTTGTGAGAGTATCCCAAATCGCCTTTGCGGTCTTCTTCTCCTCTACGCTTGATAGGACTTCATTTGATAGGCCTAGGTGAAGATTAGCGACAGCGTTGGCGTTCATTTTGTTCCAAATTCTGTCATCAACGATCTCCATCGGTCTTTCTCCTATTGCCTCCACGCAATCTTCTTTGGTCAAGATCGCCATCATTTTCATCTTCCATAACGAGAAATTATTTCCGTCGAACTTCTCTATTTCGAACTTTGTTGCCATCTCTGCACAATACAACTGTTTCACTATGGACTATGAACAGTACTGCAGTACAGACCACAACCTCAAAAAATCTTTTCTGATGTGGAAGATCGGTTAATAACCGCAACCACAGAGCATACTAAGATTTATGAGAACCAGGCTTTGATACCACTGTTAGGAAGTCGGGCACCGCAACTAAAGTTGAAATGAGAAAATTGAAGATAAAATGAACTCAGAGATTTAACGTGGTTCACCCAATATAGGCTACGTCCACGGCCAAGTGAAAGGAGGATAATACTAGAAATAATTGGGTAATTACAACAACTCTCAAATTGAAAGGAGAGAACATTTAAATCACTCTCTCTTGCAATAGGAACAAAATACCTCAATTACTCTCTCTAGAAAAGCTTTAGAAGGAAGGTGAGGAAATGAGATGGGATTGAATGCAAACTTCATTCCAAATGCCCCCTATTTATCGCATTTGTGAGTGAACCATAGCCACACATTCAAGAGCCAATTTTCAACAAAGGATGCAACCACCTTGTTGCCATTTTTGACAAATGAATGTGAATATGAGAAAAACATGGTGGCCACATTTCTTGACTAAGGGTTGGTGGCCATCTTTCTTGACTAGCTAGATAGGAAGCCAAGTCCAATATTTCTCCTATCATTCTTGACTAATTTCATGTGGATGCAATGAGTCCAACACGGTTTTCCTATAAGAGAGAATAGATAGACGTGAGTCTAAGATATCTTTTACAGCCATTGTTTCAAACTCAGTAAACATATTTGTTAAAGAGCACATGATCTCTCCTGGATGCATCCCCATCATTATTTCCAATGTCAATACTTCAAAGCTATAAACGTCATGTTTCTCGGTCACAGTTAATGTATAGGCAAGTTCTGTAATAATCAAGAAACCAATATGGATTGTTATAATGAATTCACTGTGTTAGAAAAAGGGGGGAAATGAGCTAATTATTGCTACATGTAAGAATAAATAAATTTATCAAATCAATATAAGAGAGGGAGAAAGAAACACTTTACCAGGGGCAATATATCCATAGGTACCAACTGGAATAGTTTCTTTGGAGGAATCAGGATTAAGAAGTCTTGCTGTTCCAAAGTCTGAGATAAATGCTTCCCATTTTGAGTCTAACAGAATATTACTACTTGTAATATACCGACGAACCATTGTTGGGATACAATCGTGATGCATCTATAGTAAATCATGTGCTATCCCCCTCACGATATTTACCCTCTTGCTCCAAGTCAACTCCTCAGCTCCAATCTCAGTTCTTAATGCATTAAATAGGCTTCCTCTTACATAGTATTTGTAGGCCAGAAACGTGCATCGATTGTGCAAACAATACCCATAAAGTTTAACAATGTTTCGATGACGAATATTTGTCAACATTTTGACCTCATTGGGAAAACACTCGTCAAAATTTTGGTCTTGAGATTCCAACTGGCGCAATTTTTTCAAGGCAACAACTCGACCATTGGGAAGTCGTGCTCTGTAAACACTACCACAAGCACCTGTTCCAATGCAGTACTTTATATCAAAGTCCTCCGTTGCCTTAATGATGTCTTCATAAGAAATGTTACCGTCATAGTTCCATACGCAGAACAAATCTCCTTTCTTGGGAGGCTTCTCTTCAAATTTGCACTTTCTATCCATATATCGCTTAATGAGCAAAGCCCAAACCATTGAGAGCAGAAGAAAAGTTGTGAAGAGGGAACGATGATATTCTAAAATTGATTAAATGATCCAGAAAAGCAAGAGAAACTCCTTGGTGGTCTAATTAACCCATCATTGCCAATGAATACATGAGAAAAACTACGATATATTCCTTCTGGTACGTGGCCACTAAGATTATTGTAGCTAAGGTACAAGATGGACAAGTTGGCAAGATTCCCTATTTCGGAAGGGGTTGGGCCAGTGCGCTTATGTTAACTAGATTCAGTGATATCAAACTCTTTAAACTCCCTATTCCTTGAGGAATTGGACCATCCAGATTATTGTGAGAAATGTCAAGTTCCACTAACCGGGTCAGATTTAGAAATGGATGGAGTTAACTAGTGAGTAACTTGAAGGATAAACGCAAATGGGAGAGACTGGTCATAAGACCCAAAGTCGAAGAAAAGGTACCGTTGAACATGTTTCTACTTAAGTCCAAGATGGCAAGTTTCTTCAGATTGCTGAGTTGATGAGGAAATTGAACCATACAGATTATTCGAAGAAACATCTAGCGTGAAGAGGTGAGAGAGAGTCCCAAGCGTGCTAGGTAGCACACCTGTAAGAAACATCTAGATAAGTGAGACTTGTGATATAACCCCAAGCTTTGAAGGAACCACATCACTAAGACTGTTATAAGAAGTATCAAGCATCTCAAGTTGAGTAAGATTAGCAATTGAGCTACGTAGTTCACCTTCAAGATCATTATGGGATAAGTTGAGATGGGTGAGCTTCATAAGAGCACCTGGTTCAAGATCAATGCTTCCTGAAAGCCCATTTCACTTAAATCTATACTGATTAAATTTGGAAAGGCTGTAAAATTAATATCAGAAAACCGTAGGTCCGACTGAGTCCCATACTCCGGGTTTTAAATCTTTGTAACGCTTCCTGTATCATTGCACACGATGCCAGACCATTTGCAATGGCTTGCGGTGTCCAGGCCAATCCACCACCCACTCTGAAGCAAAGCCTTTGCTTTTGGTATGGAGGATACTGTCTTAAAGGTACTAGTAGGAGAGGTGGTGGCACCAAAGAGAGCCACAAGTACAATCCAAAGGAAAGCAGAGATTCTCATGGCTTTTGAAATTTAAATGGGTGCAAGTTTTATTGAAACTCAACCACATAAGTTGAGTATATGTGAAATTTTGCAACTATTATATATGTAAGTTGAGTGCATGCTGACTGTTAATTAAGAGTAGGTTTAAACAAAGATGCTACAAGTGAAGGTTCCATTAAGTTCTACTCGAATTGAAGTTTTCGTCAACAAATTACTCTTCGTCTTCCTAGCCAGTTGCAGTCAATGCCCTATGGGAGCAAGGGATACCTTTCAAATTAGTTGTCCATGGGAACAGGACATGATAGCAGGAAGAAGGAAAAAACATATAAAAAAAGCTTGAATTTATTTAAAATAATTTAAATTATCTGCATGCCTTATATCTTGTAGACAACTTATTCTTTTAAATGCTCCAAACTAATAATATAAGGTGTGCGTTCTTACGATTGTTCAAACAAAGACTCAGTTTCAATTAATGTCCAAATTAATTTGAGAATACATTCTGTACACACAAAAATTATTAAATAACTCAACAATTAGCGAAGATACGGACATATATATAATGTGTATAATAGAATTTTTCATAGAAAATATATTATTGCATTAATTATACAACAAATCCACTATTCACAATTAATTTTTTTAAACTAATTTAAATTTATAAGACTAATTATAATTGAAATAGTTTTCAGCCTAAATTTTTTATGTCGTCAAAGCTTCTTATAACTAATTTGCCTATCTAGTTACAATTCCCACATAAAAATTTGACTCTTTTAAAGCGTAGGGTGCATTACAGAAAACAAAATACAAGTAATTATTCTTGATTAAAAATTCGTAAATTTTGACACATTCATAAACTATTATGAATTTACATATAAATTATATAATTTTAAAATGATTAATTTTGTCATAAACAATTATTAATTCTGCATTTTATAATCATCTAAAGTGCAACCTCTACTTAGGAAAACCATGCGTATGTCTGGAGTTGGGGCCTTTCCTAAGTCGCAACAGACTGTTCTTCTGAAAATGATGTCTGAGCCTTTGGCATTCACAACTTTTGAGACGTTGGTGACAATTCCCAAATCACATGTTGATCACAATTTGGATGTTCACTTTAGAAGAAAGGGCACATTGACTTGACTACTACTCAATAATTAAATAATGAAATCCGACATATCCACGAAACCAACCACACGGACAAGTTTCCGTAGACCAAAGTCATCTCCTAATTGTTCGTAGATTCAAACACATATTGTTTAATAATCGTCGTAGCTAGACTCAACAGCTAAATTTTGAATCTATCCATAAGTATAATTGTCATTTCCATAAATCAATGGCCCTTTTTATTTTATTAATTATATAAACTAATAGAAATAATTAATTATTTTAAAATTATAAATAGTTATTAAAAGTTACAACATTTAATTTTCACAGTTATAGTAACTATAATTAATTTAAACATTCAGTCATTAATTATAATTTTTTATTATCTTATTTAGTCAAAAGTAGTTATTTCCTTACAGGTATTGACTATTGTTTACTTTTGAATATTCACTTAACCTTTGGTCTTCCCTTTTAATATTCATGTAACACGAAAAGCTTATGATTTATCAATTTTACTTGATTAATCTGGAGACCTATATTTGATTCTTAATCACAATCATCTTATAACTTAGTATAATATTTTTCAATTTTGAAGTTGTGCCCATCTGAACATGCTAATCATCATTGGAGACCATTCTATGAACTTAGTATAATAAGTTTGTAACGCAAATGACAAGCAAGTTTCAGTTGAGGAGTTTCTGCAATGTCAAAAATGTGAACTTGTAAGTCACAATATTTTTCCACAATGTGTCTCATCTCACACGCTCAGTAATCACATGAAGACCATTAATTAAATATAGAACTACTCTAATTCAGAGTACTGAGACTATCCTTAATTTCTCATAAATATTTTTTTTTGGTTAGACTTTGAATTTTTGTATGAATTCTAAAGCCATAAAGTATAAATAAATTATGACTATCCTTCTTTACTGGAAACCTCTGAGTCAAAGTCCCTTCAATCAATGATCAACTCTGGTGCCCAATCTCCCAAATTAGTGACAATTCAAAAAAATAAGTTAAAGTGGCAGCATCTAATTGAGATTAGACTAGGATTGTCATTAATAGCAACTCTACTTTATTAATTAACAAATTAAACTATTCTGAGTACTAATTTTGTTTTATACATTCCTTAATCTTTTGGGTTAAATGAAAGTAAATTACCTTTTTGCAACCCAGAATCAGAGGTAAGTGAATGATTCCACATAACATAAAAGGATTATTAACTTTGCTTAAGGGAAGATTTGTTGATAAAAACATCTAAAGCAAAAGGTAATAACAAAGCATTTTACTTTAACAATATTATGTATATACGAGGTCTTTCCTGCTTATATATGTATATACAAGGTTTTTCCTTACCCTTTTCTCTTGTTTTTTTTAGTCTAATAGTTTCTGGCTTTTACTTTATAATTTCGTGAATTTATCTTTTAACTTGAAAATGGAAACAAAAATCAATTACAAAATATAATAACTCCTAGTAGAATGGTGACTATTAATATCGATTTAAGAACTTGGAACGGTTCCTTCACGTTTAGGCTGCTTAACTGGTCCAGAAGCAAGAAGAATCAAAATTGTCTTAATACATTTTAAGGCCAAGAATTCAAAGTCAATCAAACTTCCATAGAGTGATTGGCGGAGCTACAAGTTTGTGCTCTTTGGTATTTATTGGAGTTATGCCTTCCAAAATGTTTGGTATATAAATATAAGTTCTAGGAATATCATATAACGCGTATTAGACATATATCTTGATAAAAACATACTTACACTGTTCTAAGGAAAGCAGTACCGCCATGTCTGCCATAATGCTGCTTCTTGTACTAACATCGTCCATTGGACTCCATTTTTCAGGTTTACATCAACTCTCTCTCTCTCTCTCTCTCAAGATGCACCTTGGTTTTGAACATAATTATTTGCCATTTCCAATTAGTCACTCTCTCTATCCTTACATTTAATTTTATTTTTCAATCGAGTCCTTACAATTTTAAATCTTTATGTCAGGGACCCAATTGGGAGCAATTTAAAATTGTACAGACTCAGATTTAAAAAAAAGTGAGAGAATCAAATTAAAAATTAAGTCAATGATAGGGACCAAATGTTTAACGAAACCTTAATTTATCATAATTAATGTCAAAAAATTAGTACTGCATGTGTGGATCTCACTCACCCCTGGTTCCATTTTATATATGCAGCTGCACAATCTATAGGAGTCTGTTATGCGGTAAAAGGAGATAATCTACCAAGTAGGCAAGATGTTGTGGATTTATATAAATCCAATGGAATTGGCAGGATCCGAATATACTATCCAGATGAAGAAGCCATTCAAGCCCTCAGAGGTTCAAATATAGAGGTGATTCTTGATGTGGCTAAGGAAACCCTTCAATCTCTCACTGATGCTGGAACTGCCAGACTGGGTCAACAAGTACGTAGCAGCCTACTCATCAGATGTCAAATTCAAGTACATTGCTGTTGGAAATGAAATTCATCCTGGTGACTCTGAAGCAAATTATATACTACCAGCTATGCAAAATATTCAGAATGCAATTTCTGCAGCAAATTTACAAGCCCAAATCAAGGTTTCCACAACAATAGACACAACATTGATAGAAAATTCTTACCCGCCCAATAATGGTGCTTTCACTGGCAGTGCTAGTCCATATATACAGCCCATTGTTAGCTTCCTTGTTGATCACGGGTCACCGCTTCTAGCCAATATTTAACCGTATTTTGCCTACGCTAATAACCAACAAAGCATTAGTCTTGACTATGCTTTGTTTAATCAACAAGGAACAAACGATGCAGGGTACCAAAACCTCTTTGATGCAATGTTGGATTCTGTATATGCTGCTCTTGAGAAAATAGGCGCACCCCATTTGCAGATTGTTGTATCTGAAAGTGGGTGGCCATCAGAAGGTGGGGATGGAGCCACGATTGAAAATGCGGGCACTTACTATCAGAATTTGATTAATCATGCCAAGGCTGGTGGGACTCCAAAGAAGTCTAATGGGCCTATAGAGACCTTCTTGTTTGCCATGTTCGACGAAAATAAAAAAGATGGTGCAGAAACAGAGAGAAATTTTGGTCTCTTTAGACCTGACAAAACACCAAAATACCAAATCAGTTTCAATTAATAATCCCAAAAAGATAATTATATACCGGATCTTACTTAGAATAAGCATGCCATGTGTCCATATTTCTTCTTCAGTGTACCATGCACGCACTTAATGTTTCAAAGTTCCAATAAAACTTATCTACATTTTTATCTTATATTTAACATATCCATTATGTAGTTATAAAGAAGAGACTATTTCTTTTTTTACGGTTTTGACTCTATTTTTCTTTGCCTCCTGCAGTGTTGATCTACGAATGCCTTATTTCCAATTGAAGTATACTTTGTGTCCTGTTCTTCCTTATATCATCTCTTGTTCCTATGCTCTATCAGTTACAAAAGCACAGAATAAGAATAAAGTTTAAGGATATAAGTAATAAACCAAACCTGAAGACTAATTCTTTATTGATAGGTGGGGAGAATGATTCATCCGACTCATTTCCGTTTGGGTTTTACATATTATTAACGTAGTCTTCCTATCACAATTTGGCAATGATCAAACGCCTCAAATCAACCCTGCATTGGTGAGCCAGAAAACGACGATCGCCTAAAAGTGGGCGATAGCACAAAAATATGCTAGAGCAAAGTCATCAAGGTCATTCTCAATCGGAGTAAGATGTGGAAGCTACACATTATCAATGATAGGGATTACAATAAAATTATTTAAGAACTTGATAGATTAAGCTTTGAAAGTTAGAGTGAATTTTTAACATATATAACATCATAAACTTTTAAAAACTAAGTAGTCTTAAGTTTGATCTTTGTCGCTTTCATTTTTTAATTAAATTAAAATTTAAATATTTTTATATTTTGTCCTGACTTCAAACTTAAAATTTTTTTAATACACTATTAATATTTATATATTAAATTTTAATATAATTATGAATACAACTAATATAATATACTTTATTTTTAAAAAGTTATTATATTAATATAGAATTATATCACCTAATTTGTATGCAATAATATTATAAATTAATTATTGCAAAAACAATGTCCAATTTAGTTTAATTATCTCGCTTCATAAGTTCAATTTGAGTTAATTTATTTAAATTGCAAAATCAATATAATGGTTGGCCCAACGGTGAAGCCCAACATGTGATCTATGCTTAGGAGGCATATGGTCACAATTTTGAATCTTTCTTAATATTGATTTACCAGATAAGGTTGCACAAAGGTTTTTTTTTGTAAATCTCTTAATCTTAACGTGAATAACGTGTCTTTAACTGAAAAAATAAATAAATTAAAGTAAGTTCAAGCTATTCTAGACACCTTGACTTTAATACCAAAGAAAAAAAAAACTAGATTGGATCTTCTAAGTGTGCTGCATTGTTGATTATCATATATTCCAACTTTGGATTTTAATTCAAGTAATGCCTGCTTGGTCTAAAAAAAAATTCAAGTAATATTTGCTAACTAGGAGATTTTAATTCAAAGGAGGGGGGGGGGGGGAGGAAAGATGTCAGTTCACAGCTGTGTTTTGACTAAGTAACATGGTGATCCTTCGACACAAACAAGTTTGGGCTGGGATTACGCTAAAGGCAGTAAGGTAGCTTTCAGTTTTTATATTTTATTCATGAACATTTTTTAATATAATTTAAAATTTTAAGTTGAAATGATTGGTTAGAAGTGTAACAAACTACTCGTGGAATTACTTTTTTGGGGGACAATTTAATTCAAGACCACTGGAGGATGCTGTTTTGGATGGAGTAGATTTTGCCATTGAAACCGATATTGGCAATCTTTCTCTGAACTCATATCTATAAGCCCCCTTACTTGATTTAAATTCCAGAAATTTGCCTTTTTTTTTTTTGCATTCTTCAATTAAATTTCTGCAATCCGATTCAAAAAAAGCTTTTCTCATTTGTAGATTATTGGCTTGTTTCAAAGCTTCTTCTACAGCTCTTGCCTCAGCTTTCAACGTCGAGAACGCTAGAGCAGCTTTCGCATCTCCAGTTAACATTTTCCCTTCTGAATCTCAAGAGGTACAATCCATTTTCTCAATCTACTCTGAGAATGCATGTCCTTCTGACGTTGTGACTCTGCTTGAAACTGTGCTGGTTTGTAGTTGTTTTGCTCTCCTGATAACTCTCTGGGTTTATTTTCTGTTGTTCAAGGAGGTATTCATTCCTTTCTTTCCAAATAAACTACGTGATTGCAAACATCCTACTACTAATATCACTGGTGTCACGGTCTAGCTGTTTGTATTGTTCTAAGTTCTGCCATAGCCATAGCCATAGCCATTCCTCCATTCTGCCTACACCCTGAGATTCCATCCTAAACTGTAGCTCTAAGCCAAACCATAGTGGTCTTACCCAATCGCATGTTAAGAACATATGTTCCACTGTTTCATTTTCTATACAGCAAATCGGGCATACCTGATCCAGAACAAGCCTATTCTTTTTAAGATTCTCCCCTGTAGGCAGAGCATTGTTTAAAACCTTCCACATAAAAACTTTAATTTTAGGATGTCCGTGTGAATTCCAAACCACGGCCCAGATATTAGGATTTACCAGATAGGAAAATGAGGCTGTGTTTGTTTGGTCATGTTTGTTCAGATTTTTGGCCATTCCATACCCTTTCTTTACTGTGTACTTACCATGCCTTGTACGGGGCCGAATTAACTTATCTTCTGTATTTGAAAAGGGGATGGGAGTAGCTGGGACCTCTTTTAACCTATTTGACGGAATCACCTCTCTAATAATCTCCATTCTCCAGCACCTTTTAGTGTGGTTTATGAGCTCTAAGACTCTTTGGAGCCTGCTACCCGTGGGGTTCTCGTCCATTTCTCCACTCCTTAATCACCATCTTCCCAAATGTTTACTTTCTCTTCATTTCCCATTCTCCACCTACAACTTCTGATAATCAAGTCTCTTCCTTCCATCAAACTTAACCAAATCCAAGAACTTGCTCTGCCCCTATTTCTATTTTAAAATTTGGCCCCAAAGTGAATTAGGCTCTGTCATTATTCTCGATGTCTGTTTAGCCAGAAAGGCTAAATTCAAAATTTTAAAGTTTCTAAAATCCGTTCTTTCATCCTCCTTTTTCAGGGTCAAACTTTCTCAATTAATCCAATGTATACCTTTCTCCTTATCTAAGTTTCTCTACCAAAAATTAGTAATTTCAGAGCACAATTTGTTACAAAAGCTTTTTGGGGCAAGTATGAGTGACATTGCATAAGTTGAAATGGCTTGAATAACTGCTTTAATTAGCACTTCTGCAGAAAAGTGTACCTAATTACTGTACCTCAATGCCCTCTTTGACTATGTTTGGGTTCAGTTCCACAGCAACCTTGGCAACCCCAGCAACTTCAGAACTCAGAACAAGTGGACCTCAGCTTTCAATGGCGAGTTCTATGTTGGGCATCCTACCTCACGTGCAGCAGCTGGAAGTGGTTATGTGTAATATTCCATTTTTTTATTCATTTATTATAAAGACAATTACCCAATTACTCCCTATTATCCTAAAAAAGACTAGACTGCCCCTCTTTAGTTTTTTTCCCATTTGCTTCTCCTTCCTATAGGCACACCAGCAGCAACATTAGCAGAAACAAAAAACGCATTTCCTTCTTCCTCATTTGAAAACTTTCTTCCTTCTCTCATATGAGAGCTCTTCTTTCCCTAAAAATTTGCCCACTCAATTATACCATTGAAAGCAACAAAACCCCTCTTAAATTAGCTTTAATTGTGACCCAAAGAGCTGCCAGAAAATTCAGCACAAACCAGAAGCGCGAAATCACTGTAGCAGAGGTAAAAGGTTGAAAATTTCCATTCTTTTCTTGGTTTATGCAATTTCTGGGTATAGAATTATGTTAAGGACTTTTTGTACTAGTTCTATACCAATTTTTATAAGTCGAAAACATCATTTGATTACCTAAATCATGGATTTTTACTTCGGTGAACAGTAATATGAACAGTAACCATGCTCAAGAAATTTGATTTTGGATATTCTAGATTGTAGGGAATGAATTGGAGGTTCAAATAATCAAATAAGTTTTGGAGTAGTCATTTAAGAATCTATTAGTATGTAAGCTTAAAGTTGGTATATGTATGTGATAGGAATTTTGAAAGTATAAAGAAAATTCTTGAATTTTAGATTATAAGCTAGCTACTAAAGGAATTGGCAATGCATATATAAAATTAAAAGTTGGTGTTAGATTGAGAAGTATATAGCTTTAGCCAAATTGATGTAGGAACCAAAAGGTTTGGTCTTGAAAGAAATATAAATTTGTATGTGATGAAATATTAGACTTATAGCATGGTAATTATGTGCCATGCAAGAATAATGATTATGTGATGTTGTATCATAGGTCTCGAAGAAAGTCCTAACCAAATTGGAAGTTCGCTTAATAGTTTGGACATTGGAAGTGAAAGGAAAAAGGGGTTGCCCTCCATGAATCCCTAAAGTGTGAGTGGATATAGTTTACTATAACGCCTTTCTAAATCCCTCTCATGTCCATATATTTTAAAACAAAGTTTTATTTGTGAATAGCATAACTTGAATTTTATGTTAACATTGATTTATATTCGTAGAAGACATAAGACATGCAGAACAGACCTCTAATAATCCCTCCTGAATTTGAGATGAAAATATGGTGTTATGTGACACTTTATTGAAAGTTATAATTATATTATTTTTCAAATTGTTTCATATGATTTATGTTATACTAATACCTCATTATTTCATGAATATGGTGAAATTGTATTTGAATTTATGTTTAAAATGTGTCTTTAGGACCGAATATCATGATTTGTCTGGACTGGAATAAAATTGTTGTATTTCTAATTTTGGAGAATGAATTTTTATGCCAGAACTCTGTCCGATGAATGTCTTGAAAGGGAGGGATATATTTATGTCTTAAAAAGAATTTTAACTTCATTTTTTCTAATTTTATTTTCGTTTTATATTTTTGGTTTATAAAATTTGTTTATTATGGAGGAATCATTGTCAGAAACACTGTTAGTTAGCGACAGAGATAGTTAGCCTTGGTGCACCATGTAACCCAAGTTAGCAAGGGAGTTGCTAGCCCCTTGTGCGAACGGGCACATGAGGATTGAAATGTGAATAAATGTGGAGTTGAGGTATGTCTCCTCTAATAGCCAGTGGCAATTGGCCTGATTATCTATGATGAGAATGTGATTATTTACTCGTCCCATTGCTGTGTGCTTGGGACAGTCAACATATGAAAATGTTAGGGAGTTGAGGAAACTCCTCCCAACCTTATGATATAAATGATGAGAATATGGTGATTTACCCAACCCATCGCTATGTGCTTGGGTATAAAAATTATAGTTATGGTTCTATTTTGAGTCCTCCTCTACACATTTATTTTTTTAAAGAATTAATTTCTTATTTGATTTGAAATTATTGTTTATTATATTAAATCTCAAGATCTCATAATTTTTTTTAATCAAATTTATTTAGTTTGTTGTTATTTACATTGATTTAGATATATTATATTCTTACATACTTTGTATTTATGAAAACTCGTGCGTATGGTCTGTTCTGTTTCAGTTATAGTAAGCTATATGTGCTCACTGAATTGCGTAAACTCACCCCCTCATATTTTATGTTTTCAGATAGCATTAAAGAGTCCAACCCGCATCCATCCGAACTTGAATAAAGTAGTAATTCCAGTGATGAGCCCAATTGTTCTTAGGGCTCCTTAATATATCTTTTGTAATCTTGTTTATTTTCTTTTGTAATCTAGATTGTGCTCCGATGATCATGGGCAGGATCCTGCTTCTGTTGTGTACTTTATGTATGTTGGTTAAGGTTATCTATATACAAGAACTGTATGACATGAATTAGTAAGAAGATAATTATGTATATAACTGAAATGTTCATTTATGATATTGTGTGCTATATTCTAATTGTCTATTTTGTGGCTTACGGTTTAAGGACCAATCCCTTATACCGTGCCAGTCATGTATCCCAAATTGGGGTCGTGACATTATGTGCCAATACCACAACTTATAAATCAAATATTGCCTTTTGTTAAAAATATCCAAGTATGGAGGCTTCGTGCTATTTAATAGGTCCAACGATGCTAAAACTCAGGATAGCTTCAAAATTAAAAGAAAAGTTTGAACCTAACTGTCACGGAAGTGTATATATATATATATATATATATATATATATATATATATATATAAGGATCTTTAACGATTACTAAAATGTTATAAATTAATGAAAAAAATTCAGGATTTGCATAAATTCAAGTTGGATATCATGAACAGAATGAAATATGGGAATGAGTAAAAGAGTTGGAGAGCACAGAAAATGTGAGTTCAAGTGTTAAATTTCAACATGATTTAGATTATATTCCTTTACTTTAACTTTTACAATATTTATTGAATATTAAAGAAAATAATTCACGATTTAATAAATTTGACCATGGTCAAATCAATATAGACATAACCATTGTACATGCACGATATGGTATTGAATAATCAATAATAGTCACTATAATAACAAATTCAATTAAGTGATTGATCAAGTTCAACTTTTTTTTTGGTTCATCTACTTTTTATTCGATGATTTTAAAGGTTCACTAATTTTCAATTGAACTAATCACTTTGCTCCAATTTTTTTATTTGTGTTCAATTGTAGCATAAAAGTTTTAAATACCTCTTAAAATAATTTTTAATCTTCTTCAAAAATACTTCCTCAATTACATTTTAGTATTTGCAATTTCTCCGGATTTGTTTTTAATAAACTCAAGATGAACCTTTCTATTTACTAGTGTTTGATTTCATAAATATATTGTTCACAATTTGAATTTTTCATTTCAATTATTAAAAGATTGTTCTATTTTCAAAAGCTCCTTCAAATAAACCCTGTAAGTAGATTTATTTACTTAGCCTAATTAAACGCTTGACTAACTTAATGAACCTAGTACTGCAATGAAGTTTTACCAAATATTTGAATTTACTCACACAAAAATTTCTCACATCACCTTTTTGAATAGAAATTCTTTAATTTAAATAAAATTTGGTGTATTAAATTAAGTCAAGTAAGTAATTAATGATCGGTTAAGCTCTCGATTTAGGTCAAATAACCAAATATCTTAATAGAGTTAATGTGAAAGAATTTTGTGAGACAAGACCGTCTTTAAAAAATTGAAAAAATAAATAGAAGTTTAAAACGTCAAATTAAAAAAAATACATGTGTATCTTTTGAGAAATAAAAGAATAATTTCCTTAAAAAAATGTTAAACAAGGAAGACGAAGACTTAACATGACCAGGATGTGAAAATATTAATAAAATCATTTTATAAGTATAAGATGTTAGATATTTTATTAGTGGCCCAATTGTTTTAGATATGTATTTTATTATATTTATCCATTTAAATATAATAATAACTTGATGATAATAATGACTTTGTGATAATTATGAATTTAATGATAATTATCACTAAAGGATAATTATGATCTAATAATGTTTAAATGCTAAAATTCTATTAGTCAATAAGAGAGATGTTCTCTATTAGATATAAATGTTGATGGTACATGTGTATTAAAGACTTTATATAAGAAACCGGTCATCTCTCTGTCCAGCAAGTGATAGTTTTCTCTCCATCAAGAAACGTGTGCCAAACCTAAAAAAGTAAAGAAAGAGAAATACGGTTTCTTTGAGATCTCTCATCTACTGTAAGTTTATTTGCAAGATAAACATCATAGATCAAGGTATGTCTTCATTCAATTATTATTTTGTGAGAATCATAAAGTTTTAAGATTATAGAACATAATGAGTTATTCAAAATTAGGGTATTGATTTGAATAAATTATTGAATTAATAACTTATTTGTGGTATAGAGGATGGTTTTGGAACTTATGATTTTCCATTTAAAATTATAGATTTTTATTTTCAAAGATTAAGAATTACATAATTGTTTTTTATGTAAAAAATTAGATTTCAAAATTTTATGTTTTTCCGCATAACGTTGATAGTTTCTCTGAAATAGTATTATGCAAAATTGAAAATATTTTAAACAGTAATTCATCAATTGATTATTTGATCATTCGGAAATCATATTTCTCCTGCAATTTGTTTTCTTTTCCGTGTGATGCGTGATTCATCAATTGATTATTTGATCATTTGGAAATCATATTTCTCCCGCAATTTGTTTCTTTTCTGCGTGATGCATGACCTATGGATCAAGCTTTTCCGAAATAGTGTTACCGTGCAAACCCGAAATGCCTGAACAGCAAGCCATTGAATTAGTTTTATTGAATTGGCTTTATTAAATTGGTATTGATGAATTGACTTTTACGTCACTTTTGATAATGGCCTTTCACTTTATTTGATGACTTTTGGATTATAATATATTATGTAATTTCATGATTTAGATGATGCAATTATATTTTATATTTAAAAATTGTATTATATATTATTATTATTTGAAAGTATGTTTACAATTTTGGAATTATATATTATGTAAGATTTGTTAAACACCAAAGTGGTCGAATCATTAAGAAAATTAATTCCAAATTGTATAATGACTTTATTTTTCAATTACCTATGAATTTGATGTTTATAAATGATATAATGATTGTTTATTTATGGTTATATTGAAGGTTACTGGCTATAAAATTTTTAAGGATCACCCAAAGGTTGATTAGTTAGTTTTATAGTCAAGAACATGAATGTGGATAATTAATGTACTTTATTTGATTTGTTTAGTATATCTAAAGATAACAAACATGTCAAATTAAAGTATATGTAATTACCAATTATGTGAGATTAAATTAAGCATCAATTATGTTTATTGTTGTGCATTGTTGGATCACCCAAAGGTGGACTTTAATGTACATTTATTGATGATACTATCTAAATCTGAGTTATGCATTTAAATTATGACTCAAAGCATTAATGTATGAGCATTTTATCTGTTTGCAGCATCAGTTCCTGTTTCTCTTCACTCGCAAGCTTTGTCTATATTAAAGTATAATGGGCTTAACTTCTCTGAGTGGCGTGAACAGATCCAATTTCACTTAGGTGTTTTGAATCTTGATTTAGCACTCTTGACTGATAAGCCTGCTGCTCTTACTGATTCAAGCAGCACAAAACAGAGATCTCTCCATAAAGTTTGGGAAAGATCTAATAGACTGAGCCTAATGTTTATGCGAATGACAATAGCAAACAACATTAAGTCCACAATTTCCAAAACTGAAATTGTAAAGGAATACATGAATTTTGTGGAAGAGCGCTCCCAGTCTAATATAGCTGATAAATCATCGGCTGGGTCATTAATGAGTACATTAACCACCATGAAATTTGATGGTTCATGTACTATGTATGAGCATATCACTGAGATGACAAGTATAGCAGCAAAATTAAAGTCTATGGGAACAGAGGTGAATGAAAACTTCCTTGTGCAGTTCATTTTGAACTCCTTGCCTTCTGAGTATGCCACGTTCCAAATGGGTTACAACACCATTAAGGATAAATGGAATGTGCATGAATTGTATAACATGCTTATTCAAGAGGAAGGCAGGTTGAAGAAACAAGGAATTCATTCAATTAATCTCATGGGTCAGCAAGGAGCTGGTAAGAAACACGTAAAGAAGAATGAAAAGGGCAAGCAAGGACTACGTAAAGTTAATGAGTCATCTGCCCCAATCCACAAGAAGGAACAAAAGAATGATAAGTGTCATATTTGTAAAAAATCTGGACACTATCAAAAAAGATTGCCCTAAACGCAAGGCATGGTTCGAAAAGAAAGGTAAGCCTAGTGCTTTAGTATTTTTCGAATCAAATCTAACTGAAGTTCTTTATAATACTTCGTGGATTGATTCTGGTTGTACCACTCATGTTTCTAATACGATGCAGGGATTCCTTACAACCCAAACCATAAATCCAAATGAAAAGTTTGTCTTCATGGGGAACCGAGTCAAAGCTCCAGTTGAAGCCATTAAGACCTATCGTTTGATTTTAGATACTGGATATCATTTAGATCTTTTTCAAACCTTTTATGTTCCTTCTGTTTCTAGAAATTTAGTCTCTTTGTCTAAACTTGATAACCTTTTTGCTGAGACTCTTCTAATCTTGCATCATAATGTTGGTACTAAACGTAGGTTAATTAATGAAAATTCAGCTTACTTGTGGCATAAACGTTTGGGTCACATATCCAAAGAAAGAATAGTGAGATTGGTAAAGAATGAAATTCTTCCAGATTCAGATTTTACTAATCTTGACATATGTGTGGATTGTATTAAAGGAAAATATACAAAACACACAATTAAGAAAGCAGCCACAAGAAGCACACAACTCCTTGAACTTATACACACCGATATATGTGGTCCTTTTCATGTTTCATCTTTTGGTGGAGAAAAGTATTTTATCACCTTCATTGATGACTTTTCACGTTATGGCTATGTTTATTTGTTGCATGAAAAATCTCAATCAACAAATGCCTTAGAGGTATTTGTCACTGGGGTAGAAAGAAAATTAGACAGAAAGGTGAAAGTTATCAGGTCTGACAAATGTAGTGAATATTATGGAAAATATGATGAAACTGGACAATGTCCTGGTCCATTTTCTAAATTCCTTAAAAAACATGGCATATGTGTCCAATACACAATGCCAGGAACACCACAACAAAATGGTATTGCAAAAAGGCGTAATTGTACTCTAATAGATGTGGTTAGGAGTATATTGCCCTTATCGTTGTGGATGCATGCTTTAAAAACTGCCATGTACTTCTTAAACAGTGTTCCTAGTAAGGTAGTTTCAAAGACTCTTTTTGAACTATGGAAAGGAAGGAAACCCAGTTTAAAGCACCTGCATGTTTGGGGTTACCCGACAGAAATAAAAATTTATAATCCACATGAAAAGAAACTGGATTTAAGAACAATAAGTGGTTTCTTCATTGGTTATCCAGAAAAATCGAAAGGGTATAGATTTTATTGTCCTAGCCATAGTACAAGAATTGTTGAAACTGGAAATGCTAGGTTTATTGAAAATGGTGAAGTTAGTAGGAGTGTAGAACCACGAAAAGTGGAAATCCAAGAAGTTAAGGTACAAGTTCCTTTACCTAAAACTTCTTGGAAAATTGTTGTTCCCACAGTTGTAGAATAGTTTGACAACTTAGAACAACAACAAATAATTGATGAAACACCCCATAGTGAAGTTGTCACCAATGAACCTATAATAGTTGAACCACATGAAATAATAGCATTAAGAAGATCTCAAAGACAAAAGAGATTTGCTATTTCTAATGATTATGTGGTCTATTTACAAAAGTCAGAATTTGACTTAAGAGTTGATGATGATCCAGTTTCATTTTCACAAGTCATGGAAAGTGCCAATAATAAAAAATGGTTAGATGCTATGAAAGAAGAGTTAAAATCAATGGATCATAATGAAGTCTGGGATCTTGTTGAATTGCCTAAATGTTGTAAAAGAGTCGAGGTAAATAGGTCTTTAAGACCAAACGCGACTCAAATGGCAATGTCGAAAGATTTAAAGTTAGACTTGTTGTCAAAGGTTTTACTTAGAAAGATGTCATTGACTATAAAGAGACATTTTCACCTGTCTCCAAAAAGGACTCATTTAGAATTATTATGGCAATGGTAGCTCATTATGACTTAGAGTTATATCAAATGGATGTGAAAAATGCTTTTCTGAATGAAAATTTAGAGGAAGAGGTTTATATGGATCAACCTGAGAGTTTTCCAGTAAAAAAAAAGGAACACATGGTGTGTAAATTTAAGAAGTCAATATACGGACTTAAACAAGCCTCCCGACAATGATATCTTAAGTTCAATGATACTGTTACTTCCTTTGGATTTAAAGAAAATACTGTTGATCGGTGTATATATCTGAAGGTTAGTGGGAGCAAATTTATATTTCTGATTCTGTATGTCAATGACATCTTGCTGGCAACAAATGATCTTGGTTTATTACATGACACCAAGAAATTTCTCTCTATGAACTTCGAAATGAAAGATATGGGTGAGGCATCCTATGTGATAGGAATTGAAATATTCCATGATAGGTCACAAGGAATGTTAGGACTGTCTCAGAAAGCATATATCAATAAAGTTTTAGAGAGATTTAAGATGGAAAAGTGCTCTGCAAGTGTTGTTCCAATTCAGACCATTCATGGTTTATGGTTGTAGAATTTTATTTTAGGGCTTGAAATTGTCGACAGTATTACCAAGCCGCTGAAAATTTATTGTGATAATTCTGCAGCAGTCTTCTTTTCAAAAAATGACAAGTATTCAAAGGGTGATAAACACATGGAAGTGAAATACTTTGCCGTTAAAGAAGAAGTTCAGAAACAAAGAGTGTCAATTGAGCACATTAGCACCAACTTTATGATTGCAAATCCATTAACAAAAGGATTACTGTCAAAGACATTTAATGGACATGTCGAAAGAATGGGCATTATTGGGTATCACCATTGAGATTATGACGAAGTTTTATACTCTTAATGTTTTGACACTCTGAGCTCATTTATTTATTGTTTCTGATTTATTTATGCATCCTGTTACTGATTTCTAGTATATATACATAAATGAATTATGTGAATGTTAACAGGATTTATCTTTGACGAAGACATTACTGTTGGACCATTATGTTATCTCTCATTACAGGTCATGTTAAGTATTGGATTAATATTGTGATACATAGAAGCGACTATGTCGAACTAATGACATACAACCGCTATGATCCCTATTAATTTTTTGCTTAATAATGATTTATGATGTGACCAATTTAAGGAAGGATTTAGCTAATAAATGCACATTATGTTCCGTTTGAATATATGAAGTTGAATAGTGTTGCATGGGCAAAGTGGGAGAATGTTAGATATTTTATTAGTGGCCCATGTGTTTTAGATATGTCTTTTATTATATTTATCCATTTAAATATAATCATAACTTAATGATAATAATTACTTTGTGATAATTATGAATTTAATGATAATTATCACTAAAGGATAATTATGATCTTATAATGTTTAAATGCTAAAATTCTATTGGTCAATAAGAGATATATTCTCTATTGGATATATATTTTGATGGTACATGTGTATTAAAGACTCTATATAAGAAACCGGTCCTCTCTCTGTCCAGCAAGTGACAGTTTTCTCTCTATCAAAAAACGTGCGTCAAACCTAAAGAGGTAAAGATAGAGAAATACGGTTTCTTTGAGATCTCTCATCTACTGTAAGTTTATTTGCAAGATAAACATCATGGATTAAGGTATGTCTTCATTCAATTATTGTTTTGTGATAATCATAAAGTTCTAAGATTATAGAACATAATGAGTTATTCAAAATTAGGGTATTGATTTGAATAAATTATTGAATAACTTACATAAGAAGCACAAATTTTGTAAGCCTAGCTAGTGTTTTGGAATTTGGACAGTTCTAGAGTGTGGGGATAACTTTTCTTCTTACGAATTATATCGAACCACATAGAGGGTGCAACTTACTCAACTTTTGCAAGAATGAATAATTTTTTCTTTTCATTTATTCAAAACTTGTAAAATTATTCTTTTCTTTTAAATAGGTATAAAGCTTCAACGGACTAATTTAAGGGAATGAATAATTATTGGTTTTTATATATATAATGACTACCCATATGTGTCATCTTTATAGACCCCATGTCTATTGTCTAAAACCAATTTTATTAAATATTCTCATACTTCTCACTTTTGAATATTTAATTCTGCTCATCTCACACGTCAAAGATAAATATATGAGACCAATCTATGAATATAAAGTAAGTCATTTTTAGCTTTCGGGTTGACAAGCCAAGTCACAATATTTTTTCACAATGTGTCTCATCTCACACGCTCAGTAATCACCATGAAGACCATTAATTAAATATAGAACTAATCTAATTCAGAGTACTGAGATTATCCTTAATTTCTCAAAAAATATTTTTTTTTGTTAGACTTTGAAATTTTGTATGAATTCTAAAGCCATAAAGTATAAATAAATTATGACTATCCTTCTTTACTGGAAACCTCTGAGTCAAAGTCCCTTCAATCAATGATCAACTCTGGTGCCCAATCTCCCAAATTAGTGACAATTCAAACAAATAGGGTTTTGATAAGTAAAAGCGGCAGCATCTAATTGAGATTAGACTAGGATTATCATTATTAGCAACTCTACTTTATTAATTAACAAATTAAACTATTCTGAGTACTAATTTTGTTTTATACATTCCTTAATCTTTTGGGGTACTTGAAGATTATTTATATACATTAACATTGACAGAAAAATAAATTGACAAAAATGCCCTTCTAATAAGTGCTTGCTCTAACGATCAAACTTGTCTCTTTATCTTGAGAAGGTAACTTATTTACCACTACATCTAATTCTTGTTCGTGTTTCTAAGCTTCCTTTTATTATGCCTTCGATGGACAGTTCTGCACCACCATTTAACGAATCAAGATTTAATGTCGCAGACAAGAATTAAAAGAAGTGTATGTTTATGCAGTTTTTCAAATGAAAACTTTTAATAAAAATGGAGCATGGTTATACTATGGCGATAACCATATTCCATTTTTAATGAATCAAGAGTTAATGTCTAAGATGATTTTTAAAACGAATGAAAAAGAAATAGGAAAAGATTAAAGCTATGTTTGACAAAAATAGTTTATAAACTAACTTAAAGCTTAAAAGTTAGATAAAAATCTATTTCAAGTAGTTTATAGCTTATAAGTTTTAAATTAATTTAAATTATTCAAATAAGTTTGTTTACTAAATATCTCTATTTTGGTCAAATAAGCTTATAAACTTATCAAATAAATTATAAGTTAACTTATTTGACTTGTCAAACACACTCTAATATAATAAAGAATGAAAAGGAAGTTTAATTAATTGAAATTAAAAAAAGAAAAGATAAGAGGTGGTTTTATAGTCATTTAGATGTAGAGTTATAGATCAATTTGTACCTTCTTATGTTTAAACCTATTTGGCCTAGTTTATTTGGAGAAAAAAACCCTTGTTTTTGGAAAACAGTTTTTGTTATTTCATTTTTATCCAGTTTGACCAAGACTCAAAACTAGTTTTAAATTTCAGCACAAATAGCTTTCTACCGAGAAACACGGCCTCTATATGCTTGCCCATTACACGCATTGAATAATTGAGTGACTAAGAACTTCTAAGAAACAAACGATGCTTCTATTGATCACAAAGTCACATTCTTGTGCCCATCTCACACGTTAGTCATTATGCATTAATTACTGAGAGGCCAAGTTGGGACCACTCTATGCATGAATGTGGAATGATAACTTATTTTCTTGTCTTTTGGGTTCACAAGTGAAGTCACACGGGAAGCTACTCTTAGTTTCTTCGAAGGTGAATTGTGATGATACTTTCCATGAAGTTTGTATGGCCCAGTGCTTCTGGGAGAAACTTTATAAAAGACCAAGACAATTATCAGTGGACTTTGAATAACTTTTTCTTTTTGTTTGAACGGTTTCTCTTCAATTTTATTTTTTCTGTTATTAAAATTACACTACTTTAACTATTTTTGAATTTTTAACTCAAAATAATCTTATTTAAGTTAATTTTTTATATTAATGATAATTATACATGTATTTTAATTTTTTGTGATTAAAAATGATATTGTAATAACTATTATTGACTATTGAATATTATATCATGTAGAAATATGAACTTTCATATATAATAGAGCTATTAATAAAATTTCAAATATAGTAGTGTGTATTATTCGATTATTTTTATTTTAAATGACTTATTTAAGTAATTTTATTTCTTTTAGTTTAAGTATATCATTTTTTATAATTTAAAAAATATATTATATATTTTAGTACTGGTTCGATTACTGTTGAACCAATCAATTATTACTCTAAATAACTATATGAAATCTAGCAATAAATTTTTTCTGGTGCTAAATCTAAATTTTCTTGTAATGGGATAATACAATCATAAAAGATTTGATTCTTCTAAAGTGTAGGATACAACAAATCCACTCTTCAAAATTAATTATGTTTTGAAACTAATTTAATTTTATAAGACTGATTATAATTGAAATATTTTACAGACTAAACTTTTTAACGTCTTCAAAACTTCTCATAATTAATTTGCCTATATCAGTTACAATTCTCATAAAAGATTTGATTCTTCTAAAGTGTAGGGTGCTTTACAGAAAACAAAATGCAAGTAATTATTCTTGATTAAAAAATTGTAAATTTTGACATTCATAAACGATTAAGAATTTACATATAAAGTATATAAATTTAAAATCATTAATTTTGTCATAAGCAATTATTAATTATGAAATCTAAAGTGCAACCTCTACTAAGTCCCAACAGAGTTCTTCTAAAAATGATGTCTTAGCTTTTGGCATTCACAACTTGGAATTTTCAAAACTGAAACTCAATTCACATGCACGTTGGTCACAATTTTCAAATCACACGTTGATCACAATTTGGATGTTAACTTTGTGAGTATCCATAAGTATAATTGTCATCTCCATAAGTCAATGGACCTTTTTATTTTATTATTTATTTAAACTAATAGAAATAATTAATTATTTTAAAATTATAAATAGTTATTGAAAGTTACAAAATTATAATTAATTTAGATATTCAGTCATTAATTATAATTTTGTATTATCTTATTTAGTCAAAAATAGTTATTTTCTTACAGGTATTGACTAGTATTTACTTTTAAATGTTCACTTAACCTTTGGTCTTTTCTTTTAATATTAATGTAACACGAAAAGCTTATCTTTTACGTTATAAAATTTGTTAAAAGATTATGATTTATCAATTTTACTTGACTAATTTGGAGACCCATATTTGATTCTTAATCAGGATCATCTTATAACTTATTCTAATATTTTTCAACTTTGAAATTGTGCCCATATGACACATTAATCATCGTTGGGGACCATTATATGAATGAAAAATAAGTTATTTCTTACCTATAAGTTTGTGATGTAAATGATAAGCAAGTTTTAAATGAGAAGTTTCTGCAATGTCATAAATTCGTATCTACAAAAAATTTGTGAAAAAAAAAATAATTTCAGTACTCCGAGTAAAATTAATCTTATATCTAAAATGTGCATGTGCATCAATCAAGGGCGTGAAACGGCATAGTTTTTCTGTTTAATTGCTTACCACGTACTTTCCATTTCCTGGGTTTAAAGGATTTTAATTTTTGGTATAATTCATGCAGGAATCAAGTGCATGTGCATCACACCATTCAGATCAATCTAAGGTGTGGGACCCAAATCAGTTCTGAGCTTTTTGACTTTTGCCCTTCCGTATTGGTATAATTATTTTTAAACTTTTTATATTTGATTAACTGCAAAATTGAAGATCTCAATTTTTAAAGGAAGACTGTATTTCTCAACGCACCTTTGATAATATTTCTAAGTCGAAAATCGAATCAAATTGTTCGATTTTCTTTTTTAAAAAATCAAATTTAATTTAGTTTTGATTAATTTTCAATTAATTTTTATGTTTTTAATACCACTAATCAATTTCATTTAGTTTTGAACGCTTTTTAACGTATACGGTGCAAAACAACCAAAGTGTCGTTTGTTAAGTAGGTCCCTCCTCAAATGAGGTTTCCATTGTCGGTAGGATGAACAGTAAAAAAGATGGTCAAGAAATGTAAATTGGGTTCACATAAATGGAAGTGGGAGTGGAAATGTGAAGTGGTGGTTTTGGTTGTTAGAAGGAATCTTTTATATCCCTAGAGGATTTTATCAAGCGATTACGACTTATTAGATTAAATTACTTGAATCGAATCTCTTGTGCTTTACTGTTGAGTACGAGTAGCCTATATTACTTTTCATTAAACAAAAAAAAAATCACTGGAGTAGGCTGCAGTAGAGCTTTTCGGAAAGAATTACTTCCAATTGAACCTGATTTTATAGTTTATAAAAATATTAATTCCATAATGTTTTTAAAAATTTAAAAATTAAAATTAAAAATGTGTTTGACAAGATAAATAAATTAATTTATAACTTATAAATTTTTTTAATTAAATTAAAAATGTTTCTTGAACAAACTTATTTAAATAATTTAAAATAAATAAAAAAATTATAAGATTTAAATTAATTTATAAATTAATTTTGTCAAATCTAAATAAGAATTGATTATCCACTGTTTCTGTTTACAAACCAACTATTAATTTTTATGGGAAAAATGTATTTTCCACCTTTCAAGTTTACATCCAATTTTAATTTCAATTCTAAATTTTCATGTTTTTTTAACTTTATCTTTATTCCTTTTAAATCGTTTCAATATTGTCTTTATACTCTAACTCGGTTAACAGAAAGATCCAAGCAGACTGCTAGTGAAATTACACCCTCCAAGTCATCCCAAAACATATCGTTTACACGCGAAGGTTAATATTCATCATTATTTTCCTTTCTTTTTTATCTCGCTTTTTATCTTCTCCGCTTTCTTCCTTTTTTCTCTCTTTTTACAGATGTGGATCCTTTGTTGTAGTTCAAACCACAGCAGGGGATGCAGTGGTTCAAAATGCAGTCTTTAGACTACGTTCTGAATTTTTTTATTTTTAAATTTATTTTTAATTTATTTTTTAATTTTAATTTTTTTTAAATATTATTTAAAAATTTATTTTCCTTTAAAATATATAAAAAAATGAGAAAATAAACTGAACAAAAAATTATTTTATTTTTATATTTTATTTCCATTTTTCTTTTTTAAAGGAAAATAAATTTTTAAATAATATTTTGAAAAAAATTAAAATTAAAAATAAATTTAAAAATTAAAAAAAATTCAAAACGCAGCCCAAAGACTTTAATATTTATAGATTTAATCTGTATATTGTATATATATGAAAACTTATATGTATCTATTTTAATGATAAAAAATTAAATTATATATATTTATAAAAATTATCTGTTCATGGTATATGAATTTCACGTGTCTTAAAATTAGGGACATGACATAGAAGCTACTGAATTTTTAGCTTCCATGAATCAATCAATTGATTTATATATCAGTCGACTGATATAAACTCTAAAAGCTATTAAATTCTCTATTAGGCGATTGGTTTATGGCTTAATAGCCACTAAATTTTTTGCCTCAACAAATCAGTCGACTAATCTATGTGCCAGTTGAATGGTTTGAGTTCCAGTAGTTGCCAGGTTCTCACCCAGGGGCCTTCTTAAGATTTTCTAGAGTTAAGGCCATTATCAATGGACTTTGAATTTTTGTTCGAATTTTGAAAATCATAAAGCAAAATTGAATTACTACTATATTTCTATGATTAAAAACTTGCGGGAAATGGCGTAGAACTCACTTCAACCATTAATTCGAGTGCCCCATCTCACAAGTTTATGATAATTGAACACATGGTTTGACGTCATGTATGAGATTGTAGTGTAAATATGCATTATGAATTATTCGAATTTTTCAGATAATTTAAAATTTCAATCGATTTATAAATTTTTTGGACCACGTCGATTCAACCTGTTGCCCACCCTAGTTAATATTCATCAATTTTTCTGTGTTACCTCTTGTCTCCTCTTCTCTTTCTCTCTCTATTCCTCAAAAGAATAACTTGTTTGGTAGGTCCCTCTACGAATGGACTCACATCTATTTAAATTAATTTAAAAAAAATTGGAAAAGAAGAGAAAGTTGGACGGTGGCCTTTGCGAAGAAAGAGACAAAAGTCTCTTGCCTTTTCGTTTCCTACAATGTGACGCGAAAAAAGAGAAGAAAAATAGTGTGAGTAAAAGAAAAAAAAAAGAACCAAAAGAATGGTAGCGCCATGTGAGAGGAAGAAAAAAAAAGATTTATACTGAAATTTTAATAAGTTATTTCTACAATGAGTAGTATATATTGCATCGTTTTGAATGTTGCTTTGCCTTTTCCGCTAGCTTTTTTTTTATTATTCTTACCTAATAGAACTATTGTTTATTTTCTGATTGTATACCATCTTATTCACGAAGAATCTGAATTTATTGTGAGTCTGATTGTAACTACAAAAATTATTGTTTATTCCGTTATCTAGTTGTAATGAGGAATTTTACTAATTTAAGTTTCGTAATTTTTTCACATTGAGAAGTTTTTTACATTAAAAAATCTGGTGTTTCTTAATTTATATTTTTTTTACGGTGATTAATTGTTTGACAATAATATTGTATTTCTTCTGTTTGAGTTAGTTGCTTTCAGTTTGTTTGTGTGTTCCGATTACTTTTACACAAGTATTGAAAAAAAATATTATTTGTCACTGACCAAAAGCGAATTAAAAAGCTGTCCCAAAAACTTAAAAAAATGAAAGCGACTTTAACTTTCCCAAAGCTATTTTTTTATTATTATACATTAATTTTTCAGTGCCAATAAAGCAGATTTACCAATTGACTAACTAAGAACTTACAAGAAAAGGCAGAATAGTGCTGTTTAATTTATTTTTACATTGGTGTATATTGATATACCATCTTTACGCGTTAATGAATAATAGTTTGGGACCCTCCATGAAATTTCCAGGAAGTTGCAAAAAAGTGTATCGAAAATTAAATGTGGTGTGCATTTTTATATTCTGCATTGCCAATTACCTTTGTCTATAAATTAAAGTCTGAGTTTGCAATCACTCATGTAATAATCAATCGGACTTGTCATTTCAAAAACTATAGATGGCACTCTGCAACATTTCCATTCCAAAAAGGGCAGTAATACTACTACTATTGTGGCATACCTTCGCCTTATTTCCAAATGCGACTGCCGGCCGCCCCACAAGAAACGTAGCATTACATACCATCATAGAAGAGGAGGAAAAAGCTATGCGTCAGAGCCAATGGTGGGATAGCACTGACTACAATCTCTCGTATCGAAGTCAATGGTACGGTATTCATTGCAATAAATTTGGAAGCATTGTAAAGATTACCTCATACGGCGTGTCTGCCTCACCACCTCAATTTGGAGATATCCATTTGACTGCATTCCCTAATTTAGAGTATCTGGAACTTAGTGGAATTGGGCTAGAGGGAAACATTTCAACGCATATTGGAGCCCTTCAAAAGCTCAATTATTTGGACCTGTCCCGTAACAATTTTACTGGTGAGTTACTTACTACTAATAAATGTCACTCAAGTAGAGACACTTATTTCTAACAATAAATTTTATGGTCAAATTCCATCAAATATAAAAAAATTAACTCATTTGAAATATTTGTCCCTTGATTTCAACCAAATATCAGGTAGCATACCCCTAGAAGTTGGAGCCCTTCAAAACCTCAATTATTTGGATCTGTCCTTTAACAGTCTTACTGGTGAGTTACCTACCACTCTAATAAATCTCACTCAAGTAGAGTAACTTATTTCTAACAATAAATTTTCTGGTCAAATTCCATCAAATATAAGAAAGTTAACTCATTTGAAATATTTGTCCCTTGATTTCAACCAAATATCAGGTAGCATACCCTCAGAAGTTGGAGCCCTTCAAAACCTCAATTATTTGTACTTGTCATATAACAGCCTTACTGGTGAGTTACCTACCACTCTTACAAATCTCACTCAAATAGAGACACTTATTTTTAACAATAAATTTTCTGGTCAAATTCCATCAAATATAAGAAAATTAACTCATTTGAAATATTTGTCCCTTGATTTCAACCAAATATCAGGTAGCATACCCTCAGAAGTTGGAGCCCTTCAAAACCTCAATTATTTGTACTTGTCATATAACAGCCTTATTGGTGAGTTACCTACCACTCTTATAAATCTCACTCAAATAGAGACACTTATTTCTAACACTAAATTTTCTGGTTAAATTCCATCAAATATAAGAAAATTAACTCATTTGAAATATTTGTCCCTTGATTTCAACCAAATATCAGGTAGCATACCCCCAGAAGTTGGAGCCCTTCAAAAGCTCAATTGTTTGGACCTGTCCTCTAACAGCCTTACTGGTGAGTTACCTACCACTCTTATAAATCTCACTCAAGTAGAGACACTTATTTCTAACAATAAATTTTCTGGTCAAATTCCTTCAAATATAAGAAAATTAACTCATTTGAAATATTTGTCCATTGATTTCAACCAAATATCAGGTGGCATACCTCCAGAAGTTGGAACCCTTCAAAAGCTCAATTCTTTGGACTTCTCCCATAACAGCCTTATTGGTGAGTTAACCACCACACTTAAAATTATCACTCAACTAGAGACACTTGTTTCTAACAATAAACATTTTGGTCAAATTCCATCAACTATGAGAAAATTAACTCATCTGAAATATTTGTCTATTGCATTCAACCAAATATCAGGTAGCATACCCCCAGAAGTTGGAACCCTTCAAAACCTCAAATATTTGGACCTATCCTCTAACAGCCTTACTGGTGAGTCACCTACCACTCTTATAAATCTCACTTAAGTAGAGACACTTATTTCTAACAATAAATTTTCTGGTCAAATTCCATCAAATATAAGAAAATTAACTCATTTGAAATATTTGTCCCTTGATTTCAACCAAATATTAGGTAGCATACCCTCAGACGTTGGAGCCCTTCAAAACCTCAATTATTTTAACTTGTCCTATAACAGCCTTACTGGTGAGTTACCTACCACTCTTACAAATCTCACTCGAATAGAGACACTTATTTCTAACAATAAGCTTTGTGGTCAAATTCCATCAAATAGAAGAAAATTAACTTATTTGAAATATTTGTCCATTGGTTTCAACCAAATATAAAATAGCATACCTCCAAAGGTTTGAATCCTTCAAAAGCTCAATAATTTGAACTTGTCCCATAACATCCTTACTGGTGAGTTACCTACTACACTTAAAAATTTCACTCAACTAAAGACACTTTTTCTAACAATAAACTTTTTTTCAAATTCCATCAAATATGATAAAATTAAATCATCTGAAATATTTGTCCCTTGAATTATTTGGTAGCATACCCCTGTAAATTGGAAATTTACCAAGGTTAAAAAATATTGATCTATTAAATAATGAAATATATGGTAGCATACCACGAGAATTGTGCAATTTACCAATCGACTGTAGCTTGGATTTAAGCTATAATAATTTCTTACATAGTATACCTAGAGAACTGGGTAAGCCAGAATTCATCAACTTTTCATATAACAATCTTAGTGGTTGTGTCCCAGGAATTGTTTGCCCTTCTGCCTATGTCCAATTTAGTGGTAATAAGGAGTTACATCTCTCTTGTTCAACTCCATCTAAAAAGCCAATGCATTATTTGAAGATCATTCTCCCTTGGACAACTTTCTTTGGCATCCTATTTGTTGGGGCTTTGATCCTTTCTCAGTATTCAAACAAGAGAAAATTAAGAAAGACAAGAGTAGCAAAGAATGGAGACATATTCTCAATATGGAATTATGATGGTAAAATTGCATATGAAGACATTATCAAAGTTACAGAAGATTTTGATATCAAATATTGCATTGGAACTGGTGCTTATGGAAGTGTCTATAGGGCATTACTTCCTAGTGGGAGGATTGTTGCCTTGAAAAAACTTCATCAAAGCGAATCTTATAACCCATCTTTTGCCAAGTGTTTCTGCAATGAGATCAATATGTTGACTGAAATCCGACATCGTAACATTGTGAAACTTCATGGTTATTGTATACACAATCAATGCATGTTTCTCATCTATGAATACATGGAAAGAGGAAGCCTCTTTTATGTCTTGAGTAATGATGTTGAAGCTAAAGAGTTGAACTGGGCCACTCGAGTGAATCTTATTAAAGGAATAGCATCAGCATTGTTTTACATGCATCATGATTGTAGTCCGACAATTATTCATCGAGACATAACAAGTAGCAATATTTTGTTGAACTCAAAATTGGAAGCTTTTGTCTCGGACTTTGGCACAGCTAGACTCATTGATCCTGATTCCTCAAATCAAACCCTACTTGTTGGTACCTATGGTTATGTTGCTCCAGGTGAACATTTTAATTCTCATTTTCTATCATTTTATTGAGTTTAAATTAATTTATAAAAATGATTCCTTAATAATATTTCTTGATTCTTGTGTTATTGTAGAACTTGCATACACAATGAAAGTGACTGAAAAATGTGATGTTTATAGTTTTGGAGTGGTGGCATTAGAAACAATAATGGGGAGATATCCTGGAGAATTGATCTCATCTTTGGCAAAGACACATTGTACTCATAACATACTGTTGAAAGATATCTTAGACTCACGTCTCCCTCTTCCCTTGTCAAAAGATGCGCAAGATGTGATTCTCTTAGTCATAGCAGCACTAGCATGCTTGCGTCCCACACCAAAGTCTCGACCATCAATGCAGAAAGTGACTAGAGAACTTTCATTTTCCAAGATGCCTTCGCATGTTCAATTTAATGATATTTCACTTCAGCAGTTGATTGCTCAAGATATATATTCTGTAGACAAAAGCTAGGAGAGTTTCAAATGGTTTCTTCTAGTGGATTAAAGATTGATGTAGAAGGTCATCTTGCGAACATTAGATATTTTGTTTTCTTTGCTCCGCTCTAAAGTACTAGCGCATTTATTCTTCTGAAAATGATGTCTTAGCTTTTGGCATTCTCAATTCAGAATTTTCAAATGGAGTATTCACAAGTTTTTAGATGTTAACTTTAGTGGAAAGGGCACATTGACTTGACTACTAATAAATTATGACCTCGTCTTTAAATTTGGCAATTAAATAAAAATATGAGTAAAGACTTTTTTATTAATATTATATTAAATAATAGAAGCAATTAATTATTTCAAAATTATAAATAGTTATTAAAAGTTACAAAATTAATTTTTACAATTATAGTAATTATAATTAATTTAAAGATTTAGTCATTAATTAAATTTGTTTATTATTTTATTTAGTCATAAATATTTATTTCCTTACATAATTCGTTTGCAGAGCACCAGAGAGAAGGAGTATCTACAATTCACATGTTACTTGCTTCTTATATAATATTAAAAGGGAATTCTTTAATTTTAGTATTATTTTACCATATGACAATCTTGCAGGGGCAAAAATAGAGTTGTTACCGGTACTCATACTAAATTTTATTTTAACTTTATATTTTATTTTAGTAAATAACATTTTAATTTAGACAAAAATATTTGTCACAAAAATGTTTGTTTCTACATCTTTATTGTCACATTTAAATGTAACAAATAAGGATTTACTCTCTAGCCATATTTATTACTTAAGTAATATCATAACATTTAGAAAAAAATTACTTAAGTATTTATATTCTCTAGCCATATTTATTACTAAGGATTTATACTCTCTAGCCATATTTTGAAAAAAATTAAGAACTGTTTGTTTTCTTATTTTTTATTTTTATTAAAAATTAAAAATAGACATAAAAATACGTTTGTTTACTATTTTTTTTTAAAAAAATATTTTTAAAATTTTTGAAAATTATGAAAACGTCAAAAAAAAATTTTAAAATTTTAATTTTAAATTATATCCACGATGTTTTACTTTTATATAATTATTAAATAGTAAAAATAAAAATAAATCATATAAATAAAAAAAATAAAAATAAAAACACAGACCAAACATATTTTTAAAAATATAAAAATTATTTTTAAAAAATATTTTTATAAACTAAACACACCTTTAAAATTTTAAATGGAACAAACAAATAAATGGTCCACGTTCAGGACAAGCGGTTCAGCCCTTTTCTTTTAAAATTTTTACAGTCTTGGCCCACCTCAATCCATTTTAACTCACCAGATACATAGGCTAGCTTGTAAGGTTTGTTTACAAATAAGTCTAATTTTATAAATCTATGTCCACCAAATCTGCAGATTAAATGGGCTTGCAAACTTTGACTCATTTTAACAGTACCACCTATAATGATTCGATATGCACTGTGATTATTTAGTTAAATTGGTATTAGATTTCATATAACCAAGAGGTTTTTTTTTATTATTGGTAGGTGGAAGCAATGTGGAAGTAGCAAATAATATAATCAATCCAACTTGATCTTCTTAAAAAATAAATTTGTTGGCTTAGCCTAATCCACTTGAGTTGGAGCTTGCGAAAAACCCTTGTGCTTAAATGGGCTATTGGTGGCTCTAAACCCAAGTAAATATGTTCCCTGGCAGTACTTAGGTGATTTTAATGAGATTTTACAACATCATGAAAATTAAGGTATTAGATTTCATAGCAATAATGGTATAACACTCTCCAGAAATTTTATGGTGAATAACGAACTAGTGGATTCTCCCTCAAAGGATGCTTATTCACTGGTGTAACATGAGGAAGGTGAGTGGAGTGAAGGAAAAAATTGGTAAACATTTAGCAAATGAAAGTTGAAATAATTACTACTTGGAGGCAAGTGTTCTGGCCCTCCCAACAATTTGATTAGACAATAGCCCTCTTATTGTGACAACAAAGCAAATGGGAGGAAAAAAATTTCCTTCATGTTTGAAGCTTGCTGGGTGAATCATGATGATTTTTTAGGGATGGTTGACCAAAGTTGGAGAGAAGAGTCTTTACCAAGGTGTTTCAAGAAGACTAAAAGGGGTGATGGGAAATTTGGAGGTGTGAAAGAAGAACTTAAGAAGACCAGATGTGCAGATTAGAAGGTTAAGGGCAAAATTGCAGTTTATGTTGAATGGTGAGCTTACTAGAACCATTATGGCAGAAATTAAAAGTACTAGAGGGCATATTGGCAAAATTTGGGAGCAAGAAGAGAAGTATTTGGCATAAAGAGCAAGGCTTAAGTGGCTAAAAATTGTCATACCAGTCTACTATGCAGAGGAGAAGACAAAACAACATTTTAAGAGTAAAAAATGACAATAGTGAGTGGAAAGAAGGGCAACAGAATATTCAATACGTTATGCGGGATTTTTTTCGAGAACTTGTACAAGACTTCCAACCCTCAGCCTTTGCATGGGTTAGAGGGAATAATTCCTAACAGTATAACTTGAGATGAATGAGTTGATTCTAAAAAATGTTATAGATGCAGAGATAGAAAATGTTGTTTTCAACCTTGGAGCGATGAAAGCACCGTGTCCAGACAGAATCAAAGGAGTGTTCTATCCAAAATCATGGGAGATCATGAAGGATGAGGTATGTGCAGCTATTAAAAATTTCTTTGAAGGGGGTCCTTTCCCAAGTGATTTTAATGAAACTCATATTAGCCTAATACCAAAGGTGCAAAACCCAGAGATGGTGAGTCAAGTCAGGCCAATTAGTTATAGAAATTTTAGCTATAAAATTATTAAAAAATCATAGTTAATCGTATCAAGAATCATTTAAATGGGTGATTTCTCAGAACCAAAGTGCTTTTTAGGTAGAAGACTAATTCAAAACAATATAGTGAATGTCCAGGAGGCTTCAACAAGAACAAAAATAAACATTTTACGGCCATCAAGATCAATATGAACAAAGCCTATGATAGGTTAGAGTGGGAGTTTCTCAAGAAGGTGATGAATTTCATGGATTATGATCAAAAGTGGATCAAACTAGCTATGATGTGCATTATGACTATGAGCTGTAGAATTAATATCAATGTTGTTTTGGGTCCTAAATTCATACCCCAAATGGGTCTTAGGCAAGGAGACCCGTTATCCTTATTTATATTTGTTTATAAGTGCAGTAGAGGTCCTATCTAGGCTTATGTCTAAAGCTGTAGAGGAGAAAGAGATAAATGGATTAAAGATTGCAAAAAATGCCCTAGAATTATCCCACCTTCTTTTTGCTGATATTTTATTTTCTTTACAAAAGCAAACAAACAACATACAGAACGGATTACAGCTATTCTAGAGAAGTATTTTGATGATTTAGGACAAACAATGAACAAGGATAAATCAGGGATTATTTTCAGCAAGAGTACCCAAGGTTCTCTCAAACAAGAAGTGGCAGGAGAGCTAAACATGCCCATTTGGGACAATATAGGGAAACATCTTAGTATGCCTGCAGTATGGGGAAGATCAGGAAAATAGTCTGTCAATTGGGTTATGGAAAGAGTGGTACAATAATAGACTGGTTGGAAAAATATATTTCTTTCTCAAGGTAGTAAAGAAGTTTTGATAAAGGCAGTGATCCAAGCAATTCCAACCTATGCCATGTCTATCATCCTTCTCCCAAAAAACTTTTGTGCAAAGTTGTGTTTGAAAGTGGCAAAATTCTAGTGGAAAAGCAATGGTAATGAGAGAGGAATTCATTGGGTTATGTGGGAGAAGCTAACTATGAAAAAGAAGGATGGAAGAATAGGGTTCAAAGACGCTAGGTCCAAGCCACTAGGTGTGGTCTAGTGGTGAGGGGGGTGGGTAGTTTAGCAACGGGTCTTAGGTTCGAACCCTTGCTCTTCCATTGTACAAAAAAAAAAGACGCTAGGTCCATGAATATTGCTTTACTAGCTAAACAAGCCTTGAGAATGTTGGAAGATCTTGAGTCCCGTTTGGTAGATGGCAACGGAGGGAATGAGAATGGGAATTGAGAATGGAATGAAAAGGAATGGATTCAAATAGAATGAAATGAAATGTTGGGATTAAAATTGCATTTGGCAAGTCAATAGAATGAAATAGAATAAAAATGTCAAAAAGACAAAAATACCTTTGAAAAATAAAATTATTATAGTAATATTATTTTAACTTAAAAAATTATTTTAAATATTATAAATAAAAAATAAAATAAATTATTATTAATGTAAATTTTTGAATTAAGTTTTGTTAAACAATATTGAAAATTTTAATTTAAATATATATATTTTTAATTATAGAAAATTTTATAAATAAATAAAATAATGAAGGGTATTTCAGTCTTTTTGCTTTCCATTCCATCGCACCGTTCACTTTCCACCTGTTTTTGCACGTAATGCTGATTAGGTGGAGGTAATCAACATTCCGTGGGACCCACAATTTCCACCACTTCTATCTACCAAACCAAGGAATGGAATGCCCATTCCATTCCCATACCCTTATTTCTATCTACCAAACAGGGCCTTGATTGCCAGTGGGCACAAACCCTTATGCAAAAGTACTGTCACAACACAAATTTGAAACCACCAAAAGAGGTAGGTGTTGTTCATGGGGGTGGTTAAGCATCTTAGAAGGTAAAGAATTTCAGTTTAAACATTGTACATGGAGGGGGAGATCGGGAGCAGATAAATATTTATCTAATAGTTGTTTGGAAAATGTGTCCTCCACTCCTCCCTTATTGATTGCTCTTCTAAAAATTGGAAAGGAGTGATAAGAGAGATGGTTCCTAGGCAAGTGGTTGAGGAGATTATGGCTCTTCCCATTCCAGAGGTAGATACTGAAGATAAGCCTTTCTCTGATGATGGAGTATACAGCGTCAAGAAGGGCTATGAACTTACTAAGTGTTATGAATCTAATAATAGCAGGGGTAAGGCATCCTCTGCATCTATCAACCCTAAGTTATGGAGCTGGACTTAGAATTCTAGAGTGCCCAAAAAATAAATTTCATCTGGAAAATTTTAAACAATGCTTTATCCAGTAGAGCTAATCTATTCAGGAAGAAGATAGCTAGTGAACCTTTATATCCTATTCACGATTGAGAATAAGAAAATCTGAAACATCTATTCCTAAGATGCAGTTGGGTAAGACCAACATGGTTCGGGGCCGATATTCAATGCTCCCAAAACATTACCAGGATTGAAGACTAGATTAGTTTAAAAATTGAGAAGTACATGCAATTGGGGTCTGAAGCCTATGGGATTGTAGACAAATTGTTTATAATCCTATGGTTTATATGGAAAGAAAGAAATGATTTCATCTTTGAGAAACAGAGGATAAACCGAAGGAGATTTATCAACAAATCACAGAGTCTTTACACATGCATAACTTCTACAACAAATCAGATAAATTCCACTGTCCCTCAAGGAAGAAAAAGAAGAGTGGAAAGTGAGAAGAAGGGGTGCTTACCTCCACTAGGCTGGGCAAAAATAATACAGATGCGGCCTACCCAAGCTCTACTTTGAATTGTCACTTGGCAACTGTGGCTAAATATTCGTATGGCAAGATGTTGACAGGAATTACTGAACATGTCTAGCCCTGTCAGCGTTAGAAGCAGAAGTGAAGGCCATGGACTCTAGCCCTGTCAGCAATTTGCAGATGAGAAATGTGGTTTTCGAGTCAGATTGTTAAACTTTAATTGATGTTTGTAACGGGAAGATTAATGTGGGGAATATCTGCCATATAATAAGGCAACAAATTGAAAGCTTTGGGTTTGAGGGAGGATCTCACCGGTTCAAACGGACTCCAAGAGAAGGAAGTTTTGTTGCCCATCTGATGGTTTGAGGAAGCTCATGGTGGAGGACGCAAGAATCTGTGGTACGGATGTTCACCAAAGAAGAAGGATGGAAGATTCGGGTCATCCATTGCGTGCCTTTAGTTCATCTGGGTCTTGTGGAATGAAGCTATTTTGTATGAATCTCGCAAGAAGCTCGCCCAACACTAGATCTCAAGTGAGTTATCGATGGAGGAAGAAGATGGCTCTGGAGGTTGTCTGAGTTAACGACACTGTCTCTGTGGTGGTTTCAGTCCATGTTCTTTTTTGGCTTATGCCAGTCCCCAAAAGAAATTAAATAAATAAAATAAAATAAGGACAAGCGAGATGACGCTACAAGGCCTCAGGATGGGAATGGACCCTCTGTGCTTAAAAGCACAGCAGGGCGTATTTAGAACGGTTCTTCATTTTTTTTTAGACAAAAATTGCAAATATTTTTGTGCTTTTTAAAAAAAAAAATTAGATAACTTTTTTGGTTTTTTTGTCAAAAATAAATATATTTGTTGTCAACATTTAGTATTTTAAATATAAATTATTATTTTTTTTATCAAATTTAGATGACAATTTTTTTATATTTTTTAATGCAATAAAACTATTTAAATTTAATAAAAAATTGCATGCAAAATAGTATTTAAATTTAATAAAAATAAAGATACAACTTTTTTAATAAATAATTTTGTTGAGCATTAAATTTTATATTCAAATTTATTCCTTTTTTATTGTAGATTTTTTTTGTTGCAAAAATTGCAATTATTTTTGTACTTTTTAAAGATAAATTTAGATAACTTTTTAGTATATTTTTTTATTAAATTTAAATAATTTTGTTATCAAAATTTAATATTTTTAAAATACTTTATTTTTTATCAAATTTGTATGACAATTTTTTTATTTTGTAATGATGTATCTCATAATACAATTGAACTATTTAAATTTAATAAAAAAATTATACAAAAAATAATATTTAAATTTAATAAAAATATAAATATAAATTTCTTAATAAATAATTTTATTTAGCATTACATTTTATATTCAAATTTGTTCAAGATATTTTGATATTAATTTTTAAAAATTTTGGTATAATCTTTTTATCTCTTTAGTAATCTTATCTTTTTGTGAAACTATTTAAATTTAAAAAAAAATCTTCTATATTATAATGTTGTATTTTAAAATATAATAAAACAATTTAAATTTGATAAAAAATAAACTATATTCAAAATATTAATTTTTAACAATAAATTTATTTAAAATTGACAAAAAAAATATACCCAAAAATTATCTAATTTTTGCCTTAAAGCACACAAAAAAATTACAATTTTTGCCAAAAAAAAGTATGGAAGTGGGGGAGCTGCACCCAGAACGTCACCATTCAGGACACAGCACACTCTACTGTGCTTTTCAGCACAGCAGAAGATCCATTCGCAATCAGGATCCTCTACTGTGGGGAGAGGCATATCACGCGGTGTTGTGTCCCAAAACACATTGTTTCAATAAATGAAACGTTGCGTTCTGAAGCCACCGCACAAAGGGGAGAGGTAGGATATCATATCAGGCGACTAATAAAAATTAGCAGTCGCTTGATTGGGCCTGGTTGGAAACCATACCACTAGCCCTTGGCCTGTTTCATTCTAGAAGCAACCAGGCTCTTGGCCAGTCACCTGGCTTGCTTCTAAAATGAGCACCAATCGACTGGTCCTATGACCAGTCAACTGGTGAATGTCTAGATGCATTTATAAGCTATGTTCTACCAATTTGGATTATGCTTCTAAAATTATCCATACATATTTCCCAGTTTTAGACTTTCTAACAATACCAAGACAGGTTAAGGTGAAAAACCTCTTGGATTATGCAAAAACTGGTTCACTTGGAGGAAAGAAAGCTTTTATGTTTGGTGAGGAGAACTCGCCTCAAGTACAAGCTGCAAAAGACAAACAAAAGCGGCAACCATTTTTAACTGAGAACCAAAAATTCAAAGATACCCCGATTCAACAACGAGTTTAATATTAAGATACCCAGACAAACAAACCACCAACCATTATGCACTGAAACAGTTTTTATTGAGATATTTATATATAGACTCCATAGGTTCACCATAAAGGTTCCATTATATAAAATTTTATTATTTTTTATTATTAAATCTCACCCATTTAGGTGCGAAAGTCTAAAAATGAACCTATCCAAGAAGAATCTCCTATTGAACTTAATAGTGTTTAATAAGTCCAAGTGCTTGGATCTGCTGTAAAAGATTTTGTTTTTTTTGTTTTTTGTTTTGTTAACACAAAATCACAATTAAATGACACCAAAATTTATCTTGTTGCTAAACATAACCCATTTAAAGAAGAAATTGATATTACAAAGACACACTCTCCCTAAAAGAAAATAAAAATATTATATCAAATATTTATATTAATAAAATAACTTACTGAAGTTAGATTTAGTCAGACCTTAAATTATTCTATGTTACAGCACTTTAAAAAGAAATACTAGTTTTTGAAAAAACGAGGAATTTCATAACAACTTATAGCAAGGCCAAACAGATTCTATGTATTTTATAATTTTTCTTTTCATTAACCTTGCTGAAATGCTAACAAAGAGATACCCAGATAGTTGGACATGTTTAGTGACTTACGAGCAAATTGATCCACCAAATGGTTTGTAATGAGTTTGAGTTATGAACCCGCCCAGATTCTTCTTGTTCTTGTTTGAGTCCCTCCCATCATAGCTTCTTCTGCTAAAAGGCAAGTTCAACGCATTAAACTAAATAATTTGTCTTATTACTTAGAGGGGCTCATAATGCAGAAGGTCATCAGTTCATTATGTAATTGTCTCACTTGGCTCCATATCGCTGCTGCTTCTGATGATTCCAAGAAGTCCCAAAGCTCCTTGTTGATCCTCTTAATCTATCTACTTTACAAATCTCAGCACCAAGTTTATTACTAGACTTGTTGGAGCCTCTTTTTTTTCTGCTCGATTCAACATGACCAGCAGGTCCAGCACTGTATTGTTTGTATCCGTAACCCCACAAGAAATCAAGTTGCAAAACACACCAGAAGCTCCAGTTGAGTAGCTTTTGCTCTTTTTAAAACAGCATTGTTTAAAAGAACACTGTGATGGTGAAGACGATGATGACGTAAAAAAAATATGAATATGGTGCAGTAGCAATTTTATTCATGTCATCTTTTTTACTCTATTTTCAACTCTTTTTGTTCAATAGATTCCGATACAAAGAAGGCAATGTGCAATTCTCAAGTTTCTCATAGCTTTGTTCATTTGGGTTCTGTTTGTCTATCTCCACTTCATCTGCCAACGTTGACATGTCAGAGCTAAACATAAGTGAGTCTTGACTAATTTCTGATGATATTTTTGTCAAAGCACTTGTGGTTGAATCTGGGTATCTTTAAATTTTTTGTTCCTCGGTTAAAGTCGATGCTCTTTTGTCATGACACAATTAGTTAGAAGTGTGAACAGAGATGAAAACAAAGATAGTCAAGGAATTTTAATCCGAACGGCCAAAGGGAGGTAGACATTTTGGTAGGATGAAAAGTAAAAAAAAAAAAAAACAAAAGATAGTCCAGAAACGTAAATTGACTTCACATAAATGGGAGTGGGAGAGTGAAATGGTTCTTTTGATCGTTAGAATAAATTTTTATATATTTAGAATTTAGAGAAAAATAATATCCTCTCCTTTATATTTTACTCTTGTTACACGATTCTCTTTTATATTTTCAAAATATACATAGATTTCATTTAAAATTAAAAGCTGCACTACAACTAAATCCATTTAAAATAGTCCGTTAATTATTAGGTATTTTACTGTTTACTTTTTTTTCATCAAAATACTCTCATAGAATATTATATTATTATATTTCTACTTTTTCATTAAAAAAAATACAACTAACATTAGATAATAATATTATTTTTTTCATTTCTATTGAAAAAAATATTGTCGCTTGAATTTTTTTTCATTAGATAACATATTCCTGCAATGAGAACATCCATTCCCAACGTCTCCATGTGTCTTACCCTTTGTAGGGGGCTTGGTTCTCCCCTATTTGATGGGTAGGATCCTGGTTTTTCCATTTGGAGCTTTTGAGCATTCGGTTTTGTTCTCCTTAGGGCCATGGCAGCAGCTAGAATATCTGCAGTATTTGGGAGCATCACTACTTATCTTTTGTCCTCCCTTCTTACATAGGCATATTCTTGTTCCACAGTTGGGAATGGTTGGAACTGAAGTACTTCACTTTTTGCATCTTTAGTGGAATATTTGCTTACATAGGCAAGAGCTATAAGTGTTGTACACAAATATTCATACTAAATTTTTGCATCTTTAGTGGAATATTTGCTTATGCGAATGCTTATATTGTGAGTAATAGATTGCCATTTCATTTTTATGCCGGCTGTATAGGCAATTTTTAAGGACTCATATTCAAATTTAAGTAGAAATGTGAGGAAAAAATCAACTGCATTTCATTATGTAGCCACAAATGAAAACAAAAACTATGAAAAGGGAAAAAAATGGAGAAAAAAATTAGTGCGATAATAAAAACTATTCAATGCATGCTGTCTCGTGGTTTCAAGCTTCATTGATTTACTAAACTCCCCTCTCATCAATTGGATCATAGGATAAATTGTGTGAGTAATTCATTCTAAAACATATTATATGGCCAAAGCCAACTCTGAACTTTAGACACCATCATTTACTTGAACTTTAGGACATGACCAGGTAAATGGACACCAAACGGAATAACATAGCACAAATTTTTTTATTATTAAAAGAAACTAAGAAACAAATACAGACGCCACACACTCACGTACGTGATGAATCCAACCAAACAGTTATATGGGTAATATCTCTACCCAATTCTGCTAGACTATGAGCAGCATTGTTTCAACTTGTACAAATCCAAGAAAAGATTGTATTGTGGAATTCTCAATCTTTTTTTTTTTATTATTATGAGTATTCGCACACTTTTTAAATGTAAAATTAATCTTATTCAAATATTGAAATTGCATCTCTTTACAAAAGTTCTTTTAGTGAACTCAAATTCTCGATAATATTGTAAAAATCACTTAATTAATAAATTCAAATTTGTTTATTTTGCAATAACTAAAGCCTCACAAAAACTTCCCACGTCGTCCCTTGTAATACAACTCACAGCACTATCCCCTTAGGGCATTTCCATACTGCTTCATCCTCACGAAATTGGTTTCATATAAATGGAAGAGGTCAAGAGGGCATGTGAAATGGTGCTGTTGGTTGTTAGAAGGATTTTTTTTAAGATTAAGAGATCATGAGTTATTAGGTCCATTCTTTAAGATTAAAGAGTTTTTGTAAAAGGAAGCCTGTAGGTTATTATCATAAAAAAAAAATCGAACCTTTATTTAACGGCTCCTATTATCAAGTAATCTAGAATTCAATTTTTACCACAATTATATTAATACTTTTATAATTGAATATATAAATTAACTTTAGTTCATCATATGACATTTTCTATTTAAATAGTAATCAGACTAAGATTAAATTACTTAAATCTCTTATGCTTAACTGTTGACGATGAACAGTCTATATTAGACTATATCAGTAGAGCTTTTTGGAAATACTTACTTGCAATTTAACCAGAAACAAGGTCTTCTTTTTGTTCTTTTTGTTTGTTCACGAGATAGATAATTTCATTAAGTAATGAGAGGATTTCTACAGCAGTAATCCGGGCGATTGGACTAAGACCATTGAGTTACACACACACACACAGTTATTCGCTTTTTATTTTGGTCCCCGCTCTGAAGAATTCATCCAATCTAGTCCCTTCAGTGAACTGCTAATTTTACTAACAAATTAGGTCATATGACATGTCATCACTAAGTTACACACACACACAGTGGCAGATCAATAACATGATTTTTACCATCTATTACATGATAACAATAACAATAATAAAAATTTTGAAAATAAAAAAAATATTTATATTATTATAGGGAAAGGGCACATTCAATTGAGCAAGAAAATAAATTATGACATAGTCTTCAAATTAATTTGGTAATTAAAGAAATATATGATAGGGACTCGTTTATTAACATTTAATTAAATAATTAAAAAACTAAAAAATTTGGCAAAAGAAATTGTGGAGAGAAAATCTGACCTATGCACGTGACTCAAAACAAACCAACCATAGGAACAAGTTTTTAAAGAGCAAAATCATCAAATAGTTCCTAGACTCGATCACATACCATTTAATAATCATCGTACCTAGACTTAATAGGTAGAATTTGAGAGTATGCATGAGTGTAATTGTCATCTCCATAAATCAATGGCCCTTTTTATGTCATTATTTAATTTTTTATGAGTATTTTATTATTTATTTAAACTAATAGAAAGAATTATTTTTTAAAATTATAAATAGTTATCAAAAGTTACAACATTAATTTTTACAGTTATACCAACTATAATTAATTTAAATAGTTAGCCATTAATTATATTTTTTATTATTTTATTTAGTAAAAAATAGTGATCCTTTCATACTTCGTTTGCGTACACAGAATTCACACGTTACTAGCTTCTTGTATTATTAAAAGAGTATTCTTTAATTTTAGTATGATTTTACCAGGTGATAGTCTTACTGGAAGGAGAAAAAAAGAATTGTTATTGGTACTCTTGCTAAATTTTAACTTCATATTATATTTTAGTAGATATCATTTTAATTTACATGTAACAAATAAGAATTTATACTCTCTAGCCATAAGTATTACTTAAGTAATATCATAATATATATAATAAAAAATTAAATTTTTGGGTTTTTTTTTTTGGACAAAAAATTTTCAGTTGAACAAATTATAAATGAGCCACCCGCCAGACGGGGCGCTTGGCCCTTCTTTTTTTAAAATTAAATTTTCGCAGGCTGCCCACCTCAATCCAATTTGACTCAACAAATAAATAGGCTAGCTCGTAAGGACGTTTTCAAATGGATCTAATTTTATAAATCTAAGCCCCAGTATATAGTTTGAGTGGGTTAGCATGCACACTTCAAATTGTATTGATGTACTACCTATGATGATTCTTTATAATGAATTGAATAACCTTGTCGAATGATTTTTTAGTTCTTACAGATAAATAATTACCTGTGAATGAATCTATAACTCACGTAGCACTTGCAGTTTTAATTTTTAAGATTGAAATAAGTTTGGTATTAAGAAATTTATATATTAATAATTTAAGAAAACAATCATATAATTCATTGGAAGAGACCCAAATTGAAGTAAGTTATTTGTTAAGATACGCGAGGTTATTTTCTTTAATGATAGGTAGAAGCAATGTGAAAGTACCAAATAATATTATCAGCTTAAATCTTCTTAAAAAATAAATTTACTGGCCCAGCCCAATTCGCTTGAGGTGAAGCTTGCGAAAATCCCTTGTCCCCAAATTGGTTAGTGAGGCCTCTATAAACTTGCAGCATTTATTATTGGAATTTAAGAATGTGCAGAAAATGAAATGAGAATTCCATTCTTCCAAAAGTACTGTTACAAGCTGCAGAGCTCCTTTATATAGAAGGAGCTTCTGACTAAAACATAAATTAACTTTTGTTTACTTGTTACAATCAACTCTAGCTAGACCAATCAAAATGTAACTTACCCCAGCTGAACAACAACTAAGAAACTAACATAAATTCCTGATAAGTAAAATAAAATTACACAATGTTAATTCTAATAACCCCTCTCAAGCTGGAGCATACGAGTTCTGTATGCCTAGCTTGGAAATAAAATGCTCGAAAAGGGTAGATGCTAATGGTCTAGTGAGACAATCTACAAGTTGATTGGAAGAGGTAATTGGCAGAAGATGAATAAGGTCCGACTGAATCTTTTCTCGAGCTATGTCATTATCTATCTTTATATGTTTTGTTCATTCATGGAAGACCAGATTATTGAAAATATAGCAGACTAATTTTTACAATAAATTGGATATATGAAAAATGAGAATCAAGTTAAAAATTAAGTCAATGATAGGGACCAAATATTTAATGAAACCTTAATTAATCATAATTGATGTCAAAAACTTAGTACTGCATGTGTGGATCTCATTCACCCTTGGTTCCATGTTATATATGCAGCTGGACAATCAATATGAGTTTGTCGTGGGGTAAAAGGAGATAATTGACCAAGTAGGAAAGAAGTTGTGGATTTATGTAAATCCAATGGAATTGGCAGGATGCAAATATACTATCCAGATGAAGAAGCCATTCAAGCCCTCAGAGGATTAAACATAGAGGTGATTCTTGATGTGGCTAAGGAAACCCTTTAATCTCTCACTGATGCTGGAACTGCCACAGACAGGGTCAACAAGTACGTAGCATCCTACTCATCGAATGTCAAATTCAAGTACATTGCCATTGGAAATGAAATTCATCCTGGTGACTCTCAAGCAAATTATATACTACTTGCTATGCAAAATATTCAGAATGCAATTTCTGCAGCAAATTTACAAGCCCAAATCAAGGTCTCCACAGCAATAGACACCACATTGACAGAATTCTTACCCGCCCAATGATGGTGCTTTCATTGGCAGTGCTAGTCCATATGTACAGCCCATTGTTACCTTCCTTGCCGACCACGAGTCACCACTTCTTGCCAATATTTACCCCTATTTTGCCTATACTAATAACCAACAAAGCATTAGTCTTGATTATGCCCTGTTTAATCAACAAGGAACAAACGATGCAGGGTACCAAAACCTCTTTTATGCAATGTTGGATTCTGTATATGCTGCTCTTGAGAAAATAGGCGCACCCGATTTGCAGATTGTTGTATCTGAAAGTGGGTGGCCATCAGAAGGTGCGGATGGAGCCACAGTTGAAAATGCGGGCACTTACTATCAGAATTCGATTAATCATGCCAAGGCCGGTGGGACTCCAAAGAAGACTAATGGGCCTATAGAGACCTTCTTGTTTGCCATGTTCGATGAAAACCAAAAAAATGATGCAGAAACGGAGAGACATTTTGGTCTCTTCAGACCTGACAAAACACCAAAATACCAAATCAGTTTCAATTAATAGTCCCAAAAAAATAATTATGCACCGGATCTTACTTAGAATAAGTGTGCCATGTGCCCATATTCTTCTAGAATGTACCAAGCACTTGATGTTTCAAAGTTCCAATAAAAACTTATTTATATTTTTATCTTATATTTAACGTATCCATTATATAGTTATAAAGATGCTATTTATTTTTTTAGGATTTTGACTCTATTTTTCTTTGCCTCCTACAGTGTTGAGCTATGAATGCTTTATTTCCAATTGAAGTCTATTTTTTGTCCTGTTCTTCCTTATATAGGCTCTTGCTCGTGCTCTCTATTTGTTACAAAAGCACAGAAAAAATTCAAGTTTAAGGATATAAATAATAAATCAAACCTGAAGAAGACCAATTCTTTATTGGTAAGTGGGGAGAATGATTCATCCGACTCATTTTTGTTTGGGTTTTACAAATTATTAACAGTCTTCCTATCACAATTTGGCAATGATCAACCACCTCAAATCAATCCCAGATTGGTAAGCCAGGAAATGACGGTTGCCTAAAAGTGAGCAATGGCACAAAAAAAATGCTAGAGTAAATTCATCAAGGTCATTCTCAATCGGAGTAGGACGTGGAAGCTACACATGATCAATGACAGTGATTATAATAAAATTATTTAAGAACTTGATGAGTTAAGCTTTGAAAGTTGGAGTGAATTTTTGACATATATAACATCATAAACTCTTTATGACTAAATAGTCTTGAGTTTGATCTTTGTTGCTCCCATTTTTTAATTAAATTAAATTTTAAATATTTCTGTTTTGGATGGAGTAGATTTTGACATTGGAAACGTTGGTGCCTTCTATGCTGCTATTGCTGGGATACTGATTGAGTATTCTTTTTTTTTTTTTGGGGTACCATGTGAGCTACTCGATTACAAGATATCGGCACCCATTCAAACCGGTAATCGCAATCTTTCTCTGAACTCATATCTATAAGCCCCCTTACTTGATTTAAATTCCAGAAATTTGCCTTTTTGTTGTAAATCGGGCATACCTGATCCTGAACAAGCCTCCTCTTTTTAAGATTCTGCCTTGTAGGCAGAGCATTGTTTAAAACCTTCCACATAAAAACTTCAATTTTAGGAGGTGCGTGTGAATTCCAGCACACGACCCAGATCTTAGGATTTACCAGATAGGAAGATGTGGCTCTGTTCCTTTGGGCGTGTGTTCAGATTTTTGGCCATTCCATACCCTTTCCTTAATGTGTACTTACCATACCTTGTTTGGGGCCAAATTAAATTCTCTTCTGTATTTGAAAAGGGGATGGGAGTAGCTAGAACCTCTTTTAACCTGTTTGGAAAATCACCTCTCTAATAATCTCCGTTCTCCAACACTTTTCAGTATGGTTTATGAGCGCTGAGACTCTTTGGAGCCTGCTACCCGTGTCTTTCTCAAGCATTTCTCCACTCCTTAATCACTTATCTTTCCAAATCTTTACTTTCTCTCCATTTCCAATTCTCCACCTACAACTTCTAATAATCAAGTCCCTTCCTTCCAACAAGCTTAACCAAACCCAAGATCTTGTTCTGCCCCTATCTCTATTTTAAAATTTGGCTCCACAGTGAATTAGGCTCCATCATTATTTTCCATACCTGTTTAGCTAGAAGGACTAAATTCATACTTCTAAAGTCTCTAGACCCCATTCCTCCATCCTCCCTTTTTAGGATCAACCTTTCCCAATTAATCCAATGTATACCTTTCTCCTTATCCAAGTTTCTCTACCAAAAATTAACAATTTCAGAGCATAGATGGTTACAAAAGCTTTTTTGGACAAGTATGATTGAATTGCATAAGTTGGAATGGTTTGAATAACCACTTTAATAAGAACTTCTGAAGAAAAGTGTACCTAAGTGTTGTACCTCAATGCCTTCTTTGACTATGTTTGGGTTCAGTTCCTCTGCAACCCTGGCAACCCCAACAACTTCCAGAACTCATAGAACAAGTGGCCCTTAGCTTTCAATGGCAAGTTTTATTTTGGGCTTCCTACCTCACATGCAGCAGCTCGAAGTGGTTATGTACCAATTCCACAGCTCATAAATCAAATATTGCCTTTTGTTAAAAAGTATCCAAGTATGGAGGATTTCCGCTCTTTGATAGGTCCAACGATGGGAAAACTCAGTATAGCTCCAAAATTTAGAGCAAAGTTTGAACCTAACTATCACCAAAGTGTTAACATTTATAAGTTGGTTTTGTTACTATAAAAAAATAAAAAAAAATTTAACGTTGACTAGAAGGTTATAAATCAATGAAAAACTTTAGGATTTGCATAAATCCAAGTTGGATAACATGAACAGATAGAGAAATATGGGAATGAGTAAAAGAGAGTTTGAGAGCACAGAAAGTGTGAGTTCAAGTGTTAAATTTCAACAGATTATATTCCTTTACTTTAACTTCTACAATATTTAATAGCAATATTTATTGAATATTAAAGAAAATAATAGTTTTTAATAGTAGCATAAAAGGTTTAAATAACTCTCTCATTAATTTTGAATCTTCTTCAAAAAAATACTTCCTCAATTAAATTTTAGTAATTGCAATTTATTCAGATTTGTCTTTAATAAACTCAAAATGAACCTTTCGATTTACTAGTGTTTGATTTCATAAATATATTCTTTACAATTTGACTTTTTCATTTCAGTTATTCAAAAATTGTTTTATTTTGAAAAGCTTATTCAAATTCATCCTATAAGCAGTATTTACTTAGCCTAATTAAGCGCTTAACTAACTTAATTAACCTAGTACTCTAATGAAGTTTTACCAAATATTTGAATTTACTCAAAAAAAAAAAATTTTGTCACATTACTTTTTTGGACAGAAAATCTCTGATTTGGATAAAATTCAGTATATGTCAAGTAAGTAATTAACAACCAATTAAGCTCTTAATTTAGGTCAAATAGCCAAATATGTAAGCAGAGTTCATATCAAAGTATTTTGTAAGACAAGAGAGTCTTTAAAAAATTGAAATAAAAAAATAAAATTTTAAAAAGTCAAATTAAAATGAAAAATGCACCTGTACCTTTTGAGAACTAAAAGAATAATTTCCTGGAAAAAAATGTTAAACAGGAAAGACGAAGACTTAAAGTGGCTACAATGTGAAAATATTAATAAAATCATTTTTGAAGTATAAGAAGCACAAATTCTGTAAGTCTAGTGTTTTGGAATTTGGATAGTTATAACTTTTCTTCTTATGAACTATATTGGACCATAGAGAGGATACGACTCACTCAACTTTTGTAAGAATGAATAAATTTTCTCTTTTCATTTATTCGAAACTTGTAGAATTATTCTTTTCTTTTAAACAGGTATGAAGCGTTCGACTAATTTAAAGAAATGAATAGTTATTGCTTTATGTGTCATCGTTGTAGACCCCAAGTATATTATCTCAGACCAATTTTATTGAATATTCTCATAATTCCCAGTTGTAAATATTCAATTCTTCCCATCTCACATGCTCACGAAGGAGATCTTTAATCAATAGTAGACTTTATATTTTTTTAAAGTTGTTTCTGTGTTTTTTTTTTTTTGTTAGATTTCAAATTCTAGAGCCATAAAGCATAAATGTATTATGACTATCCTTCCATGCTGAAAACCTCAATTAATGCTCAACTCTGGTGCCCAATCTCACAAATTAGTAGAAGTCCCTTCTTATTGCTCATTACACACGTCGAATAGCTGAGTGACTAAAAACTTCTGAGAAACAGACAAAGTCACATTCTTATGCCCATCTCACACGTTAATCATGGACTCATAAGTCATTATGCATTAATTACTGATAGGCCAAGTTTGGGACCACTCTATGCATGAATGTGGAATACTGCTATTATATCACTTTTATAAAAGACCAAGACAATTATCAGTGGACTTTGAATATTTTTGTTTACATTTTAAAAGTGATATAATAGCAGCATAATTGAATTATTATTTCTTTTTTATGACCCTACTGGAAAACTGTAAATCAATAAATTAATAATTACCAGCTTCGTCATTTTGTCTTTGATGCAACACTTTTGTGTTACGAAATGCATAAATGAATTATAATTTGACCCTTAAATTCATTTTGTGAGAAATCTTTAAAGAACCCATGAACCAGTCAAAATCGGTAAAAGACAAATATATATATATATATATATATATATATATATATATATATATATATATATATATATATATATATATATATATATATATATAAAGTGAATCGGATTGGTTTGAATAGTTTGTTTTTTCATTTTTATTTTTTCTGTTATTAAGATTACACCTTAACTATTTTTGAATTTTTCGCTCAAAATATTGTTATTTTGGTTAATTTATTAAATTAATGATAATTATATAAACATGTATTTTAATTTTTTTGTTATATGAACTTTCGTATATAATTGAGCTATTAATAAAATTTTAAATATATTAGTGTGCATTATTTGATTATTTTTATTTTAAATGTCTTATTTAAGTAATTTTATTTATTTTAGTTCAAATATATCATATTTTATAATTTAAAAAATATATTGTATATTTTATAACTAATTCGAACTAATAAATTATTACTCTAAATAACTGTATGAAATTTAGCAATACCGTTGCTAAATCTAAATTATATTGTAATGGGATAATACAACCCATTTTTACTTTTCAATTTGATATTATTACTCTCAAGAGGGACTTTAACAATTTATCCACTATTATTTAATATTTATCTGATAAAATAAAATAAAATTATTATATAATTAGTTTAATTCTATTTGATACCAACATAGTCATAAACTAGTTATACATTTCAATTTAATCAAGCTCTCTTTTAACACAGAAGGAGGATCAAACCCCCAGTTATTTATATAAAATCCTACCTTTCCAACTGCTCGAGCTAGCCCGAAAGTGAAGTTAGTTCCAAATATTTAATTGTGCCCATCTCACGCGTTAATGATTAATGGTTTGGGACCCTCCATAAATATGAAATAAGTATTTTTTTGCTTTTGAGTTAATTGACTTTCTTTCAACCCGATAAATATTATTAAAATAATAGACTTCGAATTTTTGCATGCATGGATTTTAATAGTGAAAAAGCATAAATGAATATCGTAATAGAAATTGATCATAGTTATAATACTTGGGTTTAAAAGGTGCTATGAAGAACCGATCATAATTAAAAAGAATATAAGTAGCTTGAAAAATAACGCATTTTATTTCACAAATGGTGCAACAAAGTAACTTAATTCAAATTTTATGTACAATAAAAATCTCCTGATTCACCAAATGGCGAAATGAAATATTATCAAAAGGAACTGGCAGTGGTGGCCTCGAAACCGATAACTCCCTAACCACTTGTCTCATTGATGGCCGACACTCGGGCTTTGAATGGAGGCATGTTATCACTAGTGTTAGCACAACAATTAGATCTTCAGCATCTTTCCCGAAAGAGGGAATAGATAGACGTGAATCTAAGGTATCTTTTACAGCCATTCTTTCAAACTCAGTAGACGGATTCATTAAAGAGCACATGATGTCTCTTGGATGCATCCCCATCATTATTTCTAATACCAATACTCCAAAGCTATAAACATCACATTTGTCGGTCACAGTTAATGTATAAGCAAGTTCTGTAATAAATCAAGAAACGAATATGAATTATTATAATGAATTCACTTGGTTAGAAAAAGAGGGAAAATGAGTTAATTATTGCGACTTGTAAGAAAAAATAAATTTATCAAATCAATAGAAGAGAGGGAGAAAGAAACACTTTACCAGGAGCAATATATCCATAAGTACCAACTGGAATAGTTTCTTTAGAGGAATCGGGATTAAGAAGTCTTGCTGTTCCAAAGTCTGAGATAAATGCTTCCCATTTTGAGTTTAACAGAATATTACTACTTGTACTATCTCGATGAACCATTGCTGGGATACTATCGTGATGCCTGTACAATAAAGCATGTGCTATCCCCCTCACAATATTTACCCTCTTGCTCCAAATCAACTCCTGAGCTCCGATCTCAGTTCTCAATGCATTAAATAGGCTTCCTCTTACATAGTATTTGTAGACCAGAAACGTGCATCAGTTGTGCAAACAATATCCATAAAGATTAACAATGTTTCGATGACGAATATTTGTCAACATTTTGGCCTCATTGCGAAAACACGCGTCAAAAGTTGGTTCTTGAGATTCCAACTGGTGCAGTTTCTTCAAGGCAACAACTCGACCATTGGGAAGTCGTGCTTTGTAAACACTACCACAAGCACCTGTTCCAATGCAGTACTTGATATCAAAGTCCTCAGTTGCTTTAATGATGTCTTCATAAGCAATGTTACCGTCATAGTTCCATATGCAGCACAAATCTCCTTTCTTGGGAGGCTTTTCTTCAAAATTGTACTTTCTATCCATATATCGCTAAATTAGCAAAGCCCAAACCATTGAGAGGAGAAGAAAAGTTGTGAAGAAGGGAACGATGATATTCAAAAAGAGATTAGGTGATCTAGAAGAGCAAGAGCAACTAAAATTTGATGTCGACCTCTCCGAAGGAATTGGACCATTTAACATTTTCCTACTAAAATTCAAGGATACCAAATGTTTTAAGCTCCCTATTCGTGGAGGAATTCGACCAATAAGATTATTGAAACTCAAATCCAGGGTGGAAATATTGCGGAGATTCCCTATTTCTGGAGGGATTGGCCCAATGAGCTTATTGTTACTTAGATTCAGTGAGACCAAACTCTTTAAACGCCCTATTTCGGGAGGAATTGGACCATCCAGATTATTGTCGGAAATGTCAAGTTCCACTAACTGGGTCAGATTTAGAGATGAATAGAGTTGATCAGTGAATAAATTGAAGGATAGACACAAATGGGACAGACTTGTCATAAGACCTAAAGTTGAAGAAAAGGTACCGTTGAACATGTTTCTACTTAAGTCCAAGATGGCAAGTTTCTTCAGATTGCTGAGTTGATGAGGAATTGAACCACATAGCTGATTAGAAGAAGCATCAAGCATGAAAAGTTGAGAGAGATTCCCTAGTGTGCTAGGTAGCTCATCTGTAAGGTTGTTGGAGGACAGCTCTAGATTAGTGAGACTCGTCATATAATCCCAAGCTTTGAAGGAACCACACCACTAAGACTGTTATACGAAATATCAAGCATCTCAAAGTTGAGTAAGATTATAATTGTGCTAGGTAGCTCACCTTCAAGATTATTATGGGATAAGTTGAGATGGGTGAGATTTGTAAGAGCACCTGGTTCAAGATCAATGCTTCCTGAAAGACCCATTCCACTTAAATCTATACTGATTAAATTTGGGAAGGCTGTAAAATTAATATCAGAAAACCGTAGATCCGACTGAGTCCCATACTCCGGGTTTGAAATCTTTATAACGCTTCCTGCATCATTGCCCACGATGGCAGACCATTTGCAATGGCTTGCAGTGTCCAGGCCAATCCACCACCCACTCTGAAGCAAAGCCTTTGCTTCTTCTGCTATGGAGGTCACTGCCTTAAAGGTACTAGTAGCAGAAGTGGTGGCACCAAAGAGAGCCACAGGTAGAATCCAAAGGAAAGCAGAGATTGTCATGGCTTTTGAAATTTAAATGGGTACAACTTTTATTGAAGTTCAACCACATAAGTTGAGTATATGTGAAATTGTGCAACTATTATATATGTAAGTTGAGTGCATGCTGACTATTAATTAAGAGTAGGTTTAAACAAAGATGCTACAAGTGAAGGTTCCATTAAATTATACTCGAATTGAAGTGTTCGTCAACAAATAATTACTCTTCGCCTTCCTATCCAGTTGAAGGCAAATGCTCCATTTTTCACTCAAGAAAACTTGAGAAGTCCAAGTCTTCACCGACTCAAAAAAAAAAAAGCTTGAATTTATTTAAAGTAATTTAAAAAATCTCAATGCCTTATATCTTGTAGACAACTTATACTTTTAAATGCTCCAAACTAATATAAGGTGTGCGTTCTTAGGATTGTTCAAACAAAGACTCAGTTTCAATTAATGTCCAAATTAATTTGAGAATACATTCTGTACACAAAAAAATTATTAAATAACTCAACAATTAGCGAAGATACGGACATATATATAATGTGTATAATAGAATTTTTCATAGAAAATATAAGACTAATTATAATTGAAATAGTTTTCAGCCTAAATTTTTTATGTCGTCAAAGCTTCTTATAACTAATTTGCCTATCTAGTTACAATTCCCACATAAAAATTTGACTCTTTTAAAGCGTAGGGTGCATTACAGAAAACAAAATACAAGTAATTATTCTTGATTAAAAATTCGTAAATTTTGACACATTCATAAACTATTATGAATTTACATATAAATTATATAATTTTAAAATCATTAATTTTGTCATAAACAATTATTAATTCTGCATTTTATAATCATCTAAAGTGCAACCTCTACTTAGAAAAACCATGCGTATGTCTGGAGTTGGGGCCTTTCCTAAGTCGCAACAGACTGTTCTTCTGAAAATGATGTCTGAGCTTTTGGCATTCACAACTTTTGAGACGTTGGTGACAATTCCCAAATCACATGTTGATCACAATTTGGATGTTCACTTTAGAAGAAAGGGCACATTGACTTGACTACTACTCAATAATTAAATAATGAAATCCGACATATCCACGAAACCAACCACACGGACAAGTTTCCGTAGACCAAAGTCATCTCCAAATTGTTCGTAGATTCAAACACATATTGTTTAATAATCGTCGTACCTAGACTCAACAGCTAAATTTTGAATCTATCCATAAGTATAATTGTCATTTCCATAAATCAATGGCCCTTTTTATTTTATTAATTATATAAACTAATAGAAATAATTAATTATTTTAAAATTATAAATAGTTATTAAAAGTTACAACATTTAATTTTTACAGTTATAGTAACTATAATTAATTTAAACATTCAGTCATTAATTATAATTTTTTATTATGTTATTTAGTCAAAAGTAGTTATTTCCTTACAGGTATTGACTATTGTTTACTTTTGAATATTCACTTAACCTTTGGTCTTCCCTTTTAATATTCACGTAACACGAAAAGCTTATGATTTATCAATTTTACTTGATTAATCTGGAGACCCATATTTGATTCTTAATCACAATCATCTTATAACTTAGTATAATATTTTTCAATTTTGAAGTTGTGCCCATCTGAACATGCTAATCATCATTGGAGACCATTCTATGAACTTAGTATAATAAGTTTGTAACGCAAATGACAAGCAAGTTTCAGTTGAGGAGTTTCTGCAATGTCAAAAATGTGAACTTGTAAGTCACAATATTTTTCCACAATGTGTCTCATCTCACACGCTCAGTAATCACCATGAAGACCATTAATTAAATATAGAACTACTCTAATTCAGAGTACTGAGACTATCCTTAATTTCTCAAAAATATTTTTTTTTGTTAGACTTTTAATTTTTGTATGAATTCTAAAGCCATAAAGTATAAATAAATTATGACTATCCTTCTTTACTGGAAACCTCTGAGTCAAAGTCCCTTCAATCAATGCTCAACTCTGGTGCCCAATCTCCCAAATTAGTGACAATTCAAACAAATAGGGTTTTGATAAGTTAAAGTGGCAGCATCTAATTGAGATTAGACTAGGATTGTCATTAATAGCAACTCTACTTTATTAATTAACAAATTAAACTATTCTGAGTGCTAATTTTGTTTTATACATTCCTTAATCTTTTGGGTTAAATGAAAGTAAATTACCTTTTTGCAACCCAGAATCAGAGGTAAGTGAATGATTCCACATAACATAAAAGGATTATTAACTTTGCTTAAGGGAAGATTTGTTGATAAAAACATCTAAAGCAAAAGGTAATAACAAAGCATTTTACTTTAACAATATTATGTATATACGAGGTCTTTCCTGCTTATATATGTATATACAAGGTTTTTCCTTAACCTTTTCTCTTGTTTTTTTTAGTCTAATAGTTTCTAGCTTTTACTTTATAATTTCGTGAATTTATCTTTTAACTTGAGAATGGAAACAAAAATTAATTACAAAATATAATAACTCCTAGTAGAATGGTGACTATTAATATCGATTTAAGAACTTGGAACGGTTCCTTCACGTTTAGGCTGCTTAACTGGTCCAAAAGCAAGAAGAATCAAAATTGTCTTAATACATTTTAAGGCCAAGTCAATCAAACTTCCATAGAGTGACTGGCGGAGCTACAAGTCTGTGCTCTTTGGTATTTATTGGACTTATGCCTTCCAAAATGTTTGGTTTATAAATATAAGTTCTAGGAATATCATATAACGCGTATTAGACATATATCTTGATAAAAACATCCTTACACTGTTCTAAGGAAAGCAGTACCGCCATGTCTGCCATAATGCTGCTTCTTGTACTAACATCGTCCATTGGACTCCATTTTTCAGGTTTACATCAACTCTCTCTCTCTCTCTCACAAGATGCACCTTGGTTTTGAACATAATTATTTGCCATTTCCAATTAGTCACTCTCTCTATCCTTACATTTTATTTTATTTTTCAATCGAGTCCTTACAATTTTAAATCTTTATGTCAGGGACCCAATTGGGAGCAATTTAAAATTGTAAAGACTCAGATTTAAAAAAAGTGAGAGAATTAAGTTAAAAATTAAGTCAATGATAGGGACCAAATGTTTAACGAAACTTTAATTTATCATAATTAATGTCAAAAACTTAGTACTGCATGTGTGGATCTCACTCACCCTTGGTTCCATTTTATATATGCAGCTGCACAATCTATAGGAGTTTGTTATGGGGTAAATGGAGATAATCTACCAAGTAGGCGAGAAGTTGTGGATTTATATAAATCCAATGGAATTGGTAGGATGCTAATATACTATCCAGATGAAGAAGCTATTCAAGCCCTCAGAGGTTCAAATATAGAGGTGATTCTTGATGTGGCTAAGGAAACCCTTCAATCTCTCACTGATGCTGGAACTGCCACAGACTGGGTCTACAAGTACGTAGCAGCCTACTCATCAGATGTCAAATTCAAGTACATTGTTGTTGGAAATGAAATTCAGCCTGGTGACTCTGAAGCAAATTATATACTACCAGCTATGCAAAATATTCAGAATGCAATTTCTGCAGAAAATTTACAAGCCCAAATCAAGGTTTCCACAGCAATAGACACAACATTGATAGAAAATTCTTACCCGCCCAATAATGGTGCTTTCACTGGCAGTGCTAGTCCATATATACAGCCCATTGTTAGCTTCCTTGTTGACCACGGGTCACCGCTTCTAGCCAATATTTACCCCTATTTTGCCTACGCTAATAACCAACAAAGCATTAGTCTTGACTATGCTTTGTTTAATCAACAAGGAACAAACGATGCAGGGTACCAAAACCTCTTTGATGCAATGTTGGATTCTGTATATGCTGCTCTTGAGAAAATAGGCGCACCCGATTTGCAGATTGTTGTATCTGAAAGTGGGTGGCCATCAGAAGGTGGGGATGGAGCCAGGGTTGAAAATGCGGGCACTTACTATCAGAATTTGATTAATCATGCCAAGGCTGGTGGGACTCCAAAGAAGTCTAATGGGCCTATAGAGACCTTCTTGTTTGCCATGTTCGACGAAAATAAAAAAGATGGTGCAGAAACAGAGAGACATTTTGGTCTTTTTAGACCTGACAAAACACCAAAATACCAAATCAGTTTCAATTAATAATCCCAAAAAGATAATTATATACCGGATCTTACTTAGAATAAGTGTGCCATGTGCCCATATTTCTTCTTCAGTGTACCATGCACGCACTTAATGTTTCAAAGTTCCAATAAAACTTATCTACATTTTTATCTTATATTTAACATATCCATTATGTAGTTATAAAGAAGAGACTATTTCTTTTTTTACGGTTTTGACTCTATTTTTCTTTGCCTCCTGCAGTGTTGATCTACGAATGCCTTATTTCCGATTGAAGTATACTTTGTGTCCTGTTCTTCCTTATATCATCTCTTGTTCCTATGCTCTATCAGTTACAAAAGCACAGAATAAGAATAAAGTTTAAGGATATAAGTAATAAACCAAACCTGAAGACTAATTCTTTATTGATAGGTGGGGAGAATGATTCATCCGACTCATTTCCGTTTGGGTTTTACATATTATTAACGTAGTCTTCCTATCACAATTTGGCAATGATCAAACGCCTCAAATCAACCCTGCATTGGTGAGCCAGAAAACGACGGTCGCCTAAAAGTGGGCGATAGCACAAAAATATGCTAGAGCAAAGTCATCAAGGTCATTCTCAATCGGAGTAGGATGTGGAAGCTACACATTATCAATGATAGGGATTATAATAAAATTATTTAAGAACTTGATAGATTAAGCTTTGAAAGTTAGAGTGAATTTTTAACATATATAACATCATAAACTTTTTAAAACTAAATAATCTTAAGTTTGATCTTTGTCGCTTTCATTTTTTAATTAAATTAAAATTTAAATATTTGTATATTTTGTCCTGACTTCAAACTTAAAATTTTTTTGTATAAAACATTACGTGAAATATTAAAATTATTCATGAACATTTTTTAATATAATTTAAAATTTTAAGTTGAAATGATTGGTTAGAAGTGTAACAAACTACTCGTGGAATTACTTTTTTGGGGGACAATTTAATTCAAGATCACTGGGTGATGCTGTTTTGGATAGAGTAGATTTTGACCTTGAAACCGGTATTCGCAATCTTTCTCTGAACTCATATTTATAGGCCCCCTTGCTTGATTTAAATTCCAGAAATTTGCCTTTTTTTTTGCATTCTTCAATTAAATTTCTGCAATCCGATTCAAAAAAAGCTTTTCTCATTTGTAGATTATTGGCTTGTTTCAAAGCTTCTTCTACGGCTCTTGCCTCAGCTTCCAACGGCGAGAACGCTAGAGCAGCTTTCGCATCTCCAGTTAACATTTTCCCTTCTGAATCTCAAGAGGTACAATCCACTTTCTCAATCTACTCTCTGAGAATGCATGTCCTTCTGACGTTGTGACTCTGCTTGAAACTGTGCTGGTTTGTAGTTGTTTTGCTCTCCTGATAACTCTCTGGGTTTATTTTCTGTTGTTCAAGGAGGTATTCATTCCTTTCTTTCCAAATAAACTACGTGATTGCAAACATCTTACTACTAATATCACTGGTGTCACGGTCTAGCTGTTTGTATTGTTCTAAGTTCTGCCATAGCCATAGCCATTCCTCCATTCTGCCTACACCCTGAGATTCCATCCTAAACTGCAGCTCTAAGCCAAACCATAGTGGTCTTACCCAATCGCATGTTAAGAACATATGTTCCACTGTTTCATTTTCTATACAGCAAATCGGGCATACCTGATCCAGAACAAGCCTCTTCTTTTTAAGATTCTCCCCTGTAGGCAGAGCATTGTTTAAAACCTTCCACATAAAAACTTTAATTTTAGGATGTCCGTGTGAATTCCAAACCACGCCCCAGATATTAGGATTTACCAGATAGGAAGACGAGGCTCTGTTTGTTTGGTCATGTTTGTTCCGATTTTTGGCCATTCCATACCCTTTCTTTACTGTGTACTTACCATGCCTTGTACAAGGCCAAATTAACTTATCTTCTGTATTTGAAAAGGGGATGGGAGTAGCTGGGACCTCTTTTAACCTATTTGACGGAATCACCTCTCTAATAATCTCCATTCTCCAGCACTTTTCAGTGTGATTTATGAGCTTTAAGACTCTTTGGAGCCTGCTACCCGTGCGGTTCTCGACCATTTCTCCACTCCTTAATCACCATCTTCCCAAATGTTTACTTTCTCTTCATTTCCTATTCTCCACCTACAACTTTTGATAATCAAGTCCCTTCCTTCCATCAAGCTTAATCAAACCTAAGAACTTGCTCTGCCCCTATTTCTATTTTAAAATTTGGCCCCACAGTGAATTAAGCTCTGTCATTATTCTCCATGTCTGTTTAGCTGGAAAGGCTAAATTCAAAATTTTAAAGTTTCTAAAGTCCGTTCTTTCATCCTCCTTTTTCAGGGTCAATCTTTCCCAATTAATCCAATGTATATCTTTCTCCTTATCCGAGTTTCTCTACCAAAAATTAGCAATTTCAGAGCACAGTTTGTTACAAAAGCTTTTTGGGACAAGTATGAGTGACATTGCATAAGTTGAAATGGCTTGAATAACCGTTATAATTTGCACTTCTGCAGAAAAGTGTACCTAAGTACTGTACCTCAATGCCCTCTTTGACTATGTTTGGGTTCAGTTCCACAGCAACCTTGGCAACCCCAGCAACTTCCAGAACTCATAGAACAAGTGGACCTCAGCTTTCAATGGCGAGTTCTATGTTGGGCTTCGTACCTCACGTGCAGCAGCTGGAAGTGGTTATGTGCCAATACCACAGCTCATAAATCAAATATTGCCTTTTGTTAAAAGTATCCAAGTATGGAGGCTTCGTGCTATTTAATAGGTCCAACGATGCTAAAACTCAGGATAGCTTCAAAATTAAAAGCAAAGTTTGAACCTAACTGTCACGGAAGTGTCAACAAACCTTTATAAGTAAGTTTTTACTACTATATATATATATATATATATATATAAGGGTCTTTAACGATTACTAAAATGTTATAAATTAATGAAAAAAATTCAGGATTTGCATAAATTCAAGTTGGATATCATGAACAGAAAGAAATATGGGAATGAGTAAAAGAGTTGGAGAGCACAGAAAATGTGAGTTCAAGTGTTAAATTTCAACATGATTTAGATTATATTCCTTTACTTTAACTTTTACAATATTTATTGAATATTAAAGAAAATAATTCACGATTTAATAAATTGGACCATGGTCAAATCAATATAGACATAACCATTGTACATGCACGATATGGTATTGAATAATCAATAATAGTCACTATAATAACAAATTCAATTAAGTGATTGATCAAGTTCAACTTTTTTTTTGGTTCATCTACTTTTTATTCGATGATTTTAAAGGTTCACTAATTTTCAATTGAACTAATCACTTTGCTCCAATTTTTTTATTTGTGTTCAATTGTAGCATAAAAGTTTTAAATACCTCTTAAAATAATTTTTAATCTTCTTCAAAAATACTTCCTCAATTACATTTTAGTATTTGCAATTTCTCCGGATTTGTTTTTAATAAACTCAAGATGAACCTTTCTATTTACTAGTGTTTGATTTCATAAATATATTGTTCACAATTTGAATTTTTCATTTCAATTATTCAAAAATTGTTCTATTTTCAAAAGCTCCTTCAAATAAACCCTGTAAGTAGATTTATTTACTTAGCCTAATTAAACGCTTGACTAACTTAATGAACCTAGTACTGCAATGAAGTTTTACCAAATATTTGAATTTACTCACACAAAAATTTCTCACATTACTTTTTTGAATAGAAATTCTTTAATTTAAATAAAATTTGGTGTATTAAATTAAGTCAAGTAAGTAATTAATGATCGGTTAAGCTCTCGATTTAGGCCAAATAACCAAATATCTTAATAGAGTTAATGTGAAAGAATTTTGTGAGACAAGACCGTCTTTAAAAAATTGAAAAAATAAATAGAAGTTTAAAACGTCAAATTAAAAAAAATACATTTGTATCTTTTGAGAAATAAAAGAATAATTTCCTTAAAAAAATGTTAAACAAGCAAGACGAAGACTTAACATGGCCATGATGTGAAAATATTAATAAAATCATTTTAGAAGTATAAGATGTTAGATATTTTATTAGTGGCCCATGTGTTTTAGATATGTATTTTATTATATTTATCCATTTAAATATAATAATAACTTAATGATAATAATGACTTTGTGATGATTATGAATTTAATGATAATTATCACTAAAAGATAATTATGATATAATAATATTTAAATGCTAAAATCCTATTGGTCAATAAGAGAGATATTCTCTATTAGATATACATGTTGATGGTACATGTGTATTAAAGGCTCTATATAATAAATCAGTCATCTCTCTGTCCAACAAGTGACAGTTTTCTCTCCATCAAGAAACGTGTGTCAAATCTAAAGGGGTAAAAAAAGAGAAATATGGTTTTTTTGAGATCTCTCATCTACTGTAAGTTTATTTGCAAGATAAATATCATGGATCAAGGTGTGTCTTCATTCAATTATTGTTTTGTGAGAATCATAAAATTTTAAGATTATAGGACATAATGAGTTATTCAAAATTAGGGTATTGATTTAAATAAATTATTGAATAACTTACATGTGGTATCAAAGGATGGTTTTGGAACTTATGATTTTCCATTTAAGATTATTGATTTTTATTTTCAAAGATTAAGGATTACATAATTTTTTTTTATGTAAAAAATTAGATTTCAAAATTTTATGTTTTTCCGCATAACGTTGATAGTTTCTCTGGAATAGTATTATGCAAAATTGAAAATATTTTAAACAGTAATTCATCAATTGATTATTTGATCATTCGAAAATCATATTTCTCCCGCAATTTGTTTTCTTTTCTGCGTGATGCATGACCTATGGATCAAGCTTTTCCGAAATAGTGTTACCGTGCAAACACGAAACGCCTGAACAGCGAGCCATTGAATTAGTTTTATTGAATTGGCTTTATTAAATTGGTATTGATGAATTGACTTTTACGTCACTTTTGATAATGGCCTTTCACTTTATTTGATGACTTTTGGATTATAATATATTATGTAATTTCATGATTTAGATGATACAATTATATTTTATATTTTAGAATTGTATTATATATTATTATTATTTGAAAGTATGTTTGCAATTTTGGAATTATATATTATGTAAGATTTTTTAATCACCAAAGTGGTCGAATCATTAAGAAAATTAATTCTAAATTGTATAATGACTTTATTTTTCAATTACCTATGAATTTTGATGTTTATAAATGATATAATGATTGTTTATTTATGGGTATATTGAAGGTTATTGGCTATAAAATTTTTAAGGATCGCTCAAAGGTTGATTAGTTAGTTTTATAGTCAAGAACATGAATGTGGATAATTAATGTACTTTATTTGATTTGTTTAGTATATCCAAAAATAACAAACATGTCAAATTAAAGTATATGTAATTACCAATTATGTGAGATTAAATTAAGTATCAATTATGTTTATTGTTGTGCATTGTAGGATCACCCAAAGGTGGACTTTAATGTACATTTATTGATGATACTATCTAAATCTGAGTTATGCATTTAAATTATGACTCAAAGCATTAATGTATGAGCATTTTATCTGTTTGCAGCATTAGTTCCTGTTTCTCTTCACTCGCAAGCTTTGTCTATATTAAAGTACCATGGGCTTAACTTCTCTGAGTGGCGTGAACAGATCCAATTTTACTTAGGTGTTTTGAATCTTGATTTAGCACTCTTGACTGAACGAGCTCCCGGAGGTCAAATTTCATAAATTCGGAGTCGTTTTTAAAGTTTTCGGACGTTCCGAACTCGATTTTAGGGTTTATTTTGCTGAATTCGGATAAAAATTATGATTTTAAGGGTGTCCAAATTTGTACTTCAAAGTGGTGAGTAGACAATTCTTCCTATGACTTGTTTTTACTCTTCTTGAACTTTACATTGATAAATGAGTATGATTACATGTTATTTATGTTCCTGAAATGGTTTGGAATGTTTGAAATAATTGGAATATGATATTTAGTTCAAGAAGAGTTTGATTTTTGAAATGAATTTTGAAACACATTGAACATGCGATTTTTAAATGTATTTCGCATTACATGGTAAAGAAAATATGTTATGCATGTGACATTGATTTTACAGTGTTATGTTTGCCTCGGATATGGGCATGATTATATGATTCCCCTTATTGAAAAATTTATGATAAAAGATTTTGTACTGAGACTGAAAGCTCTATTTTGAATGATATGTAAAGTGATAAGTTGCCAAATATGATTGTATGGCAAACATAAAGCTCATGGTGAGTTGTTTGATAATTATGCATTTCATTTGATGGATGTGCACTTTTATACATGTTTATATATATATATATATATGTATGTATTGATGAACAATGACGGGTTATATGGCTTGAGACGCTAATGTGAAGGTGGTATTAGTGATAATGTGAGGAGGCAGTAGGATGACAAACTCACATTTCCTGTTGATCTATTGAAGTTGTAGTCAGTGGTATTGTGAGGAGGCAGTAGGGTGATGAACTCATATTCCCTGATTACCTATTGTGATTGTGACTATGGTAATGTGAGGAGGCAGAAGGGTGATGAACTCACATTCCATGTTTATCTATTGAGTATATTAAAAATTGTGACATACTTGAGCATTATATAAAAGAATTGATTTTTAATGCATATCAAATTTGATTTAAGATCAATTTGTATCATATGTGGTTACAGATATTTGAATGTGATTTGAACTGAGAATATTTTGAAAAAAGCGGGTCCCATAAGAATGTACTTCTGAACGGTAGATTTTGATATGATAAATTTTAATATATGAGTACATCCTTATGTTGATCTGAGAGGTCATAGGAGGTATTATCTGCTCACTGAGTTGTAAACTTCACTACACGTGGTTGATATATTTTTCAGATAAAGACCCAGAATTTGGTCATGCGGCTACTTGACCGACTAGGTGTCATACTTCGGTGGTGAGCCTAACTTGTTTCTAGGCTCTCAGTGTTTTATATTGTAATATATTTGTACTCTAGAGTTGCTCTGAACGTCACAGGCAGGATCTTTATTTCCGCTGTAAACTTGTTATATATAGACTTGGCATGTATAATTATTAATTATTAGTTTTGTAAATTTGTAAACGTTTGATAATACTCGGATATGTGATATTGTGAGACTATTTGCGAATGTGTAATAATAAAGTTTATTGGATATTAAAGATATTCACATTCCTAAAGTAGGGATGTGACACTATCATAACATATAATTACAATAAGTAGTTTTAGGTTAAATTTTGGATGAAATCTTTAATAGAGGATGATATTGAAAGTATTTTGATATGTTAGGAATAAAAATAATTTGTCAAAGACTAAATTAAAAGTCATTATATTTATCAATGATCAAAATATAATTTTTTTAATTAATTTATGTCATTTATTCTGTGATGTAAAAAACCAAAATGGGTGCAACAGAGGGGTCTGCGCATCCAAAACAAAGCTTCGTTTTAGATTTTTTTTTTTTAAAAAAGTAATTTAATAACAACAAATTTATTTTAATTTAATGAAATAACCAAAATCTTTTAAAATTTAAAATTAAAAGTGGAGATTGTTATTTTGATATTTGAAAAATATTTTTTAAAAATATTACTTAAAAAAATATTTTTATGTTAACTATGTTAATAAATATTTAATAAATTGTTTTAACTAATCAAAACACTCTTAATTATAAGATATACGAAAATGTGATAAATATGGTCTTTCATTAAGTTTTGGGTTTATTTCAATTTAATTAAATCACCAAAATCCTTCAAAACATAAAAGTAAAATAGCCAAATGTTATTTTGATATTTGAAAAATATCTTTTTTAATTTTATTTTTATAAAGTTTAATTTTTTCAACATATTACTTAAAGAAATTAATTTTTTATAATCATTCTTATGTTAACTCCGTTGATAGAAGTTTAATAAAGTTATTTAACTAAAAAAAATAAAAAATTAATTAAACTATATCTTTATTTAAATTATACAAACTCTTAGCTATAATAGATAAGAAAATGTGTTAAATATCTAGTAATAGAGTAAATCTAAAAATATATTTTAAAATAAGTTAATCTTTAAAAAATTAAATTGATAAATTAAAAATGTATAAAAAACTCATTGTTATTAAAATAAATCTAGAAAAGGTCAAAAGGCAGCAAACGCATAGCACTCTCTAGGCACGGCAGAGAATCCATATCTGTAAAATACCATAAATTTTTTTATATAATTACATGTATATTTTGTCTAATGTAATACTCGGGTGATATCTTAGATACCTCCATGTAATTAATCACATAATGGCCTACAAGGGAAGCATCAAATTAAGGTATTATATCATATATTTAATATACCGATAAACCAATTGTTTTCTTATTTTCCTTTGTCATAAAGCGAGTCTTTTTTTTAACTTCTTTCCTTAATAGTGTAATTAATTAGTTTGATTTTCTTTCTATTTTTTAAGCGGTAATAAAATATTATTTTACTATAACTTTGACATTTTCTTATTAAACTAATAAGCAAACTAGCTTATATCAATAAATAAAAAGTTAAAATCATGATCTTGACAAGGAAACAATCAATATATATTATATATGCTATATATGACAAGAAAAATAATTTATATTTAAACCAAGGAAACAATTTTTCTAAAAAGTTAAAGATTAAAAACAATTATAGAATGCCCTCTATTGGCAAGTGCTGTGCATCAGTAAAATAATTTAGCAAGTGCCCTATTTTTGAATATGGCTTGTATTAACTATTTTAGTAGGGTAATTGAATAATCAGAATTTCATGGTTAATTAATACTTGTAACATTTGCTAGTGTTTAGAGAAAAGAACAAGGAAATGGACATGACAGAGGTTTTGCCTGGAGACTGTATCTCCAATATTATATCTTTTACATCTCCTAGGGATGCATGCAGATCATCTTCAGTCTCTTCCGTTTTCAAAGCAGCCAAAGAATCAGATGATGTTTGGGAAAGGTTTCTGCCACAGGATTACGAAGACATCATAGCTCGATCCTCATCATCATCCTTGAGCTCTTTGACCAAGGAACAAATTTTCTTTTATCTTTGCGATCATCCTATTCTTTTAGATAATGGGGAAACGGTATGATTAGCACCCAATTCTAATGTGCTTGTGATGTTTTCTCATACATCATTAAATTTCAATAAGAATTATCATTAATATTGTTCAAAGAATGCAAATCCTTTTGTTTGTTGGATTGGGAACATAAATGACTGCATGTTTCTTAGTGCTTGGAAGGAAAACATATCCTACATTTGGTTTGTGAAAATATTTTAAATTTTAAATTTTTATTTCTTGAAAAATTTTTCATTTACAATTTTTTATTTAAAAATATTTTTAATTTTTGAAGTTAAAAAGTTATTCATATTTGTTTTCAAATCAAATTGACATAGATGACTATAATTGCTATTTTTTTAGTTTGATCTTTTATAATTATGAGATTATTTTATTTTTGTTTAATAATAAATAATTATGATATAATTTCTTTTAAAATTACAAAAATGTCACTGATTACATTTTTTTGGAAACACTACAAACATTTTTTATACGTTTTCTATTTTCACCCTATTTTTTCTTAAATTTTACAGAACACATTTTAATTAGTCATATTTTTAATTTTCAGTGAAAATAAAAATAAGAAACATGCCCTTACTTTTTAAAGATCATTTTTTCTACTTGTGTGTTTATCTAATAGAAAAATTAATTAAATGACAGTAAAAAAAACGACTTCTTTTAGATAAAATCATAAAGCAAATGATAATAATATTTAAGTAAAATACAGTTACTCAATTAAAACATTACAAATATTATCTCAAACATTATTAAAGTTATTTAAGAAAAATATTATAGAATTTGTTAAAAGCGTTTATTAAATTATTTTACCAAACACTACATTACTTTTCTGTTACAATTCTTTTTAAAAAGTAATTTTTAAGAAAGTATATTTTATAAAAATAAAATCTGTAATACGATGAAAAGGTCCTAAATCTTTGCAGAAAACATCAAAAGTGATAAATCTTTACACTACGATGGATGCCTGCGAAACAAAGTTAGTATTATGACAGTTGATAATTTCTCTTAATGATGTTCTTAAAATCTGATGCACAGTATTTGTGTTATTGTAAATTATTCCTTTCAAAATGAATCTGCCACTATTAATGGATTATATCATTTACTAATCTCAATCTCATCTCATGTTAATTAAGAAGTATAAATACTGATATAAGTTCAGGATATGACACAACATAGATACCATGACACGTTAAAATATTTAACATTTATTTGCAATTTTAAGTATTGTGTTGTATCCAATATACATGTCCAACATGTTTCGAATACAGTACGTCTCCGTCTTTGATGTATTAATGCTTCAAAAGTCTCGTGCTTGTTTGAAAAAAGTTAAGTAACACTGATGTGCATTGTGCAGAGTTTTACTTTAGACAAAGAAAATGGGAAAAAGTGCTACATGGTTAGTGCAAAGCAGCTTACAATTGTATGGAGCGATACACCTGCTTATTGGGAGTGGATTTCTCTGCCAGAGTCCAGGTTTGCTGTGCTCTCTAATATTCTGAAATGCCTTTTTTTTTCTTCTTTTATTGACACAGAAAATTGAACCTAATACTATCTATCACTACTTATTCTCACATGTATGTTTTTGTGTTTTTTTTAATAAAAAAGAAAAATATTTTATGAAAACTTTTTATAGTAATATTTACTTATAATGACTTAATAATAATCACTCAATATTCTGGTTATATAGTTCAAAATGAAATTTATAATTATCTGAATAATTTGAGTAGATAAATAAATATCGCAATGAACGAGTTACTATTTAAATGGTTTGGTCAAAATTCACATATTATGGGTTTAAACATATTTGAGATTATTTAAGAATTGCCGAAGACAGAAAAAAAACAATATTTTCATCTTCGGAAGATTTTATGTCACTTTAACGCTTAGATACTGATAGAAAAAAAAATTAGTGTTAAATTCATAACTACGTAATTATTCGAGAAGGAAAATAGAATTTATGTCAAATTATTATTAAATTTTACTAAAAAAGTTAGTTAGTTGGTAGAAGAAGATTACATCTTTTCTCATCAACTTAAGTTTCATTTTTCTAGGAGACACATTTTCGATTTAAAATCTTAAATACACTTCACAAATGCAGGAAAATGTGCCCTTAATATTCGAAAAAGAGATTTAATTTCTGATAAACTCAAAGACATCCTTGATCATAATATAATATTAAAAAAAGAATAAAAAAACACAATTAAATTTTCAATATATTTTGTTATTTGATTTTTAAAAGTGTGTATACGTGATTTATCCCTACAGATTTCCCAAGGTGGCAAGGCTCAACTACGTGTGGTGGCTTGAAATAACAGGAAGGATAGGGGTTAATCTCTTGTCCCCAAGAACAACATATACTATTTTCTTAATCTATAAATTAGATACCGACCATTATTTCACAAATAGACATGTGGAGTTGAGTGTGAAACGTGAAGAAACTGTTAATGGGTTTCACAAAAGAGTGCTCCTAGATCCTGCTGGACATGGAGCTCAGAAGAGGGAAGATGGATGGATGGAGGTTGAGATGGGTGAGCTCTTCAATGAACATGGAGACGATGGCTTCATAGAGTTTAGACTATGGGAGACTAATGGGTATATAAAACAAGGCCTTCTTGTTGAAGGAGTTGAGTTCAAGCCAAGACGTTGACGGTAGAAACAAGTGCCAATGGAGGTTGGTTCAGTTAGCAAATATTGAAATACTTTACTTGTAAAACTTATATTTGATTTTTACTGCTATCAACATCTCTTGGAAGATAATCTATAAGTATTAATATAAACTCCTTTCACTTTAAACTTTATATCACCATATATATATATATATATATATATATATATATATATATATATATATATATATATATATATATATATATATATATATATATATATATATATATAAAGTGCAAGCTGTTAATTTGATGAAAATTGAGAAGTGTGTTATAAACATCTTTCAAATGTCTATATTTTGTATAGTTTATAGTTGTAATTATGTAAAAGTGTATTCTTAGTGTGTCGCCTTGTCTTTTATTATCTTGGTGGGCTGTATTTAAATGATAAAGTCTTTATATGCCACTAATGTTTCTCATTTCCCAAATTTCAATAATTTCACACCAAATGACAGAAAGAAAAGAAGTAAAGTGAAAGCGTCCTTCATGTAATATCTTTTTATCAAAAATATTATATATAGAGAAGGAAAGTGAGGAATCGAATCCATGTACATTTAAGACCCCTGTTATCTTATTCTCATTTGAGAATCCTTCACCTGTTTTGGATTTATTTTCTGGCAATGTCTTGGTAGAAGACCACGTAGCCCTTAGCCTTATGCATCTTTTCACTCTTTCCATCCCATGACATTGAATCTGTCACAATGGGAAATTTGGCCTTGGCCACTTGAGTTTCATTCAGATATTTGGTTATGGCCTCATGTCAAAAGGGCGCACCTCATGACTTTTGAGCAATTGGATTAGCCTCACTTTTGAACAAAACAAAGAAAGAAAAGAAAGCTCTATCTTTCAATGTCTTTTGCTGATTTTGATCTGGCTTGGCAACGCATGAATAACATTGCCTCTTGGATAGGAATAAGACCTTAATGGTTCAGACTAAATGGGTCATTTACCTGACCTTCGGCTTCCCTTATCCATATGCCAGAAGGGGCATCTTTATTTTATTATTCATACACTGATCATTATCTATATAAACTAGAAACTGAGTAATAAATAGAGGTCTGAAAATCTATGATTAAGAAAACCCATCATCAATGCCGCGCTCTTCTGAGAGACAAACAAGAAGCTCATGGTCATGGCAACGCATGAATAAAACAAAGAAAGAAAAGAAAGCTCTATCTTTCAGTGTCTTTTGCTGAATTTGTTCTGGCTTGGCAACGCATGAATAACATTGCCTCTTGGATAGGAATAAGACCTTAATGGTTCACACTAAATGGGTCATTTACCTGACCTTCGGCTTCCCTTATCCATATGCCAGAAGGGGCATCTTTATTTTATTATTCACACACTGATCATTATCTATATAAACTAGAAATTGAGTAATAAATAGAGGTCTAAAAATCCATGATTAAGAAAACCCGTCATCAACGCCACGCTCTTCTGAGAGACAAACAAGAAGCTCATGGTCATGGCATTTCCCCGCAGAGGCAGTGGCTGTGGTTCTCTACCACCTCGCCTGGTTAGAACTGGTTCGATACCTAGACTCTTTTCTGGTGAACTTATGGCTGGTGACTATCATGGCTCCATTACCCTCTCTCCACCTCTCTCCAAAAAAACGTACTAAATGAAGTGTGCAGTAAGTTTATATGTTTCAAAATTTCTCATCAGCCATAAGTTCCCCACCAAGGTGACATCCCCATCACCGAGTGGAACCCTCTCACTAGATAAAGCCCAAATCTCCATATGAAGCAGAGAATTGAGTTAGCTATCATATCACTTGTCATAGTCTCATTACTCTCTCTTTAAAAGGCGTATTTAGTGGAATGTCTAGTAAGCCATGTTATATGTCCCAAATCTTCTCAGTTGATGTCCGATGTGAGACTGTGACATGAGACTCATGAGGTATGTGATTGGTAAGTGTTAACAAACACTTAAATAAGTGTATTGTTTATAGTGATTTCTTAGAGTGACAATGGAAGGGAAGATAGAGGAGTTGATAGATGAACCAAAGGGCTTAAAATTCAAAGTAACAAATGGTGTGGATGTAGGAGATGATGGCACTATTTATTACACAGATGAATTCAGACAAATACAAGGAATTCATCTTTGACATATTTGGAAGGGAATCCCCATGGCAAATTCATGAGCTATAATTTAGCAATAAAAAGTACGCAACCCTCCTGGCCTCCAACCTCTACTTTCCCAACGGAGTTGCTGTCTCGCCTAATCAAACCTAGGTCGTCTTTTGAGAAATCATCATGTAATTGTTAATTATTTTATATTTTGTTCACTTAAAAATGTAAGACCTATGCTTTGATCTTTACTCAATGATCCCTTCATGTAGAATCCTGCGTTATTTTGCCATTTTCTAATTCTACAGGAGGCGGTGCAGTAAATACAACATATAGGGCACTGAGAAAGGAAGCATAGACAAATTTGTGGATGACATACCTGGCATGCCAGTAATATTCCCATGACGGTGAAGGGCATTATTGGACTGTACTAACAACAACAACAACAACAATTAAACCTTTTTCTACTAGGTGGGGTCGGCTATATGGATCAAACGGCGCCACAGTGATCTATCATGAATGAACTCAAAAGATAAGTTATTAACTATTAATTATTGGACTGTACTAGCTAGTCAGTAAAACAGTATAGTTTCACTGAGTGTTGTCACTGATTGACAACACTCAGCAAACACCGAGTGAAACTACAACGTTTTGTTAACTAATACAACACCATTTTATTGATTGGCTAATAGATTGCAATGACTATAATAATTAATATATATAATGATAGAATATTATATATAATATAAAATACCATAATTCATTTTGGATTATAAACAATTGTCAATTTACCTCTGGTTGTCTACGTTCAAAATGAGTTTTCCTCTTTTTATTTTTTAGAACGTAACTCCTCAAATAAAAAGGTCAATTATTCAACAGATTGAAAAAGATATTAAACTTTTTATATTTATATTCAGATTGATGTTTATCTATTATGGATAATCATTTTTTGACCCTATACTGATCCATTATATTATACTTAACTAAAGTCTAACAAGATAAAACCTATCCAAATAATCATTTATTGACAGGTATCTAATTCATATTATTAGACTAACATTCAAATTATTTTCATTAAACTAAAATACTCCAATCAATTAAACTCAATGATTCTAACATTTAACCCTCAAGTATCAACTAAAATATTTTTAATTTGTTATAGTTTGTCTCTGATCTTTTAAATATTTGACGGATATTTACGTTTGTTATTTGATATGCATGATATTAACTTCGTTAAGTACAAGTGTATATTATTGTTGTCATATAATAAAATTCTATACGAGTACAAAGTATTATTCTCGTGAGAATTGTTATTATTAATTATTGCTCTTATATCAATTCTAATTATAAATAAATAGTTCAAAAACTTGACTTTATAAGAAAGTGAAAGATAAAATAAAAATAAAAATAGCAACAGTAGCATAAAGCAAGTTAACTCAATAAATTTAATTAATCAAAATTCTAAAGTTTTCGATTTTACCATGGTTAATCCCTCTTGAATTACCAATTTTTTCAACCTAGAAATTCTAAATTAATTGATAATCGAATTATCCTAACTTGTCGACTAACTTTTTCGAAGGTCAACTGAAAATATCTTTACAAGCTAGTCCACCATATCCCCATATAAATTAAATAAATTATTAAGATTTATGATACTCAATTATGATTGCACAAACCATACAAGTGTAGCAACTTAATTAAGAAAAATAATTCTTCAATTAATACTTCTACCTCTAACCCACCTAGGAGATCCCATAGACACCATCAATTTCCTTCCTACTTACAGGATTATCATTGCACATTACCTAATATTCATTATAGTTCTGCTTTCATTTCTATATCTCACCCAATTTCAAAGCATGACTCATTATAATTTATCTCCTACCCATCAACCTTTTGCTACAAACCTTGCACAAACTAGAGAGCCTAAGACATAAAGGTTATTAAGCATCACTACTGAATGGAGACAATGAAATTGGAAATCTCAGCATGAAGGCAAAATAAAACTTGGATTGTTACTTACCTACCTTATGAAAAAAACCCTTATTAGATGCAAAAGGTGTTCACAACAAAATAGAGTAGACTATCTTAACACCTTCTCTCCAGTGGCCATGATCACTACTATTTGGACTCTGCTTGCCCTTGTTGTCATCAGCCATTGGTATCTACACCAATTAGATATCAATTATACTTTTATGCATGGAGATCTTCATGAGGAGGTGTATATGACTTTGTGTCCTGGCTTTTATCATACCAACCTTGTTAAAGTTTACAAATTGGTCCAGTCATTATATAGATGGAAGCAAGTTATTAGGCAATGGAATGCTAAACTTACTTGTACATTGATTTATAATGGGTTTTTGTAGTCCAATTCTGATTCTTCTCTATTTATCAAGAAGCAGCATTCTTCATTCATAGCTCTATTGATTTATGTAGATGATGTAATTTTGGCAAGCGATGCCTTGCATTTGATAGAGGATGTTAAAACTTTACTGCATGATGCCTTTACAATTAAAGACCTTGGTAACTTGAAGTTCTCCCTGGAGTTTGAAATTGCAAGCAGCAGCACTGGAATTAATATGAACTAGTGCAAAGACACCTTAATTAGATATACTTAAAGAGATTGGTTTTCTAAATAGCAAGCTTGCTTCTACCCCTCTAGCTACTACTCATAACATATAAAGATGGTGGATACTGTACTTCCAGATACGACTTCTTACGTAAGGTTGGTTGGAAAATTGTTATATCTTTATAATACTAGACTAGATATTTGTTATACAATCCAACACCTTTCCTAGTACTTGGACTCTCCCACTTGGCTGCATTTTCAGAAGTTGCATAGGGTTTTCAAGTACTTAAAGGGTACTCCAGGTCAAGGCCTGTCACGCCCCTAATTTTAGGGCACGTGAAACACGTATACCATGAACATATATTTTCCATAAACATGAAAATTTCAATCCTTTATCAAAGAAACAGATACATATAGGTTTTCCCATACATAACCATATACAAATCAACTCCATAAACATCAGAGTAACAGCAAAAGCAGACATCCTACTTGTGGCGTTCAGAGCAAATACTAGAGTACAAGCACAATATAAATCAAAATCTATGAGCAATGAAAATAAAGTAGGCTCACCCAGAGATCATGTCATCTAGTTGGTCAACTATCTGAAGAGAAAGGACCAAACCCTATATCCTTATCTAAAAAACATATAAATAACGTGTAGTGAGTTTAACAACTCAGTGAGTAGACAATACCTCCTATGACCTCTTAGGTCAACATATGAATGTACGCTTTATTTTAAAAAAATTTACATTGAAAATCACAATTCAGAGGTACATTCATATGAGACTCGCATTTCAAATAATCTCTGTTCAAAATTCATATTCATATTCAATTCATAAGTAATGCGGTAAGAACGATAAGAAAATTATAGTATGCAACAACATAATTCTTATGAAAACATTTAGAGGATCCCATATCAAAACCATCATATCAGAGTTTAATTCTTTCCATACTTTGGTGGTATAGAATTTTCCTAAACTCAACATCCCGTTGAAGTTTTCCTACTACCATTCAAGAAGACACGCGAAGGGACTCTATATGGGTATTTTCCAAGCACACAACAAGAGAAGGCAAATCACATCTCATATAGCTGGCATCTCGCCTATATAGGAGGCATTCCGCTCTCCTTCACGTGTTATCTCCCATGTGTTGACCCTTACACGAGGCTAGCACCACCCCCTGCTAGCTGAGTTATCAAGGTGCACCAGGGCTAACATCACCTACTGTTAGCAGACAGTGTTTCCAATAGGATTCCTCCACAGAAAATATCATATGCACATATGCCATATAATCCAGTATAAAATTCTCAATATAATACAGACTTTTAGTCTCAGTATATTCCTCTGTCAAAACTTTTCAATCAAGAGAATCACGTATACATGCCATATCCGAGGAAAACATATCATTGTATAAATCAATATGATATACATAATATATTTTCTTTGCCTTATAATGAGAAATACATTTAAAAATCACATGTTCAATGTGTTTCAAAATTCATTTCAAAATTCATACTCTTCTTGAACTAGATATCATATTGCAATCATTTCAGATATTCTAAACCATTTTAGGAACATATAAAAGTATAAATAACTTGTAAACATATTCATTTATCAATTTAAAGTTCAAGAAGAGTAAAGGCAAGTTATAGAAGAATCATCTACTCACAAGGTAAGGGCTCCAGATTGGACAGCCCTAAAATGTACTTTTTCAATCTCAATTTGATCAAATAAACCTCAAAAATATATTCAGAGGGTCCAAAAACTTAAAAAATAACTCCGGGAGATTAGTCACTATTCACCGCGTGGAAAACACTATTCATTATCGAAAAATACTATTCATCGACCGGAAATCACTATTCACAACGAACAAAAAGCTGTCAGATGATCGAAAATATTCATATTCTAAGGTTTATCTAACTTCTGAATCTATCTATAGTGTCAGATTTTAAATTGGAGATATCTAAGTAAGAGTTTCAGAGTTTATTTTTTTCTGAGATTTTCTACTTCAGATTTACGGCGATTCAACGGCTAATTTGAAAAATTGATCGGTCAAAACCGTAGTATTTTCCGTTCTGAATCCAGTGGTACCCTTAGTTTTAAGATCGAAAGCCAATAAGTACTCCAGATCTAGAGAAAAAGTACTCCAGATCGAAAGCCAATACGTAAGGTTGGTTGGAAAATTGTTATATCTTTCACTATTCATCAATTTTCAATTTTTTTTCAAAATTCTGGTAGCCTCCGTCTCCTTGTCTCCCCCTTCCCCTTTTTATTTTTATTTTATAATATTAATATTAATATTAATAATTGAATAATAAGATTTTCTTTTATATATATTCATATAAATTCTATTTTTCATCCGAAAATATCCCAAAAATTTCTAAAAATTTCCATTCTCATAAACCTTTAGTTAAACTCTTAAATCATAATTTTTCTTGATAAAAATCTCAATAAAACAAATCACAAAGTAAATACCTTTATACATAATAAAAGAAAGAATATTCTAAAAATACAACAAAAATTTTTTAGAGGCCATTATAATTATTTGAAGCAAAACAATAATTATTTTAATTAAAAGTCTACTTATTTTTAGCAAGACATAATCATTTTTAAATAAATAAAAATATATTTGTTTATAGAAAAATACTATCATTTAAAAATAAAAATTACACCCCAAAACATAAATTCTCATATTTTCTTTATATTTCTTTAACCCATGTAGTAAATATACATATTTTCTACTGTTCTTATTCCTATTTTTGAAATTCTCTCTCTTTTATTTCAAATTTTCTTTAATTATAATTTTTGTTAAATTTTACGGTTATTACAATGCCTCTTCTTTTCAGCATCATACCTTTACAAATCAAGGGGTTTTCAGTTTCATATTGGGTAGCATGCCCTAAAACCCGAAAGTCCATTATTGGATTTTGTGTATTTATTGGCACTAGTTTGGTTTCATGGACAAGGGCGGAGGGTAGTAGGACGTTGAGGGGCCTCTAGCCCACCAAAAAATGTTAAAAACTTTTTAGTAGTAATATATTGTTTATTAATTAAATATAAATGTATTAATATTATATAACTTAGGCCCCCCAGCCAAGTACCTTGATTTGACTAAAGCTTTTTTAACTCAATTAAAAAAAATTAACCTCATGATCACAAATTGTAGTAACCGTAAAATTTAACGAAAATTCCAATTAAAGGAAATTTAGAATAAAAGAGAGAATTTCGAAAATGGAGATAAGAACAGTAGAAAATATGTATATTTACTACATGGGTTAAAGAAGTACAAAGAAAATATGAGAATTTACGTTTTGGTGCATAATTTTATTTTTAAATGATAGTATTTTGCTATAAGAAAATATATTTTTTATTTGTTTAAAAATAATTATGTCTTGCTGAAAGTAAGTAAATTTTTAAGTAAAATAATTATACCGACCTCTAATGAATTTTTGTTGTATTTTTAGAAATATTCTTTCTTTTAATATGAATAAAGGTATTTATTTTGAGATTTGTTTTATTGCGATTTTTATCAAGAAAAATCATGATTTAAGAGTTTAACCAGAGGTTTATGAGAATGTAAATTTTTAGAAATTTTTGGAATATTTTAGGATGAAAAACGAAATTTATATAAAAGAAAATCTTATTATTAATTATTAAATAATTACTATTATTATTATAATAATAATAAAAAGAAATAAAAGGGGAAGGGGGGAAATGAGTACGGAGGCCAAAAATTTTTCGGGAGAAGTCGAGAATTTCAAATAGTGAGTGAATAGTAACATTCAACTTTATCTCTCGATTTGGAGTGCCTATTGGCTTCCGATCTCAAAACTGAAAGTGTTACTGAAATCAGGACGAAGAATACTTCAGTTTTGACTGATCAATTTTTTAAATCAACCGTTGAATCGCCGTAGATCTGAAGTTGAAAATCTCGGAAAAAAAAGTAAATTCTGAAACTTTTACTTAGAGATCTCAAATTAGAAATCCGACTCCGTAGATGGATTCAGAAGCTAGATAAACATTAGGATATGAATTCGTTTCGGTGATTCAATAAATTTTTTTGTGACGGTGAATAGTGATTTTCGGCAGTGAATAGTAGCGGTGAAAAGTAATTTCCAGCGGTGAATAGTATTTTCTACGCGGTGAACAGTATCTCTTAGCGTTGACCGAGCTCCTAGAGGCCAAATTTAGCAAATTCAGAGTCATTTTCAAGGTTTTTGGACCTTCCGGATTCGATTTTGGGGTTTATTTTACCGAATTCAGACCAGAAATGAGGATTTTAGGGCTGTCCAATATGGAGCCCTTACTTGTGAGTAGATGATTCTTTCTTTGACTTGTTTTTACTCTTCTTGAACTTTACATTGATAAATAAGCATGATTACATGTTATTTATACTTTCATATGTTCTTGAAATGATTTAGAATATCTGAAATAGTTGAAATATGATATCTAGTTCAAGAAGAGTATGACTTTTAAAATGAGTTTTGAAACACATTGAATATGTGATTTTTAAATGTATTTCACATTACATGGCAAAGAAAATATGTTATACATGTGACATTGATTTATACAGTGATATATTTGCCTCAGATATGGGCAGTGAATAGCGGGATGCTGAGTTTATACTGGATTATGTGACATATGTGCATATGATATTTTCTGTGGAGGAATCCTATTAGAAACACTGTCTGCTAACAGCAGGTGATGTTAGCCCTGGTGCGCACCTTGATTGTCTCAGCTAGCAGGGGAGGTGGTGCTAGCCTCGTGTGAGGGCCAACACACAAGAGATTATATGTGAAGGAGAATGGAATGCCTCCTATATATATGGGCGAGATGCCAGTTATATGATGGCGAGATGCCAGTTATATGAGATGTTATTTGCCTTCCCTTGCTGTGTGCTTGGGAAAGACCCATACAGAGTCCCTTCGCGTGTCCTCTTGAATGGTAGTAGGGCAAACCTTAGCGGGATGCTGAGTTTAGGCAAATCCTATACCACCAAAGTATGGATGGGGTCAAACTCTGGTATGGTGGTTCTGATACGGGATCCTCCGAATATTTTATGAGGAATATTTTGATGCATAACATAATTTGATTAATGATTTTACAGTATTGAATATGATTTTGAACTTGATATGAGCATTGTTTATATAGTACCGCTTACGGTTTGAAAGACCTGATTATGATTTTTGAACAGAGAATATTTGAAAAATATAAGTCCCATGTGGATGTACTTCTGAAATGTAATTTTTGATAACATAAATTTTATTATATGAGTACATCCATATGTTGACCTAAGAGGTCATAGGAGGTATTATCTGCTCACTGAGTTGTAAAACTCACTACACATGGTTGACATATTTTTCAGATAAAGACCCAGAGTTTGGTCATGTAGCTTCTTGATCGACTAGGTATCGTACTTCTGTGGTGAGCCTAAATTGTTTCTTGGCTCTCAGCTTTTAAAAATGTAATTTAATTGTACTCTAGAGTTGTTTTGAACGCCACAGGCAGGATCCCTGCTTCTGCTGTACTCTGATGCATATGTACTTGATTTGTATATGGTATTTATATGGGAAAACCTATATGTATATGTTTCCTTGATAAATGATTGGAATATTCATGTTTATAGAAAATATATGTTCATGATATACGCGTTTCACGTGCCCTAAAATTAGGGTCGTGACACAAATAATAATAAAATATTCAAAATGAATTCTCTTTCCCAAGTTTCTTGTCAAACATATTGAATAAGTTACTTTCAATGGTCACTCGGTCAGCAATTTCTTTTTCTTTCTCCCCAAGTCCGTCTTTTTGAAGTCTGAAGCTTTCTTTTTCATTTTTTCACTTTCCCCCTCTGATTGGGAGTGTCATGTTTCACTTTTTAACTTTCCCCTTGGCACTTCGCTGGTGAGTGTCGTGCTAGTGCGTCAGTCTATGGTGGACCACTCAACTCAAGTGATAGTCTTCTTATATTGCCATTGAAGGGGGTCTTCTATTGGAGAAATTTTTGGCATTTTGAAGAGGCAATTTGGTCATTGACAGTAAGCATTTTTTCCCCTTTAACTCTCTACTTCTATGTATTGATTTTATTGTCGCAAGTGTGAAATTTTCTTGACAAATAAGGGAATAACAAAGTTATGCATAATCGTCATCATTTGAATATAATATGTAGAAGTTGTTTAATTTAACTCTAGCAAGTAATGTATAGTCAAACTTGTCATATCCTCTAAAAATGAGGACAATGTATAAAGAATACACACTTTGTTCCCTAAGCCCCCTCCAATCTATAAATGAAATACTAAGAGAACTCATGTCCCAAAAAAAAAAACAAATAAGAGATCCCATTAGCAGAAACCAGCACCTTCACCTGCATGTGGCAGAGACTAAAAATAATATTGGCTAAAACATATTTTATACAATTTTTCAACCTTTAAATTTTTCATGTTTGATGATTTTAGTTATACAAATAAATTAACAAATAAATAATGTATTCTAATGAGCATTTGTAATTAAATATTGTTAAAATTAGTCCAAAGAATATAAAAAAAAAAATGAAAAGATGATTTATTGTATATGTATTGTTTTAAATATTTTTTATTGGAACTACAATTAACTTTGTATCTCTTAAACAACCAAATTAACATTGATAAGAAAACCCATATATATATATGTTAAAGGTTACATTATGTAACTAAGTATTTATTAGAGGCCAATTTCATTATATGATTTTGAAATTTTTGAACTAATTCTTGAATATGGAATTTTGTTACATCTTATTATATTTTTTTCAGATTTATCTTTTACACATGGAAAAGTTGAAAACCATTAACACGTTTTTTAAAAGAAAAGATGAAATTAATCAAGATGCTTCTACCACTCTTACATTAGACCAAGGTCATCCAACCATTGAGCCTTCAAATGTTAATCTTTCAAACATTGAACCAGTTGGTAACTCCATACATTCATGACTCAATGCTACACAAATAGATGCTTATAATTTAGAAAGAGATCTTGGATTACGTCCGTTAATTTGGAAATTTTCTCCTAATCAAAGAGATGAAGTTCGTCGAGCTTATCTAAAAGCTGGGCCAAATCAACCAAAGCTTGCACAATATCCATTTTCTAGTGGTGAGAATTAACGTCGTAGGTTTCAATCTTCTTGATTTGAACTATATCCCTCTTGGTTGGAGTATTCTATAGCACATGATGTTATATATTGTTTTTCCATGCTACCTTTTTGGTAAGTCATCTTTAGGCCGCCTAGGTTCAAATGTATTCACGAAACATGGTTTCAAAAATTGGAAGAAAGTTAACAATGGAGGAGATTGTCCTCTTTTGAATCACATTGGCAAAAGTCTCAATTCTCCTCATTACAATGCTATGAAATGTTGTGATAATTTGATAAAGCAATCACAGCATATTGATATGCTTATCAAAAGGCAAGTTTCAAAAGAAATTGAGAATAACCGACTTAGACTCAAAGCTTCGATTGATTGTATTAAATGGTTGATATTTCAAGCTTGTGCATATAGGGGTTATGATGAAAGCCCAAGTTCAAAGAATTGAGGAAATTTTATTGAAATGTTGAAGCTTTTAGGATCTTATAATGACAATGTTCATAAGCTCATTTTGGAGAATGCTTCAAGGGTGGCAAAGTATACATCAAAAGATATTCAAAAAGACATTCTACATATTCTTGCAAATAAGGTGAGAAATTCAATTAGAGAAGAGACTGGAGATGCTAAATTTTGTATCCTTATTGATTAAGATTGAGATGAATCTAAGAAAGAGCAAATGGCCATTGTTTTGAGATTCGTTACTAAGGATGGTTTTGTTCAAGAAAGGTTCTTTGATCTTGTGCATGTTAGTGACACTAGTGCAATGACTTTGAAAAAAGAGTTAGTGTCTGTTCTATCTTATCATAATCTCCAACTTGAAAACATTCGAGGTCAAGGGTATAATGGTGCTAGCAATATGCGAGGTGAATGGAATGAATTGCAAGCCTTATTTCTTAATGATTGTCCATATGCATATTATATTCATTTTTTTTCTCATAGATTGCAATTAGCTTTAGTTGCTGCTTTAAGAGAAGTTGTTCAAATTTATGAATTTTTCACACAGTTGACTTCCATTATAAATATTGTTGGTGCTTCTTGCAAATGACATGATCAATTACAAGAAGCTCAAGCTATTGAAATTGCAAAGATGATTGTACTTGATAAGTTTGAAACAGGTAGAGGAGCAAATCAACTTGGAACTTTACAAAGAGTTAGAGATACTCAATGGGGCTCTCACTTTACTTCTATTTACAGCTTAATGAGAATGTTTTCTGCAACTTGCACTATTGTCAATTTTATTATTGACGTAAAGGCTACTTATGCACAGAGAGGTGATGCTTATGCTGTTAGTAAATTATTACTATCATTTGAGTTTATTTTCACATTGCACTTAATTCATGAAATCATGGGAATAATTAATGATCTTTGCCAAGCATTACAGCAACAATCTCAAGATATCTTGAATGCAATGCATCTTGTTTCTACAACAAAATTACTTCTTCAAAAATTGAGAGATTATGGATGGTCTAAGTTACTTGAGAAGGTTAAAGAATTTTGTAGAAAACATGAGATTGAGATCCCTAATATGGGTTCACGGTATGCCTTAGGTAGAGGAAGATATCGTCAATCAAATGTAATAGTGGAGCATCATTTTCGAATAGAAATATTCCTAGTAGCAATAGACTCCCAGTTACAAGAGTTGAATAGTAGATTCAAAGAGCAAACAATGGAACTTCTAACTTTAAGATTTGCTTTAGATCCTAACGACAATTATAAATCATTTAATATTGAAAACATATACAAGTTAACACTGAAATTTTATCCTGAAGATTTTACAGAACAAGAAAGAAGTCATTTAAAGTTTCAACTATGCCATCATGAGCTTGATATATCTCATAATCTAGATTTTTAAAATATTATTACACTTTCTCAGTTATGTAAAAGACTAATGGAAATAGGAAAGTCAAAAATTTACTACTTGATTGATTGATTAATTCGTCTTGTCTTGACTCTTCTTGTGTCTACAGCAATAACAGAGAGAGCTTTTTCAACAATGAAGACAGTCAGAGCAAGACTCCGGAATAAAATGGATGATAAGTTTCTTGCAAATAATTTGGTTGTTTACATTGAGAAAGAAATTGCCACTACTTTTAGCACAAAGTCCATAATAGCAGTGTCACCACCCAAAAATAGGAGTACGTAACCGGCACGGGTTTTGAGAATAATCTCATCCCGTAAGCCTCTAGTATGATACATATAAATGATTTTCTCATAAATAGTATAGATTGTAACCAAACACATAATCACATTCATTTGAGAGCTTAATTATCTAATACTGTATAATTTCAATTATCTCAAATACACATAAATACTCTGCAAAAGGAAGCTGAGATCCTGCTTGTGATATGTGGAGCAACTATAGAGTACAAGTACAATATAAATCAAAATCTACGAGCCTTGAAAACAAAGTAGGCTCACCCAAACATCATGTCATCTAGCTGGTCAACTATCTGAAAAAAAATGTAGAGATATCGTGTAGTGAGTTTGACAACTCAGTGAGCAAATATAGCTTACTATAACTGAAACAAAACAGACCATTCGCACAAGTTTTCATAAATAGAAATTATGTTAGAATATAATATTATCTAAATCAATGTATATAACAACAAACTAAAACTTTAAAGAAGGTAAATTTTGTTAAAAGAAAATCTAAAATCTTAAGATTTAGTATAATAAAAAATAATTTCAAAATCAGATAAGGAAATAGGAAGATAACTCTTTATAAAAAAAATGTTTAGAGGAGGACTCAAAGTAGATCCATAATTATAATTTTTATACCTAAGCACAAAGTCTGGTAAGGGCAATCACCATATACATTGTTTTATACCAAGCACATAGCAATGGAACGGGTAAATCACCATATTCTCATAATTCATATCATAAGGTTGGGAGGAGCTTTCCTCAACTCCCTAACATTTTCATATGTTGACTGTCCCAAGCACACATCAATAGGACATGTAAATCATCACATTTTCATCATAGGTAACCAGGCCAAATGTCACTGGCTATTGGAGGTGTCACGGCCCCAAATGATGGAACACATGACCGGCACGACATAAGGGTTTCCCCCTAGCTGCAAGCCTAACGCATAGCACATACAAACATCCAGCACACAATTCAGAGTACATAATAAATATAACTGGCCACATATGCCACATCCAATATCAGAAAATACTGTATCTATATATATATATATATATATATATATATATATATATATATATATATCTCATGAATCCAACATCCGTGATTCTACTTGGCCCATGGCTTCATAATATTCATGTGATTCAACTTGGCCCAAGGCCTCATAATACCAACATTGTTGTAAAACATAAAACCATTTTCCAAACAACACATCAAAATACACAAGAAGTGAGGATCCTGCCTGTATGTTCATGGAGATACACTAGACATAAACTAAACAAAACAAACAGTACAAAAGAGCCTTGCCCAAACTGGGACTCACCAACACTATCTTCAGCCTCCTACGAAGCTGTAACTGAATCAAAGTCTCTTTGACTATCTGTGGGGAGGAAACAGAAGAGGGGTGAGATTACCACATCTCAGTGAATGTGTAAATCATACTATAACTGAAACAGGGCAAACCAAGCACGAGTGTTTCGCAATGGATTTAATAATTGAAATCCATGTATAAAGATAATAATAGAAACATTAAGCATTTAACCATAATTTATTAAAAGAAAAGCTAAATAGTTCAAATGTATATTCAAAAGATAAATCAGGATTTAAATCAGTAACCGTAAAGCAAATCAATTATACATGGTAAGTAATAAATGAAGTTATTTATGCAATAACAATGATGAATGAGATATTTTAAAAATAGTTAATCTTTAAGAAAAATGCACTAGTTTATTGGAGGTCTTTCCTAACAGATCTATCATCTCCCCCAAGCACACAGCAAGGGTAGGGTAATCACTGTAGGCGTAGACATAAGTCCACCCTAAATCCCCTAAGCACACAGCAAGGGTATGGTAATCACTGTAGGCGTAGACATAAGTCTACCCTAAATTCCCCCCAAGCACATAACAATGGGTATAGCAATCACTGTAGCCGTAGACATAAGTCCACCATAAATCCCTGTGTCTTAGGCAGTCATATGCCCGTCACAGTATCCTAGGCCGAAGCCTTAACATGATCATGGTGCACCAGGGCTAGCACTCCCTGCGGCTAGCTAACAGTGATCTAAAAGGGTCCCTCCAATAGAAAACATTTGAAATATGCTATTCAAAGAGTTTAAAGTAAAACATTTCAATAACTTTACAATAAAGCTATAATTCTCCATCTAGCTCTTTTCATGCATAAAATTCCATTTTAAAATATATCTCATCCATGAATTCCCATGGAGACCTTTATATTCATAAACTTTCCCTTTTAAACATAGATCGTCCGTAGACGTCACATAGATGCTCATCATGTATCAAATCATTTCATGGCTAACTTAGTTCATTTCTATGACTAAGTTCGCATTTCTATAAATCTAGCTCAAATGGAGAATTATCAGCCTAGATACTTGTCCTGCATACCTAGAGTTCAACTAAGATTGAAATTTATAATTTCTAACATGGTTGGAACATATTGGTTTTCAAAGCGGTAAAACAATTTAACATACATTCCAACTAGTTAAAATCATACGAGAGAGTTATAAATCAAATTCCTAAAACATGCGCTATAGTATGAAAAACCCACTCACCTTACTAGGAGTCCAACAACGAGAATTTCACCTCGTGATGGTTCAACAACCTAGAAAACATAGACATAACATGAGAATTGGAAAACTCTAAACGTCACTATTCATGCCGAAAAATTCTATTCACTCGCCAGAAATACTATTCACGCTAAAACCTAAAAAAACCCTATATTCTAGCATAGAAACTAATTCTAAGACTATCTATGGAAAGAAGTTCGGTAAAACGTAGCCTAAAACACGATTAGACGGAGTTTTACCTTTGGAGGTACTATTCACGCGATTTTCCGGCGAAATTGATCGGTGGGATTTGTATCTCTTCTTCCCACGAGTCCAACGGTACCTTGCTTGCTCAAATCGGACGTCCAGATGATGAGATATCTTAGAGAGAAGGTAGAGAAAATTCTAGAGAGAGAGAGTTAGGGTTCAGATGAAGGAGAAATGAAGGAAAAAGGGAGGGGGACCGCAAAAAAAACCTGTTTGACGAATCTCGCCGCCGGCGAACTCATTTTCGCCGAAGCGAGCCGCAATTTTCGCCGGCGGCGAGCCTAATTTCGCCGCGGCGAGAATGCTGCAGGGGAAGCTGAAAAAAACAGCCAGAAGCACGGCCTGGCCGTGTCCTGGAGCATGGCCGTGTTTTGGGGCCACAGTGTACCAAGTGTTTGGCCGAATTTGACAAAACGTCCAACATGAAAGTTGTAGCCCTTTCTCTTAGCTTTCTTTAGCCACTTGCATCACCTAATTTGAAGTTCATATGAAGGCGTTATGCATAAAATAGTGAGCAAAGGTCCAGACCACACTGCCCTTCGGATTTTACCTCTTATCACTATAATATTCACAGACTTAGTAAAAGTGCCCAACATCAAAGTTGTAGATATATGTCTTATCTTTCATTAGAAATTGGAAACACTTAATTTAGATTTCATATGAGAGAGTTATACTTATATGAGTGAAGACAGGTCAGAAGAAAGGTCAGAAACGCTCTAAAATTTTACATTGTTCTCAACTTCCTTGTTTCAAATGATTTGTACTTCATCTTCAAAGGTTTGGGTTATTACATTCTCCCCTCCTAATAAAATTTCTTATATTTCTTTTGTAATTCTTTAATCCATGTAATAAATATACATATTTTCTACAGTTCTTATCTCTATTGTCAAAATTCTCTCTTTTATTTTAAATTTCCTTTAATTGGAATTTTCGTTAAATTTTACGGTTATTACAGGAGGAGACATATCTCAACTCCATACTTATTCACAATTCAAATCCTCATGTGTCCTTTCACACAAGGGGCTAGCAACTTTCTTATTAGCTAAGGTTTCATGGTGCACCAAGGTTAGCTATCTCTGTCGCTAGCTAACAGTGTTTCTATCAATGATTCCTCCAAAATAAACTAGTTTAATAAACTAAAAATATAAACTGAAAGGAAAATTGAAAATTATGAGGTTAAAATTCTTTTTAAGACAAAATGTATCTCTCCCTTCCAAAATATTCGTCGGACAGAGTTCCGGCATAGAAATTCATTCTCCAAAATCAGAAATACAACATTTTCATTCCAGTTCAGATAAACTATGACATTCAGTCCCAAAAACACATTTAAGCATAAATTCAATTTCAATTTCACCATATTCATAAAATAATGAGGTATCAGTATAACATAAATCATATGAACAATTTAAGAAATAATACAACTATAAAATTCAATAAAGTGTAAAATAATACCATATGTTCATCACAAACTCAGGAGGGATTATTAGAAGTCTGTTCTGCTTGTCCTATAGCTTCTAAAAATATAAATTAATATAAATATGAAATTCAATTTCTGCTATACACAATTAAAACTTTGTTTTAAAATACATGGGCATGAAGGAGAATTTTAAAATGCATTATAGTAAATTATATTCACTCACAGGGTAAAGGCCCCAGATTGGACATCCCCAAAATCCACGTTTTCCATCTGAATTTGATCAATTAGACATAAAAAATGAGTCAGGAGGGTCGAAAAACAAAAAAAAAATGACCCCGGGAACTTGGTTAATGCTGGCACTGTTCACGCATGGCTGAAATCACTATTCACACACAGAATACTGTTCACGAAACCCCTAAGTTGAAATCAAAATCTTAGAGAGAAGTTTTAAAAAAAATTTGGGAGAGAAATAGAGAAAACTCTCTTCCCCTTGTACGCCGCTGCACTCCCCTCTGCCTTTTTTTGTTTTTTTTAATTAATATTAATATTATTTAATAATTGATTAATGGTATTTATTTTATATATATTCATATAAATACTATGTTTCATCCTAAAATATCCCAAAAATTTCTAAAAAGTTACATTCTTATAAACCTTTAGTTAAACTCTTAAATCACGATTTTTCTTAATAAAAATTTTAATAAAATAAATCACAAAATAAATATCTTTATGCATAATAAAAGAAATAATATTTCTAAAAATACAACAAAAATTTATTAAAAGCCAATATAATTATTTTGAGCAAAACAATAATTATTTTAATTAAAAATATACTTCCTTTTTTGCAAAACATAATCATTTACAATAAAAATATATTTTTTATAGCAAAACATTATTATTTAAAAAAAATAGGGGATATTACATTGTTCCCCCCTTAAGAAATCCAGTTTCTGAATTTCAACACATCCTATCACATGTAGGGAATGAAATCAGGGCATAATTCGGAGTTATCAACCTTATTGCTCAAATAATTAGGAATATTTTTTCTGTATATTGTCTTTACTTTTTAAGAAATCTCTTCTGAAGCGTGATTATACTATATCACTTTCATTGTAGTATTTCTTTTTAATGTAATTTCTTCATTTGTCTATCTAATATAGTCACTGATTTTTCCTCATATGACAAATCTTTGTCTAACTAAATTTTTCAACATTGAATAACATGTGTTGGGCCTGGTAGATACTTTCGTAGCATAGACACATGAAAGATTGGATGAATATTACTCAATTCAGATGACAAAGCCCAACGGTAAGCTACTGGGCCGATCCTATATACTGGACTTAACTTTACTCAACTCATTTACCCATTAGGAGACCTACAATATTTTATGTAAAACTTCAAATAGTGTCATTTGTATGTTGGTCTAATAATTACTGATAGGGGCAAGTTTAACTAAGGATAAATGATTTTCTTCAAATTTTCACTAAAATTATATAAAGATACTTGAAACATAACTTCTAATGCATAAACACATCAATTAGATTTACTATCAGCTATACTATAATCTAACAAAGATCCTTAGGCTTCTTGAATAGTTCTCCTGAAACAATATATCCAAAAAAAAATTTTAGTTGCTGACATACCAAACAACGAAAAAATTGCACTTATATCTTCTTTTTACAATTATACTAGTACAATTCTTTCATATCTTATTATATCCTTATTGCCTTGGGTTATACATATTCACAATTTATGGCTTCTTCTGAAACCTCATTTCTCAACAATTATTTACACGTAGAATTCCAATCTCAACATAATTCAAATCCTAAATACTAAACTCAACTTAGCATGGTATATTTTCTAATTTACACATAATCTGCCAACTTACACAGTTATACATACTTGATATAATAATTTTTTTTTTGAAGTACCTTCTTTGGTAGATAAATCCTATCAAAATCTCTATTATTTTAACTTACTAATTACTCGAATATCATAATAATTGAGTTTCAAAGAAAAGAAATTAACTTTTCTTGTAATAAGGCAAAAGAACCTTGCATTTAATGCCAACCATTAATGAGGGAGAATGCAGTAAAACAGAAGAAAAGCATAATAGAGAATGGTGCCAAAATAGAAAGTCAAAAATTTGGACAAAGCATTGAAAAACATTAAAATCGGTGGCCGTAATTCTTGAAAATATGTAAACAAAATCTATCTACGATTTCGGCAAAAATCGGTGGCCGCAAATTTTGAACATATGTGCCAGAATCTTCTTTAAAGCTGTTGATATTCGGTGGAAAAGAAACATTTCCGAACTTATAAAAGTCTGTGAAAAACAAAGAATACGTAGCTAACTGGTAGGATGCAGTTGATTGCTTTAAAATAGATGTAATCAATCAACTGTAAAATAACCAGTCCAAATTAAAATTTCTCAAAATAGCTAGTCGACTTAATAATACCGATAGTCGACTGGCAAAAACATTGAGAAAACAAAATAAATCATTTGATTGTTCCTCTTCAACAATTAATTGGTTTGTATTTTCACTCTTTTTTTTACAATGACGGCTATCACCTACAACTTTTCTACAAGAATCAAGACATCAATGATTCATCAAAGACAACAAGAAAAAGATAAATTTCTGGTGATATCTTATCTTATGCTCTTTATGTGCTTAATATGGGTCACAGTCATAACTACTGCACATATACATGCTTGTCGTCATTTTTGAAATTTTTTACCTTTAATTTATCTGATATCCACCAATCACTCACATAGCTGTTCTAATAATATCCGGCCTATTCGCATAGCTATTATAAATATGCTATTCTCTGAGTTCTATAAATACTTACATTAGTATCTTTGTCTATACTCAAAGTTAAGGTGATAGAAATTATGGAGGGAACCGTATTCCGTCAGTTTTGAAATATTTGTGTCTTTTGTGGTTCCAGTCCTGGAAAAGATTGGGAGTATGTTAAAGTAGCACAAAATCTGGGTATGGTGCTGGCTAGGAGAAGAATTCATTTAGTGTATGGTGGAGGTAATTGTGGGTTAATGGGGTGTGTGGCAACAGCTGCACATGTAGGAGGATGCCAAGTTCTAGGTATTATTCCTACAACTCTAGTTGCATCCAGCATCATAGGGAAGACAATTGGAGAAGAATATAGAGTAGCTTCCTTGCATGAACGCATGGCTAGAATGATGAGCAATGCTGACGCCTTCATTGCCTTACCAGGTGGTTTTGGTACTTTAGAGGAGATTTTCGAAATAGTCTCTTAGGCACAACTGATTATGCATCACAAACTGATAGGTTTGTTAAATGTTTATCACTTCTTTGATGGTCTATTGTCTTTTCTAGATCAAGTTGTGGAACAGAGGTTTATCCCACACTCAGCACGACGAATTCTCATCTCGACTTCAAATGCTGAGAAGTTGATTGATGCCTTACAAGCATATGTTCATGTACCTGATCCAACCATTGCTCAAATAGAATGGACGACAGACAACCGCAGGAAGCGCAAATTGGATTTGGATCTTCATCTGTAACTGTAGTAGAACGTAGCCATTGCTGTTCCACTTTTATTTTCTTAGAGTCTATTTGGATACTATCCTTGCTAAACATACTCCTTTAGAGTTTGTAAAACTATATTTAAATGTTTCTTATGATCCTTTGAACTCTTGGAATATTTTAGTGTATCGTCAATAATTATAATAACAAATTGATCTAGGAATGGCTTAAATACTTTATTTATTAAGTCCATGAATAAAGCTTGGACATTTGTCAAACTAAATCACATAACCAAAAATTCATAATGTCCATAATAAGTCTTAAAAGAAATTTTTCGAATATCCTCTTCCTTTATCCTCAATTCATGATACTCATATCCGAAATCAAGTTTTTTTTTTGAAAAAAATACTGAGCACCTTATAACTGGTTAAACAGATACGAGGTAATGGATTTTTTTTATTCCACATTGTCACCTTATTCAACTATCTATAATCTATGCATAATCATAGTGATCTATCCTTCATTTCCACAAATAAGTCTAGAGCACCTCAAGGAGAGTACTAGAGAGTATAAATCATTTGTCTAACAAGTCTTGTAACTATTTTTTTTAAGTTTAGTCAATATCATTCTATAAGGGGGTATAGACAGACACTTGTTAGGTTCCAGGAAGTAAATCAATACCAAATTTTATTTTATGTTTCGAGGTAATCTTGGCAATTCCTCAGGAATTACATCAGAAAATTCTTTGACCATTAGAACTTGATTTACACTGGCATACATTATATCAATATCTCTCACCACTGCCAAATATCCTTGGCACCTTTTGTAATCACTTATGAGCTGCTAAAACAGAGATTAGATTATTGGAATATCTCACTATGGTCTCTCTGTATCAAGAAAGAAAATTCTCCAAAAATATTGAATTTAATCACCTTAAAGTGACATTCCGAAATGGCATGGCTTGATACCAACCAATCCATTTTCAGTATCACATCAAAGTCTATCATAACTAGACAACGGGGTAAAATAAATATTATATTAAAAAACGATTGTAATTGGCATTTGTCTCAATTCTTTAAATTCCCAAGGATCCCTATCCCTTTCACTTTCAGGCAATAATTGACACATAGATATTTTTTTTTAAAATGTCACAATATTCAATAAACCTTATACTAGGAACTTTAGCAATCTTGGAATAGAAAGGAAATCGAAACCCTATAGAATCTTTCAGCAGCAACAGAAGTATAAATATGTCCGGCTCATACCCATACTAAAGGTTCTACTAAAGAATCCTTTGCTCCGATAGTCACAGGAAAACCTAATGCTCTGATACCAACTTTGTCACCACCCAAAAATAGGAGTACGTAACCAGAACGGGTTTTGAGAATAATCTCATCCCGTAAGCCTCTAGTATGATACATATAAATGATTTTCTCATAAATAGTATAGATTGTAACCAAACACATAATCACATTTATTTGAGAGCTTAATTATCTAATACTGTATAATTTCAATTATCTCAAATACATATAAATACTCTGCAAAAGGAAGCTGAGATTCTGCCTGTGATATATGGAGCAACTATAGAGTACAAGTATAATATAAATCAAAATCTACGAGCCTTGAAAACAAAGTAGGCTCACCCAAATATCATGTCATCTAGCTGGTCAACTATTTGAAAAAAAATGTAGAGATATCGAGTAGTGAGTTTGACAACTCAGTGAGCAAATATAGCTTACTATAACTGAAACAGAACAGACCATTCGCACGAGTTTTCATAAATAGAAATTATGTTAGAATATAATATTATCTAAATCAATGTATATAACAACAAACTAAAACTTTAAAGAAGGTAAATTTTGTTAAAAGAAAATCTAAAATCTTAAAATTTAGTATAATAAACAATAATTTCAAAATCAGATAAGGAAATAGGAAGATAACTCTTTATAAAAAAAATGTTTAGAGGAGGACTCAAAGTAGATCCATAATTATAATTTTTATACCCAAGCACAAAGTCTGGTAAGGGCAATCACCATATACATTGTTTTATCCCAAGCACATAGCAATAGAACGGGTAAATCACCATATTCTCATAATTCATATCATAAGGTTGGGAGGTGCTTTCCTCAACTCCCTAACATTTTCATATGTTGACTGTCCCAAGCACACAGCAATAGGACATGTAAATTATCACATTTTCATCATAGGTAACCAGGCCAAATGCCACTGGCTATTGGAGGAGACATATCTCAACTCCATACTTATTCACAATTCAAATCCTCATGTGCCCTTTCGTACAAAGGGCTAGCAACTTTCTTGTTAGCTAAGGTTTCATGGTGCACCAAGGCTAGCTATCTCTGTTGCTAGCTAACAGTGTTTCTATCAATGATTCCTCCAAAATAAACTAGTTTAATAAATTAAAAATATAAACTGAAAGAAAAATTGAAAATTATGAGGTTAAAATTTTTTTTTAAGATAAAATATATCCTTCCCTTCAAGATATTCGTCGGACAGAGTTCCGGCATAGAAATTCATTCTCCAAAATCAGAAATACAACATTTTCATTCCAGTCCAGATAAACCATGACATTCAGTCCCAAAAACACATTCAAACATAATTTCAATTTCAATTTCACCATATTCATGAAATAATGAGGTATCAGTATAACATAAATCATATGAACAATTTAAGAAATAATACAACTATAAAATTCAATAAAGTGTAAAATAATACCATATGTTCATCACAAACTCAGGAGAGATTATTAGAGGTCTGTTATGCTTGTCCTATAGCTTCTAAGAATATAAATTAATATAAATATAAAATTCAATTTCTGCTATACACAATTAAAACTTTGTTTTAAAATACATGGGCATGAAGGAGAATTTTAAAATGTGTTATAGTAAATTATATTCACTCACAAGGTAAAGACCCCAGATTGGACAGCCCCAAAATTCACGTTTTCCATCTGAATTTGATCAATTAGACATAAAAAATGAGTCAGGAGGGTCGAAAAACAAAAAAAAAAGAGACCCCGGGAGCTTGGTCAACGCTGGCACTGTTTACAACTGGAAACACTGTTCACGCGTGGCTGAAATTACTATTCACGTGCAGAATACTTTTCACTAAACCCCTAAGTTGAAATCTAAAAATCTTAGAGAGAAGTTTTAAAAAAATTTAGAGAGAGAAACAGAGAAAACTCTCTCTCCCCCTGCACGTCGCTGTACTCCCCTTTGCCTTTTTTTTTTTTTTAATTAATATTAATATTATTTAATAATTGATTAATAGTATTTATTTTTATATATATTCATATAAATATTATTTTTCATCCTAAAATATATCAAAAATTTTTAAAAATTTACATTCTTATAAACCTTTAGTTAAACTCTTAAATCACGATTTTTCTTAATAAAAATTTTAATAAAATAAATCACAAAATAAATATCTTTATGCATAATAAAAGAAATAATATTTCTAAAAATACAACAAAAATTTATTAAAAGTCAATATAATTATTTTGAGTAAAACAATAATTATTTTAATTAAAAATATACTTCATTTTAGCAAAACATAATCATTTACAATAAAAATATATTTTTTAAAGTAAAATATTATTATTTTAAAATAAAAAATTAAAGGATATTACAAGCAGAATTTGAAACAATGAAAAAACGTCGAGCGCAACTCTCTTAAAAAATGATTGTAAGTAATTTTCTATAATTGTTTTCTTTTATTTGTAGGTTATGCATTATATTTGATTGTTTTGAATTTTTAGTTGTTGCATATAATTAATAAATTTTTATTGATGTCTTTAATTTTGTTTTCTTTTTAGCCCCCCCCCCAATGAAAATTGTCTAGCTCCGCCCCTGATCATAGAAGTCAAAGAAGCAACAAACCATCTCCAGGTCTTCTTTTGAGGCAGAATATAGAGCATTGGCTACTGTCACTAGTGAAATTCAGTGGCTCAAATACATCCTTTAGGACTTGTAGATTGATCACTCTTTTCCAGCTTTGGTATATTGTGATAATCAATCTGCTCTTCATTTGACAAAAATCTAGTTTTTCATGAACAAACTAAATATATTAAGATAGTTTGGGGCCTTCTTCCTTTCATAGCTCTATTTCCAAGCAAGGCATACATAATATGCTCTAGCTTGGGGGGGCTATTGGAGCTACTGCATCAGAATATTACATACACGGCCCTAAGAAAGAAAGCACAGAAAAACTTATTGATAACTTTTCCGGTACGCCTGATAATATTCAGTTTGATGGAGAAGGGCAGTATTGGACAGTGGCCACGGTAATGTTGCCCTTGAAACTCAGTTTTTCTAAAGAGAAAGTCTTCTGAATTTCTGATAGAAGCATTTATTTATTTACAATTAAACTGAAATTGTCAACCGCCAATCCAAGATAAAAATAAATTAAACAAACACTCTGAAGCAAATCAAGCCAAGAAAACGGATTAACAGCAAGTAAATAAGAACTCAATTAGGAGGTAATGCTTTCACATAATTGTGGGACCACTCCAAAAAGGAGAAGCCCCTCCAAAAATAGGCGTATGCATGCCACTAAAAGCGGCGTGCACACGGTATTCTTTAGTAAAAGGCGACAGAATAGTTCGCTCTGTGCACACCGCGTGGCTGCGTGGTTTGCTACTGCGAGCAACTTCAGTTTTTATAATGGCTCCCATGCCCATAACTCTTGGCAACTCTTCAATGTGGGGATCGTAAAACGAAAAGGAGAGCCAAACCGGTGCACAAACACAATCCTCACCTGCACGTCCCATTTGTACGTTTGCCCCAAACATTTTAAGGCTACTCTCTCACCAAATTGATCTTTTATATAGCATCATTGGCATCTAGCTAATAGCATTGATGACCCACCCTCGCCCGCACGTCCCGGTATTGGAGTGATGACCAATGCCTTGGGTAATCTCAAAGATATCGGGAGAAAAGGTGGTACATGTTAAAGAAAGAAAATAGAAACATGTTCTCTGTCTTTCTTTTTCTTTAAAAAAAAAAGGGGGACTGAAGGTAAATTTTAAGTTATTCTCAAATTTGAAAATTATATACCACTTCCCTCCAACTTCAAACACATAGAAATAATGTCAAAAGCTATATATACAATAAATCAGTAGTGTTTTAGCATTTGTCCAATATATCTAATTAATTATTGAATTTTAATGTCGATGATGAATCCTACAACCCTAAATTCCGATATGTAATTCCAGTCAATAAGAACCTACAAAGGAGAGTCAATACTCAATGAAACTTTAGCCCCAACAAGGATTCTAATACTTAAGTTAGTATAAAGCTTTAAGGGTGAAAGTCGAAGCTAGTCAGAGTTTGGAGAGCTTACTTAAAGGGAAGGCTGTCTAATTTATAGGCGGCAATTGGAGTCAGAATAGTCCACCCAGTCGACGTCAACGAATCCAAAGGTGCCAAGTGTTCGCCGTGGATTGGCTATTGGAGTTAAGTTTGAACCGTTTAGTTTCTTTTCTTTTTTTTGGGACAAGGAACTATTTAGTTGATCACAGGTCAAGGGAAAAGGTTCAGGCCAACGACTCGATCGCCCCAGTCACTTAAGGCCCATGATATGATTAGGCCCATGATATCAAATGTACATAATTATCCTAAGTATCATTTAAAAAATAAAAACTAAATAGTGATATATTTTTAAAATAAAAAAATACATGTTTATGTAACCTAAATTTAGGAAAAATTAAAATATTTTATTTATTAAATTAAGTATGCAATGGGACAATCAGGATAGGAATCACAACCATTTGGATTTTCGATCCACTCCCTCAGAATATCTGAATAGAAGGATGCATCATGTTCATCTGCAAAATTGTTGTTCTTACAACTTCGTCTTTGAATCTTCTCCCAAGTCCCAAGTATCTTAACATGAATAAGAAACCACGTTCTCTCCATTAACATCATATATCATATCCCCGTGCTTCTCACCATTAACATCATATTCACAAATTTTAATTCAATATTAAGCTGCTTTTGATTTTTGAAAATATTTTTAGTTTTTATATTTTATTTTCATTTCTTAAAGTTCATTTTTATTTACAGATTTTCATTATTTAGAAAATACATTTTTTTGTAAATTTAAAAATTTGTTCATCTTTATTTTCAAATCAAATTCACATAAATAACTACAAATCTTACTTGATCTGTGAGTTTGACTTTCAACAATTTTGTAATATTTTTTAAAGGATTATTTTAAAATTATAAAAATGTCACCAATAATTTTTTGAAAACATGTTTTAGATATTTTTCATTTTCAATTTGTTTTAAAATATTCTTTTAAAAAAAATTCTTCAAAATTATATCAAATACATTTGTAGCTATATCTATTTGTCTTCTAAATTTTTTACTGTATATGAATTAATCTTTAAATTTACAAAACTTATAATAAGTTAGTTAAAAAAATAATTAAAAGCTAACTTGTGAATTTTGTAAGTTCATGGACTAACGCTTAGCTAGTAAAAATTTCAGAGACTAAAGGAAGAAATTTCGAAGACTACCTTGTATGTTTTAAGTCTTCTATATTTCATATCTATATTCCACTGTTTTGTTCCTTTTACTACCGGATTTGTGACTGGTCCTTACGTAATTAATTATATTTTTCATTCTATCGGATCCTATGTTTTGCAATCTTCATGCTGAAGCAAATCAATAAATTATTTTTTTCCCCCCGTTGAATTTTGGAAATAAAAACTAACTGAACGGTGTCGTCTTCAAAAATTCAAGAACTGAACTGCGGAGCCATTCCCGAAAGGGAAAGTCCCTGAAAAAATTGGCGTATGCCGCTATCTGCGGCCAGCACACGGTATTCTTTAGTAAAAGACGAAAGAATAGTTCGCTCTGTGCTCACCGCGCAGCTGCGTGCTTAGCCTCTCCAACACACTTGTTATTTTTAATAGCTCCCGTCCTAGAGGATTGGGGACTCTCCAATGTGGGACTGCAACAGAGTCAAAGTTTATATGTGACTACGGCTTTGCTATAGCAGAGGCAAACACGTGCATTTCTATGATCATTTTCAATTAATGGCACTGTTTACTAGCAAGCTTTAAGTTGATAATAAACCTCAAGCATCTTAGCTTTATGAATGGCCCAGGTCTGTTTTCTTCACGATCAAGTGCAACCATTCTAGTCACAAGCCTTTTAGAGAGGGCTTTGGTTGGATTTCAATTATTTTATAAGCATTTTTAAACGTAAAAAAACAACAGAGATGGTAGAAAGAACAAGTGGTGGTAATAGAAGCATAAATATGACTTTTCTTAGTCTTCTTGCTCGTGGTACCTTACTGGGCCAACCAAACAAGCTCTCGACATTTGGTGGATAAAACCTCCAAAAGTTCTATGTACCTAGACCCAGACAACTCAATAAATTTGTTGGCTTAGCCTAATCCACTTGAGTTGGAGCTTGCGAAAAACCCTTGTGCCTAAATGGGCTATTGGTGGCTCTAAACCCAAGTAAATATGTTCCCTGGCAGTACTTAGGTGATTTTAATGAGATTTTACACCATCATGGAAATTAAGGTATTAGATTTCATAGCAATAATGGTATAACACTCTCCAGAAATTTTATGGTGAATAACGAACTAGTGGATTCTCCCTCAAAGGATGCTTATTCACTGGTGTAACATGAGGAAGGTGAGTGGAGTGAAGGAAAAAATTGGTAAACATTTAGCAAATGAAAGTTGAAATAATTACTACTTGGAGGCAAGTGTTCTGGCCCTCCCAACAATTTGATTAGACAATAGCCCTCTTATTGTGACAACAAAGCAAATGGGAGGAAAAAAAATCCTTCATGTTTGAAGCTTGCTGGGTGAATCATGATGATTTTTTAGGGATGGTTGACCAAAGTTGGAGAGAAGAGTCTTTACCAAGGTGTTTCAAGAACACTAAAAGGGGTGATGGGAAATTTGGAGGTGTGAAAGAAGAACTTAAGAAGACCAGATGTGCAGATTAGAAGATTAAGGGCAAAATTGCAGTTTATGTTGAATGGTGAGCTTACTAGAACCATTATGGCAGAAATTAAAAGTACTAGAGGGCATATTAGCAAAATTTGGGAGCAAAGAGAAGTATTGGGCATAAAGAGCAAGGCTTAAGTGGCTAAAAATTGTCATACCACTCTACTATGCAGAGGAGAAGACAAAACAACATTTGAAGAGTAAAAAATGACAATAGTGAGTGGAAAGAAGGGCAGCAGAATATTCAATACGTTATGTGGGATTTTTTTCGAGAACTTGTACAAGAATTCCAACCCTCGGCCTTTGCATGGGTTAGAGGGAATAATTCCTAGCAGTATAACTTGAGATGAATGAGTTGATTCTAAAAAATGTTATAGATGCAGAGATAGAAAATGCTGTTTTCAACCTTGGAGCGATGAAAGCACCATGTCCAGACAGAATCAAAGGAGTGTTCTATACAAAATCATGGGAGATCATGAAGGATGAGGTATGTGCAGCTATTAAAAATTTCTTTGAAGGGGGTCCTTTCCCAAGTGATTTTAATGAAACTCATATTAGCCAAATACCAAAAGTGCAAAACCCAGAGATGGTGACTCAAGTCAGGCCAATTAGTTATAGAAATTTTAGCTATAAAATTATTAAAAAAATCATAGTTAATCATATGAAGAATCATTTAAATGGGTGATTTCTCAGAACCAAAGTGCTTTTTAGGTAGAAGACTAATTCAGAACAACATAGTGAATGTCCAGGAGGCTTCAACAAGAACAAAAATAAACATTTTACGGCCATCAAGATCAATATGAACAAAGCCTATGATAGGTTAGAGTGGGAGTTTCTCAAGAAGGTGATGAATTTCATGGGTTATGATCAAAAGTGGATCAAACTAGCTATGATGTGCATTATGACTGTGAGCTGTAGAATTAATATCAATGGTGTTTTGGGTCCTAAATTCATACCCCAAATGGGTCTTAGGCAAGGAGACCCGTTATCCTTATTTATATTTGTTTATAAGTGCAGTAGAGGTCCTATCTAGGCTTATGTCTAAAGCTGTAGAGGAGAAAGAGATAAATGGGTTAAAGATTGCAAAAAATGCCCTAGAATTATCCCACCTTCTTTTTGCTGATATTTCATTTTCTTTACAAAAGCAAACAAACAAAATACAGAACGGATTACAGCTATTCTAGAGAAGTATTTTGATGATTTAGGACAAACGATGAACAAGGATAAATCAGGGATTATTTCAGCAAGAGTACCCAAGGTTCTCTCAAACAAGAAGTGGCAGGAGAGCTTAACATGCCCATTTGGGACAATATAGGGAAACATCTTAGTATGCCTGCAGTATGGGGAAGATCAGGAAAATAGGCTGTCAATTGGGTTATGGAAAGGGTGGTACAATAATAGACTGGTTGGAAATATATATTTCTTTCTCAAGGTAGTAAAGAAGTTTTGATAAAGGCAGTGATCCAAGCAATTCCAACCTATGCCATGTCTATTATCCTTCTCCCAAAAAACTTTTGTGCAAAGTTGTGTTTGAAAGTGGCAAAATTCTAGTGGAAAAGCAATGGTAATGAGAGAGGAATTCATTGGGTTAGGTGGGAGAAGCTAACTATGAAAAAGAAGGATGGAAGAATAGGGTTCAAAGACGCTAGGTCCATGAATATTGCTTTACTAGCTAAACAAGCTTGGAGAATGTTGGAAGATCTTGACTCCCACTGGGCACAAAGCCTTATGCAAAAGTACTGTCACAACACAAATTTGAAACCGCCAAAAGAGGTAGGTGTTGTTCATGGGGGTGGTTAAGCATCTTAGAAGGTAAAGAATTTCAGTTTAAACATTGTACATGGAGGGAGGGAATCAGGAGCAGATAAATATATGCAGGGATAAATGGCTTAGAAGTGAGACTGTGCCAAAAAATTTATCTAATAGTTGTTTGGAAAATGTGTCCTCCCTTATTGATTGCTCTTCTAAAAATTGGAAAGGAGTGATAAGAGAGATGGTTCCTAGGCAAGTGGTTGAGGAGATTATGGCTCTTCCCATTCCAGAGGTAGATACTGAAGATAAGCCTTTCTCTGATGATGGAGTATACAGCGTCAAGAAGGGCTATGAACTTACTAAGTGTTATGAATATGATAATAGCAGGGGTAAGGCATCATCCTCTGCATCTATCAACCCTAAGTTATGGAGCTGGACTTAGAATTCTAGAGTGCCCAAAAAATAAATTTCATCTGGAAAATTTTAAACAATGCTTTATCCAGTAGAGCTAATCTATTCAGGAAGAAGATAGCTAGTGAACCTTTATATCCTATTCGCGATTGAGAATAAGAAAATCTGAAACATCTATTCCTAAGATGCAGTTGGGTAAGACCAACATGGTTCGGGGCCGATATTCAATGCTCCCAAAACATTACCAGGATTGAAGACTAGATTAGTTTAAAAATTGAGAAGTACATGCAATTGGGGTCTAAAGCCTATGGGATTGTAGACAAATTGTTTATAATCCTATGGTTTATATGGAAAGAAAGAAATGATTTCATCTTTGAGAAACAGAGGATAAACCGAAGCAGATTTATCAACAAATCACAGAGTCTTTACACATGCATAGCTTCTACAACAAATCAGATAAATTCCACTGTCCCTCAAGGACGAAAAAGAAGAGTGGAAAGTGAGAAGAAGTGGCGCTTACCTCCACTAGGCTGGGTAAAAATAATACAGATGCGGCCTACCCAAGCTCTACAGATGCGGCCTACCCAAGCTCTACTTTGAATTGTCACTTGGCAACTGTGGCTAAATATTCGTATGGCAAGATGTTGACAGGAATTACCGAATCATGTCTAGCCCTGTCAGCGTTAGAAGCAGAAGCGAAGGCCATGGACTCTAGCCCTGTCAGCAATTTGTAGATGAGGAATGTGGTTTTCGAGTCAGATTGTTAAACTTTAATTGATGTTTGTAACGGGAAGATTAATGTGGGGAATATCTGCCATATAAGGCAACAAATTGAAAGCTTTGGGTTTGAGGGAGGATCTCACCGGTTCAAACGGACTCCAAGAGAAGGAAGTTTTGTTGCTCATCTGATGGTTTGAGGAAGCTCATGGTGGAGGACGCAAGTATCTGTGGTACGGATGTTCACCAAAGAAGAAGGATGGAAGATTCGGGTCATCCAGTGCGTGCCTTTAGTTCATCTGGGTCTTGTGGAATGAAGCTATTTTGTATTAATCTCGCAAGAAGCTCGCCCAACACCAGATCTCAAGTGAGTTCTATCGATGGAGGAAGAAGATGGCTCTGGAGGTTGTCTGAGTTAGCGACACTGTCTCCGTGGTGGTTTCAGTCCATGTTCTTTTTTGGCTTATGCCAGTCCCCAAAAGAAGTTAAATAAATAAAAGAAAAATAAAATAAGGACAGGCGAGATGACGCTACAAGAAGTATTAAATAATAAATAAAACAGATGCAACAAGTGAGTGGGGAGAAATTTGTGGTACACACTTCCTTCACAATTTGTCACTATAATTGAGAATTATATTATTTTAAAATATATAAAAGTTTTTTTGTTTATTACTTTGAACATACTGAGCTGAAAGTTTGAAGGAAAAGAAAAGGGGCCATGAACAGCTTGCATGTTTGATCAATTTCAGGGTCCCATTCCTTCATCTCTAGTACAAAGATAAAGACGAAAATGACAAAGCAGTAAATCCATATACTTTTAATCTGTTTTTTTTAATTAAAAAATAACAAGATTTTATTAAAAATAAAATACAACGGCACTTATAATAATTATAAAAATTTTAAATATATATAATTTTTTTGTTAAAATAAAATATAAATAAACACTCAACCGATAAGTTTACCATTATTTCTTGTTCTCATATACTAATAATCAATATTTATTTAATTTTTTTTTATATGTACAACTCATCTAAAACTAATTCATGGATTTTTGTTTACATAAAAAAACACTATATAAACTATAACTAGTTTTGAAGCATACAAATATAATATTCATTTAAACTTCCCATGGCTAACTTCACTTTCAATTTGATTTTTTTTTTTTTACAGTCTCATTGGTGCCACCACCTACACTTGGCTCCTTCTCGGAAAAGTATTAATTATCAGATAGGTTTACCATTATTACTTATTTCCAGAAAACTAATTAAATGTATTATTTTACTATGTGTTGCAACAACAGTAACTTCAGTTCAAACTTTATGTACAGGATACATCTCCTAATTTAATAAATTGTGGATTGAAATATCATCAAAGGGCAATGTCAATGGAGGCTAAGAAGAACAAAAACTTGGTAGGCCTTAGAAACCAGCATGTCACACCCTGACACATCAGCGCCACGTAGGCACGACGTGGACATGATTTGGCGCTCAGTAAGCAACTGTGCCATGCGAGCATCTAAAAGGTTCTAGAATGTTCTAGAACATTCTAAATAATTCCAGTACATTCTGGAAGTCTCTAGAAGCTAGTAGAAGACTCTAAAATATAGTGGAACACTCTAGAATATAGTAGAATACTCTAGAATATAGTAGAAATATCCTGTAGGTTCTGGAATACTCTAGAACCATGTAGAGATATCATGTAAATACTAGTAGACCTAGAATTCTCTAGAAGCCTAATGTAGACCGTTGGATCAAATCGATCATAGCCATTGATTCAAGGGGAGATGGGCTATATAAACCCCTCACCCCCTCATTTGTAAACCATCCAAGAAGTTCTCATCAATAGAAGTTCTCTAGCATTCTCCAAGTTCTCTAAATTCTCTTACTTTCTCTCTTGCTCTCTTTAGTCACTTTGCCTCTAAGAGAGGTGTCTTGAGGAAGGCTGACTTAGTTAAGCATCAGGAGGAAGGTCTTAGCTAAGTGTCGCACGGTTCTTACTAGGGAGAAAGAGTAAGTCCGTGACAAGCAGCTTGTTACCCACTTGTTGCATTGTTGGTTGAAACTTTGGCTTTTATTGGGGGTATGCTATTGCAATAGTTGCCGAAATAACTACATCTTGAGCATCTTTCCCAAAAAAAGGAACACTTAGACATGACTCGATCTAGGATATCTTTGGATATCTTTTAAAATTATCCTTTCAAATTCAGCAGACTACTCTGTTAAAAAGGAAATTAATGAGCTCTTTTGCATGCATCCTCATCATTATTTGTAATGCCACCACTTTAAAACTATAAACATCACATTTTTCAGTAACAGATTCTGTATAAGCAAGTTTTGTAATAAACTAAGAAATCGACATAAATTGTTAAAGGAATTTATTTGTTTAAGAAAAGAAAAAAAAGAAGAAAAAATGAGTAAATAATTTATACCTTCGACCAAGCAAAAAATTAGTATTTGTTTGCATACTCTATATTTAAATTCCCCAATTCAACTTAGTTAATCAAATGAATAGAAAGACAGGGAGGAAGAGAAACTTACCAAGGCCAATATATCCATAAGTATCAACTGGAATAGTATCATTACAGGAATTAGGATCAAAGAGTCTTGCTGTGCCAAGTCTGAGACAGATGCTTCAAATTCTGCATTCAACAATATAATGCTAGCTGAAATTTCTCGATGAACAATTGCCGGGGTACAATCATGATGCAAGTATCAGATTTGCCCTCTTGCTCCAATTCAACTCTTGAACTTCAATATCAGTACTTAAGGCATAAAATAGGCTTCCTCTTTTGAAGTACTGATAGACTAGAAACATACATAGATTGTGCAAACAAAACCCATAAAGCTTAATAATGTTTCGATGACAAATATTTGTCAATATTTTGCCCTCATTGTGAAAACAATTGTCGGAAGGAATCAGACCAAGAAGATTATTGGAACTCAAATTGAAGGTGGAAATATTGGCAAGAATCCCTATTCAGTAATCCCAAATTCTTTAGGCTCCCTATTTCCCGAGGAATTGGACTAATCAAATTATTGGAATTCAAATCCAAGATGGACAAGTTGGCAAGATTCCCTATTTCTGAGAGGATGAAGGCCCTGATTTTATTGTAAGAAACATCAAGCTGCACTAACTGGGTGAGATTTAGAATTATGTACAACTGACCATATATAGAACAAATTGTAGGATAAACAGAGATGGGTGAGACTGGTCTTCAGACCCAAAGTTGAGACCCAACATAAAACATCTACATTAATTGTAACGCAATTTTACTATAAACTGAAAATTTCTTTTCTTTACTATAGGTCCCATTTAATATTTCTTTATTCTTCTTTTATAAATGAGTATATTAATAATAAATGAAAAAAGTTGATTAATCAAGAAAATGAATAAATTAAAGCAATAAAAAAATGTTCAATGTATGTATTTATATAGAAACAATAAGTTCCGTATAAAAAAAGAAAAGAAATTATTTTTAAAAAGAAACACATCTTCTCTCACTCTTAAAATGGATATATGGGGTATCGATCTGCTGATGTATCACTGGTATACCAAATCCAATGCATCTTTAAAGGGAATGAAAAATTTGTACCAAAAAGATTAAAAAACGAATGAAAAGGAAGCTTAATCAAAGTTTAAAAAATGTAACGAAAAGCAAGATGCACACTGGGAAAGACTTTAACAAGACCAAGACAATTATCGGTGGACTTTGAATATTTTTGTTTGGATTTAAAAGCCATATAGTAGCAGCATAATTTAATTGTTACTGCCTTTTTATGAGCCTATCAGAAAACTGTAAATCACTAAATTATGAATTACCGGCTTCTTTATTTGGCCTTTTATGCAAGACTTTTGTGTCATAAACTATAAATTAATCTGAAATAGAAATTAATTTCGAAATCTCTAATTGGTAAAAGTAGGTTAATTAATTATAATTACTTAGTATAGTTAAATTACAGGATAAATTTTTAAAAAATGTATAAAAATTAATATCAAATGAATAAACAAATTCATAAATTAATGAATGGATTTCACATATTATATTTTTCTCTCTTCAAAATTTATCTTGCAAATTTTTTTTTTTGAAAACTTTAAAAGTACCAAATCTTTTCTTAAAATATTATTGGATGTGTTCTTTTGGCAAAAAAGAACACATCCGTAATATGCTAAGAAAAAAATGTTTGACCAGGTAAATGGAAAACAAAAGGAACAACAGCACAATTTTTTTTAAGGAAATGGTGGGTTTTAGTAAAAGAAACTAAGAAGCAAATATAGAAGCCACACACTCACGTGATGAATCCAACCAAACATTCATATGGGTAATATCTCTACCCAATTCTGCTAGACTATGAGCAACAATGTTTCAACTTCTACAAATCCAAGAAAAGATGGTGTTGCAGAATTCTTTCTTCTTTATTCTTACATGTATTTTCACACTTTTAAATATAGAATTAATCTCATTTAAATATTGAAGTTGCATCTCTTTACAAAAGTTTTGTTTCCACAAATTTAAACTCTTAACGCTACAAAAATCACTTAATTACTAAATTTAAATTTGTTTATCACTTGAAAAGTATGCAACACGTTTTACTAAAGCCTCAAAAAAGCTTCCTGCGTTGTCCCTTTTGTAGGGGGCTTGGTCCTCCCCCATTTGATGGGTAGAATCCTGGTTTTGCCATTTGGAGCTTTTGAGCATTCGATTTTGTTTCCCTTAGGGCCATGACAGCAGCTAGAATATCTTCAGTATTTGTGAACATCACTACTTGTCTTGTGTCCTCCCTTCTTACATATGCATATGCTTGTTCCACAGTTGGGAACGATTGGAACTGAAGTACGTCACTTCGGATTTTATCGAGTAGGTCATCTAGTCCATCTCGGAATGTGATCAACCTGTCTTCTTGAATGAATCAAGACGTAAATATATATTAATAAAATCATTTTCGAAGTATGAGAAGCCCAAATTCTTTAGGCCCGTGTTTTGGAATTTTCTTTTAAATAGATATGAAGCTTCCTAATTTAAAGGAATGAATAATTATTGCTTTTTTATATAATTGTATCAAAATAAAATTCAGCAATTTAGGTAACTAAATTAAAATTGTACGCTATCATATATATAATGACCATCCATATATGTCATCTCTATGGACCCCATGTCTATTGTCTAGGACTAATTTTATTGAATATTCTCATAATTTCCACTTTTGAATATTCAATTCTGCCCATCTAACACATCAAATATAAATTTATGGGATCAATCTATGAATATGAAGTAAGTCATTTTTTTGCTTTCGGGTTGATGAGCCAAATCACAATATTTTTCCACAAATTTTCCCAACACGGTTAGTAATCACCACGAAGACCATTAATTAAATATATGACTAATTAATTTAAAGTATTAAGACTATCATTTCTCAAATTTGTTTTTGGGTTAGACATTGAATTTTTGTATGAATTCTAAAGCCATAAAGCATAAATAACTTATGACTATTCTTCTATGCTGGAAATCTGAGTCCAATCCCTTCAATTAATGACCAACTTCGGTGCCCAATCTCACAAATTAGTGACAATTCAAACAAATAGGATTTGATAAGCTAAAGTGGCAGCACTAATTGAGATTAGACTAGATGAGTAAGTATTATTAGCAACTCTACTTTGTTAATTGACAAATTAAACTATTCTGAGTACTACTTTTGTTTTCAACATTCCTTAATCTTTTGGGGTACTTGAAGATTATTTATATACATTGACATTGACTGAAATTTTTTTTGACGAAAATGCCTTTCTAATCAGTGCTTGCTCTAACGATCAAACTTGTCTTTTTATCTTGAGAAGGTAATTTATTTACCACTACATCTAATTCTTGTTGATGTTTCCAAGCTTCCTTTTATTGTGCCCTCCAATGACAGTTCTGCACCATCATTTAACGAAATTTATCCAGCTTGACCAAGAATCAAAACTACTTTTAAATTTCAGCACAAATAGCTTTTCTACGGAGAAACACAACCTCTATCTGATAGCCTATTACACGCATTGAATAATTGAGTGACTAAGAACTTCTGAGAAACAGACGACTTCATCACAAAGTCACATTCTTGTGCCCATCTCACACGTTAACCATTGACTCATTAGTCATTACGCATTAACTACTGAGAGGCCAAGTTGGGACCACTCTATGCATGAATGTGGAATGATAACTCATTTTCTTGTCTTTTGGGTTCACAAGCGAAGTCACAGAGGAAGTTCCTCTTAGTTTCCTTGAAGCTGAATTGTGATGATATATTTACCATCAAGTTTGTGTGGCCCAGTGCAACTAGGAGAAACTTTATAAAAGACCAAGACAATTATCAGTTGACTTTGAATAACTTTTTTTTTTCCAGTTTGAACGGTTTCTTTTCATTTTTTTTTCTGTTATTAAAATCACTGTTTTAACTATTTTTGAATTTTAAATTCAAAATAATATTATTTTAATTAATTTTTTATATTAATAATAATTATACATGTATTTTAATTTTTTTTTATTAGAAATGATATTGTAATAATTATTATTAACTATTGAGTATTATATCATGTAAAAATATGAACTCTCATATATAATAGAACTATTAATAAAATTTCAAATATAGTAGTGTGTATTATTTGATTATTTTTATTTTAACAATTAAAATAATAGACTTTGAATTTTTGCATTCGTGGATTTTAACAGTGAAAAAGCATAAATGAATATCGTAATATAACTTAATCGTAGTTATAATAACTGAGTTTAACAGGCACTACGAAGAACTGATGAGAATTAAAAAGAATATAATTAGCTTGAAAAATAATGCATTGTATTTCACAAATGGTGCAACAAAGTAAATTTAATTCAAATTCTATGTACAGGATAAATCTCCTGATTCATCAAATGATGAAATGAAATATTATCAAAAGGAACTGGCAATGGTGGCCTCGAAACCAATAATTCCCGAACCACTTGTTTCATTGATGGCCGACACTTGGGTTTTGAATGGAGGCATGTTATCGCTAGTGTTAGCACAACAATGAGATTTTCAGCATCTTTCCCAAAACAGGGAATAGATAGACGTGAGTCTAAGGAATCTTTTATAACCATTCTTTCAAACTCAGTAGATGGATTCGTTAAAGAGCACATGATGTCTCTTGGATGCATCCCCATCATTATTTCTAATGCCAATACTCCAAAGCTATAAACGTCACATTTGTCTGTCACAGTTAATGTATAGGCAAGTTCTGTAATAAATCAAGAAACCAATATGGATTGTTATAATGAATTCACTTTGTTAGAAAAAGGGGGAAAATGAGTTAATATTATTGCTACTTGTAAAAATAAATAAAATTTTCACAGACACTTACCAGGGGCCATATATCCGTAAGTGCCAACTGGAATAGTTTCATTAGAGGAATTATGATCAAGGACTCTAGCTGTGCCAAAGTCTGAGACAAAAGCTTCCAATTCTGAGTTCAACAATATATTGCTACTTGTAATATCTCGATGAACAATTGGCGGCGTACAATCATGATGCATGTAAGATAAAGCTTGTGCTATCCCTCTAAAGATATTTATCCTCTTGCTCCAATTCAACTCTTGAGCTGCCATGTCAGTGCTTAAAGCATAAAAAAGACTTCCTCTTTTGAAGTATTGATAGACCAGAAACATGCACCGATTGTGCAAACAATACCCATAAAGCTTAACAATGTTTCGATGACGAATTGTTGTCAACATTTTGACCTCATTGCGAAAACAATTGTCAAAAGTTGGGTCTTGAGATTCCAATCGGTGAAGTTTCTTCAAAGCAACAATTCTACCATTGGGAAGTCTTGCTCTGTAAACACTGCCATAACCACCAGTTCCAATGCAGTACTTAATATCAAAATCCTCTGTTGCTTTAATGATATCTTCATAAGCAATATTACCGTCATAGTTCCATATGCAGAACAAATCTCCATTCTTGGGAGGCTTCTCTTCAAATTTGGACTTCCTGGCCATATATCGCTTGATGAGCAAAGCCCCAACCATTGAGAGCAGAAGAAAAGTTGTGAAGACGGAAACGATGATATTCAAATGGTTATTAGATGAAGAATTGGAGATTATGGAGGACCCAGAAGAGCAAGAGAAATTTTTTGGTGGTCCAATTAACCCCTTATTACCAATGAAAATATCTTGAGGAAAAGCACAATATATTTCTTTTGGAATAGATCCACTAAGGGAATTGTATGACAAGTTTATGCTATCCAGCGAACTGAGTTCCGAAGGTATATTGCCACTAAGATTATTGTAGCTAAGATCCATCTGACTCAGGACTGAATAATATAATACGGAAGGAATACTTCCATTTAGCTTGTTGTGCGAAAGGTTCAGAGTCCGGGAGATGCAACACATCCCTGGTCCTTGTGGAATTGAGCTAACCAGCTGGTTTGAGGAAAGGTCAACAACCTCTAGGTAAATTAGTTTATGAAAAAGCTCAAACGGAATCCTGCCAGAAATATTGTTATGTGACAAGTCTAGAACAACCAAACTTTCTAAGTCTTTTATCCTCGGGCTTATGGGACCACTTATTTGATTAGAGTGAAGGATAAGATTTTTCAAATTGGTTAATTCATACAAAGACGAAGGAATTGAGCGATGGAGCTTGTTGTTACTTAGATTTAGTGAGACTAAACTCCTTAAAATCCCTATTGCTGTAGGAATTGAACCACCCAGATTATTGTAGGAAATGTCAAGTTCCACTATGGTCGTATTGCCGAGTTGAGGAGGAATTCGACCAATTAGATTATTGGACCTCAAATTCAAGATGGACAAGTTGGCAAGATTATCTATTTCAGGGGGAATGAAGCCCTCGATTTTATTGTATGAAACATCAAGCTGCACTAAGTGGGTGAGATTTGGGACTGAGTGCAACGGACCAGAGAAATAATTGTCGGATAAACGCAGATGGGTGAGACTCGTCATGAGAACCAAAGTTGAAGAAAATAAATCAGCGAAGATGTTTCCACTTAAGTCTAACATGGCAAGTTTCTTCAGATTGCTGAGTTGATGAGGAATTGCACCACTAAGACGATTAGAAGAAAGATCAAGCATGAAGAGTTGAGAGAGATTCCCAAGTGCGCTAGGTAGCTCACCTGTAATGTAGCGCACCACTAAAAAGTTTATAAGAAGTATCGAACATGTCGAGTGAGATTAGTAATTATGCTAGGTAGTTCACCTTCAAGATTATTATGGGATAAGTTGAGATGGGTGAGCTTCGTAAGAGCACCTGGTTCAAGATCGATGCTTCCTGAAAGCCCCATTCCACTTAAATCTATACTGATTAAATTTGGGAAGGCTGTAAAATTAATATCAGAAAACGATAAGACCCCCCGAGTCACGTGCCCTGGGTTTGAAATGTTTGTAACGCTTCCTGCATTATTGCACCCGATGCCAGGCCATTTGCAATGGCTTGAGACGTTTAGGCCAAGCCACCACTCACTCTGAAGCAAAGCCTTTGCTTCTTCTTCTTCTGTGGAGGATACTGCCTCAAAGGTACCAGTAGCAGAGGTGGTGGCACCAAAGAGGGCCGCAAGTACCATCCAAAGGAAAGCAGAGATTCTCATGGCTTTTGAAATTTAAATGGGTACAAGTTTTATTCAAGGTCAATCACATAAGTTGAGTATATGTGAAATTTTGCAACTATTATGTAAGTTGAGTGCATGTCGAGTGTTAATTAAAAGTAGGTTTAACCAAAGATGCTACAAGTGAAGGTTCCATTAAATTCTACTCGAATTGACGTCTCCGTCAACAACTAATTACTCTTCGCCTTCCTAGACAGTTGAAGTCAATGCCCCATTTTTCACTCAAGAAAACTTGAGAACTCCAAGTCTTCACCGACTCACTTTCTTCTACAAGAGATAACTCTCAAATTAGTTGTCCAGGGGAGCAAAACACGCTAGAAGGAAGAAGGAAAAAGACATAAAAAAAAAGCTTGAATTTATTTAAAGTAATTTAAAAAATCTTAGTGCCTTATATCTTATAAACAAATTAATTATTATTTTTTAAACAAATAGGAACATAAGTGGCTGAACTTATTCTTCTAAATGCTCCAGATTAATAAAAGGTTTGCCTTTTTACGTTTGGTCAGATAAAGGCTTAGTTTCAATTGCTGCCCAAATTAATTCAAGAATACATTTACTTGCACATTCATAAACTATTATGAATTTACATATAAATTATATCATTTTAAAATCATTAATTTTGTCATAAACAATTATTAATTCTGCATTTTATAATAATCTAAAGTGCAACCTCTACTTAGGAAAGCCATGCGTATGTTTGGAGTTGGGGCCTTTCCTAAGTCCCAACTGACTGTTCTTCTGAAAATGATGTCTGAGCTTTTGCCATTCACAACTTTTCAGACGTTTGTCACAATTTCCAAATCACACGTCGATTTGCAATTTGGATGTTCACTTTAGAAGGAAGGGCACGTTGACTTGACTACTACTAAATAATTAAATAGTGAAATCCGACACATCCACGAAACCAACCACACGGACAAGTTTCCGTAAGTCATCTCCAAATTGTTCATAGATTCAAACACATATTGTTTAATAATCGTCGTACCTAGACTCAACAGCTAAATTTTGAATGTATCCATAAGTATAATTGTCATTTCCATAAATCAATGGCCCTTTTTATTTTATTATTTATTTAAACTAATAGAAATAATTCATTATTTTAAAATTATAAATAGTTATTAAAAGTTACAACATTTAATTTTTACAGTTATAGTAACTATAATTAATTTAAATATTCAGTCATTAATTATAATTTTTTATTATCTTATTTAGTCAAAAATAGTTATTTCCTTACATGTATTGACTATTGTTTACTTTTGAATGTTCACTTAACCTTTGGTCTTCCCTTTTAATATTCATGTAACACCAAAAACTTATCTTTTACATTATAAAATTTGTTAGAAGATTATGATTTATCAATTTTACTTGACTAATTTGGAGACCCATATTTGATTCTTAATCACAATCATCTTATAACTTAGTCTAATATTTTTCAATTTTGAAATTGTGCCCATGGCATGTAATCATCATTGGGGACCATTCTATGAATGTAAAATAAGTTGTTTCTTACCTAAGTTTGTGATGCAAGTAATAAGCAAGTTTCAGTTGAGAGACTTTTGCAATGTTAAGAGTTTGAGTCTGAAAAAAAAAATTGTGAAGAACAATTTTAATACTCAAAATAAAATTAATTCTATATTTAAAAAGTGTAGAAATAGTTATTCCATATGCATATTTTTTTAATGTATTATTTCACATATGATGCAAACAGAAAAACTTTAATTCAAACTGTAAGAACTTACATATATCACTTGATTCATCAAATGACGGGTTGAAGTATTATCATTCTATTTATAATTTGAAACAACGTAAAAGTCGATTTATCAACCGACTTTGCGATTACCAAATTAGCAACATCTTGTTCATTCGGTATCTTGCATGAATCGAGTGCATGAAACGGCATAGTTTTTCTGTTTTTCTGTTTAATTGCTTTCCACGTACTTTCCAATTCCTGGGAGTTTAAGGATTTTATTTTTTGGTACAAGTCTTGCAGGAATCAAGTGCATGTGCATCACACCACAGATCAATCTAAGGTGTGGGACCCAAATCAGTTCTGAGCTTTTTGACTTTTGCCCTTGCGTATTGGTATAATTATTTTTAAGCTTTTTATATTTGATTAACTGCAAAAGTGAATATCTCAATTTTTAAAGGAAGACTGGATTTCTCAACGCATTTTTGATAATATTTCTAAGTCGAAAATTGAATCAAATTATTTGATTTTCTTTTTAAAAAAATGAATTTAATTTAGTTTTGTTCAAATTTCAATTGATTTTTGTGTTTTTACTGCGACTAATTAATTTCATTCAGTTTTGAACGCTTTTTAACATGCGCGGTGCAAAACAACTAGTGTTGTTTGTTAAGTAGGTCCCCCTCATATGAGGTTCACATTATGTGTAGGATGAACAGTATAAAAAGATAGTCAAGAAATGTAAATTGGGTTCACATTAATGGGAGTGGGAGTGGGAGTGGAAGTGTGAATGAGGTTATTATCAAGCGATTATGACTTATTAGATTAAATTACTTGAATCTCTTTATGCTTTACTGTTGAGACTTTCTTAATGAAAGAAAAAAAATTTCTACCGAAAGAAGACAAAATGATAAGTTAAAAGAAGGGAGGGAGAGGAGGGGGGGGGGGGGAGGAAGCTGCCATTGGCAGCAACCTCCACAAGCAGCTGTGACTGAAGAGCTTTGAGAGAGAGAAGCGGCGCTAGGGTTGGGGAGCAGATGATGGCAGCGTGCAATCCCTATGATGAGTAGTCTATATTACTTTTCATTAAAAAAAGAAATTCCACTGGAGCAGGCTGCAGTACAGCTTTTCGGAAAGAATTACTTTCAATTTAATCAGATTTTATTAGTCTACAAAAATATTAAATCCATTATATTTTTAAAAATTAATTTTTGTGCTCAATAAAATTTAAAATCCGAAACTAAATATGAATGGACTATCCACTGTTTCTGTTTACAGACCCAACTATATTTTTTTATGGGAAAAATGTATTTTTCACCTTTCAAGTTTACATCCAATTTTAATTTCAATTCTAAATTTTCATGTTTTTTTAATTTTATCTTTATTCTTTTTTTTTTTGGTACGAAAAGAGCCCAAGGGCTAACAACACATGGGCCTGAAAGACGGCCCGCCCATCCAGTCGTGATCCATAATACCCCTCATTTCCTCCGGTGGAGACTCCCGCAAATGCATCCCTAGGTCCCCTTCTAGAGCCTTCTTTGCCATCCAGTGCTGCAAGGTTCCCCTCCCTGAGGGTGTGGCTGAAGCAAACCTTCCATTCTCTCCCTATCAACTCGGCTATCTGTCCGGATAGCCAAGAACCTCGAGTATTCCTCGCTTTTGCTTCCAAACACCTCTCGATAGCATCCTTGGAATCTGATTCCACAACTATGTCTCTGAAGCCTTGATTCCAGGCCACAGTCAAAGCTGACCATATTCCCCATAGCTCTGCCCATAATATGTTAGGGGTATTGATTCTCCTTGCAAATCCTATGATCCATTCCCCTTTCTCATTTCTCAAAACCCCTCCACATCCTGCCATGTTGTTCGCTCTCCACGATCCATCCACATTGAACTTCACCTGGTTTCTCGAGGGTGGTTTCCACTTGATCTTCAACATTCTCCTTTCCCTCCCATTGAGGGTCTCTGAGGCTTCTGTGAGATCAGTAAATTCTCGTGCTTTGGACAAACATGAGAAGAAGAGGTCCGATTTCACGTGGTTCTCTGGGTTGAAAATAATGTCACATCTTCTGGTCCAGAGGCTCCACATCGTTGCTCCGAAAACTAACTCCCATTTAAGGTTCAGGTTTGTTTCGTTCCCGATCTTATGATTAAGGTTATAGGTTAGCCACTGTAGGGTATTTCTAGAGAAGAATTTTGCCTAGAATTTTCTCTGAATCAATCTCATCCAAAGGTTTCGACTGTACTCACAGTCTCTCAGACAATGTAGGGTTGATTCTTGATCTTTTCTGCACAGTTGACATAAACCGGTGTCATCTAGATGTCTCTCCCATCTGAGTTTGTTGGTGAGAATTCTCTCGTTCCCTACTAGCCATAGGAAGGTTCTGACTTTCTGAGGGCCTCTCCATTTCCATATCTTCTTCCATATTTGGTGAGGGTTCTGATTTTCATCTCTCCCCCTACCATACGCTGACTTGACAGAGAATTTACCATCTGGGCTGTGTTTCTAGATTGGTTGATCTTTTTCCATTACCTCATATGGAGGCCTGATTTCTTGTATGATTTTCAGAATATCCTTGGGTAGAAAGCTTGCAAGTGTGTCCCATTCCCACTCTCCATTGCCATCAGTAAGATCTATGACCCTATCCTGTAACTGATCATCCTCGATAGGGAGGATTCTTCTTAGCCTGAGGGGTCCCAACCCTGGAATCCAATCATCCACCCAAAATTTAGCTGACCTCCCATTTCTCACATTCCATGCAACCCATTCCTCCACTTCCTTCCATACACCTCTAATACCCCTCCAGAGATTAGAAGAGTCTCCCTTCTTCTCCTTCATCTTAGGAATTGGGTTTTCACTACATTTGTATTTGGTTTTAAGAGTCTTCACCCATAGGGTTTCTGGGTTTTCAATCAAGCCCCATGCCACTTTCATTAGAAATGCCTCATTCATCCTTTGCAGGTTTCGTATCCCCAGACCACCTTCCTCTTTTTTTTTACAAATATCTTTCCAAACTTCTTTCCCTCTTCCGAGTCTCCCCAGATGAATTTTCTGTTTTGTTTTTCCAACTCCTCATATAGGCCTTTAGGCAAAAAGGCCGTTTGCATAGAGTAATAGGGTAATGTGCTCAACACACTTTTGGTCAGTGTTATTCTCCCTGCAAGTGTTAACACCTTGGCTTTCCATCCACTTAATCTCCCCTTTACTCTTTCGGTTATGTGCTTGAAAGACCCTTTTGATACTCTCTTGTGGAACAAGGGCATTCCCTAATAAAACCCTAAATCTCCCGTCAGTTGGAATCCCAGTGCTTGGCTATAATGGGTAGCTCGGGTATGGTTTATGTTGGCAGAGAAGCAACACTTCGTTTTTTTCTCACTAACCAGCTGACCCGAGCTATAACAGAAGGATTTCAAAACAGCCTTAATCAAATTACACTGGTCTAACTCCGCCTCAGCAAAGAGGATGATATCATCTGCAAAAAATAGGTTAGATAATAAAGGCCCATCTTTGCAAAGTCTGATTAGTTTCCATAACTTCCTCTGAACTGCCCATTCAATTCCTTGGGAGAGTCTTTCAATGCACATAACAAATAGATAAGGGGACAGAGGGTCCCCATGTCTAATTCCCCTTGACATATCAAAGAACTCTGTGATCTCCCCATTCCATAGCACACTCATGGAGCCTGTAGTAACACAAGCCATAATAATCCTCACTAGTTGGTCTTTGAGTCCAATGTCTTTTAGTGTGTCTTCCAAGAACTCCCATCTTATACGATCATAAGCCTTCTCAAGATCTATCTTAATAGCCATGATTCCTTTCTTACCATTCTTTCTCTTCATTGAGTGGATGACTTCCTGTGCGATGATAAAATCTGTCTTCTAGGGATGAAACTGCTTTGGTAGGGGCCAGTCCAGGTATTCATAAAACCTTTCAGTCTATTAGCTATAGCCTTGGTGATAATCTTGAAAATTACATTACATAAGGCAATGAGTCTGAATTCTTTGAGGCTTTCTGGGTTGTCCACCTTAGGGATAAGGACTAGCAAACTTTGATTCAAGTTTCTGATTAATTCTGGATTCTCATAGACTTCATGAATTAGTTTGCATATTGAGTCTCCCACAACGTCCCATTGGCTTTGAATAAAGAGGGCATGTAGACCATCCTATCCTGGTGCTTTAAATGCCCCTATTCCGAAAGCAACTCCCTTAATCTCTTCAGAAGTAAACTGTCTTTGAAGGTTCATCAAATCCTCCTCACTGATTCTTGGGAATCTGCCCGAGAGTGGTGGAGGTTGGAAATTGCTATCCTCCCGGGAATAAAGGTTTTTGAAAGAACTCCCTTGTTTTATGGAGTTGGATTTGGAATTCTAAAGTGCCCCAAAAATAAAAAATTTCATCTGGAAAATTTTAAACAACGTTTTATCCAGTAGAGCTAATCTATTCAGGAAGAAGATAGCTAGTGAACCCTTAAATCCTATTTGCTACTCAGAAGAAACTTTGAAACATCTATCCTAAGATGCAGTTGGGTAAGGCCAACGTGGTTTGGGGCTGATATTTAATGCTCCTTCAATCCCCAAAACATTACCAAGATTGAAGACTGGATCAGTTCAAAAATTGAGCAGTACATGCAATTGGGGTCTGAATCCTATGGGATTGTAGACAAATTGTTTATAATCCTATGATTTATATGGAAAGAAAGAAATGATTTCATCTTTGAGCAATAGAAGATAAACCCAAGCAGAGTTATCAACAAATCAGAGAGTCTTTAGATATGCATAACTTCTACAAAAAATCAAAAAAAACTCCACAGTCCCTTAAGGACGACAATGAAGAGTGGAAAGTGAGAAGTGATGTTTACCTCCACAAGGTTGGGTAAAAATCAATAAAGATACGGCCTACTCAAGCTCTACTTTGGAGTATTACTTGACAGTTGTGGCTAAATATTCGGATGGCAAGATACTAACAGGAATTGTTGAATCATGTTTGCCCTTTCAGCGTTAGAAGCAGAAGCGAACACCATAGACTCTGTAATGGTTCTAGCAAGCAATTTGTAGATGAGAAACATGGTTTTTGAGTCAGATTGTAAAAATTTAATTGATATTTGTAATAGGAAGATTAATGTATGGAATATCTGCCATATAAGGCAACAAATTGAAAGCTTGAGGGAGGGTCTTACCTGTTCGAATGGACTCCAAGAGAAGGAAGTTTTATTGCTCATCTGATGGCAAGGCTCTGTGCTAAAAGAAGGCTAAAGAGGGTGTGGATGTCCAATCTAAAGAAGCGTAAAAATGTAAAGTAAATGAAACCCTTGTATGTTCATGATACATGTTGAGTGTTTATGTACATCGTGTGTGTATGAGGGTTACAACTGATTAAGCTAAACCTAAGGAGAAGATAAACATTCATTTGAACGTTTGAAACTTTAAATGTAAGTTAGGAAACCCTATCTCTATCACGCCCCCGCAAGATAGGCATGCCATCAAGTACGCCAATCTTAGAGCGAAGAAGACAAAACTGAGAGGCAAGAATAGGTTTTGTAAGAAGATTTGCTAGTTGATCTTTGGAGGATACATAGATGACTTGGAGCTGATTGGATGCGACACGTTCCCGAACGAAATGGTAGTCCAGGGCAATGTGCTTCATACGGGAGTGAAACACCTGGTTTGCACAGAGATAAGTGACCCCAATATTGTCACAGCGGATGATGGGAGTGTGAGGGGAAGAAATACCAAGCTCCTGAAGTAGGTGAAGTATCCATGTCAGTTCAGTTTCAGTGGAAGCAACGGCACGATATTCAGCCTCTGTTGATGATCGGGCAACAGATCGTTGCTTCTTGGAAGACCAAGAAACAGCATTAGGTCCAATGAATACTAAGTGGCCCGATGTGGAAGTTCGGTCACCTGGATTACCAGCCCAGTCCGCATCTGAGTAGGCATGAAGTTGAAGCATGGAAGTAGGAGAAAGATGGAGACCGAAATGAATGGTTGATTTTAGATACCTCAGGATGTGTTTGACAGCTTGGAGATGCAATGTAGAAGGACAGTACATGAATTGAGCACACTTGTTGACAGCAAAACCAATATCTGGGCATGTCATAGAGAGGTATTGAAGGCCACCTACGATGCTTCGATATTCAGTGGCATTAACTGGAGGGGAGCCATCATGAAGCTTGAGAGTAACCGAGGTGGACATAGGAGTGTTGGTACCCTTAGCATTGGTCATTGAGGTTTTCTCCAAGAGATCCCTGATGTACTTATGTTGGGATAGAAAGAGTCCATTGGCATGTGGGATGAACTCAATGCCGAGGAAGTAGGTGGGTGGACCGAGGTCTTTGAGGGAGAACTTTGCAGCCAAGGCAGTGCAGAATGTATTCAAGAATGTAGGTTGATTACTTGTGAGGAGTAGGTCATCCACATAGATAAGAAAATAGGCTATAATACCATGCGATCGATAGATAAATAAAGACCCATCTGAGTGAGAGTTAATGAAGCCATAGGATAATAAAAAGTGTGCAAGCTCATGGTACCAAGCTCGGGGAGTTTGTTTTAAGCCATAGATCGCCTTTTGAAGTTTGCAAACGTGATTAGGATAGAGAGGATCAATGTGACTTAGAGGCTGACTCATGTAAACTTCATCATGAAGAGTGCCTTGAAGGAAGGCATTGTTGACGTCCATATGTTTGAGGGGCCACCGGTGATGGAGAGAAATGGTGAGAACAGACCAGATGGTGGGAGGCTTGACAACAGGGCTAAAAGGTATCGTTGTAGTCCAGGCCATTGCGTTGGTGGAAGCCTTTGGCAACCAACTGGGCTTTGTAGCATTCAACCTCACCGATAGGAAGCCGTTTGATTTTGTAAATCCATTTGCAGCCTATGACATTGGCTGAGGTTGGCTTAGGAACAAGGGTCCAGGTGCCATTTTTGATCAATGCATTAAATTCCTGAGACATGGCTAGGTACCAGTCATGATGCTTCATGGCTTTTGTGAGACAGGTAGGTTCAGTATTAGGAGGAAGAGGGTGTTTGGATATGGTGAGGTTGAAGGGAATTTTAGGTTTGAAGATATTGTTTTTAGATCTGGTGATAATTGGGGTACGTGAAGGGGTTGGAAGTGGGGGAGAAATGAGAGAGGATGTGGTATGGGAGGAGGAGGAGGAGTCAGGTGGAAAGGGTTCAGAGGAAGGAATGAGAGGTGTAGAAGAGGATATGGGGGATGGATGAGGAGGAGAGGGAGGAATGGGGAATGGAAGGAGAGAAGATAGTGGAGGGGTGAGGGGGATCTTGGTTAGAGGAGTTGAGGAGGACGAGGTGGTCACATTGAAAATCACAATTCAGAGGTACATCTATATAGGACCCGCATTTCAAATAATCTCTGTTCAAATTCATATTCATATTCATATTCAATTCATAAGTAATGTTGTAAGAACGATAATAAAATCATGGTATGCATCAACATAATTCTTATGAAAACATTTGGAGGATCTTATATCAGACCACCATATCAGAGTTTAACTACTTCCGTACTTTGGTGGTATATTTGCCTAAACTCAGCATCCCGCTGAGGTTTGCCCTACTACCATTTAAGAGGATACGCGAAGGGACTCTATATAGGTATTTTCCAAGCACACAGCAAGGGAAGGCAAATCACATCTCATATAACTGGCATCTCGCTCATATAGGAGGCATTCTGCTCTCCTTCACATATCATCTCCCGTGTGTTGGCCCTCACACGAGGCTAGTATCACCCCCTTCTAACTGAGGCAATCAAGGTGCACTAGGGCTAACATCACCTGCTGTTAGCAGACAGTGTTTCCAATATGATTCCTCCACAGAAAATATCATATGCACATATGTCATATAATCCAGTATAAAATTCTCAATATAATACAGACTTTTAGTCTCAGTATATTTTTCTGTCAAAACTTCCCAATTAGGGGAATCATTTATAAATGCCTATATCCGAGGCAAACATATCACTGTATAAATCAATATCATATGCATAACATATTTTCTTTGCCATATAGTGAGAAATACATTTAAAAATCACATGTTCAATGTGCTTCAAAATTCATTTCAAAAGTCATATTCTTCTTGAACTATATATCATATTGCAACCGTTTCATATATTCTAAACCATTTCAGGATCATATAAAAGTATAAATAACTTGTAAACATACTCATTTATCAATTTAAAGTTCAAGAAGAGTAAATGTAAGTCATAGAAAGAATCATTTACTCACAGGGTAAGAGCTCCATATTGGATAGCCCTAAAATGCACTTTTCCAACCTTAATTTGATCAAATAGACCTCAAAAACGTATCTGGAGAGTCCAAAAACATAAAAAATGACTCCAGAAGCTTGGTCACCGTTCACGATCAGAAAATACTGTTCATGTTGGTCGAAATCACTATTCACCACCGAAAAATACTATTCACGACGAACAAAACGCTGTCAGATGACCGAAAATATTTATATCCTAAGGTTTATCTAACTCCTAAATCCATCTACGATATAAGAATTTCAATTGGATGTCTCTAAGTAAGAGTTTCAGAACTTACATTTTTTTGAGATTTTCTACTTCAGATCTACAGCGATTCAACGGCTGATTTAAAAAATTAATCGGTCAAAACTGTAGTATTCTCCGTCCTGAATCCAGTGGTACCCTCAGTTTTGAGATTAGAAGCCAATAGGCACTCCAGATCTAAAGAAAAAATTAAAAATTACTATTTATCACTATTCACCACTATTTATTCCCTTTGCAATTTGGTTTTTCATTCGTCTCTCCCCTGTTATCCTTTTATTTATTTATTTTTATAATAATATTAATAATTATTTAATAATTAAATATTTAGATTTTATTTTATTTTATTTCATATAAATACCGTATTTCATTCTAAAATATCCCAAAAATTTCTAAAAATTTACATTCTAATAAAACTTTAGTCAAACTCTTAAATCATAATTTTTTTTGATAAAAATCTTAATAAAAAAATCACAAAATAAATATCTTTATACATAATAAAAGAAAGAATATTTCTAAAAATGAAACAAAAATTTATTAAAGGCTGATATAATTATTGGAAGCAAAACAATAATTACTTTAATTAAAAATATACTTGCTTTTAGTAGAACATAATCATTTACAATAAAAGTATATTTTTTTTATTGTAAAACTTTATTATTTAAAAATAAAAATTATAGGATATTACCATTTATACTTTTATATGTTCCTGAAATCGTTTAGAATATCTAAAATGATAGCAATATGATATATAGTTCAAGAAGAGTATGAGTTTTAAAATGAATTTTGAAACACATTGAACATGTGATTTTAAATGTATTTCTCATTATATGGCAAAGGAAATATGTTATGCATATGATATTGATTTATACAGTGATATGTTTGCCTCAGAAATGGGCATGCATACGCGATTCTCCTGATTGAGAAGTTTTGACAGAGGAATATACTGAAAATGAAAATGCTATATTATAATAGTACCTTTGTTTTGATTAATATGGAATATATGAGATTATGGTTTTATGGAGGAATCCTAGAAACACTGTTTGCTAATAGTAGGTGATGTTAGCCCTGGTGCACCTTGATTGCCTCAGCTAGTAGGGGGTGGTGCTAGCCTCGTGTAAGGGCTAACACACGAGAGATGATATGTGATGGAGAGCGGAATGCCAGTTATATGAGATGTGATTTGCCTTCTCTTGTTGTGTGCTTGAGAAATACCCATATAGAGTCCCTTCGCGTGTCCTCTTGAATGGTAGTAGGGCAAACCTCAGCGCAATGCTAAGTTTAGGCAAATCCTATACCACCAAAGTATGGAAGGGGTTAAATTCAGATATGGTGGTTCTGATATGGGATTTTCCAAATATTTTCATAAGAATTATGTTGATGCATATCATGATTTTATTATCGTTCTTACAACATTACTTATGAACTGAATATGAATATAAATTTGAACAGAGATTATTTGAAATGCGGATCCCATATAGATGTACCTTTGAATTGTGATTTTCAATGTGACAAGTTTTAAAATAAAGAGTACATCCATATGTTGACCTAAGAGGTCATAGGAGGTATTATCTATTCACTGAGTTGTAAAACTCACTACACGTTGTTGATATGTTTTTCAGATAAAGACTCAGAGTTTGGTCTTGCGGCTTCTTGATCGACTAGGTGTCATACTTCTATGGTAAGCTCAAATTGTTTCTGGGTTCTCAGTGTTTAAAATTGTAATATAATTGTACTTTAGAGTTGCTCTGAACGCCATAGGCAGGGTCATTGCTTCCGTTGTAATATTGTTAAGTGCAACTTTGGCATGTATAATTAGTTATATTGGAAACTTGCTTGCGAGCGTATGATATTATCTTGATATGCAATAATATGAGGTTGATTGCAAATAGATAAAGATAAAGTTATTAGACAGTAGTGTTATTTGCGTTCCTAAAATTAGGGACGTGACAAGTTGATATCAGAGCATTAGGTTTTCCTGTGGCTATAAGAGCAAAGGATTCTTTAGTAGGACCTTTAGTATCGATATGAGCCGGACATATTTATACTTCAGGTGCTATTGAGGGATTCTATAAGATATTAACTTCCTTTCTATTCCAAGTGTGCTTGAGTTCCTAATGTAAGGTTTGATTTAATATTATGGTATCTTAAAAAGGTGTTTTATTCTGTATAGTAAATGATGTCGTCAAGAACTAGAGAGGTCACTAGAGAAGAAACTGTAGATCGTGCACCCTCTACTGAAGAGTCTGCACAATCTATGATTCCAGTGCAAAGAGGCCGTGGTAGAGGCCGACCTAGAGGAAGAGGTAGAGGTAAAGGGCGTGCACGGGGTATGAGAACCCCAAGACAAAATGAATAGGTCAATGTATCTGATAGAGTTCCTGAGGAAAGAGTAGAACCCCTTCAGAAACCACATGATAGAACCGCTTATATGATTGCTGTTATACATAGGAGTTTAGAGACATTGGCTGGATTTATAGTGGAACAGGGTAGAAAGGAAGTCCAGCCAGCAGAAAATTCTCCTGAAGTGCAAGAATTGGGAAGAACAGCTGAGCAAAATGACAAGTTTACAGGGATTGAGGTGTTATTACCGCAATTCCTTAAGTTGAATCCTTTCACTTTTTCTAGGTCAGATATTCAAGAAGACCCACAGATATTTATTGATGCTGTGGAATGAGTCTTCAAAGCTTTGGGGTGCTCTAGTAGAAGATTTGTTAAACTAGTATCTTTTAAACTATCTGATGTGGCCCAAGTTTGGTTTGAGACATTTGTACAAGGAAGGGCAGTTATTTTACCACCAGGAGTGGGAAGAATTTAAGGAAGCATTTATGGATCGCTTCCTACCAATGAGTGAAAGAGACAAAAGGGTCAAAGAATTTGAAGAATTAAGACAGACACTGAACATGACAGTTTCTGAATACGATATTCGTTTTACCCGGTTGTCCAAATATGCACCATATCTGGTCCCTACTGAAAAAGATAGAATTAAGAGGTTTGTTTCGGGATTGATATGCCCATTGTTTAAATCGGTGGACCCTCAGATGAATTATTTTTTAACTTATTCAGCAGCTGTGGACTGTGCTAGAATGATGGAAACACGAGAGCAAGCAGATATTGAAGGTTTAAAGAGAAGAAAGAGAGAGCTAGATAGTAATGCTCAAATAAGTTATAATCCTAATGTCAGAGGATCAAGATTTTAAAATCCACAGCACTTCACTCAAACATGGACTGATAGTTCTAATCAGACATAAAGTGAATATTAACAAGCAAAGAATAAATCAAAGAGATATGAGACCTGTTAGCCAACAAGATTCAAGATCAATTCCACCATGTCCTAATTGTGGCAGGCCTCATACCGGACAGTGTCATAGAGAAACTGGTGCATATTTTAAGTGTAGACAAATGGGTCATTTGATGAGGAATTGTCTATAGCTACGAAGTTTTAGTCAAGCATCGATACAACCAGTTTTACCTCCTGCATCTGTGCCAGCACGACCAAATAGAGCAACTTCAGTTCAAGCAATTAGTGGTGGTACTGGTAGAGGTTCAGGAAGTCGAGGCCGAGATCAAGCTTGAGTTTTTGCTTTGACACGACATGATGCTTAGGCTTCAAATACAGTTATGATAAGTACATTATCAGTATGTTCCCATAAAGCATATGTCCTGTTTGATCCCGGTTCCACTCATTCTTATATATCACCATGTTTTGCTAAGAAATTGGATAGAGATCATGCTAGTTTACATTGTTCTTTTATGGTTGCTACTCCAATGGGAGAATTTTTACTAGTAAATGATATGTATAAATCATGTGAGATTTCAATAGAAGATAAGGAGATTTTTGTAGATATGATAGTTTTAGATATGATAGATTCTGATGTGATTTTGGGAATGGATTGGTTGGCATCATGCCATGCCATTCTGGATTGTCACCTTACGGTGATTAAGTTTAACATTCCTGGAGAATCTTCCTTCATGATACAAGGAGATCATAGTGAAGTTCCTAATAACTTAATCTCTACTTTAATAGCTCATAAGCTGTTACAAAAAGGTTGTCAGGGGTATTTAGCAGTAGTCAAAGATGTTGATACGAAGTATACCAATGTAGAGCAAGTTCTAGTGGTTAGAGAATTCCCTGATGTGTTTCTTGAGGAATTGTCAGGATTACCACCAGATCGAGAGATTGAGTTTGGTATTGATCTCCTCCCTGAAACACAACCAATATTCATACCTCCTTATAGGATGGCACCTGCAAAACTTAAGGAATTAAAGGAGCAATTGCAAGATTTACTAGATAAAGGTTTTATTCGATCCAGTACATCTCCCTGGGGTACTCTTGTTCTCTTTGTGAAGAAAAAGGATGGATCCCTATGCCTATGTATTGACTATAGGCAGTTGAACAAAGTGACTATACGAAACAAATATCCTTTACCCAGAATAGATGATTTGTTTGACCAGTTACAGGGTGCCCAATGTTTTTCAAAAATTGATCTGAGATCTGAGTATAATCAACTAAGGATAAAGAAGGAGGATATTCTGAAAACTACTTTTAGAACTCGATATGGGCATTATGAGTTCTTAGTAATGACATTTGGTCTAATAAATTCTCCAGCTGCATTTATGGATTTGATGAATAGAGTATTTAAACCTTTTCTGGATCAATTCATCATTGTATTTATAGATGATATCTTGGTATATTCAAGAAGTTCAGAGGAGCATGAGCGGCATTTAAGAATAGCATTGCAAACCTTAAGAGAACACCAGTTGTATGTCAAGTTTTCAAAATGTGAATTTTGTCTTAGTAGTGTTACTTTCCTAGGGCAAATGATGGTATTTAAGTTGATTCTAAAAAGATAGAAGCGGTGTAGAAATGGTCACGGCTTACAACAGTTAGAGATTCGTAGTTTCCTTGGTTTAGTAGGCTATTGCCGCAGATTTGTTAAAAAAATTTCAAAGATAGCTGCTCCTTTGAAAAGGTTGACAAGAAAGGGAATAAGGTTTGACTGGTCAGATGAATGTGAAAGAAGATTCCAGAAAGTCAAAGAATGTTTGACTACGGCGCCAATACTGGCTATTCCTTCAGGTACTGGAGGATATACGGTATATTGTGATGCATCGAGAATTGGATTAGGATGTGTGTTAATGCAAAATGGCCGAGTCATTGCATATGCATCTAGACAGGTTAAACCACATGAGCAAAACTATTCGACTCATGACCTGGAAATGGAAGCAATAGTTTTTGCTCTTAAAATTTGGAGGCATTATTTGTATGGTGAGACATGTGAAATTTATACAGATCATAAAAGTCTCAAATACATTTTCTAAGAAAAAGATCTTAATTTGAGACAAAGACAATGGATGGAATTACTTAAAGATTATGATTGCACAATACTATACCATCCAGGTAAGGCCAATGTTGTGGCTGATGCATTAAGTAAGAAGTCTATGAGTAGTTTAGCTCATATCACAATGGTTAGAAGGCCGTTAGTTAAAGAAATGCATAAGCTGGAAAGTAATGAGGTAGTAATGGAAGTAAAGGAGTTGGGAATATTGTTAGCTCGTATGCAGTTTCAATCATTTTTGATCGAGTAGATGAAAAAGGCACAGGAAGAGGATGCTTATTTGTGCAAGAAAATTGAAGAGGTGAAGAATGGTGGTGAAGTTGAATTTACTGTAGACTCTGAAGGAATTATAAAATTGGGCAAGCGGTTATGTGTACCTGATAAAGAAGAACTTAAGAAAGAAATTTTAGAGGAAATGTATACAATTCATCCTAAAATAACTAAAATGTATTAGGATATAAAATAAATCTATTGATGGAAAGGTATGAAGAAAGACATAGTGGATTATGTGTCTCGATGTTTAACCTGTCAGCAGGTGAGAGAGGAATATCAAAGGCCTGTAGGATTACATCTGCAGATAGAGATACCTAAATGGAAATGGAAAAGAATAACTATGGATTTTGTTACGGAATTACTGAGAAAACCAAAAGGGTTTGATTCAATATGGGTGATCATTGATAGGTTGACTAAGTCAGCACATTTCCTACTAGTGAAAACCATATACAATGTAGCTCAATATGCAAGATTATATTTGAATGAAATAGTGAGGCTTCATGGAGTGCCAATATCAATTATTTCTGATCGAGGACCATAATTCACAACTCATTTTTGGAGAGCTTTCCAAGAAGTTTTGGGCACGAAGTTGAATCTTAATACTGCATTCCATCCTCAAATAGATGGGCAATCTGATAGAACCATTCAAATATTGGAAGACATGCTTCGGACTTGTGTTATAGATTTTCAAGGTAGTTAGGAAAGATTTCTACCTTTAGCTGAATTTGCTTATAACAATAGTTATCAAGCCAGTATAAAAATGGCTCCTTTTGAAAGACGTTGATGTTCCCCAATTGGATGGTTTGAGATGGGCGAAGCAAAGGTTTTAGGGCCTGATATTGTACAAGATACACTGGTCAAAGTAAAATTAATTAAGGAAAAGTTATTAGCGACTCAGAGTAGACAAAAGGCCTACGTTGATAATAGACGTCGACCATTGAAATTTTTCATAGGTGAACAAGTTTTTCTGAAAATATCTCTTATGAAGAGAGTAGTGAGATTTGGAAAGAAAGGGAAGTTAAACCCTCTGTATATAGGACCATTTGAAATTCTTGAAAGGATCGGTCCAGTAGCTTATCGTTTGATTTTACCACCTGCATTGGGTAATGTCCATCCAGTTTTTCATTTGTCTATACTACGAAAATATTTATCGGATCCTACACATATTATACCATGTCCACAGATTCAGTTACAGGAAGATTTAACCTATAAAGAACAACAAGTAGTAATAGTAGACAGACAAGTAAAGAAGTTGCGGTCAAAGGAAATATCTACAGTGAAATTGATATGAAAAAATCACTCTTCTAAAGAAGCTACTTGGGAAAGAGAGGATGATATACATGTCAGATATCCACATTTGTTTGAACAATAAGATTAGTATTTATCTACAATTACGGTTATGAAATTCGGGGATTGAATTTCTTTAAAGGGGAAAAAATGTAATAGCCGTAAATTTAATAAAGTTCAAATTTAAAGAAAATTTTGAATCAAAGAGAGGATTTTGAAAATGGAGATAAGAACCGATAAAAATAAGTTTATTTATTACATGGATTAAAGAATTACAAAAGAAAATATGAGAATTTACGTTTTGGGGGCTAAAATGAAATTTCTTAAAAGTTTTGGGGTCAAAATGTAAATAAGAAAATTTTGCAAGGACCTCCCTCTAAAAGTGAATTTTTGCAGAAAGGTCCACTGGGATATTTTGAGGGGCTTCAGACACCGAGGAGCTCATAATTTCCAGAATCTCTCTCTCTCCTCAGAAATTTCTCTTATGAAACTCTCTAACTTCTCTCTAAGATTTCTCCGCTTTCGAACCTCAGATTTTGACACCACCACCACTACCAACGGACTCAGGACGAAGAGTTCTACAAATCTATCCTATTGGTTTCTGGAGAACTGGTCAAAGATTGGTCGGAAAATTGAAAGAAAATCGCCTAAAAAGGTAATATTTGAAACTCCTATCTGTGGTTGTCTAACGCAAAAACTAACACCGTAGATCAATCCAGAAGATAATGAAACCTTTGGATCTCAAATTTCAGGCCAACCCATCACTACACAGGCCCCCACACGCCTCTTTTTCCTCCGCGCATGAAGACCACGCGCAGCTCCTTGGGCAGCGCGTGACAGTAGCCCCTATTTGCATTAACTGAGCTCCCAAAGGCAAAATTTTGCAAATCCAGAGTCATTTTCAAGGTTTTTGGACATTCCAGACTCGATTTTGGGGTTTATTTTGCCCCATTCGGACCAAAAAAGAGAATTTTGAGGTTGTCTAACTTGGCACCCTAACTTTGTGAGTAGATGATTCTTCTATGACTTGTTTTTACTCTTCTTGAACTTTAAATTGATAAATGAGTATGTTTACAAATTATTTATATTTTTATATGTTCTTGAAATGGTTTAGAATATCTAAAATTATTGCAATATGATATCTAGTTCAAGAAGAGTATGACTTTTGAAATGAATTTTGAAACACATTGAACATGTGATTTTGAATGTATTTCTCATTATATGGCAAAGGAAATATGTTATGCATATGATATTGATTTATATAGTGATATGTTTGCCTCAGATATGGGCATGTATATGTGATTTCCCTGATTGGGAAGTTTTGACAGAGGAATATACTGAGAATGAAAATGCTGTATTATAATAGTACCTCTGTTTCAATTAATATGAAATATATGAGATTATGGTTTTATGGAGGAATCCTTTTGGAAACATTGTCTGCTAACAGAAGGTGATGTTAGTCCTGGTGCACCTTGATTGCCTCAGCTAGCAAGGGGTGGTGCTAACCTCGTGTGAGGGCTAACACACGGGAGATGGTATGTGATAGAGAGCGAGATGCTTCCTATATGGGTGAGATGCCAGTTATATGAGATGTGATTTGCCTTCCTTGTTGTGTGCTTGGAAAATACCTATATAGAGTCCCTTTACGTGTCCTCTTGAATGGTAGTAGGGCAAATCTCAGCGCGATGCTAAGTTTAGGCAAATCCTATACCACCAAAGTACGGAAAGAGTTAAACTCAGATATGGTGGTTCTGATATGGGATCCTCCAAATGTTTTCATAAGTATCATGTTGATGCATACCATGATTTTATTATCGTTCTTACAACATTACTTATAAATTGAATATGAATATGAATTTGAACAGAGATTATTTGAAATGTAGATCCCATATAGATGTACCTCTAAATTTTGATTTTCAATGTGACAAGTTTTAAAATAAAGAGTACATCCATATGTTGATCTAAGAGGTCATAGGAGGTATTATCTGTTCATTGAGTTGTAAAACTCACTACACGTGGTTGATATATTTTTCAGATAAAGACCCAGAGTTTGGTCCTGGGGCTTTTTGATCGACTAAGTGTCGTACTTCTGTGGTGAGTCCAAATTGTTTCTGGGCTCTCAGTGTTTAAAATTGTAATATAATTGTACTTTAGAGTTACTCTGAATGCCACAGGCAGGATCTTTGTTTCCGTTGTAATATTGTTAAGTGTGACTTTGGCATGTATAATTAGTTATATTGGAAACTTGCTTGCGAACGTATGATATTATCCTGATATGCAATAATATGAGATTGATTGCAAATAGATAAAGTTATCGGACAGTAGTGTTATTCGCATTCCTAAAATTAGGGGCGTGACACATATCCTATCTTACTCTTATCTATTATTCTATTATATCCGCCCTTATCCTATTTTGACCACCAAACGAGCTCTTAAAGGGAACGAAAAAGTTGTACCAAAAGATTAAAAGACGAATGAAAATGACGCTTAATCAAAGTTCAAAAAAGTAACGAAAAGCAAGACATGCACTGGCTAAGACTTTAACAAGACCAAGACAATTATCGGTGGACTTTGAATATTTTTGTTTGGATTTAAAAGCCATATAGTAGCAGCATAATTTAATTGTTATTGCTTTTTTATGAGCCTACCAGAAAAATGGAAATCAATAAATAATGAATTACGGCTTCTTCATTTTGGCTTCGATGCAAGACTTTTGTGTCATAAACAGTAAACTAATCTAAAATAGAAATTAATTTCGAAATCTCTAATTGGTGAAAGTAGGTGAATAAATTATAATTACTTAGTATAGTTAAATTACAGGGTAAATTTTAAAAATAGTTAATAGAAATTAATATTTAATGAATAAATAAAATTCACAAATTAATGTATAGATTTCACATATTATATTTTTCTCTCTTCAAAATTTATCTCATAATTTTTTTTGAAAACTTTAAAAGTTCCAAATCTTTTCTTAAAATATTATTGGATGTGTTCTTTTGGCCAAAAAGAACACATCCAATAATATTCTAAGAAAAAATGTTTGACCAGGTAAATAGACACCAAAAAGAATAACATAGCACACTTTGTTTTAAGGAAATGGTGGGTTTTATTGAAAGAAACTAAGAAGCAAATATAGAAGCCGCACACTCATGTGATGAATCCAACCAAACAGTCATATGGGTAATATCTCTACCCAATTCTGCTAGACTATGAGCAACAATGTTTCAACTTCTACAAATCCAGGAAAAGATGGTGTTGCAAAATTCTTTCTTCTTTATTCTTACAGGAATTTTCACATTTTTAAATATAAAATTAATCTCATTTAAATATTGAAGTTGCATCTCTTTATAAATTTTTTTTTCACGAATTTAAACTCTTGACATTACAAAAATTACTTAATTACTAAATTCAAATTTGTTTATCACTTGAAAACTATGCAACACGTTTTACTAAAGCCTCACAAAAGCTTCCTGCGTCATCCCTTACTCACAACACGTCCACATTTGCTTTAAAAAGGGGGTAATTAGGGAATTTCTGAACTGCTTTATTCTTAAGCCATTATCGATGCTCTTTTGTCATAACACAATTAGTTAGGAGTGTGAACGGAGATGAAAACAAAGGTAGTCAAAGAATTTTAATCGGAAGGGCCAAAGGGAGGTAGAAATTATGGGCAGGATGAAAAGTAAAAAGCAAAAGATAGTCCAGAAGCGTAAATTGGCTTTACATAAATGGAAGTGGGAGAGGGAGAGTGAAATGGTTCTGTTGGTTGTTAGAATGAATTTTTTATACATCTAGAATTTAGAGAAAAATACTCTCTCCTCCTCTTTAATTTATTCTTATTACATGGCTCTCTTCTATATTTTCAAAATATACACAGACCTCCCATGAAACTAAAATATGTCCTACAACGAAACCCATTTGATATATTCTGTTCGTTATTCTGTATTTCACTGTTTACTTTTTTTTTTTTACCAAAATATTCTCATAGAATGTTATATTATTATATTTCTATTTCTTTTTATTTAAAAAAATGCAAGTGGCATTAGATAACAATTTTTCTTTTTCTTTTTCTTTTTCATTTCTATTGGAACAATGTTGTTGTTTAGTTTTTTTTTAAATATATTTTAAGTATTTTCAATAGTTTAATAGTATAAACATTACTTACAAGAAACATTAAGAGGTGTATCTGTTTAAAAAAAAAGTATAAACATTAAACAGACAAGAAACATAAGGGTCGGTCAATGTCTAGGCCACCAACCTCATCCCCCGGTAGACTTATTACTTCGAGAGACACTATTTTTTTTTAACAAACAGTAAACCAATATGAAATATAAATTAATTATTGAAATCTTTAGTTGGTGAAATTACGCAGATTATAGTTACTTAGTATAGCTAAATTATATTCTTTCTATTGTTACATTAATAAACTCATGGGGTCACATCATATAGCACTTGCATCTTTTACTAAAAATTTAAATAATAATGAGAGTTGAATATAAAAAAGTACATCAATAAATTGATTGACTCACCGGTACTAAAGTGATCTTCATAATTGAAAATGTGAATTTAAATTTTAGTTGAAGTCAAATAGAAAAATATAAAAAAGGGGAAATTAGACAATAAATTTTGGCATTAATCATTTTATCTCTCAATAAAAATTATAAAATAATATAAACGAAATGACTTAAATGTACTCGCACATGAGCCAAAGGACGGTGAAGACTGAGGAGTTATAGATGCGAAATCAGACACTCCATGTGATGATTTAATATATCAATAATGGTAGGGCCTACTGCCTTATATCATTGAAGACAAGTTCAAAGATATTGCTGTAATTGAAATTTTTCACAAACGATTCAAAGTTAAAAAGGTATTAAGACCTTTTATACTACAATCAGATGTTGTAGAAATGAAAACAAAGGAATAGAATCATGTTGAAGTTGAAAATTTTCCTTCCCACTTAATGTACAATCCCTCTCGTTCTGCTCATTCCCATATTCGTCTCTCGGTTCATGATCATAGTCAACTTGTATCTAATGCAAATCCAAATGAAGTTTTCATTGTATATGACTTGCTTCAACTCGTTACATCTGAATCTTGTTTTATTTTTAGTAAAGCCTTAGCTGACTAAAAAGCTAAAACTTCGGTGCTAGCTAGCTTTTCAAACGTTGCTCTTAACTTTGGAACTATACCCAGTTTTCACATCGTTGAACCTATCAAAGAGCATGATGCCTCCATACTTGGATGATCTTTTAACAAAAGGTAGCACTTGATTTATAAGCTGCTGCGTTGGCACATAACCATTCCCAGCTGCTGCACGTGAGGCAGGCAACCCAACATAGAACTTGCCATTGAAAGATGACGTCCAGTGGTTCCATGAGTTCTGGAAACTGCTGGGGTTGCTAGAGCTAAACTCGCATCGAGGGTTGTTGTAGAACTGAACCCAGACATAGTCAAAAAGCCCAGTGGAAAGTGCCTTGTTAAGGGATTGATCGGGGAATATGCATTGAGGTGCAGCACTTAAGTATACTTTTCTGCCTCCTTGACTATGCTCAGACAGTCTCCTAACAAGGGCAGCATAGAAGGCACCACCTTTTTCTATGTCGAAATCTACTCCATCCAACACAGCATCACCCAGTGGCCTTGAGCTAGATTGTCCCCCCAAATAGTTATTCCATATGTAGTTTGCTACACTTCTGGCATCCTCTACAGAAGACAAGGAGTAGCCTCCAGCCCCGCCTCCGATTGAGAGCATGACCTTGATGCCTCTGCTCTGGCAATTTTTGATGCCAACACTCACTCTTTTGCAACCGTTGTTTGCAGGGTCACAATGGCTTCCGAGATTGATTTGAGGTTGTTGACCATTGCCAAATTGTGATAGGAAGGCTATGTTAACAATCTGGTATAGTCCACTTTCACATGTTGATGTCAAAGTGCCCTCCCCATCACTTTGGCCCCAGTATACCACAATGCCTCCGGCAGTGGCAGTGGAAAACATTGCTAAGGAAATTAGGAGGACAAGAATTAGAGGGAGAGAAGTGAGTTTGATGCCCATAATGAACTAATTAGGTTTGAAGTTCTTATGAGCTGGATGCTCATACTTCCGTTAGTGGAAACCTATTTATAGAGTCCTAAAAGACTGGGACGATGAAAGATGATAGCCCTTTGATTTGCTTCAGTTCAATCCAGGCTGGCTGAGCGTGTTCATTTAAAATAATAATAATCAAGTTTGAGAATCTTGAATATGGAAAAGCAGTAAAGTGAAACCTTTCATAAGAAATTTCTACGATAAAGGGATAAGTTAGACGTTGTAATTATTGATAACTTAGTGCTTCTTATTGTTTGGTAGACATTGACTGACCAAGAACTTGGAGAAAACGGCATTGCAATAATGAAAAGCATTCAATTCCTGCATAAGCACCCCATGTACCTTATATCGTTTATACATCTTTTTTTTCTTTCCATATATTTTTTAAAACATTCATTTATTACATTAATTATATGAACAGGTACATGAGAATTTTTCTGTTCAAGTGGATGCATTTGCCGAGGTCATTGTTTGTTATCTGATTTCTAAACACATATTCGGACACTTTAAAAAAAGAATCATATATGTGTCTAACATGTTGAACACTTATCAAAAACTCATCTAACATATGAATTTACTTAGTATTTATTCTTTGGGACACTTATGATAAATTACTCTCACCTTTGATTTAATGTTCTTATTATATGTTATCCTTTTTATTATAAAAATATATACAAACTTTCTTTAAAAATAAAAGTAAAATACTATTTTTTATTACACGGTCCTCCCCCTATCAAGAAAGTATGTACGATTTTTCTTTAAAATAAGAGTAAAATATTTCTCATCCCTTGTTTGATACCCTTATTACGCTGTTCTTCTTTCTATTGTGAAAATATACTCGAGTCTTCCTTAAAAATAATAAAAATATGCTTCAACTTAACTCAATTGTTTCAAATACCTTTTATGAAAGAGAAACAAATAAAAAGAGAGTACTCTCAAATTTTCCTTGGTCTTCTCTATTTTTTACATGAATATATATATCAGGTTAGGTAAATGAACTACAATCTTCTATTACCATTATATAGTTTTCTATAGTGTGTTAAAATAATATTAACCAAAAGAGATAAGAAGACAAAATATTTGAGAAGGAATAATTGGTATTAAAGGACAATGGAGAAGAAAAAAAATTGAGGGAGTGTTTTTTTATTCTCTTTCATAAATGGTATTTGAAACATGTAGATTATGTTGTAGCATATTTTTTTTAGAGTAAATTACTCTCCCCTCTCCTAATTAATGTATTTATTATATGACTCTCCTATCTGTTTTTAATATATATATATATATATATATATATATATATATATATATATATAAACTTCCCTTAATATATATATATATATAAACTTCCCTTAAGACAAAAAATGTAGAATAAATTACTTTTCCCTCTCTTGATTAATGTCCTTATTACACTACTCTCCTTTCTATTTTGAAAAATATATAAACATAAATCTCCCTTAAAAATAAAAAATATACTACAATTTAATTGAAATATCTCATATACCTTTTATGAAAGAGAAAAAAATTATAAAAAAAATTTAAAAAAGAAGAGTACTCTTAAAGTTTCTTTCTAATTCACTATCCAGCAATACCAATTATTCCTTTTCTATCTAATTGTGAAGTGGTTCAAGTTATCAAAATATCAATTTTATTGACTTACAAAATTAGTTGAAAATTGAGAAAAAGAAGAAAAAACTTTATAGAGTGATCTTTTATTTATTTTATTTTATTTTATTTCTTTTGTAAAGAGTATTTAAGACATTTAGGTTAAACTATAGCATACTTTTTTATTTTTAAGGGAGATTCATGTATATTTTCATAATAAAGGAGAGAAAGATATGTAATAAAAGCATTAATCAAGGGAAGGGAGAGTATTTCGCTCCTATTTTTAAGGGAATTTGAGCATATTTTCTTAATAGATGGGAAAATAGTATAATAAAAGTATTAATCAGGGATAAAATAGTATTTTACTGTTATTTTTAAGGAAAGTTTGTATTCATTTTCATAATAAAAGAGAAGGCTATGTAATAATGGTATTGATTAGGAGAAGAGTCATTTACTCCATAAATAATAGACTAATCTGAAATAGAATTTAATTATTGAAATTGTTAATCCATAAAAGTAGCTAGTTTTTTTTTCTCCCTTGATCTATACGTTAGTATTGATTTATGCATCAGAGTAGCTTTTACAAGGATACCCTATCCTATCTCAAACCTAGCACCTTGGTCCAAAGAGTAACTATCACTTGAAAAATTCTCTGTACAGGTTAAAAGCACTAGTTAAGGATTTTTAATGATTCACGAAGATCCAAATAACACTGGGGTGAGCTTAATTGTTAGAGCTCATACTCAAAAGCAGTACTTATTATAAGCTGGAATTAATTAATGATTAACGTGTAAGATGTGCACAATTGAAAATTTGAATGTGGACATGAGAATACGTAACTCTGAGAATGTGCTAAGTAACCACGGGAAGAATGTACCTGGGGATGAGTTCACGTCCTTAAAAATGGTCCCAAACTGGGTGTCTATATGAGCAGTCACTATGAGAATGTCCTACCCTGCCTTTGAAAAGTATTATATATAATAAATGCTAGTTAAGTATTTTCATAATTTGAAAATAAATTTTTCTTTTGCTCCTTTTTTTTTTCGCCGAACTTTTCCTCCCTCCTTTTTTTTCTTTCCCAGACTTTTTGTCCCTCCTTGCCATCCTTGGTTTCTCTATCTCTATCTGTCTGCATTAAGCCATTCCCACGATGAAGAGAAAATTTTCTCCATCCCACAAGGTCGGGGTTCATATATTTGGTATTTTTTAAAAAATTAATTAAGACTAAAGAATAATAACAATATAATATTAAATTTAAATATGATACATAATTTGGGATCACGCTATTACTGACCGATCGATCCTTAGTTATTGGACTTGGTGATCAATCAAGTCCATCCCAATAGGCTCAATTGCTCAAGACATGTTCACTATAGACTTAACTAAGGACAATTCTGGCACCAATTACGACAAACAGGGATATGTTGTCACTAACTGCTTTAACACTATTTCCCACAACCATGGTACGGAATAATGGCATGATCATCGTATAGACCTCAATCAGTTGCCTCACACGTACGTGCTGATCAAAATTCTTCAAAATAACCTTGAGCTCATCTATAAATAGGACTTTCTCTACCTCAGGTAAGGATCTCTTATCTTACTCTTGCTATCTCATATAGTGACTTGGGTGTCAGAGTGTCCTATACATACCTCCGACTGACCTCTGACCTGGATTAGGATAGTGCAAGGGATCCATGTAGAAGAGTATACATTACTTCGTGTCGCGCGTGTGGGCGAAACCTAACCGATTTTTCAAAGTTAAGCAACAACCAACTATCGAATATGAGAGTTACACGAAGTTTCGCAACTTTGGACGGAGGAAGATATAATTAATCCCGAACTTGAAGGTATACCCAGTGAATTAAGTTGAGCGGTAACACCAGGTTTGAGTGGTGGAACCAACTCAGCAAGAGGAGTTCCTGCAAGCCTGAGGGAATCATATTTGTTGTACGTTATCTTTCTTCCTTCAAATTCTCAGTACAAGTTAAAGTAAAACACTAGTTAAGCATTTTTAACGATTAATGTGAATTAAAGTCTCAGTTGGAGCCAAGTGTGTGTGTGTGTGTATAAATGAGGACTGAGGAGAAATAGATGTGAAATCAGACACTCCATGTGCTGATTTAATATATCAATAATGATAGGGTCCTATTGCCTTATATCAATAATTTGGTTAGTCTAGGGGCATGTGCATAAGTTTGTTTTGGTAGCTGGAGTGCACACGTCGATCCGTCTGCATTCCATGTTTAGATAATTTGGACGATTATGTTTATGTGAATCGGTCATAGATTCCACTTCATGCATGAATGCGAAATAACTCATGTTTTGGAGTTTTGGTGCTGACGAGATAGTCAGCCAAGTCATATTTTCTTCCGCAGTCAATTCCTGCATGAGCACCCCATTTACACCTAACAATCTGAGTTTCAATGATTGAACTTATCATGGTCATCTCCTCTTTCAATTTCATTTGGTTTGGTGGCACATAAACTTGTCTTCTAATGATCAAGATGTTGTGCTTAGTTTAATCCTAGCATTAGCATGTGTCCTTTGCATACCAAAGTCCCCCGCCATTAATGAAAGAATTGGCTAAGGATTACAAATGATTACAAAATGACTAAATACTTATTTTGGTGCTCCACATACTGATCAATTCTCAGGTTGGTAATATTTAGATTGAAAAAAATTAAACGAGATCAATATTATTATATATATATATAATAGGTTTAATTGTAGTTTTAGTTTTCTTATTCTCAGGATTGCCTTAATTTAGTTTTTCTATAATTTCTAATAAGAATTTGATCCTTTAATTTTAACAATTGAGTCAAAACAGTTATTTTGTTAAGTTTACTATCTATAATTTTCCGTTTATTTATCATGTGTGTATAACTAAATAACATATGTCATGTTCAATTACTCAAGAAAACACATTAACACCAAATTTAATGATTCATATGTGGTATACATGTGACAAATTAACAATAGAATATACGGTAAACTTAATGAATGGACTATTTTAACTGATTTGTTAAGACTAGAGGGACCAAATTCATATTATAAATGGTAGAGGAACTAAATTGATGTATTCTTGAAAATAGAGAGACAAAAATGTAATTAAGCCTAAATAATAAAACTAATGAGAGAATATTTATAACTTTTAACGTAGGGACTGTTTTAATAGTAGAATGATCGTTGAAAAACTAAATTGAGAGGGTTGAACATTGAAAAACCAAATTAAGAAACATTGTTTCTAATTAAGATTAAAACAATAATTCACTCTAAAAAAGATAAGTATTATTGCCATTTATATTTTTTCATGTAACTTATTTTTAAATTATGAATGAACTAGATGCTAAAATTTAGGGAACAATTGTTTAATTTTCAAAATGCTTATAGAAGTAGTACGTACTCACAATTTTTTATACTAGAGGACAACTAGAAATATTTTCTGATCTCACATTAATAATTAGTTAAATTACACTCGGCTCCCTTCTTATTTTAAAGTTTAGGGGGCATATTGTTATTCTTAAAACAAGAAAACAGTTAAATGTAATTTAACCAAACTTCAAGAGAAAATTTCCAACAAGACAAAAACTATTAGTAATAGACTTTGAATTATCGTTCAGAACATATAGGCAATGAAGCCTAAATGATGATTAAGTACTATTAGGAGATGAATATCGCAAGTCACATGAAGGGTAGAGGTAAAACAAATATTGGAAATAAATAATTGGTATTAGAGAATAACGGAGAAGATAAAGGAAATTTTAACAGTGTATTTTTAAAATATTTTTTATTTTTTTCTCTTTCATAAAAAGTATTTGGGACATTTTGGTTAAGTTGGAGTGTATAATTTATTTTTAAAGGAGATTTGTATATATTTTTATAATATATGAGAGAGCTGTGTAATAAGGGCATTAATAAGAGGAAGAGAGAGTATTTTACCTCTATTTTTAAGGAAAGTTTATGTATATTTTCTTAATAGAGGGAAGATCCATGTAATAAAATAGTCAATGAAGGAGAGAGTATTTTACTCTTATTTTTAAAAACAATTTGTATACATTTTTATAATAAAGGAGACACTTTGTAATAAAGACATTAATCAGAGGAAGATTAGCGTGTTACATGGGAGAGCCTTATATTTTAATTACCATCTTCGACTTGATTATTATCCAATATGAGACGTATTAGTATTTTCTCAGAACACTAGCAAACCTCACGCAATGAAGCTTAATATGTCTTGTTTTGACTTTTAAGACGTAACAACTTTACTATATCCCTCTCGTCAACTTTGGATATTATGAACAATCTTCAGTATCTACAGTTGGCCACAAATACGTTGTATGGCGAGATAGATCCAATTCTGAATCTAGTGGAGTTTGATGTTTCCTTCAATAAGATGAGTGGCTTCATAACTCTTGGAATAGGAATCTTAAAGAACTTGGTGACATTGGATCTTAGTAAGAACATGTTCATTGGTCTAATTTCTTCAAGAATAGGTACTTCTAAAATTTTAATTCACCTACACTTGGGTGGAAAAAAAAATCACAGGTCAAAATCTTTAAAATACTTGACATATCTTTCACTTTATTCAAACCGATTTAATGGTTCTATTCCACTAGAACTAGGTATTCACAGAATTTAATCTCATTTAGATCTTTCCTACAATACCCTCACCGAAGCAATTCCTTCAAGCATTGGAAAATTATCAACTTTAGAAAGTCGGTCTCTTAAATCTAACCAAATTAGTGGTTCCATTTCTCTTTCTCTCTGATTTAACAAAATCGACTAAAGTTTTCCTTTCCTCCAATGATTTCAGGTTCTAGATGTAACATCCCGTAATTTTTATTTTTAAATAATAATATTTTGTTATAAACAAATAGATTTTATTTGTTTAAAAATGATTATGTTCTACTAAAAGCAAGTATACTTTTAATTAAAGTAATTATTATTTTGCTTAAAATAATTATATTGGTCTTTAATAAATTTTTGTTGTATTTTTAGAAATACTTTTTCTTTTATTACGTATAAAGATATTTATTTTTTGATTTGTTTTATTAATATTTTTATCAAAAAAAGTCATGATTTAAGAGTTTAACTAAAAGTTTATGAGAATGTAAATTTTTAGAAATTTTTAGAATGTTTTAGGATGAAAAACGGTATTTATATGAATAAATATAAAATAAAATTTCATTATTTAATTATTAAATAATAATAATTATTATTATTATAAAGAATAAAGAAAAGGGGGAAGGGAGACAGAAACCGAAACGTGAAAATAGAAGAGAATGAATAGTTTGAATAGTAATCTTCATTTTCTTCTCTAAATCTGGAGTGTCTACATGCCTCTGATCTCAAAACTAAGTATACTACTGGATTCAAGACGGAGAATACTACGATTTTGATCGAATAATTCTCAAATCAATCGTAGAATCACTGTAGATCGGAAGTAGAAAATCTCAGAAAAGGTAAACTCTGAAACTCTTATTTAGAGACCTTAAATTGAAAATATGACACCGTAAATGGATTCAGGAGTTAGAAAACCTTAGGATATGAAATTTTTTAGCTATCTGACAACTTTTTATTCTTGGTGAATAGTATTTTTCGGCCATAAATAGTGATCAAGTTTCCGGAGTCATTTACTTGATTTTTGAACTGGAGATACACGTTTTTTAAGTCTGTTTAGTCAAATGTGGATTGTAAAAGTGTATTTTGGGCCTATCCAATCTGAAACCCCTACCCTATGAGTGGATAATTCTTTCTATGACTTTCCACTCTTCTTGATCTCTAAGCATGTATTTGATTATATTTATGAGATATTTACACTTCTAAATATTTCTGAAATGCATTAAAATTATCTGAATTGCTTACAATTTGGAATATAGTTCGAGAAGAGTATAATTTTGAAAATGGATTTCTGAACTCATTGTATATCTGATTTCACATGTATTTATCATTAAATGATAAAGTGAATATTTATGCATGTGGCATTGATTTGTAAAACTATAAAGTTACTGATTATGATTGAATGGCAAGCGTAAAGCTCATGGCGAATTGCTTGATAATTTTACATTGCATTTGATGAATATGCTATATAAATATATATATGTATATATATATATATATATATATATATATATATATATATATATATATATATATATATATATATATATATATATATGTATGTATTTATATGTATGGATGAATATCGACGGATTGTATAGCTTGTGACAGTACTGAATAGGGGACACCCTATTAGCCTAAGTGAGCTGAGCGAGGGCCGCTCCAACCGGGTGACGGTGGTAATGTGAGGAGGCAGATGGGTGATGGACTCACATTCCCTTATCACTATTGTGACTGTAGTCGATCGGTCACTATGCGTATATTAAATATGTGTGTGGGTTGACCAGATCGCTGAGTGAAGCAGGTCATTTTAAATTGGGTTGACCAGATCGCCGAATGAGGCAGGTCATTTTAAAAGTTTATAACTTTATATCAAAAACTTATTATTTTACTATAGTGTATACAGCTGAGCATAACAACATGTATTTAATAATCATACCATGCTAAATATGGTTTGGATATCTGAATATCCTTTTATTTGAGAATATTTGAAATACGGGTCCCATATGAACGTACTTCTGAACTGCATTTTTTATGTGACAAATTTTAAAGTATAAGTACATCCATATGCTGACCTAAGAGGTCATAGGAGGAATTATTTGTTCACTGAGTTGTCAAACTCACTACACGATATTTCTACATTTTTCAGATAAGAATACAGAGTCTGATTTTGCAGATAGGTGATTAATTAGGTGGCATATTCTCTAGGCGAGTTTACGTTGTTTTCAAGGCTCACAGTTTTGAATTATATTGTGTTTGTATTCTAGAATGTGCTTTGAATGCTACAGGCAGGATCTCTGCTTCTGTTGTTACTTTGACATGTATAACTTGATCTGTATAGTGTATAAACAGGAGAGAACCAATATATATCTATTTCTATGACAAAGATTAGTGATATGCATGTTATGTTAAGAAAAATATATGATTATGGAAAAGAAATGTTTGTTTCACTTGCTCGTAAATTGGGAGCATTACAAGTTGGTATTAGAGCATTAAGTTTCTCTGTGGCTATCGAAGCAAAGGATTCTTTAGTAGGACCTTTAGTATGGGTATGAGCCGGATAGATTTATACTTCAGGTGCTGCTGAAGGATTCTATAGGGTTTTAAATTCTTTTCTATTCCAAGTTGCTAAAGTTTTTAGTATAAGATAGATTGAATATTGTGGCATTTAAAAAAAATTTCTATGGGTCAATTTCTGCTTAGAAATGAAAAGGATAGGTGTGACAAGGAATTTAAAGAATTGAGACAGATATCAATTATGATGGTTTCTATATGTGACATCCGTTTTACCCGATTGTCTAGATCTGGTAGACTTTGATGTGATATTGAGAATAGATTGGTTGGTAATATGTCAGCCATTTTAGAATGTCATCCGAAGATGATTAAATTTAATATTCTTTGAGAATCTTCTTTCTTGATACAAGGAGACTATAGTGAAGTACTCAAAAATCTAATCTTTGTTTTAGCAGTCTATAAGTTATTACATAAAGGTGCTAAGGATATTTGGCAGTAGTAGGAGATGTTGATATAAAGTATACTAGTGTAAATCAAGTTCCAGTGGTTAGAGAATTTTCTGATATAATTCCTAAGAAATTGTCAGGTTTACCTCGAAACGTAAAATAGAATTTGGTATTGATTTACTTCTTAAAACCCAACCAGTGTCTATACCCCCATATAGAATGACAATGATTGAACTCAAGGAATTGAAGAATTAGTTGTAAGACTTATCAGACAAGGGATTTATACGCCCTAGTACTCTCCTTGAGGTACTCTAAACCTATTTGTGAAAAAGAATGATGGATCATTATGACCATGCATAGATTATAGACAGTTGAATAGGATGATAGAGTGGAATAAATACTCATGTCCTCATATAGATGATCTATTTGACCAGTTACAAGGTGCTCAATATTTTTTTCAAAAATTTATTTGAGATATGAGTATCATTAATTGAGGATAAGGGAAGAGGATATTCAAAAAAAAAATCTTTTAAGACTCATTATGGGCATTACGAGTTCTTGGTTATGTAATTTAGTTTGACAAATGCCCCAACTGCAATCATAGATTTAATGAATATTAATTAAGTCATCCTTAGATCAATTTGTTATTATATTTATTAATGATATACTATAATATTTCAAGAGTTCAAAGGATCATAAGCAACATCTAAAGATAGTTTTACCAACTCTAAGGGAGTATGGTTGGTAAAAATGGTATCCAAGTAAACTCTAAGAAAGTAAAAGTGGTACAACAATGGCTACGTTTTACTATATCTGAAGATGAAGATCTAAATCCAATTTGCGCTTCCTGTGGTTGTCTGCCGTCCATTCTATTTGAGCCATAGTTGGATTAGGTATATGAACAAATGTCTGTAAAGCATCAATCAACTCCTCAGCATTTGAAGCTGAGATGAGAATTCGTCGTGCTGAGTGTGGGATGAACCTTTGTTCTACAGCTTAATCAAGAAAAGACAACAAACCATCAAAGAAATGGTTAACATTTAACAAACCTATCAGTTTGTGATGCATATTCAGTTGTGCTCAAGAAACTATTTGAAAAATCTCTTCTAAAGTACCAAAACCATTTGGTAAGGCAATGAAGGCATCAGCATTGCTCATCATTCTAGCCATGCGCTCATGCATGGAAGCTACCCTAAACTCTTCTCCAATTGTCTTTCCTACGATTGGATGCAGCTAAAGCTGTAGGAATAATACCTAAAACTTGACATCCTCCTACATGTGCAGCTGTAGACACACACCCCATTAATCTATGGTTACCTCCACCATAGACTAAATGAATCTTTCTCCTAACCAGCACCATACCTAGGTTTTGTGCAGCTTTCATATACTCTCCATCTTTTCTAGGACTGAAACTATAAAAGACACAAATATTTCGAAACTGACGGAATGCAATTCCCTCCATAGCTGCACACACTTTAACTTTGAGTATGAAAGTAAATATATTAACATGTGCATTTATAGAACCCGGATAAGGGCATATTTATGATATGCTATGCGAATAGGTTGGGAATAATTATAACAGCTATGTGAGTGATTAGTGGATTGAAGTTAAATTGAAGGTAAAATTTTCAAAAATGACGGCAAGCATGTATATGTACAGTAGTTGTGATAGTTACTCATATTAGGCATATAAAGAGAACATTGTTAAGATACACTAGAAATTTGTCTTTTCCTTGTTATCCTTGATGAAGTATTTATTTCTTGATTCTTGTAGGGAAGTTATAGGTGATGGGCGTAATTAAAAATAAAAGAGTGAAAATGAAAACAAGTTAGTTGTTGAAGAGGGACAATCAAATGATTTATTTTGTTTTTTCAATGTTTTTGCCATTCGACTATCGGTATTATTAAGTTGACTAGCTATTTTGAAAATTTTTAATTTGGACTGGTTATTCTACAGTTGATTGATTACATCTATTTTAAAGCAATTAACTGCATACTATCAGTTAACTACGTATTCTTTGATTTTCACAAACTTTTATAAGCTCAGAAATGTTTCTTTGTCACCAAATATCAACAACTTTAAAGCAGATTTTGGCACATATATTCAAAATTTGCAGCCACCAATTTTTGCCGAAATAACAGTTAGATTTTGTTTATAGATTTTCAAGAATTATGGCCAACGATTTTAATTTTCTTCCAATGCTTCGTTCAGATTTTTGACTTTCTATTTTGGCACCGTTTTCTATTATGCCTTTTGTGTGTTCTACTGCATTTTCCCTTATTAATGTCTGGCATTAAATGTAAAGTTCTTTTCCCTCATTACAAGAAAAGTTAATTTATTTTCTTTGAAACTAAATTATTATGATGTCCAAGTTGTTAGTAGGTTAAAGTAATGAAAAGTTTGAAAGAAATGGACAGATGATAGCCTTATGGTGTTTTGAAGAATGTAATCAAGAGGATTAATGGTGTTGAAGTTATTCAAAAATAAAATATGGGAAGTAGGATTTAAATTAATCTTTGAACTCGTAATTTGGAAATATGAAGATTTTGAAAGAATTTATCTAACAAAAAATGTATTAAAAAATATATATGAAGTAGGTATAACTGTGTAAGTTGGCAGACTATGTGCAAATTAGAAAAAATAATGAGTTTACAGTATATACTGATTGAGTATTAGGGTATGAAGAACACCTAAGTTTACCTAATGTGGTTGAGAAAAGAAAGGAGAATAATTTGAGAACCATGTTCGAAAATAATGTAAAGCGATCAAGGTATTTGTATTAAGGGTTTATACCATGCTAAGTTTGAGTCTAGTACCTAAGATGTGAATTATATGGAGATTGAAAATTCACGTGTGAACAATTGTTGAGAAATGAGATTTCACAGGAAGTCATAGATTGTGAACATGGATAACCCAAGACAATGAGGATATACTAAGATATGAAATAATTGTACTAGTATAATGGTAAAAGAAGATACAAGTGAAATATTTTTCATTGTTTGGTAAGTAAGAATTGAATATATTGTTTTAAGAGAACTAATCAGAAAGCTTAGGATCTTAACTAAAATTTAGTATAACTGATAGTAAATTTAAATGATATGTTTATACATTAGAAATTATGCTTTAGGTATCTTTATATAATTTTGGTGAACTTTTGGAGAAAATCATTTATCCTTAGTTGAACTTGTTCATATCAGTAATTATCAGGCCTTACAAACAAATGTCACTATTTGAGATTTTACATTAAGCATCGTAAGACTCCTAATAGGTGGATGAGTTGAATAAGGTTAAGTTTTTCGAATCTAATTTGGAATATCAAGAAATAGATAGAATATGATTAACCTAAATCGATGATATTAATTTAGAGAGTATGCTTCAAGCGTATGTCTTTGAGTTTGGAAGTAGATCCCTTAACAGAATTTGCTTATAATGAAGTGTTATTGGATGATTTAATTCCTGAATTAAAGGTGTTACAAACTTTTTGTTTGATGACTTAGTGGAGTTAGACTTATGATAAAATGTCGTTGATAAAGTGAAATGGAATGAAAAAAAATACAAGCAACTCAATATAGGTCAAAAGTCTATAAGGACCATGAATGTTGAGCACCAGAAATTATCAGTTGGTGATCACATATTCTTGAAAGACTCACCAATGAAAGAGGTAATGAGGTTTAGAAAGAAGGAAAAAGTTAAGCTCTAGTATATAGAATCTTTTGAAAACTTGAAAAAAGTAGGCATAGTAATACATTGCCTAACCTTGCATTAGGATTGAGTAATGTGGATATAGACTTTCTTGCATCAATGTTAAGGAAGTACCTATTAGATTCTTCTTATGTTACCCAATTTTAAGAAATTTAATTGGATAAAAATTTGGCTTAACTATGGGTACAATCGATGTTTATTGTTGATCGACAAGTGAAGAATTTATGGAAGAAAGAAATCCCTATAGTTAAGTTATATGGCAAAATCACTCAAGTGAAGAGACATATTAAAAAGTAAAGATGCTATACAGAAAAGATATCCCCAATTATTTGAGTAATAAGGTTGTTAACTCTAAATTATGCTTTGATTTCATTCCCTACATATGGTAGGATGGGCTGAAATTCGAGGACCAAATTTTTTAAGGGAGGAAGAATGTAACATCCCATAATTTTTATTTTTAAATAATAATGTTTTGCTATAAACAAATATATTTTTATTTGTTTAAAAATAATTATGTTATGCTAAAAGCAAGTATACTTTTAATTAAAGTAATTATTGTTTTGCTTAAAATAATTATATTGGCCTTTAATAATTTTTTTTTTGTATTTTTAGAAATACTTTTTCTTTTATTATGTATAAAGATATTTATTTTGTGATTTGTTTTATTAAGATTTTTATCAATAAAAGTCATGATTTAAGAGTTTAACTAAATGTTTATAAGAATGTAAATTTTTAAAAAAATTTGGGATATTTTAGGATGAAAAACGGTATTAATATGAATATATATAAAATAAAATTCTATTATTTAATTATTAAATAATAATTATAATTATAATTATAAAGAATAAAGAAAAGGGGGAGGGGAGACAGAAACCAAAATGTGAAAATGGAAGATAATGAATAGTGTGAATAGTAATTTTTATTTTCTTCTCTAAATATGGAGTGTCTACAAACTTCTGATCTCAAAACTAAGGGTACTACTGGATTCAAGACGGAGAATACTACGATTTTGACCGAATAATTTCTCAAATCAGCTGTAGAATCGCCGTAGATAGAAAGTAGAAAATTTCAAAAAAAGAGGTAAACTCTAAAACTCTTACTTAGAGATCTCAAATTGAAAATATGACACCGTAGATGGATTCAAGAGCTAGATAAACCTTAAGATATGAAATTTTTAAGCTATCTGACAACTTTTTATTCTTGATAAATAGTATTTTCCAGCAATAAATAGTGTTTTTCGGCCATGAATAGTGACCAAGTTTCCGGAGTCATTTTCTTGAATTTTGGACCCTTCGAACACGTTTTTGAAGTCTGTTTAGTCAAATGTGGATTGAAAAAGTGTATTTGAGGGCTGTCCAATCTAGAGCCATTAACCTGTGAGTGGATAATTCTTTCTATGACTTGCCATATACTCTTCTTAATCTTTAAGCATGTATTTGATTATATTTATGAGATATTTACACTTTTAAATGTTTTTGAAATGCATTAAAATTATCTGAATTGTTTACAATTTGGAATATAGTTCGAGAAGAGTATAGTTTTGAAAATGGATTTCTGAACTCATGGTATATCTGATTTCACATGTATTTTATCATTAAATGATAAAGTGAATATTTATGGATGTGACATTGATTTGTAAAATTATAACGTTACTGATTATGGTTGACTGGCAAGCATAAAGCTCATGGCAAGTTGCTTGATAATTTTACATTGCATTTGATGAATATGCATTTATATATATGTATTTATATGTATGGATGAATATCGACGGGATGTATAGCTTGTGACAGTACCGAATAGGGGATGCCCTATTAGCCTGAGTGAGCCGAGGGAGGGCCGCTCCAACCAGGTGACAGTGGTAATGTGAGGAGATAGATGGGTGATGGACTCACATTCCTTGATAACTATTATGACTGTAGTCGATCGGTCACTATGCGTATATCAAATGTGTGTGTGGGTTGACCAGATCGTCGAATGAGGCAAGTCATTTTAAAAGTTTATAACTTTATCTCAAAAGTTTATTATTTTACTATAGTTTATACAGTTGAGCATAACAACATTTGTTTAATGATCATACCATGCTGAAAATGGTTTGGATATCTGAATATCCTTTTATTTGAGAATATTTGAAATACGGGTCTCATATGAATGTACTTATGAACTGTATTTTCTATGTGACAAATTTTAAAGTATAAGTACATCCATATGCTGATCTAAGAGGTCATAGGAGGAATTATTTGCTCACTGAGTTGTCAAACTTACTATACGATAGTTTTACATTTTTTAGATAAGACTACAAAGTCTGATTCTGCAGATAGGTGATCAGTTAGTGGCATATTCTCTATGTGAGTCTACGTTGTTTTCAAGACTCACAGTTTTGAATTATACTATGTTTGTATTTTAGAATATGCTCTGAATGCTACAGGCAAGATCTCTGCTTTTGTTGTTACTTTGACATGTATAACTTGGTGTGTATAGTGTATATACAAGAGAGAACCAATATATATCTATTTTTATGACAAAAATTAGTGGTATGCATGTTATGTTAAAAAAAATATCTGATTGCGGAAAAAAAAAATGTTTGTTTCATCTGCTCGTAAATTGGGGGCGTTACACTATAAATCCTGAATTGAAAACTCACAACCTTTTACAATCTTTGTCCTATCATAAAAAAATATTTCTGGTAGCATTCCATCCCAGATTACTGAAGTGTACATGTTAAATCTACTGGATCTTAGTTACAACAATCTCACTAGAATTCCTTTTACATCACACACAATTCTCTTCCTGGGCATGCTCCAAACACGGTCGAATGCAGTTTTTCTTGAGACATATATACCCAGTTGAAGTCAGAAACTTAAGTAATTTTATTTATTAATAGATATTGTTCTTATTTAACAACATCTTTAACAATATTATTAACATAGGTTTGATTCTTTTGAGGAGCACTTTCGAAAGTAAAATCCTATTCCAAGCTAATATAGAAGAATGTCTTTAATATTGTTCCATGAGATGATAGTTTGAACAACACCCCAAAAAAATAGACTTACAAAATTTTGTTAGATTTTCAATTTAAATATTTCAGAATCTGACAAAAAACATGAGAGTTCTACTTGTTTTATGATCAAATCTGTTTCCAACACTCTGAAGGTAAACTATTAAATGTATTCGGTCAATATAGGAGAGTGCAAGCTTTAAAATTGTCTGTGAAAGAATTTAACCTAAATAAAATTCGAGGATACCTCTAACCGTAATTTAAAAAAAAACTATTTTCAAATTATGAAAATATTTAAATAGCTTTTGGACCACTCCATAAATTTTAATTTTAAATTGGTCATTTAAATTTATTTATTTTGGTTGACTTAGCTAAGTCACACTTTCTTCCTACTCCAATCGTTTCAGTCTCTTTTCATTTTTCCACTTTCAATTAGGACAATTCCTTTGAAGTTGAAAGGTGATGTTATTTCTCATAATCCTTTTACACATGTGTAAGTTTATTGAGACCATTTATATTATTTTATAATTTATATTATGAGACAAAATAATCAAAGTGAAATTTATATTCTAAATTTTCTACTGCTGTTTTGTAATTTAAGGACTATAATTATTTGAATATGTATTAAATTTAATTGAAATATTCAAGTGTTAAATGACATAAAGAGAAGGTTATTGCTGATTTTTTTTAATAAAAGTTAATAGTATCATATGAGAGATTTCTTTAATGCAAAATAAAATAATAATCATTTAGCTATTATAGTATTGTAGCTACTTTTACCAATTAACAATTTCAATAATTAAATTCTATTTCAAAACAATTTATTGTTTATCTACAAAAAAATTGTTTGTTCAGATTAAAATGCCTGCTAAAGCTAGATGTATGTGGAAGTGCAGTATAAAAGTGTAACTTTTAATAAAAGAAAGAAAATTGCATGATGGTGTTGTGATAAGCTTGTGGTTCCTTGTGGTTCTTAATCATAGGACCCTTGAACTATTCTTGAGTTCACATCAGCTGACGAAGAGTAAAAGGTAATTGTGTTTTACAGTTGTAGGTGAATTAAATTTATGATTTCTATTTATTACCTCAAACTCTACGTAGCACTTCCTTTTTTTCTCTCTCATTTTAGCACCGTTGCAGTGCTTGGTTTACGTTATTTGCCTTAATGGGAGCATTTTATTCCGTTTAAAAGTGTTTCATCTCTTCAAAGTGAAAGTTTTCATCTTTATTAATAAAGTCTTTGAAGATTTGTAGTTTTCTCTACAAAATCTCAAGAATACTAATAAATCTGAAAGAAGGAAGAATTGTAAAAGAATTAGGGTTTTTTTGTTTTGCTTGTTTCTATTTTCATTTTTATTGAAAACAGTAAATGTGATTGAAAATATTTGGTAGAGTTTAAGAGAAAATGTTTTCTTAAAACATTTCTTAAAATAAGGTGAAAGCAGGTAACGTTTAAAAGATGTTTTCAGTGTTTCTAAAAGTTAACTGGTAACATTTTTGTATTTTAAAAGAGAATATATCATAATTATAGAAAATCAAACTCAAGAATTACGTAATATTTACAGCTATATATGTCAATCAAATTTAAAAATAAATATAAAAAATTTAACTTCATAAAACACACGTGCTTTCAAAATAATGAAAACTTGAAAAAAATATATTTTAAGAAATAAAATAGATAGTAAAAAGTGAAATTATTTTTACACTAAACATACTCTTAACATTTAGAGAAAGTTGAGAGATGTGTGGTGTTTCCTTGTATGTCATCTACTCAATGATTGCTTTTTGAAATAGAATTGTATCTTTCTTCTAAATTTTATTTTTCCTTTTTATCTTTTAACTATTCAGTTACTTTTTAACTTTTTGGATATAATGTTGCTTTAAGGTTGACTTTGCACTTTAAGATTTATTGAAATCTTTTTCTATTGTATTGAGTGATTTTTCTCCTATCACTATTTTACTAAAATAAATTCAAATTTCTCTGGAAAAAAAAAACACATCTGGAGACGAAGAAATATCTTGCTCCTCAATTATGTGTAAGGAAGGTATTAGCAAATGGGTGTTTCACATCAAACAAAATCCAGATGGCTCTATCTCTAGATACAGGCATGTTTAGTGGCGAAAGGCTTCCATCAACGCCCTGGGGTTGATTATTATGACACATTCAGTCCAGTGATTAAGCCACAAACCATCAAGATAGATCTCTCCCTTGCTATCTCCAAAGGCTGGAATTTGCAACAAATGGATGTTAACAATGCATTCCTTCAAGGCCCTCTCTCTGAAGTTGTTTACATGCACCAGCCACTAGGTTTCATCCACACTCAGTTTCCTCATCATGTCTGTCGTCTCAAGAAGGCCCTCTATGGCCTCAAACAAGCCCTGCGTGCATGGTTCAATGCTCTACGTCAATTTTTTTATTATCATATGGTTTTGTCAACTCCAAAAGAGATGGCTCACTCTTTATCTACAATCGAGATTGTATGCTAGCTTAGTTTCTCGTCTATGTGGATGATCTTCTTCTCACGGGTGACACTCCATCTTTTCTCCAACAATTCATGGCTTCTCTGGCTGCCACTTTTTCTCTGAAGGATCTTGGGTTTCCCAACTACTTTCTTGGCATTGAGCTTGTTTACTCTAGCAAAGGCCTCTTTTTGAGTCAAAATAAATACATTCAGGACTTACTGGACAAAGCCAAGATGACATATACTAAGCCAGTGAATACTCCTATGTCTACTTCATGCAGTTTCTCCTCTACGTCCCCACCTACAAATGGCATAGACTATCGACGTTTGGTTGGCTCTCTCCAATACTTGTCTCTCACTCAGCCTGATGTTGCATATCCTGTTAATCGGCTGGCCCAATACATGTAAGCTTCATCCAATGACCACTTTCAGGCTCTCAAACGTTTACTTCGCTACCTTAAGGCTACACTCTCCTATGGTATTATGCTCACTCCTAATTCCACTTTCTCCCTTATAACCTACTGTGATGCATATTGGGCAGGTGACACCATTGATTGCAAATCTACAGGGGATATATAGCATATCTTGGCACCAATCTAATCTCCTGGAGCTTGAGGAAACAGAAATATGTTGCTCGTTCCTCCACTGAGGCCGAATACCGCACTATTGCCTCCACATCTATAGAGATTCTCTGTCTTCAACAGCTACTTCAAGAACTTGGTCTCACCATTCCTGCATCTCTGATCATCTACTCAAATAACATAGGTGCCACGTATCTATGTGCTAACCTTATCTTTCACTCCATAATGAAACACTTATCCATTGACTATCACTTCGTTCGAGACTTGGTCTCTAATGGCTGTCCCTGTGTATCTCATGTTCCCTCATCTCATCAACTGGGTGATCTCCTTACCAAACCACTGTTCGGCCCTCGTTTTCAGTTTCTTGTGTCCAAGGTTGGTGTCATTGACACTCCCCTATCTTGAGGGGGCGTATTAGAGAAATACTAGGTTAGGTTTACTTTGTTTCTGTAAATATTTCAATGGTTATCCTCTTATCTTAACTACTTTGTTTATCTTCTGTATCTTAGGATTTTGTTGTAGTTTCAAATTCAAACTTTAGTTACACTTGTACATGTATATAAACTATCATCTGATTAATGAGAATATGCTACTTTTTCTCTCAAGAATATTTAACTTCTTTAACTTTGTTTATCTTCTGTATCTTAGGATTCTGTTGTAGTTTCAAATTCAAACTTTAGTTACTCTTGTACATGTATATAAACTATCATCTAATTAATGAGAATACTTTTAACTTTTAAGATTGAAATAAATTTGATGTTAAGAAATTTGTATATTAACAATTTAAGAAAATAATCATATAATTCATCGGAAGTTACTCAATTTTTTGTTTTTTTGGACAGATAAAGTGACTCAAATTGAAGTAAATTATTTGTGAGGTTTTTTTTTTTTAATTGATAGGTAGGATCAATGTGAAAGTACCAAATTTATTAGCCCAACTTAATCTTCTTGAAAAACAAAATTTGTTAGCTCAGCCCAATCCACTTAAGGCGGGGCTTGTGAAGACCCTTGTCCCCAAATGGGCTAGTGACGGCTCCATAAACTTACCGCATTTATCGGAAGTCTTAAGAATAATCATAACCAATGATCATAGGTCATGGATAGATTTAATTTTGAGTTATCCAATGGATGTCTATATTTATAACGGTTCCTTAATAAGATGGATCTAATTTGAACCAGTTCAATAAACTCATTTTTAATAGATTAAATTGGATAAATAACTTAAACTTAATTACACTTTGGTCTTCCTACTTTTAGAAATATTTCAATTTAATCTTTATAATTTGTAATATGAATTAGTCCTCTTTAATTTTAACAAATAAGTTAATATTTTTTTTCTATGTTAATCTACCATATATGTGTGTGTGTGTGTGTGTGATTAAATCTGCTGTTAATAGATTTTTTTTTTGTGATTGAGCATGACACATGTCATTTAATTAACAATAGAATATATCGTAAATATAATAGAGACTATTCTGATTTATTTGTTAAAACTAAAAAAAATTAAATTTATATAACAAATTATAAAAGATTAAATTGACGCATTAAGCCAATAATTTAATAAATAGATTATATAGATCCTGAACCATAAATCCAAGTCGCCACCCCTATCAATGTATATATGGATGGTTTACCTCTATAGATTCCCTGAGGTGGAAAAGTTGAGATTCGTGCATTGGCTTAAAATAAAAGGAAGGTTAAGGGCGAAGTTTTTGTCCCCAAAAACAACATATGCTGTATTTTTCCTGTAATGGAGTCATAGACCCATGCTAAGCCCGGTGGAAAAGTTGAGATTCGTGCATTGGCTTAAAATAAAAGGAAGGTTAAGGGCGAAGTTTTTGTCCCCAAAAACAACATATGCTGTATTTTTCCTGTAATGGAGTCATAGACCCATGCTAAGCCCGTGCACTAGCACATGCATAAAGACCCACGTTAAGCCCATGCACCAGCAATGACGCAACAGCATCACGATAGGCACATGCACCAACCATGCAACAGCACTTGCATAAATTCAAATGTTCAAATATTTGTATTTTATATGTAACTAAATACTAGATAACAACTACTGTTATAGATAGGATAATAGCTACAACATGATTGCCCCATTATACTCCTAGTCTGTTATTCAAGATACCATATATATTTTGTAATTATCAAGTGAATGAAATACGATACTTTTGCTCCTGTTTATCTTTTCCTTTATCCTGTACAAAATAGAAAACCAAATTCATTGGGAAGATTATGAAGCGGAGATAACAACTACTGTTATAGATAGGATAATAGCTACAACATGATTGCCCCATTATACTCCTAGTCTGTTATTCAAGATACCATATATATTTTGTAATTATCAAGTGAATGAAATACGATACTTTTGCTCCTGTTTATCTTTTCCTTTATCCTGTACAAAATAGAAAACCAAATTCATTGGGAAGATTATGAAGCGGAGATGAGTTTGAATTATGACGAAAGTGGAAATGGGTCTGAGTCTCACAGAAGAGTATCACTAGATCATGAAAACGATGAAGCTCAGCAGAGAGAAGACAGATACGGATTGAAATGGGAGAGTTCTTCAACGTATATGGATCAAATAGTGGCTTCATAGATTATTCAATTTCAGAGACTGGTGGGGGACCTTATTGTTGAAGGTGTCGAGTTCATGCCAAAACGTAGTGGATAGACACAAGTGCAAGCATCCTTCACGCCATTGATTTGAATTTGATGGCAGCATCATTTGTACCTAAACGGTTGTGGGATTATGCATTTCTCACTGTAGCATACATCATCAATCTACTTCCAACCACAGTATTAAAAGGTCAAAGTCCTCATCAAAGGCTGTTTGGCAAGGATCCCAGCTACACTCACCTCAAAACCTTTGGATGTGTGTGTTATCCTCTTCTAAGGCCATACAATCAGGATAAGTTTGAATTTTGATCTCAAGAATGTGTCTTTGTAGGTTACTCATATCAGCATAAAAGGTATAAATGTTTACATCCATCTAACAGACTTTTCATCTCTAGAGATGTGACTTTCAATGAACACCATTTTCCATTCTCATCAACTAATGACACTAGCTCTTCAGAATATGCAAAATCCACTCTGCCTTCAACCTCCATTCCAGTTCAACAGTGTCTAATCAAAAGGCCAAACTCTCTCTATCCTACCATCAATTCTAGTAATAGTCCAAACACTGCTACTGATATTCACTCACCATCCCATAGATTTTCTAATTTACCATCCTACTCCACTTCCAATAATATCTCTGAATCTTTATCTTCATCACCTGTCTTTTCCACTGAAGCACCACATGCTTCTATCCCTACAGTACCACATGTTCGTAATTCTACAGCACTATCTGAGCATCATATGGTAACTCAAGGCAAAGCTGGCATATTTAAACCTAAAGTATATTCTATGACTACAGAACTTGAGTCAGTAGAGCAAGCATTACGTATTTCTCAATGGAAACAAGCTATGATTGAAGAATTTGAAGTTCTTCAAAGGAATCATACCTGGACTCTGTGCACTCTACCATATGACAGAAGTGCAATTGGATGTAAGTGGGTATTCCGAGTTAAAGAAAACCCCAATGGCACTATCTCCAAGTTCAAGGCCCGCTTGGTTGCAAAAGGTTTTCACCAGAGGCCAGGACTTGACTTCAATGAAGCCTACAGTTCGGTTGTTAAACCAGCAACAGTTAGAGTAGTGTTATCGTTGGCACTTGCAAAAAGGTGGCCACTCCATCAAATTGATATCAATAACGCTTTTCTCAATGGTCATCTTCAAGAGGAACTATACATAATCCAACCTCCAAGCTTTGAAAGCTCTAACAAGAACCTTGTATGTAGGCTTCACAAGTCATTATATGGGCTTAAACAATCTCCAAGAGCTTGGTTTGAAAGGTTGAAAACATCCCTCATTCAATTGGGATTTATACCTAGTAAGTGTGATATGTCTCTTTTCATACGAAATAAGAACCAACAAACCACAATTCTGCTTATCTATGTTGATGACATAGTTATTACCGGGACGTCTTCCACTATCATTTCAGAATTAATCAGCAACTTAAACAAGGAATTCTCACTCAAAGATTTAGGACTGTTGAATTATTTTTTTGGAATTGAAGTTCAACATCTCTGTGATAGTTCCCTTCATCTTTCTCAGACTAAGTATATTAAAGACCTGTTGCAGAAAGTTAAAATGGACAAGGCAAACTCACTTCCCACACCTATGACTACTTCAAACAAACTCTTCTTTAATGACAGTGACTTTTTACTTGATCCTTCCAATTATTGTTCTGTAGTTGGTGCATTACAATATGCTACCATCACAAGACCTGAGATCTCTTACAGTGTGCATAAAGTTTGTCAATATATGCATAATCCAACCAAGCTTCATTGGAAAGCAGTTAAGAGAATTTTAAGGTATCTTAAAAGCACAACAACAACTGGTTTGCACATACAACCCACAAATCATCTTGACTTGGTAGGGTTCTGTGATGCAGATTGGGCCTCAGATGTTGATGATCAAAGGTCCATATCTGGATTACAGAACCCTACCAAGTCAAGAGTTCTAAGACACTAATGTGGTTGAGTTTAGTACAAGGAGATTTTAGTTTCTCAAAGTATTTAAAAAATTTACTTTAATATATTTGAATTTAATAAATATAAAAAAAATTTAAAATTAATGTTATATATGATCTAATAATGAACAAAAGTCAATTTTTTATATTCTCACTGTCTGCAATTTATTTTTTACAGGCGATTGGTAAATATCACTGTAAATCCTCAATAAAACTTGTAACATACCATAACTTTAAGAATAAGGTAGTCTCTCTTCACTCTAAACTTTTTTTACCAAAAAAAGAAGATAATTTTTTTTTTTATTTAGCTCACATTCAAAATTTTTATATATAAATTTTTAAATACATAAAAAATTACTATATCCATATACCAAATACTATAAGATAATAAGAATAATTTCTCTTCTTCATCCCTATCCGCATTCTCTCATCTTCAGATCCTTATGTTCTCGTTACACATCATGTACCGCAAAGTCTTCTCGCTTGTTGGAGCGAAGTCTCCTTCCAAACCTGAAATTTCCAGATGGTGCCTTGAAATATATGAAGGGATCAATTAAAAGAAGAGTGAATATTTTAAGTTGAAAACGTTGGTCATTGACCAAAAGAAAGTGGGATTTATCACTTCTGTTAAAATCATATTTTTAAATTGATTTTTTAAGTGAACTTTGTGTATACAAATATTTTGTTAATAAAAGAAAACACTACAAAATAAAGATATTATACAAGAAAGGAAGAAAGGAGAGACTTTTACTTATCACTATTCAATCCTTTTTTTTCCCACCATACTATGTTGATCACACCAATATTTGTCTTTCTTTTATTTATATATACAAATAAATTAGATGCCCAATTATTGTCCTCATCAACCATTCTTATATTTATTAATATATAAAAAAATTCGGAGAGAGGGGGTAGGATGAACTAATAAGAAAAGATAGATCCAAAAAAAGTGTTGTAATTAAAGGAAGAGAAGCAGAATGGTAAATGGCGTCAACCAAATTTAAATATACAAGCTATTTCGATGCTTACATATATAATAATAATAACAGCCTACTGAATATAAGTATCAAATTCAAGACCAGGAAAAATTAACACTCTTGAATAGCTTTTTAAAAGATTTTTTTAAAATTATCACTGTATGAAAGTGGTTCATTTAATTTGTCATGTCATTTAGAAGATTTTTAAAATTCATCAACAAACTCTTGTTAGTGGCAACTTTATGTATTTAAATGACAAAACTAACTTTTATTATGTAATATTTTAGTTTTCTCTTTTAAAAATAATAAACACTTAACCCTAAATCTTATAATTTAAACTTTAAAAAATTAAACTCGAAACACTAAACTTTGAATTCCTAAACTTGAAATTTAAACTCTAAAACCGTAAAGTCTAATTTCTTAAAACCCCACACACTAAAATCTAAACCCCCTATATGTTAAACCCTTCAAGATAATTCCTAAAACTTAAAATTGCAAGCCCTAAAACCCCAAATACTATACCTAATAAACATTGTCACACCCATCATGTGTGCAGAATGAGTGTGATAAATACAAACTTTAAATTTTAAAACTCTAAACAATAAAATGCTAAACTTAAAACCTTTAAACCAAGAACATATATAAACCCTAAAATTTTAAACATTAAAATTGTTAACCCTAAAAACCAAAACTCTAAACCTTAATTAACCCTAACATCCTTGCCTGTAAAATGCTAAGCCCTAAAACTTTAGCCTAAATTTAAAAAAAGAAAACAAAAGAAAAAAAATTTGAAAGTAAAATATATTCTTTTAATATTTTTCTATTATGACAAATAAAAAATCGAAAACGAAAACTTTTCTAGAAGTTGAATGGGCAGCTACCTGATAAGCGGTTATTTTGTTTTATAAAATCATGGGTGGATTTAATTTATTACTCCGATTAATTAATTCAATTGATTTAATAAAATAATTTTTTTACAAAAAATAAAGCTCGTTAATGCTTCCTTAACTCGTGTCCTCAGGGCACCAGTTAGCATTTGCCTAATGAAAATATTAAAATAACATTTTACGAGATACTCAAACACTTAATTTGTTTTAAATTCTTAATTTTAATGATTAGTCAACCATTGTTCATAAGAGTGGCAAGGCACTATTTACCATTGTTTGAGACGTTTAAAATGCTTAACCATTTTAAGATAATTCGTGAAACTGGTTTCTACGTGTCATGCATCTGACTACCCATTTAATTTGTTGGAAAAATTCTTTATGCTTTTTCCATGAGCTTAACTTGAATACGCTATCATATTTTGGGAAAAAAGCTTTTTCATTTTGCAGACCTAAGACTTTGATTAACGCAAAAGCCGGTATGTCTGAAAAGCAAATGCATTGTAATCACAAATGAACTATCAGCATTCAAGATGCTGCTGAAGAGACAGACGATTAATCAGGAATTGGCTTAGCGATGATTTAAATAATGGAAAATTTTAGAAGCCAGAAATATAATGCTACAAGAAATGAACGTTGGAGGGTTAGTAAAGTCATTTACTGCATTCTGACGACTAGATTCAGCTCCATAAATACCACCTTCATTCAAGCACTAAAGAGCAAGAAAACAAATAGTGCAGATATAAAGTTGAAAATTAGCCTTTTTCTTCTCTTATTAATTTGTGTGTTAAGCTTTGATTCGGTTATTTATTACTCCATTGGGATTATTGTGAGCTTTTACTTCTTCTTTTGAGTGTGTTAACTGTCAATTTTTTTGTCAAAACTTGAGTGTTTAATTAGAATTTATTAGGTTTTTGGGAGAAGAATCTAGGCGTTTGAGGTTTGTAAAAGGTCGTTGGGGTTTCATTGATTGAAGGTTTGTAAAGGCTAATTTGACCTCCTTATTGGTATTTTTTTTATGGATTCTTAATTGGAGAAAAGAAGAAGAACCTCAGTGAGTTGAAGATTTGTAATGGTTAAGTTTATCTTTTTCTAAGTTGGGTTTGTTAAGGCATTTTTTTTAAGGTATTCCCACGAGCTATTAGTACTGTAGGACTAATTTCCTACGGACTATGTTGTGGCGAAATGGTCCTCTTAACAGTTATCGCAAAATGGGCCTCTCAATAAGCGCATGCTCCAAGAATCAAATTTGTGTCATCACTTTGGGAGCATAACTTGTTTACTACTATACTCAACGCTTTAGTTTGTTTTGATCAACTGAGTGTTTTCTCTTGTTCGTTTATGAAAACTTTAATTTTGATTAAAAAAATATAAAAAATTTCTTTGATTTAACCTCTTTTGTGTGTGCTAAATACAATGGCACTGGACCTTGTGGAGCTTTAAAAAAAGGTTAAAAGGAAAAAAAGGGACTACCGATAGATGATAACGTATTGTCATCTTGGAATACTCAAAACTAATTTTCATTTCGCTCGAGGTCACACAATCATGTTTATTTTCGATATTTTGCATAAAGACTATAACATTAATTATTGTCCATACAGTTTTTTATGCAAATGGGAAACATGGTTTTTTTTTTTAAAAAAATAGGTATTTAAGTTGGGGAAAATTGGAAAAATAAAAAAGTTCAATGTATAATACGCCACCTCAGTGCCACTATGGAATGTCATATTGTCTATCTAATTATCTACATATGGCATATAATTACAAAGTCAGCAGTTGAGGTTAAATTTTGGATGAAATCTTTAATAGAGGGTGATATTAAAAGTATTTTGATATGTTAGGAATAAACTTAATTTGTCAGTGATCAAAATATAACTTTTTTAATTAATTTATGACACTTATTCTGTGATGTAAAATACCGATATGGGCACAACGAAGGGGTTTGCGCATCCAAGATGCAGCTTCATTTTGGATTTTTTTTCCTTTTTAAAATTTATTTTAATAACAATAGATTTATTTTAATTTAATGAAATAACCAAAATCTTTCAAAATTTAAAAGTAAAAGTGGAGATTGTTATTTTGGTATTTGAAAAATATATTTTTAATTTAACTTTTCTAATGTTTAATTTTTTAAACATATTACTTAAAAAATTATTATTTTTTCTTCAAAAATATTTTTATATTAACTCTGTGGATAAAAATTTAATAATTTTTTTAACTAATCAAAACACTCTTAGTTATAAGATGTAAGAAAATGTGTTACAGCCTTTCATTACATTTTGGGTTTTTTTTTTCTTTTTTTATTATGTTTAATTTATTTTAATAATCATGGATGTATTTCAATTTAATTAAATCACCAAAATCCTCCAAAACCTAAAAGTAAAAGAGCCAATTGTTATTTTCATATTTAAAAATATCTTTATTTTATTTTATTTTTATAAAGATTAATTTTTTCGACATATTACTTAAAGAAATTTTTTTTTATAATCGTTTGTATGTTAACTTGGTCAATAGAAGTTTAATAAATTTATTTAACTAATAAAAATAAAACTTAATTAAACTATATCTTTATTAAAATTATGCAAACTCTTAGTTATAACATATAAGAAAATGTGTTAAATATTTATTAATAGAGTAATCTGAAAATATTTTTTAAAATAATTTAATCTTTAAAACATTAAATTAATAAATTAAAATTTTAAAAAATTAAATTAAAATGTATAAAAAAACTCTTTGTTATTAAAATAAATTAAAAATAAATGTAAAGAAAAAGAAAAGCCCAAATGCAGCAAACGCGTAGCACCCTCTAGGTGGAGCAGATCCATGTCCGTAAAATACCATAAAAGTTTTTTATATAATTACGTGCATATTTTGTCTAATGTAATACTCGGGTGATATCTTAGATACCACCATGCAATTAATCACATAATGGCCTACAAGGGAAGCATCAAATTAAGGTATTATATCATATATTTAAGATACTGATAAACCAATTGTTTTCTTATATTCCTTTGTTATAAAGCGAGTCTTTTTTTTCTTTTTACTTCTTTCCTTAATAGTATGATATACTACAAGAAAAACGGGGTTTAGCAACGGTTATTTAACGACGGTTATAACAACTGTCGTTAAATCAGGCTTTAACCACAGTTAAATAAACCGTCGTAAAAATAGGAGATATAACGACGGTTTAGTACAAACCGTCGTTATATAACGACGGTTTAGTACAAACCGTCGTTATATAACGACGGTTTATGTTAAACAGTCGTTATATTCCACGGACATTCAACCGTTCCTGGGAAAATGGACTGGTTTTACGACGGTTTATAGATAACCGTCGTAATACCCTATGGAAATTGAACCGTTTATAGGGATTTGCTCCGGTTTAACGACGCTTTATGTAACCGTCGTTATACCACGCTCCCACTCGACGACGGTTTGTCGGGAAACCGTCGTTAAAAACATATTTAACGACGGTTATTTTTTGAACCGTCGTTAAAATATGGTTTAACGACGGTTTATAAAAACCGTCGTTAAACTGCGCCTTTTCCTATATATTCGCCTTCCCTCTTTCATTTTTATTACGCAACTTCAGTTTCTCTCTATTTCTTCTTACAAATGCTTGTGAATTTTTTTTCTGTCAAAGGTTCTTGTGATTTTGGTGCTTCGAATTTATTTGCTTAATTTGAGGTAAATTTTTATATATTTGTACTATTATAAATTATTTTTTATTTAAATTGTAAATTTTTTTTAAATTTATTAAGTACGTTATTTGTTTTTTAACTTTGTATGTAGATATTTCATTTATATACAGACAGTTGTGATTCAGAGTTGTTGATTTCGACATAAAGTATGTATTTTAATATTAATTATGTTTAATATTTTGAATTTTTTTTTGATATATTTGTATGTTTTATTTAAATAGTTTATACTTTTTGTTTATTAGAAATTATATTATGTTTTTAGAAAATGATGTATTATGTTATATAGGTTAATTATCTGTTGTTAATTTAAACAAATTAATAGTAAAAAATAATTAATATTTATATTTGTTAATTAGAATAATTAAATAAGTATTAATTATTATTTTTGAAGAATGTCATAATTATTAACTTAGAATTTTATGTTCATAATTATAAGGTAAAACAATTTAAATATGTAACTTAATTTTCCTTCCAGTTAAAGTGACATGTGAACAGAAAATTGTATAGTAGATTTAAATATAGCTTTTAATGTCAAAAAAATTAAACTGAAATATTACAAAATAACATGAAACAATGTTAATATGATAACTTAGGGCCTGTTTGGTTTAAGAAAATATTTTCAATTTTCATTTTCAGTTTTCATTTTTTAAAAATAGTTTTCATTTTCAAATTTTTAAAATATAGAAAACATGTTTGGTTTACAAAGTGAAAATGTATTTTCAAAAAAAAAACAATGAAAACATGTTTGGTTTGAATTTTTTAAAAAATGAAACAACAAAGAAAATAGACAAAAATGAGAGTTCATCGTGTTTTGCACCTTTTGAGAGTTTTCTAAATAATAGTGGAAAAAAATGTAATTCATAAAATATTTATTTACCAAAGTTATAGACAAAAAACAACAAACAGAATGTAGAACACATTTATTGAAACTCAAAAGTATTCATAAAACCAATTAAAAATACATAAGTCTGATTTTATTAATAAAACCAGATATTTTGAACTCCATTTTCACGTAATAATTTTTAAAAATTCTAACCAAACAGATTTTCTACTCTATTTTCTGTTTTCATTGAAAATGATAACGGAAAACTGAGTAACCAAACAGTGCCGTAATTTCTCTTCCAGTTAAAGTGCCATGTGTTTGTGCTATTTATTTTAACTTAAACATAATTAGTTAAATTTAAGTATACAAATTAAGTAGAAATGTTAAATTGTTAAATAGAAATAAAAATCATTAATTTTTTGATTGGTTTATTATTTAATTCTCGAAAAGGTGTTAGATTTTGAAGTTATGCATTAAAAATACATTATTCGGTGAATTATTAATTAATTTTTTTGATTTCACAATGGTTTCAGTCATGGATAAGACTTGGATCCATAAACCTCGACACTCCTGAGAGTATTTGGAAGGTCTATAAGGATTTTTAGACTTTGCAAATGCTAACTCGGGTGTGGAAGGTCAAATAATCTGCCCATGTCCAAAGTGCAGATTTAAAAAATGGCAAGCTACGGAGGTTGTGCACCAACACTTGATCGTCAAGCCTTTTCCACAAGGCTACGATTTTTGGAGTATGCACAGAGAAAGGTTAACAGAAGATCCTGCTACAAGACATCAAATAGTACTACATGATGTTCCAGAACGTCCAATCGTCCGAAATGACCCTGTGCAGGACATGGTCCGTGAAGTATTTGAAATTTATCATGAACATGAAAGTGTTGATTCTGTTGATATGCCGGTTCCACCGTCAGGTGAAAAGATGGACGAAGGCACGAGAGATTTTTTTGAATTACTGAAGGATGGGCAAGAACCATTATATGAAGGGTGTGACAAATACTCCAAATTGTCGTTTCTGGTGAATTTGTACCACATCAAGTGTTTGTGCGGGATATCCGACAAGGCTATGTCAATGATGCTGCAACTATTGGTTGAAATTTTTCCGGATGCAAAGATTCCAACTTCGTTTTACGAGGCAAAAAAAATTATTAATAAGTTGGGGTTGAACTACAAAAAAATACATGCCTGCAAAAATGATTGCATGCTATTCTGGAGAGAAAATGAAAATAAAGATGCTTGTAACAAGTGCAGTGCATCGAGGTGGAAACCGAGGAAAAAAGGGGAGAAGCGGAAGAAGGTGGCTAATAAAGTTCTCAGATACTTTCCATTAAAGCCCCGGCTACAAAGATTGTTCATGTCTTCTAAGACTGCCGAATATATGAGATGGCATTCCACAAACACAATTAGTGACGGTATGATGAGGCATCCGAGGGACTCTGAGGCATGGAAGAGATTTGACATCTTAAATCCTCAATTTGCATCCGATCCTAGAAATGTGCGTTTGGGCCTTGCTACCGATGGTTTCAATCCATTTGGAAATTTAAGTACAAGTTACAGCATATGGCCAGTCGTACTGATCCCTTACAATCTTCCTCCTTGGATGTGTATGAAGCAGAGTTCTTTTATGTTGTCAATGATAATTCTTGGTAGAAAGGCACCGGGAAATGATATAGACGTATTTCTGCAACCGTTGATTGAAGAGTTGAAGGAGCTATGGTTCGACGGTGTGCGGACTTACGATTCATTCAGCAGTGACATGTTCAATATGTATGCTGCTCTCATGTGGACAATCAGTGATTTTCCTGGCCTTGGATGTTTATTAGGTTGGAATACTCATACTGGATTGGCTTGTCCACACTGTAATTTTGATTCAACTCCTGTGCGCCTTCCTCATAGTCGAAAATGGTGTTTTATGGGATATCGTCGTTTTCTAAATCCGGGTCACAAATTTCGGCTTGCCCGTAATAGGTTTGATGGAACAGAAGATAGAAGAAATCCTCCACTGCAATTGAACGGTGTAGATATTTTAAGACAAATTAATGATATTAACATTGTATTCGGAAAGAACGGAGAACATGAAGGTCGAGAACAGAGGTCCCAAGGTCACGGAGGGGTTGCAGCTGGGATTCAACAATGGCGAAAAAAGAGTATATTCTTTGAACTTCCATATAGGGCGAACAATTTATTGCGGCATAATCTTGATTTGATGCATATCGAAAAAAATGTCTGCGACAACATTCTGTATACTTTATTAAATGACACTGGCCGTTCAAAAGACCACATCAATGCACGAAGAGATTTACAGGAGTTAGGTGTTAGGTCAGAGCTTTGGCCAGATGAGAATGGTAAGTATTCGCCTGCTTTGTTCACGTTGACAAATGCAGGTAAAAATATCTTTCTCAAAACACTGAAAAATACCTCTGTGCCTGACGGATATTGTAGTAATATTTCTAGATGCATTGATTTAAGACAACGTAAGATTGGTGGGTTGAAAACTCATGATTGTCATATTCTTATGGAACAACTACTACCGTTTGCCATAAGTAAGGCACTTCCTCAGCAGGTGTCTGCAGTTCTGATCGAGTTCTGTTCGTTCTTTCGACATATTTGTTCCAGATCTTTAAATATCAGCGAACTTGATCAACTTCAAAATCGTATTTTTCTGACGCTGTGTCATATGGAGATGATATTTCCTCCTTCCTTCTTCACAGTAATGGTACACTTAATAGTTCACTTGGTCCAAGAAGCCAAGTTAGGCGGACCAGTTCAATATCGTTGGATGTATCATATTGAAAGGTACAAGAATTTAAAAATTCAAATCTATTTTATCTTGTTTATGTTTTTTTTATTATCAATTTTTCATACCTGGTTTAACGTATGTTGTACAGATACTTGGGTAAGCTTAAGTCATTCGTCCAAAATAAAGCAAGGCCAGAGGGCTCAATAGCCGAGGCATGTGTTGCCGAAGAAGTTTTGATATTTTGTTCAAGGTATTTGGAGGGTGTAGAAACATTGTTCAATCGTCCTATTCGAGTCGACGATCGACCTGATGTGGCGACGTCGGTGGGGAGTACATTGTTTCCACAAGTAGGAAGGCCAGTTGGTGGGTTCGAGTATTTCACCCTTTCTCCCCGAGAAAAATTGCAAGCCCATCGGCATGTCTTAATAAATTGTCTGGAAGTCGAATCTTATCTTCAGTGAGTACACCAAACTTTACTGTTACATTAATATTTATCTAATGGATATGAATCATTAAATTTAGAGATTGAGATTTTTTTTACAGAGAATTTAGAGATTGGGTAAGACATAGCTTACGAAGTAGAACCTGATCGTCTTCTGAGATAGATAAAAAAAGTTCATAGGGAGTTTGTTTCTTGGTTCACTCGTCGTGTAAGTATATAATTTACCTAGTCAATTTATATTTACAATCTAATATGAGCATAACTCACGACTCAATTTTTCTTTCCCAAATGATAGTAGTGAGACATTATCAATTGAACTAAAATTTTTGACAATTGGGCCCTTGGATAGAGCACGCCGATACAGTGCATACAATATAAATGGATTTAAATTTCGAACCTTAGAGCGAGACCAAGGGTTGACAACCCAAAATAGTGGAGTTCATGGTATTTTTGGGACGAGGAGTTATGCAAGTAGCAGTGACAGAAATATGCAATTCGGTGGAGTGCCGTATTATGAAAAGTTATTGGATATTGTAGAATTAAATTATCACGGCCACTTTATAGTTACTTTATTCAAATGTATGTGGGCCAATACAAAAACAGCGAGGGGCATTACCACGGATGGTTTCGGAGTGACATCTGTCGATTTTTCATGGTTGATTCATACAGGTGAAAATGACGATGACGAACCGTACATCAAAGCATCCGAAGCGCATCAAGTATATTATGTAGAAGATGCGGTTGACAACAAATGGAATATGGTTGTACATTTGAAGCCTCGTGATTTATATGAGATGGGCGAAAACGATGGTAATATTTCATATGATAGTGATCCGTTGCGTGTTTAAAATTTAGAAACATTATTTCTAGAAGAAACAGTGAATTTATGTCTGTTACGGTACTAATTTGACCCTGTATTATATATTTTGAGTTTGTTTATGAACAATTTATGCTTTTTATGTATTTTGATATATGATTTTAATATTTTATTATTTTTAAATGAACAATTTATGAGGTGAAATTAATTTTATTAATTTTTTTCTGACAGGCATAGTGACGATGCGGAGGGGTAGATCTGGATTTGCGGGTAGAGCGGGTGCGGCGATATCAGCTGGCCATGTTGCTCGCCCGGCTAGTAGCGAGGGAGGACAGTCTTACGATGATGATACTGTCCAGTCAATAGATGTCCAGTCCACGGTACCTCCGGACTCGAGGGCGCTAGAGTCAGAGGCTGGACCGTCCACACTACCCCCATCTGACGATACAGCACCGGAGTTAGATCCCACCCCGTCCATAATCCCCTCTTACGACGCCCAGGAACCATACGACGATTTTGATATCAACCTGGACGTCAATGATTTATTGGGTGGCGTTGAGGTGGAGCATCAGATTGCTCAGTAGGAGCATAGGCGCAGGAGATCGTGGACAGTCGATGTTATAGGTATAATATAAAATATATTTTTATATTTATAATAATTAGCGTCCAAATATTGAGTTAACACATTTATTTTATATTGTAACAGATGAGACCGGTCGGGTGACGCCCAGACAGATGACTGTCCACGATGTTTGGGCGTTACCTAGTGGGCACAAGGTGGTTGTCCAGTGTAACGACATCCACCAGCCCATTGGAGACGGAGGTGGTCTCCTTGGTGTCTTCCTTGGCACCATTGGAGATAACTTCCGTTTCTTTCCGATCTCATATAAAGATTGGAGGAGCATTCCAGAGGATTACAAGGCCGGAGTGTTTCGTGACACGATACAGGTATGAAATGTTAATTCTTCTTAAGTATACTTTAATAGTTTTAATGTTTAACTCATATTTTTATTATTTTTTAGACACATTTTAATGTGACGGGCTTGCACAAGAAGATCATTTTACAGTCACTTGGAGCCAAGTGGAGAGCCGCGCGTTATAATGTGTTTCGGCTCAAGTACGACGGAACCAGGACGAGGGAGGAGTTGCTGAACGACGTACCCTCTGGCATTCCACGTGACCAATGGGCTACGTTCGTTGATTACCGGCTGAACGCGAGGATCAGAGTAATTTTTTATATTACTTTTTTCATATATATTTTCTTTTCAAAAACATTGATTAATTATTTTATTTATGCATTTATTTAGGATGTGGCTGCTCAAAATAGACGTAACAGAAGACGTATGACGATGCCACATACAACTGGATCCAAGAGTTTTGCACGTAGAAGGGCTGAGTTTGTGAGTTTTATTTCAAAAGAATTTTATTCCTTTTTAAATAAAAAATATTTTTCTTTAAAATTCTTATTAGTTGTTTATTTATTCAGGAGGCGGAAGTTGGGGGCCCAGTGACTCGCGGTGATGTATGGACGGCAGCTCGTAAAAGGGCTGACGGAACATACATGTCACGGCCCCAAATGACGGAACACATGACCGGCACGACATAAGGGTTTCCCCCTAGCCGCAAGCCTAACACATAGCATGCACAAACATCCAGCACACAATCCAGAGTACATAATAAATATAACTGGCCACATATGCCACATCCAATATCAGAAAATACTGTATATATGTATATATATATATATCTCATGATATCTCATGAATCCAACATTCTGATTCAACTTGGCCCTTGGCCTCATAATATTCATGTGATTCAACTTGGCCCAAGGCCTCATAATACCAACATTATTGTAAAATATAAAACCATTTTTCAAACAACACATCAAAATACGCAAGAAGCGAGGATCCTGCCTGTATGTTCATGGAGATACTCTAGACATAACTAAACTAAATAAACAATACAAAAGAGCCTTGCCCAAACTGGGGCTCACCAACACTATCTTTAGCCTCCTACGAAGCTGTAGCTGGATCAAAGTCTCTTTGACTATCTGTGGGGAGGAAACAAAAGAGGGGTGAGATTACCACATCTCAGTGAATGAGTAAATCATACTATAACTGAAACAGGGCAAACCAGGCACGAGTGTTTCGCAATGGGTTTAATAATTGAAATCCAAATGTAAAGATAACAATAGAAACATTAAGCATTTAACCATAATTTATTGAAAGAATGCTAAACAGTTCAAATGTGTGTTCAAAAGATAAAACATGATTAAATCAATAACCGTAAGCAAATCAATTATGCATGGTAAGTAATACATGAAGATATTTATGCAATAACAATGATGAATGAGTTTGTTTAGAAATATTTAATCTTTAAGAAACATGCATCAGTTTATTGGAGGTCTTTCCAAACAGATCTATCATCTCCCCCAAGCACATAGCAAGGGTAGGGTAATCACTGTAGGCGTAGACATAAGTCCACCCTAAATTTCCCCAAGCACATAGCAATGGGTATGGCAATCACTGTAGGCGAAGACATAAGTCAACCCTAAATCCCTGTGTCTTAGGCAGTCATATACCCGTCACAGTATCCTAGGCCGAAGCCTTAACATGATCATGGTGCACCAGGGCTAGCACTACCTGTGGCTAGCTAACAGTGATCTAAAAGGGTCCCTCCAATAGAAAACATTTGAAATATGCTATTCAAAGAGTTTAAAGTAAAACATTTCAATAACATTACAATAAAGCTATAATTCTCCATCTAGCTCTTTTCATGCATAAAACTCCGTTCAAAAATATGTTTCATCCATGTATTCCCATGGAGACCTTTATCATCATAAACTTTTCCTTTAAACATAGATCGTCCGTAGACGTCGTATAGATGCTCATCATGCATCAAATCATTTTAAACATAGATCGTCCGTAGACGTCGTATAAATGCTCATCATGCATCAAATCATTTCATGGCCAACTTAGTTCATTTCTATGACTAAGTTCGCATTTCTATAAATCTAGCTCAAATGGAGAATTATCAGTCTAGATGTTTGCCCTGCATACCTAGGGTTCAACTAGGATTGAAATTTATAATTTCTAACATGGTTGGAACATATTGGTTTTCAAAGCGGTAAAACAACTTAGCATACATTCCAACTAGTTAAAATCATACGAGAGAATTATAAACTGAATTCATAAAACATGCGCTATAGTATGAAAAATCCACTCACAAGTAAGGGCTCCAGATTGGACAGCCCTAAAATTCTAGTTCCTGGTCTGAATTCAGTAAAACAGACCCCAAAATCAAGTCCGGAAGGTCCAAAAACCTTAAATGAGCTTAATTACTGTTCACCGCCGGAAAACACTATTCACACCGAAAAACACTATTCACCGCCACTATTCACCGCCGGAAAACACTATTCACTGTCACAAAAATTTTACCGAATCAACAAAACATTTTCATATCCTAATATTTATCTAATTTCTGAATTCATCTACGGAGTCAGATTTCTAATTAGAAGTCCCTAAGTAAGGTTTTTCAGAACTTACCTTTTACCGAGATTTTCTACTTCAGATCTACGGCGATTCAACGGTTGATTTCAAAAACTGATCGGTCAAAACTGAAGTACTCTTCGTCCTGAATCCAATAATACGTTCAGTTTTGATATCGGAAGCTAATCGGTACTCCAAATCGAAAGATAAAATTGGATATCACTATTCACTCACTATTCATTACTATGCATCTTTCCGTTTTTTTTTTTCCGAATCTGTTTTCTCCGCCCCCGGTTTCATTTATCATTCTGCAGGTTTGTTTTTTTTTTTTTTAAATAATAATAATTATTAAATAATTAATAATAAAAGTTTCTTTTATAAAATTCATATAAATTCCGTTTTACATCTAAAAATATCCCAAAAATTTCTAAAAATTTACATTCTCAATTACCTTTAGTTAAACTCTTAAATCATAATTTTTCTTAATAAAAATCGTAATAAAACAAATTTTAAAACAAATATCTTAATTCATATTAAAAGAAAGAATATTTCTAAAAATACCATAAAAAACTCAATAGAGGCCGGTATAATTATTTTAAATAACACAATACTTCTTTTACTTAAAAGTCCACTTACTTTTAACAAATCATAATCATTTCTACATAAATAAAAATATATTTGCTTATAGCGCGCCAAAAACATAAATTCTCATATTTCTTTTGTAATTCTTTAATCCATGTAATAAATATACATATTTTCTACGGTTTTTATCTCTATTGTCAAAATTCTCTCTTTTATTCTAAATTTTCTTTAATTGGAATTTTCGTTAAATTTTACGGTTATTACAATACATCAACGACGAGGCTCGAGTAGTTGCGGTATGTAAAATATAGCTATTGTTATGTTAATTCAAAATTTTATTTGATTATTTGTTAATTTTAATAAAAATTTAACGTCTTTTTATCATTTTATAGAAAAAAATTGTCTCGATCCAACAGGAGGATAGCTCTTCCCAAGAGCTCTCGACAGATGATTCACTTGCGAGAGCCTTGGGAACTGCAAAGCACTCGGGTCGTGTTCGAGGATTTGGGTTAGGTGTTTGTCCAACCCAAGTCTTCGGACGTCTGGGCCTTCATACACTAAATTACAGAATGAGGTGGCTCGTCTGAAAGCGACCATACATGAGCGAGACGTCGAGCAGCAGCTCCGAGAGGCGGAGCAACAGCGACGAGAGGTGGAGCGAGAGGCAGAGCAGCAGCGACGAGAGGCGGAGCGAGAGGCTCGTGACGCTGACATGATAGCTCGACAGAGACAGATGGAGGCAGCTATGGCGTTCTTGCTCCAGAACTTTCCGGGTCAAGTGCCGCCTGACATTGCACTTGTTCTGAGTGCAAATATTAGGGTAATATTCAAATTCTGAATTTCATAAATAATTGTTATTATTAATATTTTTAATTTCAAAACGCTTATATAATAAAATTAATTTTCAGGTCCCTAGTGATAAAGGCAGTGGACATCAAGAAGATCAGACGCCACAGAGTCCTCGGGGTCCGAGTTCATAGTTGATGATATATATTTATTGTATATTTTTTTTTGTACAAAAATGTATATTGTAGTTTTAATGTTTAAGTCATTATTAATTTTAATTCTATAATTTATTTGTGAATGTCATTTACATTATTCTATTTATTTTTAAAATTTTAATATGTAACGATATAAGAAATAAAAAAAGTTAACATTATAAAATAGACAATTTGAGACAAAAAATTATACTATAAAAAATTAAATATAATAATTATAATATTAAAATAAACTAAATTAAAATATATATTATGAAATTTAAGATAAAAATTAAAAATAAATAAATAATAATGTCAGTTATAATTATTAGAATAAATATATATATCCAAAAGATAAAATATGGTAATAATAATATAAATATAAATAATTTTGAAAAATAATAATTTTCAATAAAAATTTAAAATTAGGAAGGTATAACGACGGTTTCTTGAACCGTCGTTATTTCAGACACAATGACGGTTCGTACAACCGTCGTTATATCCAAGTTACTTATGACGGTTGTACGAACCATCGTTAATCTACACATGGCGACGGTTAACAAACCGTCGTTAAGACGGAAAATAACCATCGCTAAACCCTGTCTTAACGACGCTATCCACACGGTTCATCCAAACCGTCACAAAGCCAATGTCTCGGCGACGGTTTTTATAACCGTCGTTAAGGGTTGTAACCGTCGCTAAAGTCACTAAATAACCGCCGCTAAACCCCGCTAATCTTGTAGTTATATTAATTAGTGTGATTTTCTTTCTATTTTTAGGTGGTAATAAAATATTATTTTACTATAACTTTGACATTTTCTTATTAAACTAATAAGCAAACAAGCTTATATCAATTAAAAAAAAAAAGTTAAATTCATGATCTTGACAAGGAAACAATCAATACATATTACTCACCAAGTGAGGATAGAATTTTAACTTCATATTAGTAGGTTAATTGAATAATCAGAATTTCATGGTTAATTAATACTTGTAACATTTGCTAGTGTTTAGAGAAAAGAACAAGAAAATGGATATGACAGAGGTTTTGCCTGGAGACTGTATCTCCAATATTATATCTTTTACATCTCCTAAGGATGCATGCAGATCATATTCAGTCTCTTCCGTTTTCAAAGCAGCCAAAGAATCAGATGATGTTTGGGAAAGGTTTCTGCCACAGGATTACGAAGACATCGTAGCTCGATCCTCATCATCATCCTTGAGCTCTTTGACCAAGGAACAAATTTTCTTTCATCTTTGCGATCATCCTATTCTTTTAGATAATGAGGAAACGGTATGATTAGCGCTCAATTCTAATGTGTTTGTGATGTTTTCTCATACATCATTAAATCTCAATAAGAATTATCCTTAATATTGTTCAAAGAATGCAAATCCTTTTGTTAGTTGGATTGGGAACATAAATGACTGCATGTTTCTTAGTGTTTGGAAGGAAAACATATTCTACATTTGGTTTGTGAAAATACTTTTTATTTTTATTTCTTGAAAAATTTCAATTTTTTATTTAAAAATATTTTTACTTTTTGAAGTTAAAAATTTATTCATATTTGTTTTCAAATCAAATTGACATATATTACTGTAATTTTTTTTTAGTTTGATCTTCTATAATTATGAGATTATTTTAGTTTTTGTTAATAAATAATTATTATGATATAAATTCTTTTAAAATTACAAAAATGTCACTGGTTACAATTTTCGGAAACACTACAAACATTTTTTATACGTTTCCTGTTTTCACCCTATTTTTAAAAATATTTTTCTTAAATTTTATTGAACACATGTTTAGTCATATTTTTTATTTTCGTTGAAAATGAAAACAAGAAACATGCCCTTACTTTTTAAAGATTTTTTTTCTACTTGTGTGTTTATCTAATAGAAAAATTAATTAAATGACAGTAAAATCTATTTTTTGGAAGAAGAAAAAACTACTTCTTTTAGATAAAATCATAAAGCAAATGATAATAATATTTAAGTAAAATACAGCTACTCAACTAAAATATTACAGATATTATCTCATACATTATTAAAGTTATTTAGGAATAATATTATAAAATTTGTTAAAACCGTTTATTACATTATTTTACCAAACACTACATTACTTTCCTGTTTCAATTATTTTTTAAAAAGTAATTTTTAAGAAAGTATATTTTATAAAAATAAAATCTATAATACGATGAAAAGGTCCTAAATCTTTGCGGAAAACACCAAAAGTGATAAATCTTTACACTACGATGGATACCTGCGAAACAAAGTTACTATTATGACAGTTAATCATTTCTCTTAATGATGTTCTTAAAATCTGATGCACAATATTAGTGTTATTGTTATACACGTTAATTCTCTCGTAATTCTAGTAAATTATTCCTTTCAAAATGAATCTGCCACTATTAATGGATTATAGCATTTACTAATCTCAATCTCATCTCATGTTAATTAAGAAGTATGAATATTGATATGAGTACAATATACAACACAACATATATATCATGATACGTCAAAATATTTAGCATTTATTTTCAATTTGAAATATTGTATTGTATCAAATATAATTGTCCAACATGTATCGGATACAGTATGTTTCTGTCTTTGATGTATCGATGCATAAATCTCGTGCTTGTTTGAAAAAAGTTAACTAACACTAATGTGCATTGTGCAGAGTCTTGCTTTAGACAAAGAAAGTGGGAAAATGTGGTACATGGTTAGTGCAAAGCAGCTTACAATTGTATGCAGCGATACACCTGCTTATTGGGAGTGGATTTCTCTACCAGAGTCCACGTTTTCTGTGCTCTCTGATATTCTGAAATGCCTTTTTTTTTCTCCTTTTATTGACACAGAAAATTGAACCTAATACTATTCAAATCTATCACTACTTATTCTCACATGTATGTTTTTATGTTTTTTAATAAAAAAGAAAAATATTTTATGAACGACAAACGTTTTATAGTAATATTTACTTATAATGACTTAAGATTAATAATCACTCAATATTGTGGTTATACAGTTCAACATGAAATTTAAAATTATCTGAATAATTTGAATAGATAAATAAATTAAATATCAAAATGAATGAGTTACTATTTAAATGATTCGGTCAAAATTCACCTATTATATGTTTAAACATATTTGAGATTATTTAAGAATTGCCAAAGACAGAAAAAAAAACATATTTTCATAGTAGAAACATCTTGTGTCACTTTAACACTCAGATACTGATAGAAAAAAAAATTAGTATTAAATTCATAATTATACGTAATTATTCGAGAAGCAAAATAGAATTTATGTCAAATTGTCAAATATTATTAAATTTTACTAAAAAAATTTAGCTTAGTTGGTAGAAGAAGATTACATCTTTTCTCATCAACTTAAGTTTGATTTTTTTTAGGAAACACATTTTCGATTTAAAATCTTAAATACACTACACAGATGTAAGAAAATGTGCCCTTAAAATTATTCAAAAAAGAGATTTAGTTTCAAATAAACTCAAAAGACACCCTTGATCATAATATAATATTAAAAAAAGACTATAAAAAACACAATTTAATTTTCAATATATTTTCTTATTTCATTTTTAAAAGTGTTCTAGTGTTGTATACGTGATTTATCCCTACAGATTTCCCAAGGTGGCAAGGCTCAACTACATGTGGTGGCTTGAAATAACAGGAAGGATAGGGGTTAATCTCTTGTCCCCAATAACAACATATACTATTTTCTTAATCTATAAATTAGATACCGACCATTATTTCACAAATAGACATCTGAAGTTGAGTGTGGAACTTGAAGAAAGTGTTAATGGGTCTCACAAAAGAGTGCTTCTAGACCCTGCTGGACATGGAGCTCAGAAGAGGGAAGATGGATGGATGGATGGAGGTTGAGATGGGTGAGTTCTTCAATGAACATGGAGATGATGGCTTCATAGAGTTTAGACTATGGGAGACTAATGGGTATATAAAACAAGGCCTTCTTGTTGGAGTTGAGTTCAGGCCAAGACGTTGGGGGTAAAAACAAGTGCCAATGGAGGTTGGTTCAGTTAGTAAAGATTGAAACACTTTAAAACTTATATTTGATTTTTTACTGCTATCAACCTCTCTTTGAAGAATAGTGATCTCCTTTCACTTTAAACTTTATGTTACCAAATATATATATATATATATATATATATATATATATATATATATATATATATATATATAACAAGTGTAAGCTGTTAATTTGATATAAGATGTACAATTCAACCATTATATTTTCAATAATAATCTTCCAACTTTAATAAAAGAGGACTATCTAGGGAGACAAAACTTTCATAGAAGATTGAGAAGTGTGTTAGACTTTATAAACATCTTAATGTCTATATTTTGTATTGTTTATAGTTGTAATTATGTAAAAGTGTATTCTTAGTGTGTTGCCTTGTCTTTTATTATCTTTGTGGGCTGTATTTAAATGATAAAGTCTTTATATGCCACTAATGTTTCTCATTTCTCAAATGTCAATAATTTCACACCAAATGACAGAAAGAAAAGAAGTAAAGTGAAAGCGTCCTTCATGTAATATTTTTTTTATCAAAAATATTATATGGAAGAGAGTGAGGAATCGAATCAATGTACATTAAGACCTCTGTTATGTTATTCTCATTTGATATGTTCTGAAAAACTTTTTGGTATACAAAAGGGGCTTCAAGTCTTGGAAGTGAAAAACAAATATTTTTTAGTTATAAAGGAGTATTTAAGCTTTGGAGTGCAAAATGAACAAAATTAAGGATGGAAATTTTCACATCAATCTTATCTTAGTCTTGAAAACTGATGTTTGTATGATATGATCCATAAATCATTGTATTGGCTAATTGGGGGGGTTTGGGTTTAAATGAGGAGAGTCTATAATACCACCTGCTCTTTTGGTTGCATACATGCAACCATATGTTATTGTACAAGATCTTGACATGTGTCAAGTTTTATTTCTTTCCAAACTCAGCCCCAAAATTTTGTTATATCTGCTTACAAAAGAAACTCAGCGACAACATCACTTTAAAATTTTCTCCCAAAATCACAACTATTTAACATCTGTAAATACGATTTGTATTCCATCTCTTAATTAAATATTTTAATAGTATTAATCAGTTTTGATATTTGAAAAAAATACATAATGTGTTATTTTACAACTTCAAAGAATATCTAGCAACTATCCATCGGTCAAAATTTGTTTTGTTTAAGATACTCATTAGCTTTTTTTAATTTCTAAATTCTAAGCATATATTCATTATCCGAACTCTGTCCGAATATACATTTCTCATACTTGTGGCCGAAAAGCTGGTACCGAAAATTGTTAAAACTCATATAAAGATTAGGATAATGAGTATTGGATAATATCATAATAAATTACTGGATAAATGATATCTGAAATAGCCCCATTACCTATATTTGGTTTCGAGATATTTTTAATATTTCAAACTTTTGTAATTGTTAATTAGTCTAAATAAAGTATATTTAAAATTAATCTAACAAAAAAATCAATTAATTAATACATTTTGTGGTATATAATGAATTTTTAAAAATTATACATATTTATTTTAATTATTTACTAAATTAATGTTTTCTTCCAGAATAGTATAACATATATAATTATTTATACAAATTAATTGCCTTAGTTAACTACTCAGCAATATCTGTTTTAACATTTTTTTTACAGAATAATTAACTTTGGTACACAGTTACTTTAAATTTGAAAATTATTTAAAGTAAAAAAATTATGATCATGGATAAGCACTTGATATTTTACAATAAGTTTAAAATTTTAATCTACAACTATTATAATAGCTCTAATTAAGTTCCCACTATTTCTTTATCTTTTTATAAAAATTTAAAAAATATTTATTACATAAACATAAATAAATAATTATACATTAATTTATTCATATTTTTAATTAAATAAAATATGAATTGATCATGGAAGTTAGTGCATGCCAAGTCATTAGAAATTATTGAAGACTTTAGATATTTTTATTTCTTCAAATGTAGTAAAAATATAATTTATATTTTCATTTCTTATTTTGTTTTTAGAAATAAGCAATAATAAGATTGGAAATTCCAATAACTACGTACTTACTAACTTTAGATAAGGACTCACTAGTTGCATTTTTTGAAGACTAAGATATTACGCTTGAGACAAAATAAAATTCATACCTTGAAGTGCTCTTTTGTATTCCGATAACATTGGCCCAATCATTATTTGTATATCCAAAAAGATTTACATCATTAATACCACTCCATGATTAAGGGTACCTTTGATATATGAAATAATTCTTTTAACTGCTTGCACATGATAGATATATGGCTCTTCCACGAACCTACTCCATAATCTTACTCCAAACACTATATCTGGCTTGGTATATCTCAAAATTCCGATCAAACTCTTGTAAAACGTTGAATCTATACTTTTACCTTTATCTTGTCAATTTCAGTTTTACTTAAATAGAAGTGGAAACTAACTTTGAATTTTCCAAGTATTGATGGGTTCGATACTTGAAAGAACATTCATGGGAATAGCAGTTTTATGATGCTTGAAAAAGGTAAAAGCATTCATGTCATCGAAGTTGGGTTTTTCCCCATTTCTGTTGCCTAGTATTCTTCCTTTGTTTGAGTATTGTAGTTCTATGATGCTTGAGATTTAGGGATTAGTATTCAATTCATCTCAAACGTAGTATTTTGTTTTGTACATCGTGTGCATGCACAGGGTAAAAGAATATCAGCAGTGCTTATCCAAAACTTTCCAGGTTTGCAGTGAGATTCAAAGAGAGGCTCTTACGGTTGGCAATTTCCAAGAGACGATTGGGTGAAGGTTAATACGGACGGGTGAGTTTTGACTAATGGAATGGCAGGATGTGGGGCGCTTATCAGAGATGCTTCGCGCTGGTGCGTTGCTAGCTTTATGAGAAATCTGAGTCGTTGTACCGTAACCTAGGCTATTCTGTCATGCCAAACGTCATAATAAAATTACTAATAAACTTTTACTCAATTATTTAAATTTTTACATTGAAATAGTTCTAGTCTCTTTTTTCAAGCGGGCAAATATTCCATCCTTGGTACTATATTTTCTTCAAAATAATAAAAAACAGAGAATAAAAATCAAGGACAATAGAGAAGAAAAATTGAAGTTCAAACTAATTTTCATGAAAAAAGAGCATGTTAAATATTATAATAAAATTATTAGTAAATTTTTATTTAATAGTTTAAACTTTGAGAATAAATAGTTTTTGAGATAGGAAGACTTGTCTTGCTCGGAACAAAGGACTTTGAAAGGTGATTGTTGAGGCTGATTCTCACACTCCGGTTCAGCTGAAACTGTGGAAGGAAGCACTCTTGCCATCGTCTTCACCTTGTTGGTCGGGAGCTGCTTGAGCATGATTGAAACATTAAACTGGTCCATTCGTACCTGGAAGCTAATAGATGTGCAGAGAGATTGGTTGCTTTGGTGCACAACCTGAGTATTGAAGAATATTATTTTTTCATATCTTCCTGATGATTGTGGAGAAACTCTTCTTGAAGAGATGAGAGGAGTCTTTATTCCTCGAAGCATTGTTGCTTAGCCTTGGCTTTGATCTCCGTCGCTCACGGAAAATGAAAAAAACTAATACATTTTTTTTTTGGTTACGTAAATCTTCTTTAATATATAAATAAGATTTAGTCATGTAAATAACAATATAAAAGAAAAAGAGGGGCTCAAAAAGCGAAGAAAGACAGAGAGAAGTGGTTTCTCGCATTTCCAGCAAGGGAACGAATTTTGCGACTCGGAGTGCAGCAAAGGAGATGACCGTTTAGGTTTTAGTGCAACAGAATTTTATTTTCCCAAATATTTCCTGTTTTGGCCACTCCTTTGCCATTGGTATGCCTTCATTTAAGTAGACAGGTTTTAACATAATACCCGTAAAACAAGCTATGGCCTGTGAGCCAATTCATTTAGTCTATTTATTAGACAGGTTTTAACATAAAAAATTGATCCACTTAAAAATGGACTAACCTGTTTCGTCGTAGGCCAAATGAACATAGACGAGCGAATCACAGGCCTGCTGGCCTGTTAAAAAGAGAGAGAGATACCCAGATGAGAATGCCCATTTTCTTTGTCTTCTCTTCTAGGTCTGGGCAAGGTCTAGACCACTGCCATGTCTTTCTTCGTTGTTTGCTATAGAGCGTGAAATTGATGCTGGAAAGGTGGAGCAAGAGAATGCCCACTATCAACTCTGTATCTTTCATATATTCACACACAAGTAATCTCAAATTGATGACCTCTCACTAATTCCTCTCATATACGAGACAATAAATCCGCCAATTATGTATGTTAAAATTAAAGAGACTTACTGTGAAGAACAGTGAATAGTGGAATTACTAGAGCTAGATAGGGACAACAAATTATGACCTTAACTTCTGAATGACGATCTTAACAGCTTCAACTGAAAGGACAGAGACAAATAGAAATTGGAGTCTCAGTTTCTTCTTGTACATTTCTATTTAGCTTTTCTGTAGTTGGTTGGGCTCAAAATTGAGCTCCTTTTTGGGAATTTGATTCAAGGATCCTGCACTTGAAACTTTAGGTACAAAGAATAAATGTGAGAAGCTGCTATAATTTTCATTCAGATATTTGGTCATGGACTCATGTCAAAATGGCGCATCTTGACTTTTGAGCAATTGGATTAGCCTAACCTTTGAACAAAACAAAGAAAGAAAATAAAGCTCTATCTTTCAATATTTTGGCTTATTTTGTTCTGGATTGGCAATGCATGAATAACATTGCCTCTTGGATAGGAATAAGACCTCATGGTTCACACTCAATGGGTCATTTACCTCACCTTCACCTTCCCTTAAACATATGCCAAAAGGGGCATCTTTATTTTATTATTCGCACACTGATCATTATGTATATAAACCAGAAACTGAGTAATAAATAAAGTTCCAGAAATTTACGATTAAGAAAACCCATCATCAATGCCATGCTCTTCTGAGAGACGAACAAGAAGCTCATGGTCATGGCATTTCCCCGCGTTGTTTCTGGTTGCTGTGGTTCTCTACCGGTGAACTTAGGGTTGCTGACGCTCGTAAGGTATGTGATTGGTAAATGTTAACAAACATTTACATAATTGTATCGTTTTTAAATAAAATTGCTTTGGGCTGCGTGGAATGATATAGGGACTGCTTAGAGCGACAGTCAGATCGGACGGAGGGCTTAATTTATCTTTGAGTTGATAGTTATACACTCATCATAGATAATCACCATTTAGCCCTATACTGACCCATTACATTTCCATTTGATCCCTTATTAACAAATATCCACTTCATATTATCGAACTAACATTCAACTCGTTTTTATTAAGCCGAAATACTCTAATTAATTAAACCTAATAATTCTAACATATAATCCTCAAGTCTCAACTAAAATATTTTTCATCTATTATAGTTTGTCTTTGATCTTTCAAGAATTTGAAGGATATTTACGTTTGTTACTTGCAGAGTTTCACCCATTACTGGGATATAGCACTTAGATACCCATTCATTCGGAAGGCCATGGCTATGATTAAAGTATACGGGGAGACCTCATGTGGAGAAGAATGGAGATGTGAGTGCGGATTTGGAAGGAAGACCAGCTTCCCACTACTATGATCCTAAGTCATCATTCTTTACAACTGGGATTAAGTTTGGAAGTTATGTTTATTTTGGTTCTCTTTGCTATCCCTTCATAATACGCCTTGATGTGAACCAATATCCTGTATGCCCTCCACATAACATCCACAACAAAGAAAAACCAGCTACCTTAAGGCCTCGTTTGCTTGGTGGCGACGGAAGGAATGGGAATGGGAATTGAGAATGGAATGGAATGGAATGCTGTTATTAAAATTACGTTTGGTACGACATGGAATGGAATGAAATCTTCATTACTTTCATATGTTTGGTATGTCATAAATAATGCAGGAATGGAATGGAAAGTTGATAAAAAGACAAAAATACCCTTAAAGAATAAAATTATTTTAATCTTAAAATGATATAAATAAAAAAATTATTAATATAAAATTTTTATTAAAAATATTAAAATATATTAAAAATAATTTAAATATTATTTATTTTATTTTATTTTATTTTATTTTAATCTTACTTTTTTATTTTAGAATAATAAAGAATAAAATTATTAAAATAAAATTATTTTAATCTTAAAATGATATAAATAAAAAAATTATTAATATACAATTTTTATTAAAAATATTAAAAATAATTAAAATATTATTTTATTTATTTTATTTTATTTTAATCTTACTTTTTTATTTTAGAAAGGTAAAGAATAAAATTATTAAAATAGTATTATTTTAATCTTAAAATGATATAAATAAAAAAATTATTAATATAACTTTTTTATTAAAAATAATTTAAATATTATTTATTTTATTTTATTTTATTTTAATCTTACTTTTTTATTTTAGAAGAGTAAAGAATAAAATTATTAAAATAATATTATTTTAATCTTAAAATGATATAAATAAAAAAATTATTAATATAAATTTTTTATTAAAAATATTAAAAATATTATTTATTTTATTTATTTTATTTTATTTTAATCTTACTTTTTTATTTTAAAAGGGTATTTTAGACTTTTTTAATCTCATTCCATTCCATTCCCTCCTTTTCCATCCATTTTCAAAGGTAGTGTGCATTCCATCATTCAAGGTAATGTGCATTCCATGGAGACAACATTCCACCAACCAAACACCATATCTGATGGAATGGGAATGCTGATTCCCATTCCATCACTCTAAATCCAGCAACCAAACGGGACCTTAGTGATATATTAAGGAGATCCCAGACAGAAAATTTAAGTTATAATGATGAATAAACCTATGAGTTAATGTGTATCTATATAGATAACTGATCAACCAAAATATATTTCATGCAAAGATCGATATCTTAGAAGATCCATTGCCATTTGGCTCAATTACAATAAGTGCTGACTTGACATGAATTTATACTTACCATGCCTTCTAAGTAGACCTATTCATGAGCCAAGTATATACCTAATACTGTTTGGCTATAAAATATTATAATAAAACTATTTATGAGTCTTCACTCAACAGTTTAAACTTTTAAGTTGAAATAGTTTTTGACACAGTATCAAAGTCTTTATGATCAAAAGTTTAATCTTTGTCGATTCTCATTATCTTAAATAAAAAATATAATAAGCTTTAAAATAAAGTATAGTCGACCTATGATGTCTACACTTCAAATGCAAATAGTTCTCCTATCAAGGAGCGTGTTAGATATAATAATAAAACAATTTATGAATTTTTTTTTTAACAAAGTAGAAATGATTATTGACTGGCGACCCTAAAAAAATAAGACAATGGGCCATGACCCAATTTCAAAATGTGTTAGGGTTCGTGACATCCAAGGCTAAACAGTACCGAGTAGCTGTGAGTTTTTGAGTACGCCTGATTGGGGATTCAATGCAAACCTAGCCTCCATTGGCCTCTATATAGATATATCCAGATATTAGGAAGATTTTGAGCCGTTATATGTCTCAAATTGAATAATCATTGATATATTAACTAAAGTAGTGACAATTAGTACTTTGGGGGTCCAAATATAAAAGCACATCAGTCAGAGTAGTCTTACTTTGAAAATGACCCATATTGCTATATTAACATCGTTTTCGCTCTTCTATTTGTTTTTCCGGATACTGTGCATCATTTTGTTAGGCAACATTGCTTGGACCAGTAACGGCCCAGTCAAAGTGGTGAGAACATTGTTAACATGGCGTTTTCTATGTGGTCATTTATAGTTCAAACGCCGAATCTTCGTCACAAATGATCAGGATGAATCAAGCATCTTTGCATGTTATGCATTCCCCCTTACTTTTTCGTTACCCTTAGTTTATCATTATCTTCAAAGCTTTACTGTTTATAAACAATTGGTCTAAGAGGGTAGAGCAGCGAAATAAACCAGACACCACTGCAATTATTAAAAAAAAAGAAATTGCATGTGACCAACACTCACTACTAGCAAGTTAAATTCTACCCACATCTCGTACGTCACAGTGGTAAGCGACTTTCGACTTTATAAGGAAATCAAAGATTCAAATTTTAAGAAACGTTATCATGAAGAAGATTCAAAACTATTACTGCTCTACGATATCTAAAAGATATTAGTCTCCCTGATATCCCGATTCTCATAAAATAGAAAAGAGACGCTGACTTCTTCCTCTCTCTACCGTTGGATGAAGTGGGAGAGATAAAGAAAAAGTTATAGGAGTCACGGTGAACAAATCGGTGGCTGACGGTGGTCAAAAATTGGGTCCATACCGGTGGAAGAACTCTTGGCCTTGCTCTTGGCCAGAATGGTGAACTTGTAGTTGCTGATTCTGACAAGGTATTTCTTCGATGTCTTGAACTAAAAACAAAACCAAAAAATTTAAACAGGATATTCTTAGTTGTTGAATGAAATCGAATGTAAAATTTAATTATAAATTAAACAGGATATCAATTATCTTGTGGTAATATCAACTTTTTCTTAAAAATAGTGTCTTTCGTAAATTATATAGGATAATAGATTAATAAGAAATTTATTATTATTTTTTTAATAGCAAAGTACTTATTTCATCCTTAGTTGTTGTTGAATCCTTAATTCATCCTTAGTCTCTTCAGATCCGCATTTCGTGGTCTTTTGTGAGATACTTTTTGGCTTTAACTAGTCATTTGCTTACATGCATTTAACTTATTTCACGATGTCCTAATTTTGCAGGAGGAGGTGCAAAAAATTTTACATACAGGGCCATAAGAAAAGATATCATACAAAAATTTATTGATGACTTGCCCGGCAATCTGGCCCTTGAAACTTAGTTTTACTAAAGAGAAAGTCATCTGAATTTCTAGTAGAAGCATATATTTAATTACAATGAAACTAATAAGTTGTGAACCGCCGATCCAAGATAAAAATAAATTAAACATAAAATTTAAAGCAAACCAAGCCAAGAAAGCGTACTCAAAGCCAGGCAAATAAGAACTCCTTTAGCAAGTGAAGCTTTCACTTAATTGTGAGACCACGCCGAAAAGGAGAGCGTCGTGCACACGGTACTCTTTAGTAAAAGGCGAAAGAATAGTTCGCTCTGCGCACACCGCGTGGCTGCGTAATTGCTACCGTGAGGAACGTCAGTTTTTATAATAGCTCTCATTCCCGTAACCATCGGTAACTCTTCAATGTGAGGCTCGTAAAACGAAAAAGAGAGCCAAACCAGTGCACAAACACAATCCTTACCTGCACGTCCCATTGGTACGTTTGGCCCTACACTCTCACCAAATTGATCTTTTAGCATCTTCGGCATCTGGCTAATAGCATTGATGATCCACCCTTGCCCGCACGTCCCAGAATTGGATTGATGAACAATGCCTTAGGTAATCTCAAAGATATCAGGAAAAAAGATGGTACGTGTTAAAGAAAGAAAATAGAAATATATTCCCCGTCTTTCTTTTTATTGAATACAACTGAAAATAATTGTTTAAAATAATATTTGAAATTTTAAGTTATTTTAAAATTTAAAAAATTATATACCACTTCACTCACAGCTACAAACACATACAAATAATGTTTAAATCCTTCAACTCAAAACTCCCAGATGAAATTCAGCTCAATAAAGACCTACAAAGGAGGGTAAGTACTCAATGAAACTTTGGCGCCAACAAAGATTCTGATGCGTAAATCAATATATAGTTTTAATGGTGGAAAGCATAGCTTAGTGAGAGTCTTGGGAGATCCCAGAAAGGAAGACCAACCAATTTATAGGCGGACTATGGGAATCAGAATAGTTTATGCAGCCAAAGGTGCCAAGTGTTCACCCTGAATTGGCTTAGCAATGATTCACAGCATTTTCGTATCTAAATTGTTCTATTATATGTGGATTTCAAGCCCTGTTTTTGTTTTTGTTTTTGTTTTGTTTTTGAACAAGTGATTTCAAGCCTTGTTCACTGGTGGCCATTATTCGGTTTTCTCTCCATTATGGTTGCGCCTACAACTGAAAATGATAACCCGCCCAATGTAGGTTAGGATTGAGCGGTTTGGTCGATTATGGGTTAAGTGGAAAGGGTAGGGCCTATGATTCGGTCAGTCCATTCACTTAAGGCCCATGATATGATTACCCCGCTATTTATTTTTGAATCTATCTTCAAAAGTCTTATGTAATAGTTAGCCTAAGTATCATTTAAAAAATAAAAACTAAATAGTGATATAATTTTAAAATATAAGAGAATTCTGTATATTATTTTTAAAACAAAAATAAATACATTTTTATTTAACTTAAATTTAGGAAAAATCAAACTATTTTATTTATTAAATTAAGTATGCAATGGGAAACTTGGATAGGAATCACAACCATTTAGATTTTCTATCCACTCCCTCAGAAAGTCTGAATAGAAGGATGCATCATGTTCATCTGCAAAATTGTAGTTCTTACAACTTCGTCTTTGAATCTTTTCCCAAGTCCCAAGTATCTTAACATGAATAAGAAACCATGTTCTCCCCATTAACGTCATATATCATATCCCCATGTTTCTTGTCATTAACATCATATTCACATATTTTAATTGAATATTAAGCTTCTTTTTTATTTTTTAAAATATTTTTTGTTTTTAAATTTTATTTTCGTTTCTTAAAGTTCATTTTTATTTAAAAAAATTTATTATTTAGAAAATACATTTTTTTATCATCTTTATTTTCAAATCAAATTGACATAAATAACTATAAATATTGCTTAAATTTTGAGTGTGACTTTCAAAAATTGTGTATACAGGATTATTTTAAAATTTAAAAAATGCTACCAATAATTTTTTGATAACATGTTTTAAATATTTTTCATTTTCAGTCTATTTCAAAATGTATTTTTTAAAATTCTTTTAAATCATACCAAATACATTTTTAGTTATATTTTCTATTTCATAACTATGTTTTTTTTTATATTTGACTTAATTAATAAATTAATCCTCGAATTTACATGATACCTTAACGTTCACGTTAAATAATCATTGTATTGGGATGCTTATCCCAGTGTTGATCAAATTTTCTTATATTTTCGGCACCAACATTATCTTTATCAGAAAATAAAAGCAATGAACACGTGAAATAAAAGTAAAAGAGTTAGTGTTCGATAATTTAACACACAATATATTATGACTAGACCAGCATGGTCATTTTGCTGTTACATGGTGGCTGGAGCATCAAATTTATAGAACAACGATAAGACGGCGAAGTATTATTAGCAAATCTACTTTGTTAATTAATAAAAGAGTAAATATATAATTTAGTTTTCTAACTTACTAAACTCCTACACTTTTATTCTTGAATTTGTATTACTAAATAATTCAGTCTTTGAATTAATTAAATATTAAATAATTTAATTTTTTTTATAATCTCCATCTTAACTTAAAAACATGCTGATATAGTCTATTAAATGTAAACTAGTTATTTTATATCAACAAATTGACTCACTCAAGTTTTTATTTAAAAATTAACCAAAGCTACATTTTGGAAGGAAAAAAAAACCTTTTTTTCATCGTTATCATGTTTGGCCAATACTCAAAACTGCTTTTAAATGCTAGTAGCAATAATTTTTCTACTGAAGTAGAAAAACGATAATGTGTATTGTCTCCACTTAAGCAGGAATAAAATCAAAATTAATTTTATTATAGACAAAAGTACCCTCTCTTAAAATAAAATATTACAAACTTTTTTAACGTTATCTTTTTCAAAAAATCTTCTCATTCCCTCTTTCCCTCTCCCTCTTCATGGCCACCATTATCATTTATGTCATTGTAAGATATAATTTTGCTAAATTTATTATTGAAACTCATTGTTTTTCCTTTGCAATAATATATATATATATATATATATATATATATATATATATATATATAATAAACATGTTTTTGGGTAAATAAAAAAAAATTAATATATTACAAAACAAATAAGGAAAAATTGATATTAGTTACATAATAGTTTTTAAGCATTTCTACTTTAAATTAATTACTCATTTTCTTTGCTTTTGGATTGACTAATAAAGTCACATTGGAAGTTCCTGTTAGTTTCTTTGAAGGTGAACTGTGATGATACTTTCCGTGAAGTTTGTGTGGCCTAGTGCCCTGGGAATAACTTTAACCTAGACCAAGACAATTATCAGTGGACTTTGAATGTTTTCGTTTTGATTTTAAAAGCGATATAACAGCAGCATAATTGAATTATTATTGCTTTTTTATGAGCCTATCAGACAACTGAAAATCAACAAATTATGAATTACCGGCTTCTTCATTTGGGCTTTGATTTGTGTCATAAAAACATAAATGAATTATCATTTAACCCTTAAAATTATTTAGTGAAAAACATTTAAAGAACCATTGAACAGGTCAACATAGGTAAAAATTAATAATTGAGATATGAAACACGACTTCTATCTCATTACCCATGACACGCATTGAATAATTGAGTGATTAAGAACTTCTAAGAAACAAATAAGTGCTTCTCACAAAGTCAAATTTTTGTGCCCATCTCACAGTTAATCATTGACTCATTAGTCATTATGTATTAATTACTTAGAGGACAAATTTGGGACCACTCTGTGTATGAATGTGGAATAATAACTCATTTTCTTGTCTTTTGAGTTGACGAACAAAGTCACATTGGAAGTTCCTGTTAGTTCCTTTGAAATTGAATTACGATGATCGTTTCCATGAAGAGCAAAAACTTTATTAAAAGAAACTAAGAAGCAAATATAGAAGCCACACACTCACGTGATGAATCCAACCAAAGAGTCATATGGGTAATATCTCTACCCAATTATGCTAGACTATGAGTAACAATGTTTCAACTTGTACAAATCCAAGAAAAGATGGTGTAGCGGAATTCTTTCTTTCTTCTTATGAGTTTTCTCATACTTTTTAAATATAGAAGTAATCTTGTTCAAATATTAAAGTTGCATCTCTTTACAAAATTTTTTAAAAAAATTTAAATCCTTGATATTACAAAAATAACTTAATTACTAAATTCAAATCTGTTTATTACTTAAAAAGTTTGCAACACGTTTTACTAAAGCCTCGCAAAAGCTTGAATTAAAAAAATGTTTACATATTATATTTTTCTCATAAACAATTTAATCTATGTGGTAGCTAGAACTGAATGTTGAAAATTGAAGTTCTCATTTTAGATATGTCCACACGTAGGAAAATTAAATGGTTTCACACATGAGCCACAGAATAACGGTAGCTTTAGCTATATCTAATAGATGTGAAATCAGACGCTCCATGTGCTGATTTAATATATCAAAAATGGTAGGGTGCTACTGCCTTATATCATTAAAGACAAGTACGAACATATTGCTGTAACTGAAATTTTTTACAAACTATTCAAAGTTAAAGAGGTATTAAGACCTGTTATACTACTATCAAATGTTGTAGAAATGAAAACAAAGGAATAGAATCACGTTGAAGTTGAACATTTTCCCTCACACTTCATGTGCAATCCCTCTCGTTTTGCTAATTCCCATATTCCTCTCTTAGCTCATGATCATAGTCAATATAAAATCATGAACTTTGACAAATATATTATATCATTAAAGACAAGTACGAAGATATTGCTGTAACTGAAAATTTTCACGTGGTGATAACTAGAAAGCTGGCTGGCTATCACTTTGGTGCAAGCTAGCTTTTCAAAAGTTGTAATTATTGATAACTTAGTGCTTCTTACTGTTTAGTAGACACTGACTGACCAAGAACTTGGAAAAAAAGACATCGGACTTCTGATATTGCATTAATGAAAAGCATTCAATTCCTGCATGAGCACCCCAGCTAACATGCTCAGTAACCAGGACGATCGGACCAAGACCATTCATAATTGACTCTGAACTTGATGTTCCAATTTTTAAAGACTAAATTAAAAGGGTTGAATATTAAAAATTCAAATTAAGAAATGGTGTATATTTCTGAGATTAAAATAGTGATTCACTAAATATGTTTTCTTGACATTTATATTTTGCCATGTAAGTTATTTTTGAAACAAGAAGGAAGAAACCAAGTGTAATTTAACCAAACTTCAGAGAAAATTTTCATAAAGACTATTAATAATATATTTTGAGTTATTGTTCAGAATTCTCTAATTACTACAAGTGGTTCTAAGATACATGTATTCTATGATAAAGTAATAAATCAATAAAAATTTATTAATAACTTAAAACATTCACTTTGCTGAATTTTTATTAGCTTCTTCATCATTTTTCTATACAAATAATTTTCATGATTTTCTAGATTGACTCAGAAATACTTAACCAAGACGAATACCATTATCAATGGACTTTGAATTTTTGTTCGAATTTTGAAAGTCATAAAGCAAAACTGAATTAGTACTATCTTTCTATGAGCAAAGACTTGCTGGAAACGGCAGTAGAACTCACTTCAACCATTAATTTCCGTGCCCCATGTCACAAGTTTATGATAATTGAACACATGGTTTGATATCATGTATGAACTGTAGTGTAAATTTGCATTACGAATTGTAATAAATATGAAATAATGTTAAAAATTTACTAATTCAACTTATTAATTATTGGCATATTTAATATGTGAAATTCACTTATAGGAAGAAACAGTTGTAGTACTCCGAACGAAATTAATTCTACATCTACAAGATGTAAAAATATTCGCGCTAACAAAATTGTGAAATGACAAGACTGTTGGCAAAGATGTAATAATCAATCTCAAAAACAATGGAAAGAAAATCTTATGAAAGCTAATTTTGAATTTTTTTTATTTGGATTTTAAAGCAATATAAAGTAATAAAAAAATATTGTTAATCATGGTTGCTTTTATCAAGGAAAGTCTAACACAAACAGTTTATCGTTTACGTTATTAATTGTGCTAAAAGATTATGATTTATCAACTTTTACCTGACTAATTTGGAGACACATTTTATTCTTAGTCACAATAATCCTATAACTTAATAAGTAGTCTAATATTTTTCAATTTTAAAATTATGCCCTTCTCACACATTAATCATCGTTGGGGACCACTCCATGAATGTAAAATAAATTATTTCTTATCCATAAATTTGTAAATTAATGGTAAATAATATGCACAAATCAGATATTCGTTTAAGTGCAAGCATATACTGTCGTTGTCAAGTAATAAAAATAAAATCTCCATAGGTGAGTATAGAGTATCGATCCCTTGGCGATTGATATTATTAAATACAATACTTATACTAATGCTTATGCTAATTGAGTGGTTCAAATTATCTTAATTAAGAATAAAATAAAACTGAAATTAGAGAAAGCAAAAGTGATTTAATATTTAGTTCATTGATGGGATTCTAGGGATTATGATTTCACTATAATTAATCCTCCTTGGATTATCTATCTCTTTAATCATAAAATTATAATCCTAATTGCAAGTCGAAATATCCTAAATTATCCACTAACCTTTCTCGAGATCTAATAGAAACACTTTTTGAATGCTAGTCCATTATATTTTCATGTGAATTAAAACAAACAGAAATTCATTAAGTTATATGGCTCTCAATTAAGATGGTATAGACCAAGTAAGTGTATATCTACCTTTGCATATAATCCATGGTTAACTACACAATAAAATAGACATATAAATCTTGTCTCGGTCTCATTATGATTAATAAATAATCTAATTGATGATCATACAATTGGAAGCATTATACACAATATAAAAACTCAAATTTAGAAAAATAATCTATTGATTAAATTGAATAGAAAATATAATGTTTTATAATTAGGCTACATCGTAGTATTAGAAAATAAACTAGTTCACAATGAAAAACATAAGAAGAAGAAGAAGATAGCTTAGATGAAGGTGGAGTTGAAACCACCACCCAAAGAGAGCCTAAGCCCTTCTCCTTCTCCTTTAAATTTGTAGTCCAAGGGACTGTTTAAAGATGAAATATATATTTGATACATTTTCAAACTTTATTTTTAAAAGGTCTTTTAATCCAACTCAAACTCTATCTTTAAAAATATTTTTGTCAATGCGGCATCACGACACCAAAAACCTAGAGCCACAATATTAGATCACAAAACTCAAAACATGAAACTGTATATCTTTTTTCTTAATTTTCTACAACCTCTTGAATCATCTCAATCGAAACTCAAATAAATATGTTATGTGTAGATTAGTGAATCAATGTTGAAACTGTCCAAAATCTGCAATTCTTGCTCTCTCTTTTTTTCTCTAAATTCCACTCAAATCTTCATCTTTTCTCTACCTATAAAATAAACAAACGATCGTACATGAAATTGAAAATAAAATACATAAAGATCAATAGAAATCTAAGCCAAAAGTATTTAAATTATAAGTATAGAATCCACTCATTAGTAAACAAGCTTAAGTTGAGGGACTACTACATTGTCAAGAGTTTAAGTCTGCAAAAAAAAAAAACACTTGTGTAGATAAAGAATCTCCATACCTAAAACAAGATTTTTCCTGTACTCAGAGTAAAAATACTCATACAAACAAAAAATCGTTTCATGCTTGGGTTGAGGAGCTAAGTCACATTTTGTTCATAAGGTTAGTGTAGCTCAATCCCACTAGACCCATTCGAAAAGAATTTTACATTGACGAAGACTCCTCGATCAACATTCAGTTTCTGTTAAGATTAAAGCACAAAGCAAAACTTAAATAATCACTATCTTTTGGTAATGGATAATTGAATTTAGAAGGCATATTGGAAAAACTTATCTACAATAAAAGATAATACAATTAATGCAAAAACTTATGCGTATTTTTTAATGTATTATTTCATATATGATGCAAAAAAAATGTCTTCACATTACTTTTTTGAAGAGAAAATCTTTAATTTGGATAAAATTTGGTGTATTAAATTAAGTCAAGTAAGTAATTAACGACCAATTAAGCTCTCAATTTAAGCCAAATAACCAAATATGTTTTTTTTGGTACAAGGAAGGAGCCAAAGGGCTGAACAAAAACAGTGCGAGGAGTACTAGCTCCCCTCATATCATCGAGCAAAAGCCTACCTAGGCTTCTAGGGGGCGTCTCCAGAACATGAAGTCCAAGCGTATACTTATGGGTTTCTGAACCAAGCCAGTCTGCATTCTTATTCTCCTTTCTTAAACAATGTTGGATACACGCTTTCCATTCCCTACTCAAGAGCCTTTTGATCTGGAACACCAGGCTCACTCCAAGGGAATTGCAATTATAGTGTTTCAAGCATAGTTAAATAAATTCCTTTGAATCTGATTCAATGACCACATCTCTGAATCCTCTCTCCCTAGCTAATTCAAGTGCCATTGAGATTCCCCAAAGTTTAGCACATATGACGCTACAGAAACCAATTCTTTTGGCGAACCCCAGAATCCACTCTCCCACAACAATCTTAAACACCCCTCCTGCACTTGCTGAGCCCGAATGATGAACCGATCGTCACTTGCTGTGTCAATGGTGGGGATCAGGTGATTTCATACCTTAATTTTTTCCTTCCTTGAAGGGTATCATTTGCCTTCATCCTTTCTAAACAGTCTTTCGCTTGCGAAAGACATTGGAAAAAGAGATCACTCGATGGATGTTCTTCAAGCTAGAAGATCGTTTCGTACCTTCTAATCTAGACATTCAATATGGTTATGCCAAATAGGACATCCCAGGGTAAGCTAGAACAAACATCGTTCCCTAGATTTTGAGATAGATTAAGGGTCAGCCACCGTATCATGTCCCCAAATAAGAATTTAGCCTAATGTCTCAGATGGACTAATCTCATCTACAAGTTTTTTGTTCTCTCACAGTCCCTTAAACAATGCAGAGCTGATTCTTGATGGCCTTTGCAGATTTGGCATAAACTAGAATCATCAAGATGGCGATCAACTCGAAGTTTATTGGTAAGAATGCTGTTATTGCCTGCTAACCAAAGGAAGGTTCGAATCTTCTATGGTCATGGCCATCCCCAAATTTTCTTCCACACTGCATAAGTATTGTTGTGACACCCCATCCTGCTAGTAGATGTTGACCTTACCAAGAAGGAGCCATTTTAACTGTACTTTCAAACTAGTTGATCCTCTCCTCTTTCGTCAACTAGAGTTAATGTTCCAGCTAGAGTAATCCTTGCCCTTTCCACAAGATGACTTTGAGATTAACCCATTTCCAATTCCCGTGTTTTGTGACCATATAAATGACTTTACAGTGCCTTGATTCCTCTTGTATAGGTTTAACAACATTTTCAGCGATTGGCCCAATCCCTGGGAGCCAGTTATTCTTCCAAAAATTGACAGATCTTCCATTACCCACATTCCAAGCTAGGTTGCTCTCAACTCCCTTCCAAACCTTCATAATTCCCCTCCACAAATTCGATGAATCCATTTTCTTATTCTGGATAATTGGAATAAGGATGTCAAAACATTTGTATTTGGCTCTCAGGGTTCTAACCCATAAGTCCTTTGGCTTTTGGATCATCCCCCATACTACCTTCATCAGGAATGCCTCATTCATCTCTCTTAATCTTCTTATCCCCAGTCCTCCCAGCTCTTTAGGTTCACACACCTTGTACCATTTAACTAAATGCATTCTCTTAGAACCTTCCTGCTCTCCCCAGATAAAACAATGGCTAGCTTTCTCAAGCTCATCACATAAACCTAAAGGGAGGAGAGATGTTTGCATTGAATAGTAAGGAAAATTATTTAACACACTACTAGTTAGTGTGATTCTGCCAGCCAAAGAGAGGACTTTCACTTTCCATCCACTCATTCTTCTTTTCACTTTCTCAGATATATAGTTGAACGTTCTTCTAGTAACCCTTTTGTGAAGGAGAGGCATGCCAAGATACTTGCCTAGGTCACTGGTAAGTTTAAACCCCATCTCCTTACTAAATTGTTCAGCTCTAGAATGGTGAATATTAGTTGAGAAAAGAAACATAGTCTTCTTGTCATTAACCAACTGTCCATAACTATTACAAAAAGTGGATAACACCAATTTGATGACTCTGCACTGCTCTAAGCTTGCTTAAGCAAACAAGATAAGGTTGTCTACTAAAAAAGGTGAGATAGAGGCGGACCATTCCTACTTAATTGAATTGGCTTCCATAATTTATTGTTGATTGCCTAATCTATACATTAAGATAGACTTTCAATACATAACACAAATAGGTATGGAGATAATGGTCCCCTTGTCTTGATCCTCTAGATATCTCAAAATATTTTGTAGGCTCCCCATTCCATAAGATGCTCATTGTCCCTGTCCCCACATAACTTATCATGATTTTCATGAAGTGTTCCTTTAAGCCAATTTCTTTAAGAGTGTCTTCCAGAAATTCCCATCTAATCCTATCATAGGATTTTTAAAATCTTTTTTGATTGCCATCGCTTCTTTTTTGCCTTTTCTCCTTCTCAATGAGTGCATGACCTCTTGAGCAATGATTACATTGTCTAAAATATGTCTCCTAGGGATGAAGCTACTTTAACAAGGACCCACCCACGTGTTCATGAAGGCTTTCAATCTATTGGCGATTGTTTTAGTAAGAATCTTTAGGACGACATTGCTCAAGGAAATATGTCTGAATTCTGTTATGCATTTAGGGTTGTCTACTTTAGGGATAAGGATTAGCAGTGATTGATTAATGTTTCTGACCAGCTGGGGATTTTCATAGATATCTTGTACTAGCTTGCATATGGAAGATCCCACCACATCGCATTTACTTTGAATAAAAACTGCATGAAGTCCATCTAGGCCTGGAGCTTTGAATCCATTCATGCTGAAGGCCACATATTTAATCTCTTCAGGGGAAAATAGTTTCTGCAATTCTGTTAACTCCTCATTACTAATCTTCAGAAAGTATCCTTCAAAAGGTAGTGACTAGTAAGGAGCTTCATCCTGCTTATATAGTCTTTTGAAAAAAATCCTTAGCCATCTTCTTGATTGTATTAGCATTATTTTCCTAGATTCCATCATTATTTTTCAACGCTATAATCTTATTTTTTCTCCTTCTAGCCATGGTAGAGAGGTGGAAGAATTTTGTATTTCTATCTCCTAGCTTTAGCCAATTACATCTAACTTTTGGAACCATATAACCTCCTCCTTGATTAGAATATTCTCATATTCCCTCCATAAATTTTTTTAAGTGAAATAGATAGGAGTTCTCCTATCTATGTAATGCTCTATCTATGCCCGAGAGCCTTCTAATTAATTACTGTTTCTGCTTGAAGACATTGCCAAACACATTTTGATTCCACCTGGTGATATTCATTTTGAACTTTGCCACTGCTTCATTCCAATGCTGCTCCTCACCCCATGCAGTATTAACAACTTCCTTAAAGGTGTTGTCAATTAACCATGCAGCTTGGAACTTGAAAGCTTTGGAATTATGGGTTTCCTTGTTCTTCTACCAAAGATTAATATAGATAGGTTGGTGGTAAGATTTAAGAACTGGGAGATGAAGGACAGCTGAGTCTGGGAAAGCTTCTAGCCATTCAGTGTTGTTGAAGGCTTGGTTTATTCTCTCCTTCACTGCACCTTTTTCCTAGGTAAATCTAGAACCATTAAACCCAAGGTCCAAAAGAGAATTCATAGATATAAAATTGCTGAAATCCTTCATAGAATTCCAGTTCACATACTGACTTCCTTCATTTTTTCTCCAGATTTTTATAGGTATTAAAATCCTCCATGAGAAGATATAGGAAGTTTTGGGAGCTGTTAACATTTCCCAACTCCTGCCATAGTTCTCTTCTGGTTATATGGTTTGGGCATCCATACACGGCTGTAACACAACACATTTTATTGACTACCTTCAACCTCACTTCAAAGTGAATGAATTGTCTGTGCTTTCAAATTACCCTCACATCCAGCTCATTTGTATCCCAAAGCAGCCAAATTCCCCCAGATAAACTTTCAACATCAACCTTACTGCTGCCTGCCCAACCAATCTTCTTAATGATAGAATCTGTTTTACTATCACTGATCCTTGTCTCAAAGAGAGCAATAAGACTAATCTGATGGAACAACATGAGGTCTTTTAGGATATTTGAGAAGTATCTTGTTCTCTCTCCCCTACAATTCCAGGATATAAAATTCATAAAAACCAAAAAGATGAAGATGGGCAGTGGAAGACACCTCCATCCTTAGAGTTCCTTGTGGTGTGGCCCCCATACTTTCCTGCATCGCCCCTTCATTTCTACTGGGTTCTGGATTACATTGAGTAACACTAACCATCTGAATTTCCTTGTCTGGGGACTTTGCCTTATCAAATCCCCTGGCTTCCTTTGAGTTCTCTTTCATCATCAAAACTATCAAACTTTCCCCCATATTCATGCTCAAGTACTTGTTGTTGGTGCTTGGGGGGTTAATTGAAGTTTTCCTTGGGTCATTTGCTGAGGAGTGGGCTTTAAAGGTCATGTGTTCTAGAGACAGAACTGCTAGGGCCTCCCTGTTGGTATGCCCTTTGGTTCGATCCATTTTGGCTGGGGAGATGTTAGGCTTCTTAACTTGCACTTTGAACCCAATTGTTGATGTTTTACGAAGGCTAAGCTTAGCCTGGTCCAGTGCCTCTTCATTTTATTGCCTTGTGGGCCTAAGCTCATATTCTCTTTATCGACCCATATCTTCTCTTTACCTTTCTGTTCAGTCTTTCTATTGGTCTCCTCTCTAGGTTCGAGATTCTTCTCTTTAGTAAAGCTGGCTTCCAAAACATGTAAGGCTGGAGATTCGGATGTCTCCTGTGAATCCTGGGGCAGACTTTCCAATATGCTGAATTTGGAAGGTCCTGTTCTATCCTTCGGCTGCATAGGTAGGAACAAGTTTCCTTTCTCTGCTTTGTAACTAATTTGTGTACTCTAACTCTTCTCTACTGCTCTAGGTCTGACACCTCTCCTTCTATCAGCTTTTTGGACCAGCATCCAAAGCTTGAAATTTCCTTCATCTGCGTTAGCCGGCGATTCATTGAAGACATTTTTTGGTAGAGATGAATTCGGCTCTTTCAAGGCCTCTTTTGACTACACCCTTGGATTAATGTTCTCATCCATGTATACAGGTATGTCTTCCTCTCTTAGATGATCTGCGTGCATTGGTCCTTCCTATGTCCATACTTTCCGCATCCATAACAGATGAAATGCAGACCTTCGTATTATATATTGAATATCCTTTTCCTCAGTTTGAATTTTGCCACAAGCTTTTTCCTTAGATCTATCTCCACAAAAATTCATGCGAACTTCCCTCTTTCAACCCTTAGATCCTCCCTAGCATCTGAATTCATTTTTCTTAAGGTATGATTGTCAATCTTCAGCGTTTTCCCTACTCTATCCCCCAGCCTCTAAAGGAAATGTGTATTGTAGTACTCAATAGGGAGCCATGGAACCCTTATCCAAACAACCACACTTTTGAAATTATCCTCTAGTGATCTAAACTCATGTCTTCATATCTACACTATCAGGTAGTGGTATGCGATCATCCAAGGCCTTTCATGTAGCATGAAATTGTAGTCCTCAGAATTAGAGAAGTTAGCAAGGTAGAATTCATTGCCAATATCAATGAGGTTGAGTGATCCAGAAGGATGCCATAGCTTAAACAATCTATCTTTTAGATACCTGTAGCCAATTATTCTGCTTATAATTTTAATTATTAAGGATCTTCTCCACTTTTTGTAATATTCCCTCCTTTCTTTAGTAGAGATTTCCACAACTGGATAAGCATAAGTTTTTTGCATCTCTCCCTCTTCCATAAGTTCCACGTCAGAATCATCCTCTGTGAAGTAATTCTCTGAATCTGATTCTACATCCTCACCATTATTTGCAACATCATTATATCCCATGAGTCTATCTCTATATGAGACACTCGCATTCTTCCCCTAAACCTTGGGCATTTCCTTACTAAAAGAATCCTTACTCTCAGCAGGGTTGGTCACTACCATTAGGGTGGGACATACCCTGATGTTGTTCAGACTAAGGCTACTAGTGGGATTTTGTCCTTCTTTAATAGAGGCCTCAGTATTAGTCTTCCCTTGGGGCTCCCCCATGACTGCATCTGACTTCACCACATCCCTTGAGTTGGCTTTCATTTTCTTGTTACTTCTTTTCAAATTGTCCTCTACCTCTTTAAAAACCTCTGACTCCCCTATCTCATGGGGTGGCAACGGCCCCGTTGGACCAGGAGGGTCGTTGGCCATTTCTAAATCGGTGGAGGTGTTCGCAGTGGGGGTGCTTGCCATGTTCAAATACAGTTCTCCTGATTCTAATTCTACTTGCTTACTTCAACTACAGTGTCTTTGATCTAGAATGACAAAGAATATTAAGAGAGTGAAGCGAAGGTTTTAATTTCTACAATGACCAAATATGTTAATAGAGTTAATGTGAAAGTATTTTGTAAGACAAGAGATTCTTTTAAAAAAATAAAATAAAAAAATAAAAGTTTAAAAATAAAATAAAAAAAGCACACGTGTATCTCTTCAAAAATAAAAGAATAATTTCCTTAAAAAAATGTTAAACAAGAAAGACAAAGAATTAAAGTGACCAGGATGTGAAAATATTAATAAAATCATTTTAGAAGTATAAGAAGCACAAATTCTGTAAGCCTAACTAGTGTTTGGGAATTTGGACAGTCTTAGAGTGTGGGGATAACTTTTCTTATGAATTATATCGGACCACATAGAGGGTGCAACTTACTCAACTTTTGCAAGATTGAATAATTTTTTCTTTTCATTTATTCAAAACTTGTAAAATTGTTCTTTTCTTTTAAACAGGTATGAAGCTTTAATCGACTAATTTAAGGGAATGAATAATGATTGGCTTTTTATATATATAATGACTACCCATATGTGTCATCTTTATAGACTCCATGTCTATTGTCTAAAACCAATTTTATTGAATATTCTCATACTTCCCACTTTTGAATATTCAATTATGCTCATCTCACACGTCAAAGATAAATTTATGAGACCAATCTATGAATATAAAGTAAGTCATTTTTTGCTTTTGGGTTGACGAGCCAAGTCACAATATTTTTCCACAATGTGTCACATCTCACACACTCAGTAATCAACATGAAGACCATTAATTAAATATAGAACTAATCTAATTCAGGGTATTGAGACTATCCTTAATTTCTCAAAAAAAAAAAATTTGGGTTAGACTTTGAATTTTTGTATGAATTCTAAAGCCATAAAGTATAAATAAATTATGACTATCCTTCTATACTAGAAACCTCTGAGTCAAAGTCCCTTCAATCAATGATCAACTCCGGTGCCCAATCTCCCAAATTAGTGACAATTCAAACAAATAGGGTTTTGATAAGTTAAAGTGGCAGCATCTAATTGAGATTAGACTAGGATTGTCATTATTAGCAACTCTACTTTATTAATTAACAAATTAAACTATTCTGAGTAATAATTTTGTTTTCAACATTCCTTAATCTTTTAGGGTACTTGAAGATTATTTATATACATTGACATTGACATTGACTGAAAAATAAATTGACAAAAATGCCCTTCTGATAAGTGCTTGCTCCAACGATCAAACTTGTCTCTTTATCTTGAGAAGGTAACTTATTTACCACTATATCAAATTCTTGTTGGTGTTTCCAAGCTTCCTTTTATTATGCCTTCGATTGACAGTTCTGCACCACCATTTAACGAATCAAGATTTAATGTCGCAGACAAGAATTAAAAGAAGGGTATGTTTATGCAGTTTCTCAAGTGAAAACTTTTAATAAAAATGGAGTATGGTTATACTATGGCAATAACCATATTCCATTTTTAATGAATCAAGAGTTAATTTCTATGACGATTTTTAAAACGAATGAAAAAGAAATACCAAAAGATAAAAGTTATGTTTGGCAAAAATAATTTATAAATTAACTTAAAGTTTAAAAGTTAGATAAAAGCTTATAAGCTATACGCTATTTTAAGTAGCGTATAGCTTATAAGCTTTCAACTAGTTTAAATTACTCAAATAAGTTTGTTTATCAAACACTTCTATTTTAGTCAAACACACTTATAAACTTGTCAAATAAGCTATAAGTTAGCTTATTTGTCTTGTCAAACACACTCTAATATAACAAAAAATGAAAAGGAAGCTTAATTAATTAAAATTAAAAAAATAATAACAAAGATAAGAGGTGGTTTTACAGTCATTTAGATGTAGAGTTATAGATCAATTTGTACCTTCTTATGTTTAAACCTATTTGGCCTAGCTTATTTTGAGAAAAAAAAAACCCTTGTTTCCGGAAAACAGTTTTTTTTTTCATTTTTATCCCGTTTGACCAAGACTCAAAACTACTTTAAAATTTCAGCGCAAATAGCTTTTCTACCGAGAAACACGGCCTCTATTTGATTGCCCATTACACGCATTGAATAATTGAGTGACTAAGAACTTCTAAGAAACAGACAATGCTCTATGTATGAATGTGGAATGATAACTCATTTTCTTGTCTTTTGGGTTCACAAGCAAAGTCACACAGGAAGCTACTCTTAGTTTTTTCGAAGGTGAATTGTGATGACACTTTTCATGAAGTTTGTGTGGCCCAGTGTGTAATAGCCATAAATTTAATAAAGTCTAAAGTAAAGAAAATTTTGAATAACAAAGAGAATTTTGAAAATGGATATAAGAACCGGTAAAAATAAATTTATTTATTACATGGATTAAAGAATTACAAAAGAAATATGAGAATTTACGTTTTGGCGCATAATTTTTATTTTTAAAATGATTATGTTTTGCTAAAAGTAAGTAGACTTTTAATTAAAAAAAGTATTGTATTGCTTAAAATAATTATATTGGCCTCTAATGAATTTTTATGGTATATTTAGAAATATTCTTTCTTTTATTATGTATAAAGATATTTATTTTGAGATTTATTTTATTACGATTTTTATCAAAAAAAATCGTGATTTAAGAGTTTAACTAAAGGTTTATGAAAATGGAAATTTTTAAAAAATTTTGGGATATTTTATGATAAAAACCCGAATTTATATGAATTTATATAAAAGAAAATCATATTATTAATTATTAAATAATTATTATTATTAAAAAAAAAGTTAAAAGATGAAGTTGGGAGGAGGCTACGGAGTCTACTCGATTCATCGAAGAAAAATACAGAGGAGTGAATAGGAGAGTGAATAGTACCTTCAATTTTTTTTCTCTCGATTTGGAGTGCTTATGAGCTTCTGATTTTAAAATTAAGGGTGTTACTGGATTCAGGATGAAGAATACTACGATTTTAACCGATCAATTTTTCAAATCAGCCGTTGAATCATCGTAGATCTGAAGTAGAAAATCTCGATAAAAGGTAAGTTCTGAAAATCTTACTTAGAGACCTCTAATTGAAAATCTGACTCCGTAGATGGATTTAGAAGTTAAATAAACATTAGGATATAAATTCGTTTCGGTGATTTGGTAAATTGTTTTTTTGTGGCGGTGATAGTGATTTCCGACAGTAAATAGTGCGGTGAATAGTATTTTTCGGCATAGCGTTGACCTGCATTGACCGAGCTCCTAAAGGGAAAATTTAGTAAATCTAGAGTCATTTTCAAGGTTTTTGGACATTCCGAACTCGATTTGGGGGTTTATTTTGCTGAATTTGGGTCAGAAACGAGGATATTAAGGGTGTCTTACTTTGTACCTCAAATTTGTGAGTAGATAATTCTTCCTATGGCTTATTTTTACTCTTCTTGAACTTTACATTGATAAATGAGTATGATTACATGCTATTTATATTTTTATATGTTTCTGAAATGGTTTGAAATATCTAAAATGGTTGAAATATGATATTTAGTTCAAGAAGAGTATGAATTTTAAAATAAATTTTGATACACATTGAACATGTGATATTTAAAAGTATTTCGCATTACACGGCAAAGAAATTATGTTATGCATGTGACGTTGATTTATAAAGTGATACGTTTGCCTCGGATATGGGCATGATTATATGTTTCCTCTGATTGAGAAGTTTTGACAGATGAATATACTGAGACTGAAAAGTCTGTTTTATATTGAGAATTTTATACTGGATTATATGACATATGTGCATATGGTATTTTCTGTGGAGGAATCATATTGGAAACACTGTCTGCTAACAACAGGTGATGTTAGCCCTGGTGCGCACCTTGATTGCCTCAGCTAACAGGGGAGGTGGTGCTATCCTCGTGTGAGGGCCAACACACGGGAGATTATATGTGAAGAAGAGCGGAATGCCTCCTATATATGGGTGAGATACTAGTTATATGATGGCGAGATGCTAGTTATACGAGATGTTATTTGCCTTCCCTTGTTGTGTGCTTGGGAAAGACCTATACAAAGTCCCTTCGCGTGTCCTCTTGAATGGTAGTAGGGTAAACCTCAGCGGGATGCTGAGTTTAGGCAAATCCTATACCACCAAAGTACGGAATGGGTCAAACTCTGGTATGGTGGTTCTGATATGGGATCCTCCGAATAAGTTATATGACGAATATTTGATGCATAACATTATTTGATAAATGATTTTATAGTTTTGTATATGATTTTGAATATGAATATGAATATGAATTGTTAACAGAGATGTTTTGAAATGCGGGTCCCATATAAATGTACTTCTGAATGTAACTTTTCTTTATGAGAATCTTTGAAATGAAAAGTACATCCATATATTGACCTCAAAGGTTATAGGAGGTGTTATCTGCTCACTGAGTTGTAAAACTTACTACACGATGTGGATCTATTTTTCAGATAAAGACACAGAGTTTGGTCCAACAGTCACGTGATCGACTAGGAGTCGTACTTCAATGGTGAGCCTACATTGTTTCTAGGCTCTCAGTATTTTATATTGTAATATATTTGTACTCTAGAGTTGCTCTGAACGTCACAAGCAGGATCCTTGTTTCCACATTAAATTTGATATATATAGACTTGGCATGTGTAATAACCGTAAAATCTAACAAAAGTTTCCGATTAAAGGAAATATGAGAATTTACGTTTTGGCGCGTAATTTTTATTTTGAAATGGATAAATTTTTATTTGTTTAACAACAATGATGTTTTACTAAAATTAAGTAGAATTTTAAGTAAAATAAGTATTGTATTACTTCGAATAATTATAATGGCCTCTGATGAATGTTTGTCATATTTTTAAAAATATTCTTTCTTTTATTATGTATAAAGATATTTATTTTATAATTTGTTTTATTGATATTTTTATCAAGAAAAATTATGATTTAAGCGTTCAACTAAAGGTAATTGAGAAAGTAAATTTTTAGAAATTTTTGGGATATTTTTAGATGCAAAACGGAATTTATATGAATTTCTATAAAGAAAAATCTCATTATTAATTATTTAATAATTATTATTATATTTAAAAAAAAAGAGGCAAGTTATTAAATGAAAACCGGGAACGGGTATCAGTTTGGGGGAGAGAAAAACGAAGAAGGTGCATAGTGACGCATAGTGATGAATAGTAATATCAACTTTTTCTCTATATCTGGAGTGCCTATAGGCTTCAGATCTAAAAACTGAGGGTATTTCTGAATTCAGGACGAAGAATACTTCAATTCTAACCGATCAGTTTTTCAAATCCACCGTTGAATCGCCGTAGATCTGAAGTAGAAAATCTCGGTAAAAGGTAACTTCTGAAACTCTTACTTAGAGACCTCAAATTAGAAATCTGACACCGTAGATGGGTTCAGAAGCTTGATAAACATTAGAATATGTAATTTTTTCGGTCATTTGGTAACTTTTTATGTGGCGGTGAATAGTAATTTTCGGCATGAATAGTGCGGATGAATAGTGATTTCGGCGATGAATAGTGGTGGTGAATAGTGTTTCCGGCGGTGAACAGTACCAAGCTCCCGAGTCATTTTCAAGGTTTTTGGATCCTCCGGACACGTTTTTGAAGCTTATTTGGTCAAATTCAGACTAGAAAAGTGCATTTTAGGGCTGTCCAATCTGGAGCCCAACCCTGTGAGTAGATAATTCTTCCTATGACTTGCCTATACTCTTCTTGATACTTGAATATGTATATGATTATGTTTATGAGATATTCACACTTTGATATGTTTCTGAAATGCATTAAAACGATCTGATATGCTTACATTTTGAAATACAGTTCAAGAAAAGTATAGTTTTGAAAATGGATTTATGAACTCATGGTGTATATGATTTCACACGTATTTTTCATTAAATGATAAAGTGAATATTTATACACGTGACATTGATTTATAAAGATATATGATTGCCTAGAGAAAGGGCATATATATATGTGATAAACCCTGAATGGGTAATTTGTAACAGATGAATTTTGAAATACATTGAACATGTGATTTTTACATGTATTTCGCATTACATGGCAAAGAAACATTGATTTTACAGTGATATGTTTGCCTCAGATATGGGCATGTATACATGTTTTTCCTGAATGGGAAGTTTTGACAGATGAATATATTGAGACTCAAAGTCTGTATTATACTGAAAATTTTAAACTAGATTATATGAAATATGTGCATATGATATTTTCTGTGGAGGAATCCTATTGAAAACACTGTTTGCTAACAGCAGGTGATGTTAGCCTTGGTGCGCACCTTGATTGTCTCAGCTAGCAGGGGAGGTGGTGCTAGCCTCGTGTGAGGGCCAACACACGGGAGATTGTATGTGAAGGAGAGCGGAATGCCTCCTATATATGGGCGAGATGCCAGTTATATGAGATGTTATTTGCCATCCCTTGCTGTGTGCTTGGGAAAGACCCATACAGAGTCCCTTCGCGTGTCCTCTTGAATGGTAGTAGGGCAAACCTCAGCGGGATGCTGAGTTTAGGCAAATCCTATACCAACAAAGTACGGAAGGGGTCAAACTCTGATATGGTGGTTCTGATAAGGGATCCTCCGAATATTTTATGAGAAATGTTTTGATGCATAACATATTTTGATTAATGATTTTACAGTATTGAATACGATTATGAACTTGATATGAGCATTGTTTATACAGTACCACATATGGTTTGAAAGACCTGATTATGATTTTTGAACAGAGAATATTTGAAAATGCGGGTCCCATGTGGATGTACTTCTGAAGTGTAATTTTTGATAACATAAATTTTATTATATGAGTACATCCATATGTTGACCTAAGAGGTCATAGGAGGTATTATCTGCTCACTGAGTTGTAAAACTCACTACACGTGGTTGACATATTTTTCAGATAAAGACCCAGAGTTTGGTCCTGCAGCTTCTTGATCGACTAGGTGTCGTATTTCTGTGGTGAGCCTAACTTGTTTCTTGGCTCTCAGTGTTTAAAAATGTAATTTAATTGTACTCTAGTGTTGCTCTGAACGCCGCAGGCAGGATCCCTGCTTCTGCTGTACTATGATGTATATGTACTTGATTTGTATATGGTATTTATATGGGAAAACTTATATGTATCTGTTTCCCTGATAAAGGATTAGAATATTCATGTTTATAGAAAATATATGTTCATGATATACGTGTTTCACGTGCCCTAAAATTAGGGGCGTGACAAGTTGGTATCAGAGCATTAGGTTTCCCTGTGGCTATCAGAGTAAAGGATTCTGTAGTAGGACTTTGAGTATGGGTATGTAACCGCGGACATATTTATACTCACGGTGCTGCTATAGAATTCTATAGGGTGTTACCCTCTTCTTCCTTTTGACTCTTGTAATTATATAACCGATATATACGTATTAATGCGTATGTTTTAGATGGTGTCTATTGAGAGTGGACTATCAGTTCAGCTCTTGAACCTGTTTTAATGAACAGTGAAAAAGAAAACCTCTTGGGTATAAAGAAAAAGAATTAGTTAAAAATAAGAAGATTTCATCCAAACACAATGGTAATGGTTTGTTCGGATGTTAAGGAAGTTTGAATTGGTTGTTTGATTTGCATGTGAAATAATATGAAGAATGGATAATACAATGTTGATAGTGGGTTATGATGTGACCGAGATTGTTAACCCAAGATAACAGTTTGTAATAAAGTGAGTATTTTGAAAATAGATGTAAATCTCTTTTTGGATAGATGAGTTAGAATCTATGTATATAGATCGATTTGGCAAGCTATGGAGTGGATTGAATTTGAGAGCAGGGAAACTATGAAAATAATGTTCTCAATGATAGATTTTGTTGATATAAAGAATTCGAAGATAGTTTAGTTTTCAATAATATTATGTACAAGCATTATGAGAAAGGAAGGTTGCCCATGAAAATTTAAAAAAAATTTGAAGTATGCAAGATGGGTAATTCATGTGAAGGACTCTTGACTAGACGTAAGATTTTCATGGTTGATTGTTCAGACATGTCATAAGCATGTTAAAGAATAAAGTCAAAATGGGTTAATCTTGTTGAAGTGTTTTGAAGTGTGTTCTAACTGATATAGTATGACGATGTCATCAATAACATAAAAGGTTAGTAAAGGAGTTGCAAGTAATGAACAATCAGTGGAAGCATGTACCCAATAATTTAATTTCAGCTTTAGCAGCCCATAAGTTATTATAAAAATGTGCTAAGGATATTTGGCAGTGGTGAGATATGTTGACACAAAGTATACTAATATAGATCAAGTTCCAATGATTAAAGAATTTTTGATGTGTTTTCAGAAGAATTGTCTGGATTACCCTAGAACAAGAAATAGAATTTGATATTGATTTACTTCCTAGAACCCAACCAGTGTCTATAACCCCATATAGAATGACATCGGCTGAACTCAAAGAATAGAAGGATCAGTTATAAGACTTGTTAGACAAGAGATTTATATGCCTTAGTCCTTTCCTTGAGGTGCTCTAGATCTATTTGTGAAAGGAAAGATGGATCGCAGTAACTATGCGTAAATTATAGATAGTTGAATAAGATGACAGTGAAAAATAAATACTCCTCACCTCATATAGATTATTTGTTTGACCAGCTACAGAGTGCTCAATGTTTCTTAAAAAAAATTACTTTCAGAATTCAGCTTGGATACTGAGTTTTCAGTGATGTCATTTGGTTTATAAAAAAAAATGGCCAGCTACATTCATAGATTTAATGTATAGTAATTAAGTTATCCCTGAATCAATGTATTATTATATTATGATATCTTGGTATATTCAAAGAATTCTGAGGAGCATGAGGGCATATAAAGATAGCTTCGCAAACCCTAAGAGAACACTAGTTATATGCTAAGTTTGCAAAATGTGAATTTTGGCTTAGTAATATTATTTTCCTAGGGTATGTGATTACCAAGGATGATATTTAAGTTAATCCTAAAAAGGTAGAAGCAGTGCATTAATGGCCACACTCTACCATAATTACAAAGATTCATAATTTTATTTGTTTATCAAGATATTAATGTAAATTCATTAAATATTTTTCAATTGTTTCTCCTTTGACGAAGTTGACAAGGGAAGCAATAAAATTTGACTAGTAAGATGAATGTGAAAGAAATTTTTAGAAACTAAAAGAATGTTAGACTACGGTGCCAGTACTGTCTATTTCTTTAAGCACTGAAGGATATACGATATATTGTGATGCATCGAGAATTGAATTAAGGTGTGTGTTGATGCACTATGGTCGAGTCATTGCATATGTATCTAGATAGCTTAAGCCACATGAGCAAAAGTTGTCAGACTTATAATTTGGAAATAACAGCAGTAGTTTTACTCTCAAATTTTGGAGGCATTATCTATATGATGATACATGAAAAATTCATACAGTTTCAATTATCTTTAGTTGAGTAGGTGAAAAAGGCACAGGATGATGATGCCTATTTATGTAAGAAAATTTAAGAAGTCAAGAATGACAGTGATATTGAATTTATTATAGACTCTGAAGGAATTCTGATATTGGGCAAGCGATTGTGTGTATTTAATAAAGAAGAACTTAAGGAAGAAATTTTAGAGGAAACCCATAGAATTCATATATACAATTCATTCAGAGGTAACTAAAATGTATAAAGATCTAAAAGAAATTTATTGATGGGACGGTATGAAAAAAAAAAATATAGTTGATTTTGTATCTCGATGATTAACTTGTCAGCAGGTAAAAGTAGAACATCAAAGGCTTGCAAGATTACAATATCAGATAGAGATACCTGAATAAAAATGGGGTTTGACTTCATATGGATGATCATTGATAGGTTGATTAAACCAACATAGTGAAAATCATATATAACATAGCTCAGTATGCAAAATTGTATTCAAATAAGATAATGAGATTTCATGAGGTACTGATATCAATTATTTCGAATCAAGGACCACAATTCACAGATTGCTTTTGGATAGAGTTTTAGACGAATGAATAGCTGCTAAGACAATATACAAATAATACTATTTGAGGTTTTACATGAAATACCGTAGGTTTCCTAATAGGTGAGTGGGTAAATGAATATTCTCGTATGTTGAGATTGTGACTTGGATTATGTTTGAGATTTGGATAGTATGTCACTAAAATGTATAAATGTGTGAGAAGTGAATTGAAATGGGTAAGAAGCAGACTTGTTATGAATAGTAAAAGTAAGATATGTTAAAATTACGTAAGGATTGGCTATTAATGGAAAGTGTCATAAGAGGGAAATTTGACTATATTGGGTTTACTTGAGTATAGGTAAGACAAAATAAGAAAATTTGTGATTTCAAATTTGTTAGAAGTGATTAATGGAGTAAATCTTGGAGGAAGTTGGATATTAAACTAGTTATAACTTAAAATAGTGAGTTTGGACACCGAACTATATAATGATGTTTAGGTGAAAGGAATAAACAAATGATGACCTTATGATATTTTGAGGAATGTAATAAAGTGAATTAGTGGTATTGAAGTTCTTGAGAAATAAAATATGGGAAGTAGGATTCAAATTAACCTTGAGTTCTCAATTTGGAAAGATGGCTAATATTTTGAGAACCATGTTAAAAAAAATAGTGCATATAGTGATCAAGATATTCGTTTTAAAGATTTATACCATGTTAAGTTGAGTATAGAATCAAGAATGTGAATATGTTCTTCTATGTGTACGGTACTTAATATCGACTTATAGATATATGCATGCAAGCTTAAGGATATAAAGGAATGAGATATATAATGGTTTAAGAGTTCCTTATTTGTATATACATAATTTGTTGAGTACTTTGTATGAAGTGAAATTGATTAGAAAAGGAAAAAACAAGCAACTCAATACCGGTCAAAAGTTTATAAGGATCATGAATGTTGAGCACTAGAAAGTATCAGTTGGTGACCACATATTCTTAAAGGACTTACCAATGAAAAAGGTAATGAAATTTGAAAAGAAAGGAAAGTTACACCCTCGGTATATAGAACCATTTGAAATCCTTGATAGGATCGATTCAGTAACTTATCATTAGACTTTACCTCCAGAATTGGGTAATGTTCATCCAGCCTTTCATGTGTCTATTATATGAAAATATTTGCCGGATCTTACACAAGTTATACAGTGTCCACAGATTCAGTTACAGGAAAATTTAACCTATAAAGAACAACCAGTAGCAATAGTGGACAGACAAGTAAATAAGTTATGGTAAAAAAAAATACCTACAGTGAAGGTGACATGGAAAATTACTTTTATGAGGAAATTACTTGGGAAAGAGAGTAGGATATACAAGCTAGATATCCGCATGTATTTGAACAATGAGGTTAGTATTTATCTACAATTATGGTGATGAAATTCGGGGACCGAATTTCTTTAAGTGGGGAAGAATGTAATAACCGTAAAATCTAACGAAAGTTTCCGATTAAAGGAAATATGAGAATTTACGTTTTGGCGCGTAATTTTTATTTTGAAATGGATAAATTTTTATTTGTTTAACAACAATGATGTTTTACTAAAATTAAGTAGAATTTTAAGTAAAATAAGTATTGTATTACTTCGAATAATTATACTGGCCTCTGATGAATATTTGTCATATTTTTAAAAATATTCTTTCTTTTATTATGTATAAAGATATTTATTTTATAATTTATTTTATTGATATTTTTATCAAGAAAAATTATGATTTAAGCGTTCAACTAAAGGTAATTGAGAAAGTAAATTTTTAGAAATTTTTGGGATATTTTTAGATGCAAAACGGAATTTATATGAATTTATATAAAGAAAAATCTCATTATTAATTATTTAATAATTATTATTATATTTAAAAAAAAAAGAGGCAAGTTATTAAATGAAAACCGGGAACGGGTATCAGTTTGGGGGAGAGAAAAACGAAGAAGATGCATAGTGACGCATAGTGATGAATAGTAATATCAACTTTCTCTCTAGATCTGGAGTGCCTATAGGCTTCAGATCTAAAAACTGAGGGTATTTCTGAATTCAGGATGAAGAATACTTCAATTCTAACCGATCAGTTTTTCAAATCCACCGTTGAATCGCCGTAGATCTGAAGAAGAAAATCTCGGTAAAAGGTAACTTCTGAAACTCTTACTTAGAGACCTCAAATTAGAAATCTGACACCGTAGATGGGTTCAGAAGCTTGATAAACATTAGAATATGTAATTTTTTCGGTCATTTGGTAACTTTTAATGTGGCGGTGAATAGTAATTTTCGGCATGAATAGTGCGGATGAATAGTGATTCCGGCGATGAATAGTGGTGGTAAATAGTGTTTCCGGCGGTGAACAGTACCAAGCTCCCGAGTCATTTTCAAGATTTTTGGATCCTCCGGACACGTTTTTGAAGCTTATTTGGTCAAATTCAGATTAGAAAAGTGCATTTTAGGGCTGTCCAATCTGGAGCCCAACCCTGTGAGTAGATAATTCTTCCTATGACTTGCCTATACTCTTCTTGATACTTGAATATGTATATGATTATGTTTATGAGATATTCACACTTTGATATGTTTCTGAAATGTATTAAAACGATCTGATATGCTTACATTTTGAAATACAGTTCAAGAAGAGTATAGTTTTGAAAATGGATTTATGAACTGATGGTATATATGATTTCACATGTATTTTTCATTAAATGATAAAGTGAATATTTATACACGTGACATTGATTTATAAAGATATATGATTGCCTAGAGAAAGGGCATATATATATGTGATAAACCCTGAATGGGTAATTTGTAACAGATGAATTTTGAAATACATTGAACATGTGATTTTTACATGTATTTCGCATTACATGGCAAAGAAACATTGATTTTACAGTGATATGTTTGCCTCAGATATAGGCATGTATACATGTTTTTCCTGAATGGGAAGTTTTGACAGATGAATATATTGAGACTCAAAGTCTGTATTATACTGAAAATTTTAAACTAGATTATATGAAATATGTGCATATGATATTTTCTGTGGAGGAATCCTATTGGAAACACTGTTTGCTAACAGCAGGTGATGTTAGCCTTGGTGCGCACCTTGATTGCCTCAGCTAGCAGGGGAGGTGGTGCTAGCCTCGTGTGAGGGCCAACACACGGGAGATTATATGTGAAGGAGAGCGGAATGCCTCCTATATATGGGCGAGATGCCAGTTATATGAGATGTTATTTGCCATCCCTTGCTGTGTGCTTGGGAAAGACCCATACAGAGTCCCTTCGCGTGTCCTCTTGAATGGTAGTAGGGCAAACCTCAGCGGGATGCTGAGTTTAGGCAAATCCTATACCAACAAAGTACGGAAGGGGTCAAACTCTGATATGGTGGTTCTGATAAGGGATCCTCCGAATATTTTATGAGAAATGTTTTGATGCATAACATATTTTGATTAATGATTTTACAGTATTGAATACGATTATGAACTTGATATGAGCATTGTTTATACAGTACCACATATGGTTTGAAAGACCTGATTATGATTTTTGAACAGAGAATATTTGAAAATGCGGGTCCCATGTGGATGTACTTCTGAAGTGTAATTTTTGATAACATAAATTTTATTATATGAGTACATCCATATGTTGACCTAAGAGGTCATAGGAGGTATTATCTGCTCACTGAGTTGTAAAACTCACTACACGTGGTTGACATATTTTTCAGATAAAGACCCAGAGTTTGGTCCTGCAGCTTCTTGATCGACTAGGTGTCGTATTTCTGTGGTGAGCCTAACTTGTTTCTTGGCTCTCAGTGTTTAAAAATGTAATTTAATTGTACTCTAGTGTTGCTCTGAACGCCGCAGGCAGGATCCCTGCTTCTGCTGTACTATGATGTATATGTACTTGATTTGTATATGGTATTTATATGGGAAAACTTATATGTATCTGTTTCCCTGATAAAGGATTAGAATATTCATGTTTATAGAAAATATATGTTCATGATATACGTGTTTCACGTGCCCTAAAATTAGGGGCGTGACAGCATGTATAATTATTAGTATTGCTAATTTGTAAACGTGTGATAATACTTGGATATGTGATATTGTGAGATTAATGGCAAAGGAACAATGATAAGGTTATCGGATATTAGAAGTATTCACGTTCCTAAAGTAGGGGCGTGACACAGTGCTTCTAGGAAAAATTTTATAAAAGATCGACACAATTATCAGTGAACTTTGAATAACATTTTTTTTCTGTTTGAACGGTTTCTTTTCAATTTTATTTTTTCTGTTATTAAAATTACACTGTTTTAACTATTTTTGAATTTTTAACTCAAAATAATCTTATTTTAGTTAATTTCTTATATTAATGATAATTATACATGCATTTTAATTTTTTGTGATTGCAAATGATATTGTAATAACTATTATTGACTATTGAGTATTATATCATGTAAAAATATGAAATTTCATATATAATAGAGCTATTAATAAAATTTCAAATATAGCAGTGTGTATTATTCGATTATTTTAATTTTAAATGACTTATTTAAGTAATTTTATTTCTTTTAGTTTAAGTATATCATATTTTATAATTTAAAAAAATATATTATATAATTTAGTACTAGTTCAACTACTGTTGAACCAATCAATTATTACTCTAAATAACTGTATGAAATTTAGCACTAATTTTTTTTTCTGGTGCTAAATCTAAATTTTCTTGTAATGGGATAATACAATCATAAAAGATTTGATTCTTCTAAAGTGTAGGATACAACAAATCAACTATTCAAAATTAATTATGTTTTGAAACTAATTTAATTTTATAAGGCTGATTATAATTGAAATAGTTTTCAGACTAAACTTTTTAACGCCTTCAAAGCTTCTCATAATTAATTTGCCTATATCAGTTGCAATTCTCATAAAAGATTTGATTCTTCTAAAGTGTAGGGTGCTTTACAGAAACCAAAATGCAAGTAATTATTCTTGTTTAAAAAATTGTAAATTTTGACATTCATAAACGATTATGAATTTACATATAAAGTATATAAATTTAAAATCATTAATTTTGTAATAAGAAATTATTAATTATGAATTTTATAATCATCTAAAGTGCAACCTCTACTAAGTCCCAACAGAGTTCTTCTAAAACTGATGTCTTAGCTTTTGGCATTCACAACTTGGAATTTTCAAAACTGAAACTCAATTCACATGCACGTTGGTCACAATTTTCAAATCACACGTTGATGACAATTTGGATGTTAACTTTGTGAGTATCCATAAGTATAATTGTCATCTCCATAAGTCATTGGCCCTTTTTATTTTATTATTTAATTTTTTATCAGTATTTTATTATTTATTTAAACTAATAGAAATAATTAATTATTTTAAAATTATAAATAGTTATTGAAAGTTACAACATCTAATTTTTAAAAGTTATAGTAACTATGATTATTTTAGATATTCAGTCATTAATTATAATTTTTTATTATCTTATTTAGACAAAAATAGTTATTTCCTTACAGGTATTGACTATTATTGACTTTTGCATGTTCACTTAACCTTTGGTCTTTCCTTTTAATATTCATGTAACACGAAAAGCTTATCTTTTACGTTATAAAATTTGTTAAAAGATTATGATTTATAAATTTTACTTGACTAATTTTGAGACCCATATTTGATTCTTAATCACGATCATCTTATAACTTATTCTAATATTTTCAACTGTGAAATTGTGCCCATATGACACATTAATCATCGTTGGGGACCATTTTATGAATGAAAAATAAGTTATTTCTTACCTATAAGTTTGTGATGTAAATGATAAGCAAGTTTTAAATGAGAAGTTTCTGCAATGTCATAAATTCGTATCTACAAAAAATTTGTGAAAAAAACTAATTTCAGTACTCCGAGTAAAATTAATCTTATATCTAAAAAGTGTATAAATAGTCATACTATATGCATATTTTTTTTAAAAAGACAAAACTTTAATTCAAACTTTATATACTTACATATATCTCTTGATTCATCAAATGGCGGGTTGACGTATTATCATTCTATTTATAATTTGAAATAATGTAAAAGTCGATTTATCAACCGGCTTCGCGGTTACCAAATTAGCAGCATCTTGTTCATTTGGTATCTTGCATGAATCAAGTGCATGAAACGGCAAAGTTTTTCCGTGTAATTGCTTACCACGTACTTTTCATTTCCTGGGTTTAAAGGATTTTAGTTTAGTATAATTCATGCAGGAATCAAGTGCATGTGCATCACACCATTCAGATCAATCTAAGGTGTGGGACCAAATCAGTTCTGAGCTTTTTGACTTTTGCCCTTGAGTATTGGTATAATTATTTTTAAGCTTTTTATATTTGATTAACTGCAAAAGTGAATATCTCAATTTTTAAAGGAAGACTGGATTTCTTAACGCACCTTTGATAATATTTTTAAGTCGAAAATCGAATCAAATTATTTGATTTTTTTTTAAAATCAATTTTAATTTAGTTTTGATCAAATTTCAATTGATTTTTGTGTTTTTACTGCGACTAATCAATTTCATTCAATTTTGAACGTTTTTTAACATACACGGTGTAAAACAACCAAAGTGTCATTTGTTAAGTCGGTTCCTCCTCAAATGAGGTTCATATTAATAGTAGGATGAACAAAAAAAAAAGATAGTCAAGAAATGTAAATTGGGTTCATATAAATGGGAGTGGGAGTGGAAGTGTGAAATGGTGGTTTTGCTTGTTAGAAGGAATCTTGTATATCCCTGGAGGTCATTATCAAGCGATTACGATTTATTAAATTAAAATTGTGTTTGGTAACTTAAATAAGTTATTTTATAATTTTTAAGTTTGTTTGACCAAATTATGTGTTTGGTAAACAAATTTATTTGAATAATTTAAATTTAAATTTTATATATTATTTTTGTCGAACAAAATCTAAATATCTTGTTTTACTGTTGAATATGAATAATTTATATTAATTTTCATTATACAAAAAAATACTGTAGCAGAATACAGTAAAGCTTTTCGGAAAGAATTACTTCCAATTTAACCAGATTTTATTAGTTTATAAACATATTAAATCCATGATATTTTTAAAAGTTAATTTTTGTGCTCAATAAAATTTAAAAATTAAAACTAAATAAAAATTGACTATCCACTGTTTCTGTAATAACCGTAAAATTTAACGAAAAATTCTAATTAAAAGAAATGTAGAATAAAAAAAAAAGAAGATTTTGACAATAGAGATACGAACCGGTGAAAATATGTATATTTATTACATGGATTAAAGAATTACAAAAGAAATATGAGAATTTATATTTTGGCGCGCTATTAGCAAAAATATTTTTATTTATGTAGAAATAATTATAATTTATTAAAAGTAAGTGGACTTTTAAGTAAAAGAAGTATTGTGTTGCTTAAAATAATTATATCGGCCTCTATTGAATTTTTATGGTATTTTTAGAAATATTCTTTCTTTTAATACGAATTAAGATATTTGTTTTAAAATTTGTTTTATTACGATTTTTATTAAGAAAAATTATGATTTAAGAGTTTAACTAAAGGTAATTGAGAATGTAAATTTTTAGAAATTTTTGGGATATTTTTAGATGTAAAACGGAATTTATATGAATTTTATAAAAGAAAATTTTATTATTAATTATTTAATAATTATTATTATTTAAAAAAAAAAAAAAAAAACAAACCTGCAGAATGATAAATGAAACCGGGGGCGGAGAAAACAGATTCGGAAAAAAAAAACGGAAAGATGCATAGTAATAAATAGTGAGTGAATAGTGATATCCAATTTTATCTTTCGATTTGGAGTACCGATTAGCTTCCGATATCAAAACTGAACGTATTATTGGATTCAGGACGAAGAGTACTTCAGTTTTGACCGATCAGTTTTTGAAATCAACCGTTGAATCGCCGTAGATCTGAAGTAGAAAATCTCGGTAAAAGGTAAATTCTGAAAAACCTTACTTAGGGACTTCTAATTAGAAATCTGACTCCGTAGATGGATTCAGAAATTAGATAAATATTAGGATATGAAATTGTTTTGTTGATTCGGTAAAATTTTTGTGACAGTGAATAGTGTTTTCCGGCGGTGAATAGTGTTTTTCGGCGTGAATAGTGTTTTCCGGCGGTGAACAGTAACCAAGCTCATTTAAGGTTTTTGGACCTTCCGGACTCGATTTTGGGGTCTGTTTTACCGAATTCAGACCAGGAACTAGGATTTTAGGGCTGTCCAATCTGGAGACCTTACCTGTGAGTGGATTTTTCATACTATAGCGCATGTCTTATGAATTCAGTTTATAACTCTCTCTCTCATATGATTTTAACTAGTTGGAATGTATGCTAAATTTTTTTTACTGCTTTGAAAACCAATATGTTCCAACCATGTTAGAAATTATAAATTTCAATCCTAGTTGAACCCTAGGTATGCGGGGCAAACATCTAGACTGATAATTCTCCATTTGAGCTAGATTTATAGAAATGCGAACTTAGTCATAGAAATGAACTAAGTTGGCCATGAAATGATTTGATGCATGATGAGCATTTATGCGACGTCTACGGACGATCTATGTTTAAAATGATTTGATGCATGATGAGCATCTATACGACGTCTACGGACGATCTTTGTTTAAAGGGAAAGTTTATGATGATAAAGGTCTCCATGGGAATACATGGATGAAACATATTTTTGAACAGAGTTTTATGCATGAAAAGAGCTAGATGGAGAATTATAGCTTTATTGTAATGTTATTGAAATGTTTTACTTTAAACTCTTTGAATAGCATATTTCAAATGTTTTCTATTGGAGGGACCCTTTTAGATCACTGTTAGCTAGCCGCAGGTAGTGCTAGCCCTGGTGCACCATGATCATGTTAAGGCTTCGGCCTAAGATACTGTGACGGGCATATGACTGCCTAAGACACAGGGATTTAGGGTTGACTTATGTCTTCGCCTACAGTGATTGCCATACCCATTGCTATGTGCTTGGGGAAATTTAGGGTGGACTTATGTCTACGCCTACAGTGATTACCCTACCCTTGCTGTGTGCTTGGGGGAGATGATAGATCTGTTAGGAAAGACCTCCAATAAACTGATGCATTTTTCTTAAAGATTAAATATTTCTAAACAAGCTCATTCATCATTGTTATTGCATAAATATCTTCATGTATTACTTACCATGCATAATTGATTTGCTTACGGTTATTGATTTAATCATGTTTTATCTTTTGAACACACATTTGAACTGTTTAGCATTCTTTCAATAAATTATGGTTAAATGCTTAATGTTTCTATTGTTATATTTACATTTGGATTTCAATTATTAAACCCATTGCGAAACAATCGTGCTTGGTTTGCCCTGTTTCAGTTATAGTATGATTTACTCATTCACTGAGATGTGGTAATCTCACCCCTCTTTTATTTCCTCCCCACAGATAGTCAAAGAGACTTTGATCTAGCTACAGCTTCGTAGGAGGCTGAAGATAGTGTTGGTGAGCCCCAGTTTGGGCAAGGCTCTTTTGTATTGTTTATTTAGTTTAGTTATGTCTAGAGTATCTCCATGAACATACAGGCAGGATCCTCGCTTCTTGCGTATTTTGATGTGTTGTTTGAAAAAAATGGTTTTATATTTTACAATAATGTTGGTATTATGAGGCCTTGGGCCAAGTTGAATCACATGAATATTATGAGGTCATGGGCCAAGTTGAATCAGAATGTTGGATTCATGAGATATCATGAGATATATATATATATATATATATATATATATATATATATATATATATATATATATATATATATATATATATATATATATACATATATACATATATACAGTATTTTCTGATATTGGATGTGGCATATGTGGCCAGTTATATTTATTATGTACTCTGGATTGTGTGCTGAATGTTTGTGCATGCTATGTGTTAGGCTTGCGGCTAGGGGGAAACCCTTATGCCGTGCCGGTCATGTGTTCCATCATTTGGGGCCGTGACAGAGTGGTATCAGAGCATTAGGTTTCCCTGTGTTCATGGAGTAACGGACCTTTAGGTAGGACTTTGAGTATGGGTATGAATCCGGACATGCTTATACTCACGGTGCTGCTAAAGGGGTTCGATAGGATGTTGTCTTTTTGTTCAAGTAAGTCAGTTTATAGTATGCTATGTTGGCATGGTTAAGTGACGGTTGGGGTATATCTATTTTATAGCGAGATACCAGTTATATGAGATGTTACTTGGGAAAAGATCCATACAGAGTCTCTTTGCGTGTCCTCTTGAATGGTAGTAGGGCAAACCTCAGCGGAATGCTGAGTTTAGGCAAATCCTATACCACCAAGGTACGGAAGAGGTCAAACTCTGGTATGATGGTTTCTGAATGTGACATCTGTTGTACTCAGTTGTCTAGATATGGTAGAGTGTGATGTGATATTGAGAATGAATTAGTTGGCATTATGTCATGTCATTTTGAAATGTCACTAGAAGGTGATTAAATTCAATGTTCTTAGAGAATTTTTTTCTCTTGATACAAAGAAATCTTAGTGAGATACCCAGTAACCTAATCTCTGCTTTAGCAGTCCATAAGTGATTACAAAAAAGTGCCAAGGATAGTTGGCAGTGGTGAGAGATGCTGATATAAGGTATACCTTTGTAAATCAAGTTCCAGTGATTAGAGAATTTTCTGATATAATTCCTGAGGAATTGTCAGGATTACCCCGAAATAATAAATAAAGTTTGGTATTGATTTATTTCCTGGCCAGCATCTATATTTCCATATAGAATGGCACCCACTGAACTTAAAGAATTGAAAAAAAAAAAGATAGTTACAAGACATGTTAGACAAGGGATTTAAAAGCCCTAGTACTTTTACTTGAAGTGCTCCAGTTCTATCTGTGAAAAAGAAAGATGGATCACTATGACTATGCATAGATTATAGACAGTTGAATAAAGTGACAATGTGGAATAAATACTCATTACCTCGTATAGATGATCTATTTGATCAGTTAGAAAGTGCTCAACATTTCTCAAAAAAATTTAACTTGATTTGATATTTAGATATCATCAAATAAGGATAAGAGAAGAGAATATAAAAAAAAAAAAATTTTACTTTCAGAATTCGACATGGATAATATGAGTTTATAGTACATCCATATATTTAATGAATAAGTAATTAAGTCATCCCTAAATCAAGTTGTTATTATTTATTGATAATATATTAGAATATTTCAAGAGTTCAGAGGATCATAAGCAATATTTAAAGATAGCATTATAAACTCCAAGGGAGTATCAGCTATATGCTAAGTTCTCAAAATATGAATTTTGACTTAGTCATAGTACTTTCTTAAGGTATGTGGCTAGCAAGATGGTATCCAAGATAACCCTAAGAAAGTAAAAGCGGTATAGCAATGCCCACATCTTGCTACAGTTACAGATGCAGATCCAAATCCAATTTGCGCTTCCTGCGGTTGTCTGCCGTCCATTCTATTTGAGCAATAGTTGGATCAGGTACATGAACATATGCTTGTAAGGCATCAATCAACTCCTCAGCATCTGAAGCTAAGATGAGAATTCGTCGTGCTGAGTGTGGGATAAACCTTTGTTCCACAGCATGATCAAGGAAAGATAATAAACCATCAAAGAAGTGATTAACATTTAACAAACCTATTGGTTTGTGATGCAGATTCAGTTGTGCCCAAGAGACTATTTGGAAAATCTCCTCTAAAGTACCAAAACCACCTGGTAAGGCAATGAAGGCGTCAGCATTACTCATCATTCTAGCCATGCGTTCATGCATGGAAGCTACTCTATATTCTTCCCCAATTGTTTTCCCTATGTTGCTGGATGCAGCTAGAGCTGTAGGAATAATACCTAGAACTTGGCATCCTCCTACATGTGCAGCTGTAGCTACACACCCCATTAACCCACAGTTACCTCCACCATAGACTAGATGAATTTTTCTTCTGGCCAGTACCATACCCAGGTTTTGTGCTGCTTTCACATACTCCCCATCTTTTCCAGGACTAGAACCACAAAAGACACAGATATTTCGAAACTGACGGAATGCGGTTCCCTCCATAATTTCTATCACCTTAACTCTGAGTATGAAGATAAAGATACTAATGTAAGCATTTATAGAACTCAGAGAAGGGCATATTTATAATAGTTATGCGAAATGGTCGGGTATTATTAGAACAACTATGTGAGTGATTGGTGGATATCAGCTAAATTAAAGGAAAAAAAAATTTCAAAAATGACGGCAAGCATGTATATGTACAGTAGTTATGACTGTGACCCATATTAAGCACATAAAAAGCATAAGATAAGATATCACCAGAAATCTGTCTTTTTCTTATTGTCTTTGATGAAGTATTGATGTCTTGAAAGGTTGTAGGTGATAGCCGTCATTGTAAAAAGAAGAAAAAGAAAAAGAAAAGTGAAAATGAAAACCAATTCATTGTTGAAAGGGAACAATCAAATGATTTATTTTGTTTTCTCAATGTTTTTATCAGTCGACTATTGGTTTATAAGTCGACTAGCTATTTTGAGAAATTTTAATTTGGACTGGTTATTTACAGTTGATTGATTATATATTTTGAAGCAACCAACTGCATCCTACCAGTTAACTATGTGCTCTTGTTATTCACATACTTTATAGGCTTAGAAATATTTATTTTCCATATGATATGCTTCTTCCGAATAACAATATCTTTGAATTAAATTTTGGCACATATATTCAAAATTTGCGGCCACCGATTGCGGCCACTGTTTTTCGCCGAAATAGCAGCTAGATTTTGTTTACAGATTTTCAAGAATTACGGCCACCGATTTTATGCTTTTCAATGTTTGTCCAAATTTTTGACTTTCTATTTTGGCACCATTCTCTATTGTGTTTTTCGTCTGTTTCACTGCATTCTCCCTCATTAACGGTTGGCATTAAATGCAAGGTTGTTTTCCCTCATTGCAAGGAAAGATAATTTCTAATCTTTGGAACTTAGTTATTATGGTGTTCAACTTATTAGTAGATTAAAGTAATAGAGATTTTGAAAAGAATAGATGGATGATGATGTAATGGTGCTTTGACGAATATAATTAAAGGAATTAATGGTGTTAAAGTTTTTGAAGAATAAAGTATGGAAAATAAGATTTAAGTTAATCTTGAAATTTTTAATTTGGAAACATGGAAAATATTTTGAGAATCATCTCTGAGAATAATGTAAGTAATTAAGATATTTGTGTTAAGAATTTATACTTTGCTAAATTGAGACTAGTATCTAGAATGTAAATCATGTTGAGATTTGAAAATTTACGTATAAATAATTGTTAAGAAAAGAGATTTCAGAAGAAGCCATAAATTGTAAATATGGATAAACCGAGATAATAAGGCTATATTGAGATAAAAATGGTACTAGTATAATGGTAAAAAGAAGATACAAGTTAAAAAATTTCATTGGCAGGTATGTTGGCAAGTACGAATAGAATATATTATCTCAAGAGAATTAGTCAGGAAGTTTAAAGATCTTTATTAGATTATAGTATGATTTATACTAAATTTAAATAATGTGTTTATACATTAGAAGTTATGCTTTAAGTATCTTTATATTATTGTGGTGAAAGTTTGGAGAAATTAATTGTCCTTAGTTGAACTTAATCATAGCAGTAATTATCATGCCAATATACAATGGCATCATTTAAAGTTTTACATAAACATCATAAGTTTCTTAATATGTGAGTGAATTGAGAAAAGTTAAACTTTCAAAATCTAGTTTGGAATAACATGCAATAGATAGAATATGACTTATCTAAATTGATGATGCTAGCTTGGAGAGCATGCTTTAAGCATATATATATATTTTTTAGATTGGTGAGAGATTCCTTAGCAGAATCTGTCTATAATAAAATGATATTAGAAGATTTAAGCCTTATGTAAGAGGTGTTACAACTGTTTTGTTAAATGACTCAGTGGAGTTAGATTTATTATAAAATGTCATTGATAAAGTGAAATTGATTAGAAAAAGAATACTGGAAACTCAAGATAAGTCAAAAGTTTACAAGGACTATGAATGTTGAGCACTAGAAATTTTCAGTTGGTGACCATATATTCTTTAATGACTCACCAATAAAAGAGGTAATGAGATTTGGAAAGAAAGGGAAGTTACCCTCTCGGTATATAGAATTATTCAAATTCTTGATAAGATCGGTTCAGTGGTTTATTGTTTGATTTTACCTCCTAACTTGGGTAGTGTCCATCCAGTTTTACATGTGTCTATGCTACAGAAATATTTACCGGATTCTACACATGTTATACAGTGTCCATAGATTCAGTTACAGAAAGATTTAACCTAAGAGGAACGACTAGTAGCAATAGTGGACAGACAAGTAAAGAAGTTACGATTAAAAGAAATACTTATAGTAAATGTGATATGGAAAAATCATTCTTCTGAAGAAACTACTTGGGAAAGAGAGGAGGATATACGCGCTAGACATCTGTATTTATTTGAACAATGAGATTAATATTTATCAGCAACTATGGTAATGAAATTCGGGGACCGAATTTCTTTAAGGGGGGAAGAATGTAATAACCGTAAAATTTAACGAAAAATTCTAATTAAAGGAAATGTAGAATAAAAAAAAAAGAAGATTTTGACAATAGAGATACGAACCGGTGAAAATATGTATATTTATTACATGGATTAAAGAATTACAAAAGAAATATGAGAATTTATATTTTGGCGCACTATTAGCAAAAATATTTTTATTTATGTAGAAATAATTATAATTTGTTAAAAGTAAGTGGACTTTTAAGTAAAAGAAGTATTGTGTTGCTTAAAATAATTATATCGGCCTCTATTGAATTTTTATGGTATTTTTAGAAATATTCTTTCTTTTAATATGAATTAAGATATTTGTTTTAAAATTTGTTTTATTACGATTTTTATTAAGAAAAATTATGATTTAAGAGTTTAACTAAAGGTAATTGAGAATGTAAATTTTTAGAAATTTTTGGGATATTTTTAGATGTAAAACGGAATTTATATGAATTTTATAAAAGAAACTTTTATTATTAATTATTTAATAATTATTATTATTTAAAAAAAAAAAAAACAAACCTGCAGAATGATAAATGAAACCGGGGGCGGAGAAAACAGATTCGGAAAAAAAAAACGGAAAGATGCATAGTAATGAATAGTGAGTGAATAGTGATATCCAATTTTATCTTTCGATTTGGAGTACCGATTAGCTTCCGATATCAAAACTGAACGTATTATTGGATTCAGGACGAAGAGTACTTCAGTTTTGACCGATCAGTTTTTGAAATCAACCGTTGAATCGCCGTAGATCTGAAGTAGAAAATCTCGGTAAAAGGTAAGTTCTGAAAAACCTTACTTAGGGACTTCTAATTAGAAATCTGACTCCGTAGATGAATTCAGAAATTAGATAAATATTAGGATATGAAATTGTTTTGTTGATTCGGTAAAATTTTTGTGACAGTGAATAGTGTTTTCCGGCGGTGAATAGTGGCGGTGAATAGTGTTTTTCGGCGTGAATAGTGTTTTCCGGCGGTGAACAGTAACCAAGCTCATTTAAGGTTTTTGGACCTTCCGGACTCGATTTTGGGGTCTGTTTTACCGAATTCAGACCAGGAACTAGGATTTTAGGGCTGTCCAATCTGGAGCCCTTACCTGTGAGTGGGTTTTTCATACTATAGCGCATGTCTTATGAATTCAGTTTATAACTCTCTCTCTCATATGATTTTAACTAGTTGGAATGTATGCTAAATTTTTTTTACTGCTTTGAAAACCAATATGTTCCAACCATGTTAGAAATTATAAATTTCAATCCTAATTGAACCCTAGGTATGCGGGGCAAACATCTAGACTGATAATTCTCCATTTGAGCTAGATTTATAGAAATGCGAACTTAGTCATAGAAATGAACTAAGTTGGCCATGAAATGATTTGATGCATGATGAGCATTTATGCGACGTCTACGGACGATCTATGTTTAAAATGATTTGATGCATGATGAGCATCTATACGACGTCTACGGACGATCTTTGTTTAAAGGGAAAGTTTATGATGATAAAGGTCTCCATGGGAATACATGGATGAAACATATTTTTGAACAGAGTTTTATGCATGAAAAGAGCTAGATGGAGAATTATAGCTTTATTGTAATGTTATTGAAATGTTTTACTTTAAACTCTTTGAATAGCATATTTCAAATGTTTTCTATTGGAGGGACCCTTTTAGATCACTGTTAGCTAGCCGCAGGTAGTGCTAGCCCTGGTGCACCATGATCATGTTAAGGCTTCGGCCTAGGATACTGTGACGGGCATATGACTGCCTAAGACACAGGGATTTAGGGTTGACTTATGTCTTCGCCTACAGTGATTGCAATACCCATTGCTATGTGCTTGGAGAAATTTAGGGTGAACTTATGTCTACGCCTACAGTGATTACCCTACCCTTGCTGTGTGCTTGGAGGAGATGATAGATCTGTTAGGAAAGACCTCCAATAAACTGATGCATTTTTCTTAAAGATTAAATATTTCTAAACAAGCTCATTCATCATTGTTATTGCATAAATATCTTCATGTATTACTTACCATGCATAATTGATTTGCTTACGGTTATTGATTTAATCATGTTTTATCTTTTGAACACACATTTGAACTGTTTAGCATTCTTTCAATAAATTATGGTTAAATGCTTAATGTTTCTATTGTTATATTTACATTTGGATTTCAATTATTAAACCCATTGCGAAACAATCGTGCTTGGTTTGCCCTGTTTTAGTTATAGTATGATTTACTTATTCATTGAGATGTGGTAATCTCACCCCTCTTTTATTTCCTCCCCACAGATAGTCAAAGAGACTTTGATCCAGCTACAGCTTCGTAGGAGGCTGAAGATAGTGTTGGTGAGCCCCAGTTTGGGCAAGGCTCTTTTGTATTGTTTATTTAGTTTAGTTATGTCTAGAGTATCTCCATGAACATACAGGCAGGATCCTCGCTTTTTGCGTATTTTGATGTGTTGTTTGAAAAAAATGGTTTTATATTTTACAATAATGTTGGTATTATGAGGCCTTGGGCCAAGTTGAATCACATGAATATTATGAGGCCATGGGCCAAGTTGAATCAGAATGTTGGATTCATGAGATATCATGAGATATATATATATATATATATATATATATATATATATATATATATATATATATATATATATATATATATATACATATATACAGTATTTTCTGATATTGGATGTGGCATATGTGGCCAGTTATATTTATTATGTACTCTGGATTGTGTGCTGAATGTTTGTGCATGCTATGTGTTAGGCTTGCGGCTAGGGGGAAACCCTTATGCCGTGCCGGTCATGTGTTCCATCATTTGGGGCCGTGACAGTTTCTGTTTACAAACCAACTATTATTTTTTTCATAAAGATTTACCTTCCTATTTCTTTATCTGATTTTAAAATTATTATTTATTATATTGAATCTTAAGATTTCAGAACTTCTCTTAATAAAATTTAGTCCCTTTAAAACTTTAGTTTGTTGTTATATATATATTAAGTTACATAATGTTATATTCTAACATAATTTCTATTTATAAAAACTCATGCGTATTGTCTGTTCTGTTTCAGTTATAGTATGCTATATTTGCTCACTGAATTGTCAAACTTACTACACGATATTTTTACTTTTTTTTTCTTCAGATAACTAGTCAATTAGGCGACACATTTTATGGGTGAACCTATTTTATTTTTAAGACTCTCAGCTTTTGGCTTATGTTGTATTTTGTACACTAGAGTTGTTTCATATATCACAGGCAGAATTTCAGCTTCTATTTGCTTAGTATATTCAAAAGTCTTTGGATGTTAACTTTAGTGGAAAGGGCACATTGATTTTTTTAAAGTATTATTTCACATATGATGCAAAAAAAAAACTTTAATTCAAACTTCATGTACTTACATATATCTCTTGATTCATCAAATGGCGGATTGACATATTATCATTCTATTTATAATTTGAAATAACGTAAAAGTCGATTTATCACTCGGATTTGCCGTTACCGAATTAGCAGCATCTTGTTCATTTGGTATCTTGCATGAATCAAGGGTGTGAAACGGCATAGTTTTTCTGTTTAATTGCTTTCCACGTACTTTCCATTTCCTGGGTTTAAAGGATTTTAATTTTTGGTATAATTCATGCAGGAATCAAGTGCACGTGCATCACACCATTCAGATCAATCTAAGGTGCGGGACCCAAATCAGTTCTGAGCTTTTTAACATACACGGTGCAAAACAACCAAAGTGTCGTTTGTTAAGTAGGTCCCTCCTCAAATGAGGTTCCCATTATCGGTAGGATGAACAGTAAAAAAGATAGTCAAGAAATGTAAATTGGGTTCACATAAATGGAAGTTGGAGTGGAAATGTGAAGTGGTGGTTTTGGTTGTTAGAAGGAATCTTTTATATCCCTAGAGGTTATTATCAAGCGATTACGACTAATCAATTTCATTCAGTTTAAATCCAATTTTAATTTCAATTCTAAATTTTTATGTTTTTTTTTCCCCATTTTTTCCGCGGATTGAATCAATGTTTGAAGGGAAGAGATCCTACTTAACCTCTAATCTAGAGTACCGCGGATTCCTAATACGAATTCAGCCCCTAATGAATATAATACAATTTCCTAAACCACTAATAATCTATTAGTCAAGGCATCTTCTATTTTTATATAAATATAATACAATTGATTCAATTCGGTTAAATCGAACAAAAATATTTTTAAGTCAAAAATCGAATCACATTGTTTGATTTTCTTAATAAAATAAAATTTAATTTTGTTTCGATCAATTTTCAATTGATTTTTCAGTTTTTACTACGACTAATCAATTTCATTCAGTTTTGAACGCTTCTTACAATGCACGGTGCAAAACTACCAAAATTGCCATTTGTTAAAAAAAAAAAAGAGAAAAATTGGAAAAGAAGAGAAAGTTGGACGGTGGTCTTTGCGAAGAAAGAAACAAAAGTCTCTTGGTTTTCCTTTCCTATAATGTGAAGAGGAAAAGGGAAGAAAATTAGTGTGAGTGAAAAAAAAAAATAGAACCAAAAGAACAGTAGCGCTGCTTGGTGAGAAGAAAAAGGGGTTTCTAGACTTTGTCGGCAAGATAAAATGGGTAAACTGGTTCTGACGAAATTTCAGTATGAGTAGTATATATTCTACCGTTGGAGTTTAATTTTTTTTTTTTTTTTGCCTTTTCTACTCGCTGCTTTTTTATTCTTAACTAATAAATTTTTCTAGTTGGATTCCATGATATTGGTGAAGGATTTATATTTATTGTGAGTCTTATGTGACTAGAAAAACTATTATCTATTCCATTATCTGATTATAATGAAGAATTTTATTAAATTAGTTTCCGTAATATTTTCATCTCACAATGAGAGATTTTTTTCTTTAAAAATTTTAGTGTCCCTTAATTTATATTTTTTTTTTATTGTGACTACTTGTTTTACACTAAGATTATATTTCTGCTGATTGAGTTAGTTGCTTTTAATTTGTTTGTGTGTCCCTTAATTATTTGTCACTGACCAAAAGCCAAAGAAAACACTGTCCCAAAAGCTTAAAAAAAATGAATGGAAAGGAAGCCTAATCAAAGTTTAAAATGTAATAAAAAGAAAGACATGTAAGAAAACTTTAACTAATTGACTGACTAAGAACTTACCAGAAACGGGAGAGTAGTGCTGTTTAATATATTTTTTTTCAACTTTCCAATTCATGGATTTGAAAAATATAATATTTTTTGGGTCAAATTATTACATGCATGATGTGCATGTGCATCAGACCACACGGATCATTCTTTGGTGTATATTGATATACCATCTTCACGCGTTAATGATTGATAGTGTGGGACCCTCCGTGAAATTTCGAAGAAATTACAAAAAAAAATGTATGGAAAATTAACTATGGTCTGCATCTTTCTATTCTGTATTGCCAATTACCTTTGTCTATAAAGTCTCTGAGCTAGCAATCATTCACTGCAATAATCAATCAGACTTGTCATTAAAAAACTATAGATGGCAGTGTGCAACGTTTCCATTCCAAAAAGGATAGTAATACTGTTACTATTGTGGCATTCCTTTGCCTTGTTTCCAAATGAGACTGCCAGCCCTACAAGAAACGTAGAAGAGGAGGAAAAAGCTATGCGTCAGAGCCAATGGTGGAATAGCAGTTACTTCAATTTCTCGAATCGATGTCAAGATGGAGGTATTAGTTGCGATAAATTTGGAAGCATTGTAAGTATCACCTTATACAGCGTGTCTGTCTCACGACCTCAGTTTCGGGATATCAACTTGACTGCATTCCCCAATTTAGAGTCTCTGCAACTTAGTGAAATGTCTCTGGAGGGAAGCATTCCAACCCAAATTGGATCCCTTCAAAAACTCAATTATTTGGAGTTGTCCAATAACAATCTTACTGGTGAGTTACCTACCACTCTTGCAAATCTCACTCAGCTAGAGAGACTTGTTGTTTCTCATAATAAACTTTCTGGTCCAATTCCATCAAGTATAGAAAAATTAACTCATCTAGAATATTTGAACCTTGGTTTCAACCAACTATCTAGTAGCATACCTGCAGAAATTGGAGCCCTTCAAAATCTCGGTGGTTTAGACTTGTCCAATAATAACCTTACTGGTGAGTTACCTACCACTCTTACAAATCTCACTCAGCTAGTGATACTTGATGTTTCTCATAATAAACTTTCTGGTCCAATTCCATCAAGTATAGGAAAATTAACTCATCTAGGATATTTCAGCCTTGGTTTCAACCAACTATCTAGTAGCATACCTGCAGAAATTGGAGCCCTTCAAAATCTCGGTCATTTGGACTTGTCTAATAATAACCTTACTGATGAGTTACCTACCACTCTTACAAATCTCACTCAGCTAGTGATACTTGATGTTTCTCATAATAAACTTTCTGGTCCAATTCCATCAAGTATAGGAAAATTAACTCTTCTAGTATATTTCAGCCTTGGTTTCAACCAACTATCTAGTAGCATACCTGCAGAAATTGGAGCCCTTCAAAATCTCGGTCATTTGGACTTGTCTAATAATAACCTTACTGATGAGTTACCTACCACTCTTGCAAATCTCACTCAACTAAATCAACTTGATGTTTCTCACAATAAACTTTCTGGTCCAATTCCATCAAGCATAGGAAAATTAAAAGTTTTGCTAAAATTAGATCTATCATATAACAAAATATCAAGTAACATACCACCACAAATTGGAAATTTACGAGAGTTGGAAAGTGTCGATCTATCAAGTAATAAAATATCTGGTAGCATACCCCCAGAAATTGGACACCTTCTCAATCTTGAAACTCTAGACATTTCGCAGAACAAGCTAAATGGGAGGATACCTATTCAAGTGGGTCATCTTCGTCTCTTGGTTGGCAACTTTAGTCACAACAGTATCATTGGACAAATACCCCACACTTTGGGCCATTTACCAATCTATTGTAGCTTGGATTTAAGCTACAATAATCTCGTTGGTACTATACCTAGAGAACTTCATATGCTGGCATACATCAACTTTTCATACAACTATCTTAGTGGCTATGTCCCAGAAGAATTTTGTAACTCGTCTCGTTACAATTTTGATGGTAATAAGGAGTTGAAGAATGATTCTTGTTATTTCCTTACCCCGCCTCCATCTAAAAGGCCAAAGCATTACCTGAATATCATTCTTCCATTGACAATTTTCTTTAGCATCCTCTTTGTTGGGGTTTTGATCCTTTCTCAATATAAGAGAAAAGAAACAGAGACAACAGTGGCAAAGAATGGAGACATATTCTCAATGTGGAATTATGATGGTAAAATTGCATATGAGGACATCATCAAAGTTACAGAAGACTTTGATATTAAATATTGCATTGGAACTGGTGCTTATGGAAGTGTCTATAGGGCATCACTTCCTAGTGGGAGGATTGTTGCCTTGAAGAAGCTTCATAGAAGTGAATCTCGAGACCCATCTTTCGCCAAGAGTTTTTGCAATGAGATCAAGATATTGACTGAAATCCGACATCGCCACATTGTGAAACTTCATGGTTACTGTTTACAAAATCAATGCATGTTTCTCATCTATGAATACATGGAAGGAGGAAGCCTCTTTTATGTCTTGAGTAATGATGTTGAAGCTGAAGAGTTGAACTGGGCCACTCGAGTGAACCTTATTAAAGAAATAGCATCAGCATTGTTTTACATGCATCATGATTGTAGTCCAACAATTATTCATCGAGACATAACAAGTAGCAATATTTTGTTGAACTCAAAATTGGAAGCTTTTGTCTCGGACTTTGGCACAGCTAGACTCCTTGATCCTGATTCCTCAAATCAAACCCTACTTGTTGGTACCTATGGTTATGTTGCTCCAGGTGAACATTTTAATTATCATTTTCCACCATTTTATTGAGTTTAAATTAATTTATAAAAATGATTCCTTCACAATATTTCTTGATTCTTGTGTTATTGTAGAACTTGCATACACAATGAGGGTGACTGAAAAATGTGATGTTTATAGTTTTGGAGTGGTGGCATTAGAAACAATAATGGGGAGACATCCTGGAGAGTTGATCTCATCTTTGGCAAAGACTTGTACTCATAACATATTGTTGAAAGATATCTTAGACTCACGTCTCCCTCTTCCCTTGTCAAAAGATGCGCAAGATGTGATTCTCTTAGTCACAACAGCACTAGCATGCTTGCGTCCCACACCAAAGTCTCGACCATCAATGCAGAAAGTGACCAAAGAACTTTCATTTTCCAAGATGCCTTTGCATGTTCAATTGAATGATATTTCACTCCAGCAGTTGATTGCTCAAGATATATATTCTGTAGACAAAAGCTAGGAGAGTTTCAAATGGTTTCTTCTAGTGGATTAAAGATTGATGCAGAAGGTCATCTTGCGAACATTAGATATTTTGTTTTCTTTTCTCCGCTCTAAAGTACTACCACATTTATTCTTCTGAAAATGATGTCTTAGCTTTTGGCATTCTCAATTCGGAATTTTCAAATGGAGTATTCACAAGTTTTTAGATGTTAACTTTAGTGGAAAGGGCACATTGACTTGACTACTAATAAATTATGACCTCGTCTTTAAATTTGGCAATTAAATAAAAATATGAGTAACGACTCATTTATTAATATTATATTAAATAATAAAATAACTTAAAAGGTTAAAAAATTTTGGCAAAAGAAATTGTGGAGGAACAATCTGACCTATCAACACCACTCAAAACAAACCAACCACACCATTTAATAATCATCGTATCTAGACTCAACTGGTAAATTTTGAGAGTATCTATGAGTATAATTGTCATCTTCATAAATCAACGCCCGTTTTATTTTATTATGTATTTAAACTAATAGAAGCAATTAATTATTTTAAAATTCTAAATAGTTATTAAAAGTCACAAAATTAATTTTTACAATTATAGTAATTATAACTAATTTAAAGATTTAGTCATTAATTAAATTTTTTTATTATTTTATTTAGTCATAAATAGTTATTGCCTAACATAATTCGTTTGCAGAGCACCAGAGAGAAGGAGTATCTACAATTCACATGTTACTTGCTTCTTATATTATTAAAAGGGAATTCTTTAATTTTAGTATTATTTTACCATATGACAATCTTGCAGGGGTAAAAATAGAGTTGTTACCAGTACTCATACTAAATTTTAACTTTATATTTTATTTTAGTAGATAACATTTTAATTTAGACACAAATATTTGTCACAAATATGTTCGTTTCTACAGCTTTATTGTCACATTTAAATATAACGAATAAGAATTTATACTCTCTAGCCATATTTATTACTTAAGTAATATAATAATATTTAGAAAAAAATTACTTAAGTATTTATATTCTCTAGCCATATTTATTACTTAAGGATTTATACTCTCTAGCCATATTTTGAAAAAAATTAAGACCTGTTTGTTTTCTCTATTTTTAATTTTTATTTTTACTGAAAATTGAATATATACATAAAAATACATTTATTTACTGTTTTTTATTTTCATTTTCAAGAAATAATTTTTAAATTTCTAAAAATTACGAAAACGTCAAAAAAAATTTTAAAATTTTTATTTTAAACTATATCCACAATATTTTACTATTTATATAATTATAAAATAATAAAAATAAAAATAAAGTAAAAATATAACTATATAATTAAAAAAATTAAAAATTAAAACACAAATCAAACATATTTTTAAAAATATAAAAACTAAAAAATAAAAATTATTTTTTAAAAAAATAAAAATAAAATATTTTTCCAAACCAAACACACACTTAGATTTTTAAGTTGAACAAACCATAAATGGTCCACGTGCAGGACAAGCGGTTCAGCCCTTTTCTTTTAAAATAAGTCTAATTTTATAAATCTATGTCCACCAAATATGCAGATTAAATGGGCTTGCAAACTTTGAATCATTTTAACAGTACCGCCTATAATGATTCGATATGCACTTTGTGATTATTTAGTTAAAATGAATTGAATAACCTCATTAAATTATTTTTTTTGGGTTCCTATATATAAATAAATATTACTAGGGAATGAACTTATAAATTACATGGCACTTGCATCTTTAATTTTTAAGATTGAATCGTTTGATATTAAGAAATTTGTATATTAACAATTTAACAAAATAATCATATAACTCGTTGGATTTGAGTCAAATTGAAGTTATTTGTTCATATACTCAAGAGGTTTTTTTTTATTGGTAGGTGGAAGCAATGTGGAAGTAGCAAATAATATAATCAATCCAACTTGATCTTCTTAAAAAATAAATTTGTTGGCTTAGCCTAATCCACTTGAGTTGGAGCTTGCGAAAAACCCTTGTGCCTAAATGGGCTATTGGTGGCTCTAAACCCAAGTAAATATGTTCCCTGGCAGTGCTTAGGTGATTTTAATGAGATTTTACACTATCATGAAAATTAAGGTAATAGATTTCATAGCAATAATGGTATAACACTCTTCAGAAATTTTATGGTGAATAACGAACTAGTGGATTCTCCCCTCAAAGGAATGCTTATTCACCTGGTGTAACATGGGGAAAGTGAGTGGAGTGAAGGAAAAAATTGGTAAACATTTAGCAAATGAAAGTTGAAATAATTACTACTTGGAGGCAAGTGTTCTGGCCCTCCCAACAATTTGATTAGACAATAGCCCTCTTATTGTGACAACAAAGCAAATGGGAGGAAAAAAAAATCCTTCATGTTTGAAGCTTGCTGGCTGAATCATGATGATTTTTTAGGGATGGTTGACCAAAGTTGGAGAGAAGAGTCTTTACCAAGGTGTTTCAAGAAGACTAAAAGGGTGATGGGAAATTTGGAGGTGTGAAAGAATAACTTAAGAAGACCAGATGTGCAGATTAGAAGATTAAGGGCAAAATTGCAGTTTATATATGTTGAATGGTGAGCTTACTAGAACCATTATGGCAGAAATTAAAAGTACTAGAGGGCATATTAGCAAAATTTGGGAGCAAGAAGAGAAGTATTGTGCACAAAGAGCAAGGCTTAAGTGGCTAAAAATTGTTCTACCAGTCTACTATGCAGAGGAGAAGACAAAACAACATTTTAAGAGTAAAAAATGACAATAGTGAGTGGAAAGAAGGGCAGCAGAATATTCGATACGTTATGCGGGATTTTTTTCGAGAACTTGTACAAGACTTCCAACCCTCGGCGTTTGCATGGGTTAGAGGGAATAATTCCTAACAGTATAACTTGAGATGAATGAGTTGCTTCTAAAAAATGTTATAGATGCAGAGATAGAAAATGCTGTTTTCAACCTTGGAGCAATGAAAGCACCGTGTCCAGACAGAATCAATGGAGTGTTCTATCCAAAATCATGGGAGATCATAAAGGATGAGGTATGTGCAGCTATTAAAAATTTCTTTGAAGGGGGTCATTTCCCAAGTGATTTTAATGAAACTCATATTAACCTAATACCAAAGGTGCAAAACTCAGAGATGGTGAGTCAAGTCAGGCCAATTAGTTATAGAAATTTTAGCTATAAAATTATTAAAAAAAATCATAGTTAATAGTATGAAGAACCATTTAAATGGGGTGATTTCTCAAAACCAAAGTGCTTTTTAGGTAGAAGACTAATTCAGAACAACATAGTGAATGTCCAGGAGGCTTCAACAAGAACAAAAATACGCGCTTTGAGGCTGAAAACTACGCAGGAATTCATTAGCTTATGTCTATGCCATGTCTATTATCCTTCTCCCAAAAAACTTTTGTACAAAGTTGTGTTTGAAAGTGGCAAAATTCTAGTGGAAAAGCAATGGTAATGAGAGAGGAATTCATTGGGTTAGGTGGGAGAAGCTAACTATGAAAAAGAAGGATGGAAGAATAGGGTTCAAAGATGCTAGGTCCATGAATATTGCTTTACTAGCTAAACAAGCTTGGAGAATGTTGGAAGATCTTGACTCCCACTGGGCACAAACCCTTATGCAAAAGTACTGTCACAACACAAATTTGAAACCGCCAAAAGAGGTAGGTGTTGTTCATGGGGGTGGTTAAGCATCTTAGAAGGTAAAGAATTTCAGTTTAAACATTGTACATGGAGGGGGGGGGGAATGGGGAGCAGATAAATATATGCAGGGATAAATGGCTTAGAAGTGAGACTGTGCCGAAAAATTTATCTAATAGTTGTTTGGAAAATGTGTCCTCCCTTATTCATTGCTCTTCTAAAAATTGGAAAGGAGTGATAAGAGAGATGGTTCCTAGGCAAGTGGTTGAGGAGATTATGGCTCTTCCCATTCAAGAGGTAGATACTGAAGATAAGCCTTTCTCTGATGAAGGAGTATACAGCGTCAAGAAGGGCTATGAACTTACTAAGTGTAATGAATCTGATAATAGCAGGGGCAAGGCATCATCCTCTGCATCTATCAACCCTAAGTTATGGAGCTGGACTTGGAATTCTAGAGTGCCCAAAAAATAAATTTCATCTGGAAAATTTTAAACAACGCTTTATCCAGTAGAGCTAATCTATTCAGGAAGAAGATAGCTAGTGAACCCTTATATCCTATTCGTGATTGAGAATAAGAAACTCTGAAACATCTATTCCTAAGATGCAGTTGGGTAAGACCAACATGGTTCGGGGCCGATATTCAATGCTCCCAAAACATTACCAGGATTGAAGACTAGATTAGTTTAAAAATTGAGAAGTACATGCAATTGGGGTCTGAAGCCTATGGGATTGTAGACAAATTGTTTATAATCCTATGGTTTATATGGAAAGAAAGAAATGATTTCATCTTTGAGAAACAGAGGATAAACCGAAGCAGATTTATCAACAAATCACAGAGTCTTTACACATGCATAACTTCTATAACAAATCAGATAAATTCCACTGTCCCTCAAGGACGACAAAGAAGAGTGGAAAGTGAGAAGTGGCGCTTACCTCCACTAGGCTAGGCAAAAATAATACAGATGCGGCCTACCTAAGCTCTACTTTGAAGTGTCACTTGGCAACTGATTATAAAATACAAGGGCACTTATAATAATTATAAAATTTTAAATATATATAATTTTTTTTGTTAAAATAAAATGTAAATAAACACTCAACTGACAAGTTTATCATTATTACTTGTTCTCATATACTAATAATCAATATTTATTTAATTTTTTTTATATGTACAACTCATCTAAAACTAATTCATGGATTTTTGTTTACATAAAAAACACTATATAAACTATAATTAATTTTGAAGCATACAAATATAATATTCATTTATTATTTATATTAGACATCACACAATTAAAGTAATTCTATACATGTTATATATATATATATATATATATATATAGGGTGCAACTTCAATATCTAAATAAAATTAAATTCACAAATTAATGTATCAATTTTTTTTCTTCTTTTTTTTTACGAGTATTCTCACATTTCTTAAATATAGAATTAATTTTATTTAGATATTGAAGTTGCATTTTTTTACAAAAAAAAATTCACGAATTTAAACTCTTAATATTATAAAAAATCATTTAATTACTAAATTTAAATTTGTTTATCAAGTTTGCAGCACGTCGTCCCTTATAATACAACTCACAGCACCATCCCCACCACCAAATAAAGTAACGTCCACATTTCCTTTTAAAAAGGGGGTAATTAGGGAATTTCCATACTTCTTTATTCTGAGCCAAAGTCGATGCTCTTTTGTCATAACACAATTAGTTAGGAGTGTGAACAGAGATGAAAACAAAGATAGTCAAGGAATTTTAATCCGAACGTAAATTGACTTCACATAAATGGGAGTGGGAGAGTGAAATGGTTCTGTTGATTTTTAGAATAAATTTTTTATATATCTAGAATTTAGAGAAAAATAATATCATCTCCTTTATATTTTACTCTTGTTACACAATTCTCTTTTAAAATTAAAAGCTACACTACAACTAAATCCATTTAAAATAGTCCATTAATTATTAGGTATTTTACTGTTTACCTTTTTTATTTATCAAAATACTCTCATAAAATATTATATTATTATATTTCTACTTTTTTTCATTCAAAAAAATACAACTAACATTAGATAATAATAATTTTTTTTTTCATTTCTATTGAAGAAAATATTGTCGCTTGAATTTTTTTTTCATTAGATAACATATTCCCGCAATGAGAGCATCCGTTCCCAACGTCTCCATGTGTCTTACCCTTTGTAGGGGGCTTGGTCCTCCCCCATTTGATGCGTAGGATCCTGGTTTTTCCATTTGGAGCTTTTGAGCATTCAGTTTTGTTCTCCTTAGGGCCATGGCAATATCTGCAGTATTTGGGAGCATCACTACTTATCTTTTTTCCTCCCTTCTTACATAGGCATATGCTTGTTCAACAGTTGGGAATGGTTGGAACTGAAGTACTTCTTCGAATTTTATCGAGTAGGTCATCTAGTCCATCTAGGAATGTGAACAACCTGTCTCCTTGAATGACTCATTGGATTCCCTGGATTGCCTCATTTGGGTAATCCATCTCTTTAGATCATACACCTACGATTTGTCATTCCCATCAACATAAGTAATAGCTATGGATTCTCATACCTGTTTTACCGTGGGAAATCGAATAAAGTTTCCTGTTAGGGGAGGATCCACATAGGGTCACTGAATTCTGGCTGTGGATGTCTCTATTGATATACCCTAGTTTATCCTTGCATGATATATACATCTCCATAATCTGAGACCAGAGAGCATAATTGGTGCTATTGAAATTGATTCTTGTCTGGTATTTTCGGTTGGTTTTTGTGTTTTGGTTACAGATAATTGGTTTTATTCAATTTTGAAATCAACCGTCTATTGGATAGGTCCTTCTTCAAATGAGGCTCACATCCATTTAAATTAATTTAAAAAAAATGGAAAACTTGGAAAAGAAGAGAAAGTTAGACCTTGGCCTTTGCGAAGAAAGAGACAAAAGTCTCTTGGTTTTCCTTTCCTATAATGTGACGCTGAAAAGGAAAGAAAAATAATGTGTGAGAAAAAAAAAAATATAGAACCAAAAGAACAGTAGCACCGTGTGAGAAAGAAAAAGTGATTTTCCAGATTTTGATTGAAAGATCAGACGAGGAAAGTGTCCCGTGTATTACACAGTTAATTCGATAATGTTAATTATTTTGAAAACAAACACATTTCTTCCCACTCTTGACGCTTAATATATAGGGTGTCGATCTAGTGATATATCATTTGACTGACCAAAACAGAATGAAAAGCCTGAGTAATTCACTCTAGAAAATATAATATGAAAAGCCTCTTCCGAGACCTTAAACAACTTCTAGGCAAGTCCAAGCATATTTTTAATAGCAAACACACAAAAATTTCTTTTACGTTAATTTGAAAAAATCTTATTTCTTGACTTGGCTTTTAAAGGAGTCACATTTAAGGTAAAGTAAAGTTTGAAACATTGGTACGCGCATAATTTAATCTGAAGCTATACCTTACGCAGAAGGTTATGATAGTTGATCTAAACCTTTCATCAATCATTTACTATCTCTCAGGGGTCAATCATTTATAAACTATATATCTAAGTTAGCTCGCATTCATTGCAATAATATTTTTGAATTGTCATTAAAAAAACCATAGATGGCAATCTCCAACATTTCCATTCCAATAATACTTGTACTGTTGTGGTATGCCTTTTCCTTGTTCCACAATGCTGCTGCCATCAATACCAAAAACATAGCATCAAATTCATTCTTCATAAATGATGAGATCAATGCTTTGCGTCAGAGCCACCAGTGGAATGGTTGTCACTACAATTTCTCCCAACGTTGCAAGCGGAATGGTATTTTTTGCAATGACCTAGGCAGCATTATTAACATTTCGACACCAATTATGTGGACTTCGACAATTCAGTTTAGGGATATCAATATTTGTTTTCAAATCAAAGTGTCATAGATGGCTATAAATGTTATTTGATTTTTGCATTTGATCTTAGATTAGTTTATATTTGTCACATCCCTACTTTAGGAATGCGAATACCTTTAATATCCGATAAACTCTATTATTATGCATTTGCAAATAGTCTCACAATATCATATATCCGAGTATTATCATACGTTTACAAATTTACAAAATTAATAATTATACATGCCAAGTCTATATATATATATAACAAGTTTACAGCGGAAACAAGGTCCTGCCTGTGACGTTCAGAGCAACTCTAGAGTACAAATATATTACAAGTTTACATATTGAGAGCCCAAAAACAATTTAGGCTCACCATTGAAATACGACACCCAGTCGATCAAGAAGTCGCAGGACCAGACTCTGGGTCTTTATCTGAAAAATATATCAACCACGTGTAGTGAGTTTTACAACTCAGTGAGCAGATAATACCTCTTAAGACCTCTTAGGTCAACATATGGATGTACTCGTCTAATAAAAATTAAGTATTCAAAAATTACATTTCAGAAGTACATCCACATGGGACCCGCATTTTCAAATATTCTCTGTTCAAAAATCATAATCAGGTCTTTCAAACCATATGCGGTACTGTATAAACAATGCTCATATCAAGTTCATAATCGTATTCAATACTGTAAAATCATTAATCAAAATGTGTTATGCATCAAAACATGTCTCATAAAATATTTGGAGGATCCCATATCAGAACCACCACATCAGAGTCTAATCTCCTTTCGTACTTTGGTGGTATAGAATTTGCCTAAACTCAGTCTCTTGCTGAGGTTTGCCCTACTACCATTCAAGAGGACACGCGAAGAGACTCTATGTGGACCTTTTCTCAAGCACACAGCAAGGGAAGGCAAATAACATCTCATATAACTGGAATCTCGCCATCATATAACTGGCATCTCGCCCATATATAGGAGGCATTCCGCTCTCCTTCACATATAATCTCCCGTGTGTTGGCCCTCACACGAGGCTAGCACCACCTCCCCTGCTAGCTGAGGCAATTAAGGTGCGCACTAGGGCTAACACCACCTGCTGTTAGCAGACAGTGTTTCCAATAGGATTCTTCCACAAAATCATACTCTCGTATATTTCATATTTATCAAAACAGAGGTTCTATCATAATATAACATTTTCTATCTCAGTATATTTCCTCTGTCAAAACTTCCCAATCAGGGGAATCATATACACAGGCCTATATCCGAGGCAAAATGTAATAACTGTAAAATTTAACGAAAATTCCAATTAAAGGAAATTTAGAATAAAAGAGAGAGAATTTTGACAATAGAGATAAGAACCGTAGAAAATATGTATATTTATTATATGGATTAAAGAATTACAAAAGAAATATGAGAATTTATGTTTTGGCGCGCTATAAGCAAATATATTTTTATTTATGTAGAAATGATTATGATTTGTTAAAAGTAAGTGGACTTTTAAGTAAAAGAAATATTGTGTTGCTTAAAATAATTATACCGGCTTCCATTGAATTTTTATGGTATTTTTAGAAATATTCTTTCTTTTAATATGAATAAAGATATTTGTTTTGAAAATTGTTTTATTATGATGTTTATCAAGAAAAAATCGTGATTTAAGAGTTTAACTAAAAATTTACGAGAATGGAAATTTTTAGGAATTTTTGGGATATTTTAAGATGAAAAACGGAATTTATATGAATTTTTATAAAAGAAAATCTAATTATTAATTATTTAATAATTATAAAAAAAAACAAATTTTTCAGAAACCATAAGATGAGAAACCGGGGGCGACGAATTGGAAGAAGAAGAAAACGGAAAAAATGCATAGTGCTGCATAGTGAGTGAATAGTGACTTCAAATCTTTTCTCTCGATTTGGAGTACTAATTGGCTTCCGATATCAAAACTGAAAGTATTATTGGATTCACGACGAAGAGTACTTCAGTTTTGACCGATCAGTTTTTTAAATCAACCGTTGAATCGTCGTAGATCTGAAGTAGAAAATCTCGGTAAAAGGTAACTTCTGAAACTCTTACTTAGAGACCTCAAATTAGAAATCTGACACCGTAAATGGGTTCAGAAACTTGATAAACATTAGGATATGAATTCGTTTCGGTGATTTAGTAACTTTTTGTATGGCGGTAAATAGTGATTTTGGCCGTAAATAGTGGCGGGTGAATAGTGATTTTGGCTATAAATAGTGGAAGATGAAAAGTAACTCCGGTGGTGAATAGTACCCCCCTGCGTTGACCAGCGTTGACCAAGCCCCGGAAGTCATTTCCTAGGTTTTTGGACCCCCCCGACACGTTTTTGAAGCTTGTTTGGTCAAATTCAGGCTAGAAAAGAGCATTTTAGGGCTGTCCAATTTGGAGCCCTTACCCTGTGAGTAGATAATTCTTCCTATAGCTTGTATTTACTCTTCTTGAACTTTTCATTGATAAATGAGTATGATTACATGTTATTTATATGTTCATATGTTTCTGAAATAGTTTGGAATATTTGAAATGATTGAGAAATGATATTTAGTTCAAGAAGAGTATGATTTTTGAAAGAGATTTTGAAATGCTTTGAATATGTTATTTCTAAATGCATTTCGCATTACATGGCAAAGAAAATATGATATGCATATGACATTGATTTTACAATGTTATGTTTGCCTCGGATATGGGCATGATTATATGATTTCTCTGATTGAAAAATTTACGATAAAAGATTTTGTACTTAGACTGAAAGCTCTGTTTCGAAAGTGATAAGTTGCTGAATATGATTGTATGGCGAATTATATGATAATTATGCATTGCATTTGATGGATATGCACAGTGATACATGTTTATATATATATATATATATATATATATATATATATGCATTGATGAGTAATGACGGGATTATATGGCTTGAGACGGTATTGTGAAGGTGGTATTAGTGGTAATGTGAGGAGGCAGAAGGGTGATGAACTCACATTCCCTAATTACCTATTGTGATGATGACAGTGGTAATGTGAGGAGGCAGAAGGGTGATGAACTCACATTCCCTAATTACCTATTGTGATGATGACAGTGGTAATGTTAGGAGGCAGAAGGGTGATGAACTCACATTCCCTGTTGATCTATTGAAGTTGTAGTCAGTGGTAATGTGAGGAGGCAGAAGGGTGATGAACTCACATTCCCTGATTACCTATTGTGATTGTGACTATGGTAATGTGAGGAGGCAGAAGGGTGATGAACTCACATTCCATATTTATCTATTGAGTATATTGAAAGTTGTGACATACTTGAGCATTATATAAAAGAATTGATTTTTATTGCATATCAAATTCGATTTAAGATCAATTTGTATCATATGTGGTTACAGATAATTGTATGTGATTTGAACTGAGATGTTTTGAAATGCGGGTCCCATATGAATGTACTCCGGAATGTAACTTTTCAATATGAGAAACTTTGAAATGAAAAGTACATCCATATGTTGACCTAAGAGATTATAGGGGGTGTTATCTGTTCACTGAGTTGTAAAACTCACTACACGATGTGGATTTATTTTTCAGATAAAGACATAGAGTTTGGTTCAACAGTCACGTGATCGACTAGGGGTCGTACTCCAGTGGTGAGCCTACATTGTTTCTAGGCTCTCAATGTTTTATATTGTACTATATTTGTACTCTAGAGTTGCTCTGAACGTCACAGGCAGGATCCTTGTTTCTGCTGTACTCTGATGTATATGTACTTGATTTGTATATGGTATTTGTATGGAAAAATCTATATGTATATGTTTCCTTGATAAAGGATTGAAATATTTATGTTTATGGAAAATATATGTTCGTGATATACGTATTTCACGTACCCTAAAATTAGGGGCGTGACAAGTTGGTATCAGAACATTAGGTTTCCCTGTGATAATCAGAGCAAAGGATTCTTTAGTATCGATATGAGCCGGACATATTTATACTTCAAGTGCTGCTGAAGGATACTATAGGGTTTCAAATTCCTTTCTATTTCAAGTTGTTAAAGTTTATAGTATAAGCTAGATTGAATATTGTGACATCTTAAGAAGTATATATGAATCAAGTATAGCTTGAAAGTGAAAGAGATTTGCGTCTTAAAGAATTTAAGGAATTGAGACAGATACCAAATATGATGGTTTCTAAATGTGACATCCGTTGTACCCAGTTGTCTAGATATGGTAGTGTCACGGCCCCAAATGATGGAACACATGACCGGCACGGCATAAGGGTTTCCCCCTAGCCGTAAGCCTAACACATAGCATGCACAAAACATTCAGTACACAATCCAGAGTACATAATATATATAACTGGCCACATATGCCACATCCAATATAAGAAAATACTATATATATATATATATATATATATATATATATATATATATATATATATATATATATATCTCATGAATCCAACATCCTTGATTCAACTTGGCCCATGGCCTCATAATATAAACATCATTGTAAAACTTAAAACCTTTTTCCAAACAACACATCAAAATACGCAAGAAAGCGAGGATCCTGCCTGTAAGTTCATGGAGATACACTAGACATAAACTAAACTATACAACCAGAACAACGGAACCTTTCCCAAACTGGGGCTCACCAATGCTATATTCAGCCTCCTACGGAGCTGTAGCTGGATCAAAGTTTCTCTGACTATCTGTGGGGAGGAAACAGAAGAGGGGTGAGATTACCACATCTCAGTGAATGGGTAAATCATACTATAACAGAAATAGGGCAAACTAAGCACGAGTGTTTCGCAATGAATTAAATAATTGAAATCAAGGTATAGAAAACATTAAACATTTAACCGTAATTTAGTGAAAGAATGCTAAACAGTTCAAATGTATGTTCAAAAGATAAAACATGATTAAATCAATAACCGTAAGCAAATCAGTTATGCATGGTAAGTAATAAATGAAGATATTTATGCAATAACAATGATGAATGAGGTATTTTAGAAATATTTAATCTTTAAGAAAAATGCACTAGTTTATTGGCGGTCTTTCCTAACAGATCTATCATCTCCTCCAAGCACACAGCAAGGGTAGGGTAATCACTGTAGGCGTAGACATAAGTCCACCCTAAATTCCCCCAAGCACATAGCAATGGGTATGGCAATCACTGTAGGCGTAGACATAAGTCCACCCTAAATTTCCCCAAGCACATAGCAATGGGTATGGCAATCACTATAGGCGTAGACATAACTCCACCCTAAATCCCTGTGTCTTAGGCAGTCATATGCCCGTCACAGTATCCTAGGCCGAAGCCTTAACATGATCATGGTGCACCAGGGCTAACACTACCTGCGGCTAGCTAACAGTGATATAAAAAGATTCCTCCAATAGCAAATATTTAAAAATATGCCATTCAAAGAGTTTAAAGTAAAATATTTCAATAAAGTTATAATTCTCCATCTAGCTCTTTTCATGCATAAAATTTTGTTCTAAAATATATCTCATCCATGAATTCCCATGGAGACCTTTATAATCATAAACTTTCCCTTTTTAAATATAGATCGTCCGTAGACGTTACATAGATGCTTATCATGCATCAAATCATTTCATGGCTAACTTAGTTCATTTCTATGACTAAGTTCGCATTTCTATAAATCTAGCTCAAATGGAGAATTAATAGTCTAGATGCTTGCCCTGCATACCTAGGGTTCAACTAGGATTGAAATTTTATAATTTCTAACATGGTTGGAACATATTGATTTTCAAAACGGTAAAACAATTTAATATACATTCCAACTAGTTAAAATCATAGGAGAGAGTTATAAATCAAATTCCTAAAACATGCGCTATAGTATGAAAAACCCACTCACCTTACTAGGAGTCCAACAACGAGAATTTCACCTCGTGATGGCTCAACAACCTAGAAAACATAGACATAACATGAAAATTAGAAAACTCTAAACATCACTATTCACGCTGGAAAATACTATTCACTCGCCGGAAACACTATTCACGCCGAAACCTAAAAACCCTATATTCTAACATAGAAACTAATTCTAAGACTACCTATGGAAAGAAATTTGGTAAAACGAAGCCTAAAACGCGATTAGCCGAAATTTACCTTGGAGGTTACTATTCATACGATTTTTCGGCGACAATCCGGCGAAATTGATCGGTGGGATTTGTAGCTCTTTTTCCCACGAGTCCAAAGGTACCTTGCTTGCTCAAATCGGACGTCCGGATGATGAGATATCTTAGAGAGAAGGTGGAGAAAATTTTTAGAGAGAGAGAGTTAGGGTTCAGATGAAGGAGAAATGAAGGAAAAAGGGAGGGGCCCGCTAAAAATGCCTATCTGACGAATCTCGCCGCCAGCAAACTCATTCTCGCCGCGGCGAGCCGTGATTTTCGCCAGCGGCGAGCATATTTTCGCCGCAGCGAGATCGAAACCAGAAAACCTCATGCTCTCGGGAAAATGATGCAACATTCTCGCCGCGGCGAACTCATTTCGCCGAATTTGACAAAACATCCAACATGAAAGTTGTAGCCCTTTCTTAGCTTTCGGTAGCCACTTGAATCACCTAATTTGGAGTTCATATGAAGGAGTTATGCATAAAATAGTGAGCAAAGGTTCAGACCACACTACGCTTCGGTTTTTGCCTCTTATCACTATAATATTCACAGAATTAGCAAAAGTGCCCAACATCAAAGTTGTATATATATGTCTTATCTCTCAACAGCAATTGGAATCACTTAATTTGGATTTCATATAAGAGAGTTATGCTTATATGAGTGACGAAAGGTCAGAAGAAAAGTCAAAAACGCTCTAAAATTTTACATTGTTCTCAACTTTCTTTGTTTCAAATGATTTGCACTTAACCTTCAAAGGTTTTATTAGTTGAGGGTTATTACAGGTAGACTGTGATGTGATATTGAGAATGAATTTGTTGGCATTATGTCATGTCATTTTGAAATGTCACTATAAGATGATTAAATTCAATTATTGAAGAATTTTCTTCCTTAGTACAAGGGGATCGTAGTGAGATACCCAGTAATCTAATTTCTGCTTTAGCAGTCCATAAGTGACTACAAAAAGGTGCCAAGGATAGTTGGCAGTGGTGAGAGATGTTGATATAAAGTATACCACTATAAATTAAGTTCTAATGGTTAGAAAATTTCTGATGTAATTCTTGAAGAATTGCCAAGATTACCTCGAAACGTAAAATATAATTTGGTATTGATTTACTTTCTGGAAATCAACCAGTATCTATACCTCTATATAGAATTGCACCGACTAAACTCAAGGAATTGAAGGATCAGTTGAAACACTTGTTAGACTAGGGATTTATATACCCTAGTACTATTACTTAGAGTGCTTCAGTTCTATCTGTGAAAAAGAAAGATGGATTACTATGACTATGCATAGATTATAGACAATTGAATAAAGTGACAATGTGAAATAAATATTCATTACTTCATATAGATGATATGTTTGACCAGCTACAAGGTGCTCAACATTTTAAAAAAAAAAATTGAATTGATTTGATATTTGGATCTCATCAATTGAGGATAAGGGAAGAGGATATTCGAAAATTTTCTTTTAGGACTCGTTATGGTATTATGAGTTCTTGGTGATGTCATTTAGTCTGACAAATGCCCAGTTGCATTCATGGACTTGATAAAAAAAAAAGAAGAGTATTGAAGCCATCCCTGGATTAATTTGTTATTATAATTATTGATAATATACTAGAATATTTCAAGAGTGCAGAGGATCATAAGCAATATTTAAAGATAGTATTACAAACTCCAAGGGAGTATCAGCTATATGCTAAGTTCTCAAAATATGAATTTTGAATTAGTAATAGTACTTTCTTTAGGTATGTGGCTAGCAAGATGGTATCCAAGATAACCCTAAGAAAGTAAAAGTGGTACATCAATGTCCACACCATGCTACAGTTACAGATGAAGATCCAAGTCCAATTTGCGCTTTCTGCTGTGGTCTGTTGTCCATTCTATTTGAGCTGTGATTGGATCAGGTACATGAACATATGCTTGTAAAGCATCAATCAACTCCTCAGCATCTGAAGCTGAGATGAGAATTCATCGTGCTGAGTGTGGGATAAACCTTTGTTCCACAGCATGATCAAGGAAAGATAACAGACCATCAAAGAAGTGATTAACATTTAACAAACCTATCGGTTTGTGATGCATATTTAGTTGTGCCCAAGAGACTATTTGGAAAAAAATTTCTAAAGTACCAAAACCCCCTGGTAAGGCAATGAAGGCATCAGCATTGCTCATCATTCTAGCCATGCGTTCATGCATGGAAGCTACTCTATATTCTTCTCCAATTGTTTTTCCTATGTTGCTGGATGCAGCTAGAGCTATAGGAATAATACCTAGAACTTGGCATCCCCCTACATGGGCAGCTGTAGCCACACACCCCATTAACCCACAGTTACCTCCACCATACACTAAATAAATTTTTCTCCTAGCCAGCACCATACCCAGATTTTGTGCTGCTTTAACATACTCCCCATCTTTTCCAGGACTGGAACCACAAAAGACACAGATATTTCGAAACTGGTGGAATGCGGTTCCCTCCATAATTTCTATCACCTTAACTCTGAATATGAAGATAAAGATACTAATGTAAGCATTTATAGAACTCAGAGAAGGGTATATTTATAATAGTTATGTAGAACACCTATGTGAGTGATTGGTGGATATTAGCTAAATTAAAAAAAAAATTCAAAAATGACGGCAAGCATGTATATATACAGTAGTTATGACTGTGACCCATATTAAACACGTAAAGAGAAAAGATTGAAAAATGCAAACCAGTTAGTTGTTGAAGAGGGACAATCAAAAGATCTATCTTGTTTTTCTCAATATTCTTACCAGTCGACTACTGGTTTATAAGTCGACTAGCTATTTTGAGAAATTTTAATTTGGACTGTTTATTTTACAGTTGATTGATTACATCTATTTTGAAGCAATCAACTGCATCCTACCAGTTAACTACGTATTTCTTGATTTTCACATACTTTTATAAGCACAAAAGTGTTTCTTTTCCCATGTGCTATTTTTCCACCGAATATGAATAGATTTAAAGTTGATTTTGGCACATATATTCAAAATTTGCGGCCACCGATTTTTGCCAAAATCGTAGATAGATTTTGTTTACAGATTTTCAAGAATTACGGCCACCAATTTTAATATCCTGTTAATGTTTTGTCCAAAATTCTGACTTCCTATTTTGGCACCATGCTCTATTACGTGTTTCGTATTTTCTGCTGCATTATCCTATATTAGTAGATTAAAGTAATAGAGATTTTGAAAAGAATAGATGGATGATGATCTAATGGTGCTTTGACGAATATAATCAAAAGAATTAACGGTGTTGAAGTTTTTGAGGAGTAAAGTATGGAAAGTAAGATTTAAGTTAATCTCGAATTTTTTTTAATTTGGAAACATGGAGAATATTTTGAAAATCATCTCCGAAAATAATGTAAGTAATCAAGATATTTTTGTTAAAGGTTTAAATCGAATTTAGTATTTAATATGTGAATTATGTTGAGATTGGAAATTCACGTATGAATAATTGTTGAGAAAAGAGATTTCAGAAGAAGCCATAGATTGTAAATATGGATAAACCGAGGTAATATATGGTACTAGTATAATGGTAAAAAGAAGATACAAGTGAAATTTTTTATTGGTGGGTATGTTGGCAAATACGAATTGAATATATTATCTCAAGAGAGTTAGTCAGGAAGTCTAAAGATCTTTATTAGATTATAGTATGACTGATACTAAATTTAAATGATGTGTTTATATATTAGAAGTTATGCTTTAAGTATCTTTATATTATTGTGGTGAAAGTTGGGAGAAATTAATTGTCTTTAGTTGAACTTGCTCATAGCAGTAATTATCATGCCAATATACAATGGAATCATCTGAAGTTTTACATGAACATCATAGGTTTCTTAATATGTGAGTGAATTGAGAAAAGTTAAACTCGGGAAATCTAATTTGGAATAACATGCAATAGATAAAATATGACTTATTTAAATTGATGATGCTATTTTGGAGAGCATGCTTCAAGCATATGTTTTTGAGATTGGTAGGAGATTTCTTAGCAGAATTTGTCTATAATAAAATGATATTTGAAGATTTAAGCCTTATGTAAGAGGTGTTACAAATGTTCTGTTAAATGACTCAGTGGAGTTATATTTATTATAAGATGTCATTGATAAAGTGAAATTGATTAGAAAAAGAATACTGAAAACTCAATACAAGTCAAAAGTTTACAAGGACTATGAGTGTTGAGCACTAGGAATTTTCAGTTGGTGACCATATATTCTTTAATGACTCGCCAATGAAAGAGGTAATGAGATTTGGAAAGAAAGGGAAGTTACACCCTCGGTATATAGAACCATTTGAAATTCTTGATAGGATCGGTTCAGTGGCTTATTGTTTGGCTTTACCTCTTAAATTGGGTAATGTCCATCCAATTTTTTTTCATATGTCTATGCTAAGGAAATATTTACCGTATTCTACACATGTTATACAGTGTCCATAGATTCAGTTACAGAAAGATTTAACCCATGAGAAATAACCAGTAGCAATAGTAGTCAGACAAATAAAGAAGTTACGGTCAAAAGAAATACCTACAGTAAAAGTGATATGGAAAAATCATTCTTCTGAGAAAACTACTTGGGAAAGAGAGGAGGATATACGCGCTAGATATTTGCATTTATTTGAACAATGAGATTAGTATTTATCTGCAATTATGGTGATGAAATTCGGGGACCGAATTTCTTTAAGGGGGGAAGAATGTAATAACCGTAAAATTTAACGAAAATTCCAATTAAAGGAAATTTAGAATAAAAGAGAGAGAATTTTGACAATAGAGATAAGAACCATAGAAAATATGTATATTTATTACATGGATTAAAGAATTACAAAAGAAATATGAGAATTTATGTTTTGGCGCGCTATAAGCAAATATATTTTTATTTATGTAGAAATGATTATGATTTGTTAAAAGTAAGTGGACTTTTAAGTAAAAGAAATATTGTGTTGCTTAAAATAATTATACCGGCTTCCATTGAATTTTTATGGTATTTTTAGAAATATTCTTTCTTTTAATATGAATAAAGATATTTGTTTTGAAATTTTTTTTATTATGATGTTTATCAAGAAAAAATCGTGATTTAAGAGTTTAACTAAAGATTTACGAAAATGAAAATTTTTAGGAATTTTTGGGATATTTTAAGATGAAAAACGGAATTTATATGAATTTTTATAAAAGAAAATCTAATTATTAATTATTTAATAATTATAAAAAAAACAAATTTTTCAGAAACCATAAGATGAGAAACCGGGGGCGACGAATTGGAAGAAGAAGAAAACGGAAAAAATGCATAATGCTGCATAGTGAGTGAATAGTGACTTCAAATCTTTTCTCTCGATTTGGAGTACTAATTGGCTTCCGATATTAAAACTGAAAGTGTTATTAGATTCACGACGAAGAGTACTTCAGTTTTGACCGATGAGTTTTTAAATCAACCGTTGAATCGTCGTAGATCTGAAGTAGAAAATCTCGGTAAAAGGTAACTTCTGAAACTCTTACTTAGAGACCTCAAATTAGAAATCTGACACCGTAGATGGGTTCAGAAACTTGATAAACATTAGGATATGAATTCGTTTCAGTGATTTGGTAACTTTTTGTATGGCGGTAAATAGTGATTTTGATCGTGAATAGTGGCGGGTGAATAGTGATTTTGGCTATGAATAGTGCGGATGAAAAGTAACTCCGCGGTGAATAGTACCCCCTGCATTGACCATCGTTGACCAAGCCCCGGAAGTCATTTCTTAGGTTTTTGGACCCCCCCGGGACACGTTTTTGAAGCTTGTTTGGTCAAATTCAGGCTAGAAAAGAGTATTTTAGGGCTGTCCAATTCGGAGCTCTTACCCTGTGAGTAGATAATTCTTCCTATAGCTTGTATTTACTCTTCTTGAACTTTTCATTGATAAATGAGTATGATTACATGTTATTTATATGTTCATATGTTTCTGAAATAGTTTGGAATATTTGAAATGATTGAGAAATGATATTTAGTTCAAGAAGAGTATGATTTTTGAAAGAGATTTTGAAATGCTTTGAATATGTTATTTCTAAATGCATTTCGCATTACATGGCAAAGAAAATATGATATGCATATGACATTGATTTTACAATGTTATGTTTGCCTCGGATATGGGCATGATTATATGATTTCTCTGATTGAAAAATTTACGATAAAAGATTTTGTACTGAGACTGAAAGCTCTGTTTTGAAAGTGATAAGTTGCTGAATATGATTGTATGGTGAATTATATGATAATTATGCATTGCATTTGATGGATATGCACAGTGATACATGTTTATATATATATATATATATATATATATATATATATATATATATATATATATATATATATATATATATGCATTGATGAGTAATGACGGGATTATATGGCTTGAGACGGTATTGTGAAGGTGGTATTAGTGGTAATGTGAGGAGGCAGAAGGGTGATGAACTCACATTCCCTAATTACCTATTGTGATGATGACAGTGGTAATGTGAGGAGGCAGAAGGGTGATGAACTCACATTCCCTGTTGATCTATTGAAGTTGTAGTCATTGGTAATGTGAGGAGGCAGAAGGGTGATGAACTCACATTCCCTGATTACCTATTGTGATTGTGACTATGGTAATGTGAGGAGGCAGAAGGGTGATGAACTCACATTCCATATTTATCTATTGAGTATATTGAAAGTTGTGACATACTTGAGCATTATATAAAAGAATTGATTTTTATTGCATATCAAATTCGATTTAAGATCAATTTGTATCATATGTGGTTACAGATAATTGTATGTGATTTGAACTGAGATGTTTTGAAATGCGGGTCCCATATGAATGTACTCCGGAATGTAACTTTTCAATATGAGAAACTTTGAAATGAAAAGTACATCCATATGTTGACCTAAGAGGTTATAGGGGGTGTTATCTGCTCACTGAGTTGTAAAACTCACTACACGATGTGGATTTATTTTTCAGATAAAGACATAGAGTTTGGTCCAACAGTCACGTGATCGACTAGGGGTCGTACTCCAGTGGTGAGCCTACATTGTTTCTAGGCTCTCAATGTTTTATATTGTACTATATTTGTACTCTAGAGTTGCTCTGAACGTCACAGGCAGGATCCTTGTTTCTGCTGTACTCTGATGTATATGTACTTGATTTGTATATGGTATCTGTATGGAAAAATCTATATGTATCTGTTTCCTTGATAAAGGATTGAAATATTTATGTTTATGGAAAATATATGTTCGTGATATACATATTTCACGTACCCTAAAATTAGGGTCGTGACACAAAATATCATTGTATAAATTAATATCACATGCATAACATATTTTCTCTTTCATATAATGAGAAATGTATTCAGAAATCATGTATTCAAAACATTTCGAAATCTATTTCAAAAATCATACTCTTCTTGAACTAGATATCATTTCTCAACCATTTCAAATATTTCAAAACTATTTTAGAACATATGAAAGTATAAATAACATGTAATCATACTCATTTATAAATGTAAAGTTCAAGAAGAGTAAAAACAAGCCATAGGAAGAATCATCTACTCACAAATTTGAAGTAGAAAGTTGGACACCCTTAAAATCCTAGTTTCTGATCTGAATTTGGCAAAATAAACCCCAAAATCGAGTCCGAAAGGTCCAAAAACCTTAAAAACGACTCCATATTTGTGAAATTTAGCCTCCGGGAGCTCGGTCAACGCAACAGGTTCCGGGTACACGCGCCACTAGGGAAGGCTGTGCGTGGGCTTCTGTAATAACCCTCAATTAAATGTAATAACCCTCAACTAATAAAACCTTTGAAGGTTAAGTACAAATCAATTGCAACAAAGAAAGTTAAGAACAATGTAAAATTTTAAAGCGTTTTTGACTCTTTTTCTGACCTATCTTCACTCATATAAGCATAAATCACTCCTATAAAATCCACATTAAGTGATTCCATGTTCGGTTGAAAGATAAGACATATATCTACAACTTTGATGTTGGACACTTTTGCTAATTCCGTGAGTATGATAGTGATAAAAGGCAAAACCCGAAGCACAGTGTGGTTTAGACCTTTGCTCACTATTTTAGTCATAACTCTCTCATATGAACTCCAAATTAGGTGATTCAAGTGGCTATGGAAAGATAAGAGAAAGGGATACAACTTTCATGTTGGACATGTTGTCAAATTCGGCAATTTACAGGAGGCACTGTAGCCCCGAAGCACGGCCGTGCTCCAGGACACGGCCAGGCCGTGCTCGGGGCTGTTTTAATGCGTTTTCCCCTCCCTTCTCCCTCATTTCTTCTGCCTTCTGACTCTGCCATTTCTCTCTCTCTCTAAAAATTTCCTCTGCCTTCTCTCTACAATATCTCACCATCCAGCCAACCAATTCGAGCTACCACGGTACCATTAGACTCGTGGCAACGAGTACTTCAAAACCCACCGATTAGTTTCGCCGGATTGTCGCCGGAAAATCACGTGAACAGTAACCTCCAAGGTAAAATCCCGTCTAATCGCGTTTTAGGATTCGTTTTTACCGAATTTCTTTCCGTAGATAGTCTTAGAATTAGTTTTTATGCTAGAATATAGGGTTTTTAGGTTTCGGCATGAATAGTGTTTCCGGCGAGTGAATAGTCTTTTCCGGCGTGAATAGTGACTTTAGAATTTTCTAATTTTCATACTATGTCTATGTTTTCTAGGTTGTTGAGCCATCACGAGGTGAAATTCTCGTTGTTGGACTCCTAGTAAGGTGAGTGGGTTTTTCATACTATAGCGCCTGTTTGGTTTATTACTCTTTCATATGATTTTAACTAGTTGGAATATATACTAAACTGTTTTACCGCTTTGAAAATCAATATGTTCCAACCATGTTAAAAATTATAACTTTCAATTCTAGTTGAACCCTAGGTATGCAGGGCAAGCATCTAGACTAATAATTCTCCATTTGAGCTAGATTTATAGAAATGCGAACTTAGTCATAGAAATGATTTGATGCATGAGGAGCATCTATGTGACGTTTACGGACGATTTATGTTTAAAAGGGAAAGTTTATGATTATAAAGGTCTTCATGGGAATTCATGGATGAGATATATTTTAGAACGGAATTTTATGCATGAAAAGAGCTAGATGGAGAATTATAGCTTTATTGTAAATTTATTGAAATATTTTACTTTTAATTCTTGAATAGCATGTTTCAAATGTTTTCTATTGGAGGGACCCTTTTAGATCACTGTTAGCTAGCCGTAGGTAGTGCTAGCCTTGGTGCACCATGATCATGTTAAGGCTTCGGCCTAGGATACTGTGACGGGCATATGATTGTCTAAGACACAGGGATTTAGGGAAGACTTATGTCTATACCTACAGTGATTGCCATACCCATTGCTATGTGCTTGGGATATTTAGGGTAGACTTATGTCTATGCCTACAGTGATTGCCATACCCATTGCTGTGTGCTTGAGAAAATTTAGGGTGAACTTATGTCTACGCCTACAGTGATTACCTTACCCTTGCTATGTGCTTGGGGTAGATGATAGATCTGTTAGGAAAGACCTCCAATAAACTAGTGCATTTTCTTAAAGACTAAATATTTCTACAGTACCTCATTCATCATTGTTATTGCATAAATATTTTCATTTATTACTTACCATGCATAATTGATTTGTTTACAGTTATTGATTTAATCCTGTTTTTATCATTTGAACTGTTTAGTATTCTTTCAATAAATTACGGTTAAATGTTTACTGTTTTCTATATCTTGATTTCAATTATTTAATTCTTTGCGAAACACTCGTGCTTAGTTTGCCCTGTTTCTGTTATAGTATGATTTATCCATTCACTGAGATGTGGTAATCTCACCCCTCTTCTGTTTTCTCCCCACAGATAGTCAAAGAAACACTGATCCAGCTACAGCTCCATAGGAGGCTGAGTTAGCATTGGTGAGCCCCAGTTTGGGCAAGACTTTGTTGTAATGGTTGTTTAGTTTAGTTATGTCTAGTATATCTCCATGAACTTACAGGCAGGATCCTCACTTCTTGTGTTGTTTGGAAAATGATTTTAAGTTTGATAACGATGTTTGTATAATGAGGCCATGGGCCAAGTTGAACCAAGGATGTTAAATTCATCAGATATATATATATATATATATATATATATATATATATATATATATATATATATATATATATATATATATATATATATATATACAGTATTTTCTTATATTGGATGTGGCGTATATGGCCAGTTATATTTATTATGTACTGGATTGTGTGCTGAATGGTTGTGCATGCTATGTGTTAGGCTTACAGCTAGGGGAAACCCTTATGTCGTGCCGGAAATGTGTTCCATCATTTGGGGCCGTGACAGCTTCAGTCTCCGGGGAAGATTCTGTGCGTGGAGGCGCGTGCAAGGGATTCTGGACCTGAAATTTAAGATCCAAAGGTTTCGGTACCTTCTTTTTGGCCGATTTTTCTTCAATTTTCCAGTCAAGTTCCGGTCAATTCTCCAGAAACCAATTGGATAGATTTGAAGAACTCTTTGTCCTGAGTCCGTTGGTGGTGGTGGTGTCGAAATCCGAGGTCCGTAGGCAGAGAAATCTTAGAGAGAAGTTAGAGAGTTTTCGGGAAGAATTTTCTGAAGAGAGATGAAAAAATCTACAAATGACCAACTTTCGAAGTGGCTGAGGCCCTTAAAAATATCCCGGTGGACCTTAATGCAAAATTTCACTTTTAGAGGAAGGTCCTTAATTGCAAATTTTTCTTATTTACATTTTAACCTCGAAATTTTTAAGAAATTGCATTTTTGCCCCGAAACGTAAATTTCTCATATTTCTTTTGTAATTCTTTAATCCATGTAAATAATAACTTATTTTCACCGGGTCCTAACTCCATTTTCGAAATCCTCTCTTTAATTTGAATTTAATTAAATTTACGGCTATTACAATATTTTTAATAAATAATAATTGTAATAAAATTTCTTTTAAAATTATAAAATTGCCATTGATTACATCTTTTGAAAACACTAAAAAAATCTGTTATATGTTTTCGGTTTTCGCACTATTTTAGAAAACATTTTCAGGACTCTTAAACTTTATCAAACACATTTTTAATCATATTTTCTGTTTTCAGTAAAAATGAATATAAGAAACCAAGGGTGTGTTTGTTTTGATTGCTTTTTGTTTTCATTTTCTTTGAACATAGAAAACATGATTGAAAATGTGTCTGGTAGAGTTTAGAATAAAATGTTTTCTAAAACTATATCTTGAAATAAGATAAAAACAGAAAATGTCTAAAAACAATTTTCAGTTTTTTAAATAAAATAATTGGTGGCATTTTTATATTTTTAAAAGAGAGTATATTATAGTTATCGAACAAAATGGAAATATTCTCATAGTTATAGAAGACCAAACTAAATCAAGTAACACTTATAGCCATCTAGTCATCTATGCCAATTTGATTTGAAAATAAAAATGAACAAATTTTTAACTTCACAAAATAGACGTATTTTCTAAAAATAGATTTTAAAAATAAAAATAAAAACTAAATACTAAATTTTTTTTCACAATCCAAATGGGTAATAAACGTGCCCTTATTTTTTAAAAGATTTTTTTTCTTTCTATTTATGTGTTCATCTTATAAAAAAATTAATTAAATAACAGTCAAATCTATTTTTTTGGAAGAAAAAAAATCCAAACTTCTTTTAAATAAATTCAGAAAGCAAATGATAATAATACTTAAATAAAATACAGTTGCTCAAATAAAATATTACAAATATTATCTCAAACATTATTGAAGTTATTTACAAAAAAACATTATAGAATTTGTTAAAAACGTTTATTAAATTATTTTACCAAACACTACATTACTTTTTTGTTACAATTCATTTTAAAAAATAAGTTTAAGAAAGTATATTTTAGACAACAACAAAAAATACGATGAAAAAGTTCCTAAATCTTTGGAGAAAACACACAAGTGATAAATCTTTACTATGAGATATCTGCAAAACAAAGTTAGTATTATGACAGTTGATCCTTTTTCTTAATGATGTTCTTAAAATCTGATGCCACAATACTGGTTTTATTGTTATATACGTTAATTAATTCTAGTAAATTATTCCCTTCAAAATGAATCTGCCACTATTAATGGATTATAGCATTTACTATTCTCAATCTCATCTCATGCTAATTAAGAAGTATGAATATTGATACGAGTACATGATACAATACAATATTATAGATACTAGGACATGCCAAAATATTTGATATTTACATGCAATTTCAAGTATCATATCTTATTCGATACAAGTTTCGGATATGTATCAAATACAATACATCTCTGTTTTTTATGTATCGATGCTCCATAAATCTCATGCTTCGTTGAAAAAGTTAACTAACACTGATGTGCATTGTGCAGAGTTTTACTTTAGATAAAGAAAGTGGTAAAAAGGGCTACATGGTTAGTGCAAAGCAGCTTACAATTGTATGGGGAGATACACCTGCTTATTGGGGTGTGGATTTCTCTACCAGAGTCCAGGTTTGCTGCGCTCTCGGATATTCTGAAATGCCTTTGTTTTTCCTTTTATTGACACAGAAATTTGAACCTAAGACTATTCTGAAATGCCTTCGTTTTTCCTTTTATTGTGGTTATTTGGTTCAAAATGAAATTTAAAAGGATCTGAATAATTTGAGTAGATAAATAAATACCGCAATGAATGAGTTACTATTTAGATGGTTCGGTCAAAATTCCCCTATTATGTGTTTAGACAAATTTGAGATTATTTCAGAACTGCCCAAGACAGAAAAAATAATATATTTTCATCGTTGAAAGATTTTTGTGTCACTTTAACACTCAAAATATGATCTTATTTCACCTCCAGAAAGATAAAATTAGAAAAAACTGATAGAAAACAATTTTAGTATGTAATTGATAATTATATAATTTTTCCAGAAGCAAAAAAGAATTTTGTCAAATTGTCAAATAATATTAAATTTTACCAACAAAGTTATAACACCCTTGATCATAATAAAATATTAAAAAAATAGATTAAAAAATATTCAATATTTATTTTATTTCATTTCTAAAAGTGTTCTAGTGATGTATACGTGACTTATCTCTACAGATTTTCCAAGGTGGCAAGGCTCAACTACGTGTGGTGGCTTGAAATAACTGGAAGGATCGGGGTTAATCTTCTGTCCCCAAGGACAACATATACTATTTTCTTAATCTATAAATTAGATACCGACCATTATTTCACAAACAGGCATGTGGAGTTGAGTGTGAAACGTGAAGAAAGTGTTAATGGGTCTCACAAAAGAGTGCTCCTAGACCCTGCTGGACATGGAGCTCAGAAGAGAGAAGATGGATGGATGGATGGAGGTTGAGATGGGTGAGTTCTTCAATGAACATGCATGGAGATGATGGTTTCATAGAGTTTAGACTATGGGAGACTAATGGGTATATAAAACAAGGCCTTCTTGTTGAAGAAGTTGAGTTCAAGCCAAGACATTGGGGGGTAGAAACAAGTGCCAATAGAGGTTGGTTTAGTTGGTAAAAATTGAAACACTTTACTTGTAAGACTTATGTTTGATTTTCGCTGCTATCAACCTCCTTTGGAAGATAATGTATAAGTATCACTGTAAAATCTCACTAAGACTTATGTCCTAGCTTTGATAGAGAATAGTGATCTCCTTTCACTTTAAACAATCACTACAAGAAATGAGGTTTTCAGTGGCAACTTATAAAATTCGTCACTAAAAATCATTTTTAGTGGCGACATTTAAAGTCGCCACGAAAAGTATGTCTTTCAGTGGCAACCTAAACAGGTCGCCACTAAAAATGACATTTTTAGTGGCGACATGTATAATTTCGCCACTAAAAATAGGTGTAAAAGTGATTTTTAACTCTTTTTGTGGCGATTTTTTGGAGTCGCCATCGAAAGTTTCACTTTCAGTGGCGACATTTAACATTGCCACTGAAACTTGACAAAATTTTTTTCTAGTTACAAGTCCATGTCTTCAGTGGCGACTATTTGTCGCCACTGAAAAGCTTTAGTGGCGATTTAACTTAAATCGCCACTAAAAGGTAGGAATAATTTAAAAAAAAAAATTATGTAGAATAAATTTTTTATTGATTACTCTTAAGAGTAATTTTCATCTTTAATTTATTTTTAATATTCATATAAAATTTAATTTTTTTAATAAATTATATAAAAATTTATATTTTTTAAAAGATTGTTTTGTTGAGTGTTAAAAAAATTTATTTAATTAATATAGGAAAAAATTTAACTTAATTATATCTTTATTTCAACTATATAAATTATTAATTATAATAAATAATAAAAGATGTGAAATACATATTGTTGTCATGTTTTATCTTTTTTGTTGTTATTTTAATTTATTTTAATAACAAAAAGTTTGTTTCAATTTTACTTAATCATCAAAATTCTTCAAAATTTAAAATTTTAAAGTTAAAAGAGCATTTTGTTATTTTAATCTATTAAAAATTAATTTTGAATTTAATTTTTTTGAAGTATAATTTTTAAACATATTACTTAAAAAATCATTTTCCTTGTATAAATAATTGTACATTAACTATATTAATAAAAATTTATTAAATTTTTGTAACTAATTAAAATGAAATTTTAAGTAATCTTTATCTTTGTTTTAATTATAAAAAAATTGTTAAATATTTATAAATAGAATAAATTTGAAGACATTTTTAAATTTAATTAATTCTTAAAAGATTAAATTGATAAAGGTAAATTTTAAAAAATACAGTTGAATATATATATATATATATATATATATATATATATATATATATATATATATATATATATATATATATATATATATTTGAAATATAAAAAATCTATATTCTGATTCTCCAATCATATATTTTAAAAATAGATTCCTTTTTTTTAAAATAATTACAAAAATTTAAAATGATTCATGTATTAAATACAATATATCAATTGTTATGAAAAGATGGCAATCTATTCTCATAAAATTTTTATTAAAAATTCTAATAGATAATAACACTAGCACAACTTTAATAGAAATTATTGTTGTTCATTCTAAAATTTTAACTTTGATTTCTAATTCTTTTTTTGTAAAAAATGATTGTGTAAAACTTAAAGGCATGGTATAGAATGTAGGTAACTTATTAAAGTATCATAATTTTAAGTTACTAAAGTGACATTCCGAAATGGCATAGTGTTATTATCTATTAGAATTTTTAATAATCTCACTATGGTCTCTCTGTATTAAGAAAGAAAATTCTCCAAGAATATTGAATTTAATCACCTAAAGTGACATTCCGAAATGGCATGGCTTGGTACCAACCAATTCATTCTTAGTATCACATCAAAGTCTACCATAACTAGACAACGAGGTAAAACGAATATTATATTCAGAAACGATCGTAATTGGCATTTGTCTCAATTCTTTAAATTATCAAGGATGCCCATCCCTTTCACTTTCAGGCAATAATTGACCCATTGATATTTTAAAAAAAAATGTCACAATATTTAATAAACCTTATACTAGGAATTTTAGCAATCTTGGAATAGAAAGGAAAGCAAAATCCTATAGAATCCTTCAACAGCACCAGAAGTATAAATATGTCCAGCTCATACCCATACTAAAGGTCCTACTAAAAAATTCTTTGCTCCGATAGTCACAGGGAAACCTAATGCTCTGATACCAACTTTGTCACGACCCAAAAATAGAAGTACGTAACCGGCACGGGTTTTGAGAATAATCTCATCCCGTAAGCCTCTAGTATGATACATATAAATGATTTTATCATAAATTGTATAGATTGTAACCAAACACATAATCACATTCATTTGAGAGCTTACTGTATAATTTCAATAATCTCAAATATACATAAATACTCTGCAAATGGAAGCTGAGATCCTGCCTGTGATATATGGAGCAACTCTAGAGTACAAGTAAAATGTAAATTAAAATCTACGAGCCTTGAAAACAAAGTAGGCTCACCCAGACATCATGTCATCTAGCTGGTCAACGATCTGAAAAAAAAAATTTAGAAATATCGTGTAGTGAGTTTGACAACTCAGTGAGCAAATATAGTTTACTATAATTGAAACAGAACAGACCATTCGCACGAGTTTTCATATATAGAAATTATGGTAGAATATAACATTATTTAAACCAATGTATATAACCGCAAACTAAAGCTTTAAAGAATGTAAATTTTGTTAAAAGAAAATCTAAAATCTTAAGATTTAGTATAATAAACAATAATTTCAAAATCAGATAAGGAAATAGAAAGATAACTCTTTATATAAAAAAATGTTTAGAGGAGGACTCAAAGTAGATCCATAATTATAATTTTTATACCCAAGCACAGAGCCTGGTAAGGGCAATCACTATATACATTGTTTTATCCCAAGCACATAGCAATGGGACGGGTAAATCACCATATTCTCATAATTCATATCATAAGGTTGGGAGGAGCTCTCCTCAACTCCCTCACCTTTCCATATGTTGACTGTCCTAAGCACACAGCAATAGGACAGGTAAATCACCTCATTCTTATCATAAGTAACCAGGCCAATTGCCACTTGTTATTGGAGGAGATATACTCAACTCCATACTTATTCATAATTCAATCCTCATGTGCCCGTTCGCACAACGGGCTAGCAACTTTCTTGCTAGCTAAAGTTTCATGGTGCACCAAGGCTAACTATCTCTGTCGCTAGCTCACAGTGTTTCTATCAATGATTCCTCCAAAATAAACTAGTTTAATAAACCAAAAATATAAACTGAAAGGAAAATTGAAAATTATGAGGTTAAAATTATTTTTAAGACAAAATATATCCCTCCCTTCCAAGATATTCCTCGGACAGAGTTCCAGCATAGAAATTCATTCTCCAAAATCATAAATACAACATTTTCATTGCAGTCCAAATAAACCATAATATCCAGTATCAATGACACATTTGAAACTCAAGTACAAATTCAATTTCACCATATCCATGAAACAGTGAGGTATCATTTATAACACAAATCATATGAAACAATATGAAAGATGATACAATTATAAGATTCAATAAAGTGTAACATAATACCACATTTTCATCATAAATTCAGGAGGGACTTATTAGAGGTCTGTTCTGCATGTCCTATAGCTTCTAAGAATATAAATCAATATAGACATGAAATTCAATTTATGCTATTCATAATTAAAACTTTCTTTTAAATGCATGGACATGAGAGAGATTTAAAAATACGTTATAGCAAATTATATTCACTCACAGTGTAAGGGCTCCAGATTGGACAGCCCCAAAATTCACATTTTCCATCTGAATTTGATCAATTAGATATTAAAAATGAGTCCGGAAGGTCCAAAAACCTAAAAAAATGACCCCAGGACGTTGGAACTGTTCACGCGCGGCTGAAAGCACTATTCACGCGCACATACTGTTTACAGGCACTGTTTTGAACTGTTCATATTTACTGTTCACCGAAGTAAATTTTGCAAAATTAAACCACCAAATCACATTTTCTGACCGTATATTTTATCCTACAACTAATATTCTACATTCTTAACAAAACCCCTAAGTTGAAATCTTAAAAATCCATCAAAAATTCAGTATTTTAGAAAATTTAACTTGAAGTTACTATTCACAAAATTTCAGTGACATTCCGGCGAAAATGATCGATGGGTTTTGAAGCTCTCGCCACCATGAGTCTAACGGTACCTCCGGTATCTCAATTGGACGTCTAGAATCGGAGAAATCTTAGAGAGAAATTTTAAAAAAAAATTAGAGAGAGAGAGAGAGAGAGATTTTGTTGTTCTTCTTCTTCGTGTGCGTGCACCCATTCCTTCCTCCGCCCCCTCTGTTTTTTTTAATAGTATTATTATTATTATTTAATAATTAAATAATATTATTTAATTCATATAAATTCAATTTTTTATCCTAAAATATTTCAAAAATTTCTAAAAATTTACATTCTAGTTAAACTCTTAATTTATAATTTTTGTTGATAAAAATCGTAATAAACAAATCTCAAAATAAATATCTTTTTACATATTAAAAAAAAGAATATTTCGAAAAATACAACAAAAATTTATTAAAAGCCAATATAATTATTTTGAGAAAAACAGTAATTATTTTAAATAAAAATATACTTCCTTTTAGCAAAATATAATCATTTACAATAAAAATATATATTTCTTTTAGTAAAACATTATTATTTAAAAATAAAAATTTTGGGATATTACATTCTTCCCCTCTTAAAAAAATTCGGTCCCCGAATTTCAGCCTATCCTACCACATGTAGGGAATAAAGTCAAAATATAATTCAAAGTTACCAATCTTATTACTCAAATAGTTAGGAATATCTTTCATCCATAAGTTCTTCACTTGTTGATCAACAATAAACATCGATTGTACCCATAGTTAAGCTAAATTTTTTGTCCAATTAAATTTCTTAGAATTAGGTAATATAAGAAGAATCTAATAAGTAGTTCCTTAGTATTGATGCAAGAAAGTCTATATCCACATTACTCAATCCTGATGGCAAGGCTAGGCAATGTATTACTTTGCCTACTTCGTTCCAGTTTTCAAAAAAAAATATACGTGGTCACCAACTAATAATTTCTAGTGCTCAACATTCATGGTCCTTATAAACTTTTGGCATGTACTGAGTTGCTTATATTCTTTTTTTTTCTAATCAATTTTATCTCCATAATTGCAAATAAATACTAACCTTATCACTCAAAAATATGTATCTGACGCGCATATTATTCTCTCTTTCATAAGTAGCCTCATCTGAAAAGTGATTCTGCTACATGGCTTTTACCGTGGTATTTCTTTAGAACATTTTTTTTATCTACTATAGTCACTGATTTTTGTTTTCCTCATATGACAAAACTTTGTCTAAATGAATTTCTCGACATTGAATAACATGTGTTGGGCCTGGTAGATACTTTCGTAACATAGACACGTGAAAGATGGGATGATTATTACTCAATTCAAATAGCAAAGTCCAACGGTAAGCTACTGGGCCGATCCTATATACTGTGGACCTAACTTTACTCAACTTACTAACTTATTAAGAGATCTATACTATTTTATATATATATAACCTCAAATGGTGCCATTAGTATATTGGCCTGATAACCACGGATATGAGCAAATTCAATCAAGGACAAATAATTTCTCCTTTCTCAACAATTATTCACACATAAATTTTCAATCTCAACATAATTCAAATCTTAGCTACTAAAATCATCTTCGCATGGTATAATCCCTTAATTCAAGTACCTTGATCCTTTCATTACTTTCAGACCTAGTTCTCAAAATATTCTCCATATTTTTAAATTAAGAGTCCGAAGATTAATTTAAATCATACTTCTCATATTTTATTCCTCAAGAACTTCAACACCACTAATTCTCTTGATTACATTCGTCAAAACACTATAAGGTCATTATCTATCTATTTCTTTCAAACTTTTCATTACTTTACCTACTAACCACTTGGACACCATAATAATCGAGTTTCAAAGAAAAGAAATTATCTTTTATTGCAATGAGGGAAAATAACCTTTCATTTAATGCCAACCGTTAATGAGGGAGAATGCAGTGAAACAGACGAAAAGCATAATAGAGAATTGTGCCAAAATAGAAAGTCAAAAATTTGGACAAAGCATTGAAAATCTTTAAAATCGGTGGCCGTAATTCTTGAAAATCTGTACACAAAATCTATCTACGATTTCGACAAAAATCGGTGGCCGCAAATTTTGAATATATGTGTCAGAATCTACTTTAAAGCTGTTGATATTCGGTGGAAAAGAAACATTTCCGAACTTATAAAAGTCTGTGAAAAACAAAGAGTACGTAGCTAACTGGTAGGATGCAGTTGATTGCTTCAGAATAGATGTAATCAATCAACTGTAAATTAACCAGTCTAAATTAAAATTTCTCAAAATAGCTAGTCGACTTAATAATACCGATAGTCGACTGGCAAAAACATTGAGAAAACAAAATAAACCATTTGATTGTTCCTCTTCAACAATTAATTGGTTTGAATTTTCACTTTTTTTTTTACAATAACGGCTATCACCTACAACCTTTCTACAAGAATCAAGACATCATCAAGGACAACAAGAAAAGGACAGATTTCTGGTGATATCTTATCTTATGCTCTTGATGTGCCTAATATGGGTCACAGTCATAATTACTGTATATATACATGCTTGCCGTCATTTTTAAAAAAAAAATTCTTTAATTTAGCTGATAACCACCAATCACTCACATAGTTGTTCTAATAATACCTGGCCTATTCGCATAGCTATTATAAATATGCCCCTTCTCTGAGTTCAATAAATGCTTACATTAGTATCTTTATCTTTACTCAAAGTTAAGGTGATAGAAATTATGGAGGGAACCGCATTCCGTCAGTTTCGAAATATTTGTGTCTTTTGTGGTTCCAGTCCTGGAAAAGATGGGGAGTATGTTAAAGCAGCACAAAATCTGGGTATGGTACTAGCTAGGAGAAGAATTCATTTAGTGTATGGTGGAGGTAACTGTGGGTTAATGGGGTGTGTGGCTACAGCTGCACATATAGGGGGATGCCAAGTTTTAGGTATTATTCCTACAGCTCTAGCTGCATCTAGCAATATAGGGAAGACAATTGGGGAAGAATATAGAGTAGCTTCCATGCATGAACGCATGGCTAGAATGATGAGCAATGCTGACGCCTTCATTGCCCTACCAGGTGGTTTTGGTACTTTAGAGGAGATTTTCCAAATAGTCTCTTAGGCACAACTGAATATGCATCACAAACCGATAGGTTTGTTAAATGTTAATCACTTCTTTGATGGTTTGTTGTCTTTTCTAGATCAAGCCGTGGAACAGAAGTTTATCCCACACTCAGCACGACGATTTCTCATCTCGGTTTCAAATGCTGAGGAGTTGATTGATGCCTTACAAGCATATGTTCATGTACCTGATCCAACTATTGCTCAAATAGAATGGACGGCGGACAACCGCAGGAAGCGCAAATTGGATTTGGATCTTCATCTGTAACTGTAGTAGAACGTAGCCATTGCTGTTCCACTTTTATTTTCTTAAGGTCTATTTGGATACCATCCTTGCTAAACATACTCCTTTAGAGTTTGTAAAACTATTTTTAAATGTTGCTTATGATCCTTTGAACTCTTGTAATATTTTAGTGTATCGTCAATAATTATAATAAAAAATTAATCCAGGAATGGCTTAAGTACTCTATTTATTAAGTTTATGAATAAAGCTTGGACATTTGTCAAACTAAATGACATAACCAAAAATTCATAATGTCCATAATAAGTCCTAAAAGAAATTTTTCGAATATTCTCTTCCCTTATCCTAAATTCATGATACTCATATCCCAAATCAAGTTTTTTTTGTTTTGTAAAAATACTGAGCACCTTATAACTGGTTAAACAGATACAAGGTAATGGATTTTTTTTTATTCCACACTGTCACCTTATTCAACTGTCTATAATCTCTGCATAGTCATAGTGATCCATCCTTCATTTCCACAAATAGGTCTAGAGCACCTCAAGAAAAGTACTAGAGAGTATAAATCCTTTGTCTAACAAGTCTTGTAACTTTTTTTTTAAGTTTAGTCAATATCATTCTATAAGGGGGTATAGACAGACACGGGTTATGTTTCAGGAAGTAAATCAATACCAAATTTTATTTTACGTTTTGAGGTAATCTTGGCAATTCCTCAAAAATTACATCAGAAAATTCTTTGACCACTAGAACTTGATTTACACTGGCATACGTTATATCAATATCTCTCACCACTGCCAAATATCCTTGGCACCTTTTTGTAATCACTTATTGGCTGCTAAAGTAGAGATTAGATTATTGGATATCTCACTATGGTCTCTCTGTATTAAGAAAGAAAATTCTCCAAGAATATTGAATTTAATCACCTAAAGTGACATTCCGAAATGGCATGGCTTGGTACCAACCAATTCATTCTTAGTATCACATCAAAGTCTACCATAACTAGACAACGAGGTAAAACGAATATTATATTCAGAAACGATCGTAATTGGCATTTGTCTCAATTCTTTAAATTATCAAGGATGCCCATCCCTTTCACTTTCAGGCAATAATTGACCCATTGATATTTTAAAAAAAAATGTCACAATATTTAATAAACCTTATACTAGGAATTTTAGCAATCTTGGAATAGAAAGGAAAGCAAAATCCTATAGAATCCTTCAACAGCACCAGAAGTATAAATATGTCCAGCTCATACCCATACTAAAGGTCCTACTAAAAAATTCTTTGCTCCGATAGTCACAGGGAAACTTAATGCTCTGATACCAACTTTGTCACGACCCAAAAATAGAAGTACGTAACCGGCACGGGTTTTGAGAATAATCTCATCCCGTAAGCCTCTAGTATGATACATATAAATGATTTTATCATAAATTGTATAGATTGTAACCAAACACATAATCACATTCATTTGAGAGCTTACTGTATAATTTCAATAATCTCAAATATACATAAATACTCTACAAATGGAAGCTGAGATCCTGCCTCTGATATATGGAGCAACTCTAGAGTACAAGTAAAATGTAAATTAAAATCTACGAGCCTTGAAAACAAAGTAGGCTCACCCAGACATCATGTTATCTAGCTGGTCAACGATCTGAAAAAAAAAATTTAGAAATATCGTGTAGTGAGTTTGACAACTCAGTGAGCAAATATAGTTTACTATAATTGAAACAGAACAGACCATTCGCACGAGTTTTCATATATAGAAATTATGGTAGAATATAACATTATTTAAACCAATGTATATAACAGCAAACTAAAGCTTTAAAGAATGTAAATTTTGTTAAAAGAAAATCTAAAATCTTAAGATTTAGTATAATAAACAATAATTTCAAAATCAGATAAGGAAATAGAAAGATAACTCTTTATATAAAAAAATGTTTAGAGGAGGACTCAAAGTAGATCCATAATTATAATTTTTATACCCAAGCACAGAGCCTGGTAAGGGCAATCACTATATACATTGTTTTATCCCAAGCACATAGCAATGGGACGGATAAATCACCATATTCTCATAATTCATATCATAAGGTTGGGAGGAGCTCTCCTCAACTCCCTCACCTTTCCATATGTTGACTGTCCTAAGCACACAGCAATAGGACAGGTAAATCACCTCATTCTTATCATAAGTAACCAGGCCAATTGCCACTTGTTATTGGAGGAGATATACTCAACTCCATACTTATTCATAATTCAATCCTCATGTGCCCGTTCGCACAACGGGCTAGCAACTTTCTTGCTAGCTAAAGTTTCATGGTGCACCAAGGCTAACTATCTCTGTCGCTAGCTCACAGTGTTTCTATCAATGATTCCTCCAAAATAAACTAGTTTAATAAACCAAAAATATAAACTGAAAGGAAAATTGAAAATTATGAGGTTAAAATTATTTTTAAGACAAAATATATCCCTCCCTTCCAAGATATTCCTCGGACAGAGTTCCGGCATAGAAATTCATTCTCCAAAATCATAAATACAACATTTTCATTGCAGTCCAAATAAACCATAATATCCAGTATCAATGACACATTTGAAACTCAAGTACAAATTCAATTTCACCATATCCATGAAACAGTGAGGTATCATTTATAACACAAATCATATGAAACAATATGAAAGATGATACAATTATAAGATTCAATAAAGTGTAACATAATACCACATTTTCATCATAAATTCAGGAGGGACTTATTAGAGGTCTGTTCTGCATGTCCTATAGCTTCTAATAATATAAATCAATATAGACATGAAATTCAATTTATGCTATTCATAATTAAAACTTTTTTTTAAATGCATGGACATGAGAGAGATTTAAAAATACGTTATAGCAAATTATATTCACTCACAGTGTAAGGGCTCCAGATTGGACAGCCCCAAAATTCACATTTTCCATCTGAATTTGATCAATTAGATATTAAAAATGAGTCCGGAAGGTCCAAAAACCTAAAAAAATGACCCCCAGGATGTTGGAACTGTTCACGCGCGGCTGAAAGCACTATTCACGCGCACATACTGTTTACAGGCACTGTTTTGAACTGTTCATATTTACTGTTCACCGAAGTAAATTTTGCAAAATTAAACCACCAAATCACATTTTCTGACCGTATATTTTATCCTACAACTAATATTCTACATTCTTAACAAAACCCCTAAGTTGAAATCTTAAAAATCCATCAAAAATTCAGTATTTTAGAAAATTTAACTTGAAGTTACTATTCACAAAATTTCAGTGACATTCCGGCGAAAATGATCGATGGGTTTTGAAGCTCTCGCCACCATGAGTCTAACGGTACCTCCGGTATCTCAATTGGACGTCTAGAATCGGAGAAATCTTAGAGAGAAATTTTAAAAAAAAATTAGAGAGAGAGAGAGAGAGAGATTTTGTTGTTCTTCTTCTTCGTGTGCGTGCACCCATTCCTTCCTCCGCCCCCTCTGTTTTTTCTAATAGTATTATTATTATTATTTAATAATTAAATATTATTATTTAATTCATATAAATTTAATTTTTTATCCTAAAATATTTCAAAAATTTCTAAAAATTTACATTCTAGTTAAACTCTTAATTTATAATTTTTGTTGATAAAAATCGTAATAAACAAATCTCAAAATAAATATCTTTTTACATATTAAAAGAAAGAATATTTCGAAAAATACAACAAAAATTTATTAAAAGCCAATATAATTATTTTGAGAAAAACAGTAATTATTTTAAATAAAAATATACTTCCTTTTAGCAAAACATAATCATTTACAATAAAAATATATATTTCTTTTAGTAAAACATTATTATTTAAAAATAAAAATTTTGGGATATTACATTAACAGTCTCCCTTAAACTAAGTTAATCAGCAAGATTTATCATTCTAAGCAATCTCTTCAACTTATAAAATAATTCAACCTTTAACAGCTTTGTAAAAATGTCTGCAACTGGTTCTTCGGTCTAACAATAATCAATCAACATTTTCTTATTGTCACAAAATATTACCATAAGAGTTCTGTACTCTTAATGTAACACTTGAAGAACTCTCCTGAGCCATACTACTTGTGTAGCATGACTGGCTACTGTTATGTATTCAACTTCAATGGTAGAGAGCGCAACTGGTTGCTTTTTTGAAGTTCAAGATATTGCGCCTAAGTCAAAATGAAACTCATACCTTGAAGTGCTTCTTTCGTATTTCCATATCACTGGCCCAATCATTATTTGTATCTCCAAAATGTTTCACATCATTAGCACCATTCTGTGATTTAGGCCACCTTTGATATATCAAATCATTTTTTAACAGCTTCCATATGATAGATACATGGCTTCTCCATGAATCTACTCAATAATCTAACTCCAAACACTGTATCGGACTTGGTAGCAGTCAAATGTCTCAAACTTCCAATCAAACTCTTGTAATAAGTTGAATCTATACTTTTACCTTTATCTTACCAATTTCAGTTTTAATTTAACAGGAGTGGAAACTAGCTTTGAATTTTCCAACTATTGATGGGTTGGATACTTGAAAAAGCATTCATGGCTATTGCATTTCCATGATGCTTGGAAAAGGTAAAAGCATTCATGTCATTGAAAGTAGGATATTCCCCCTTTCTGTTACCTAATATTCTTCCTCTGCTTGTGTATTGCAGTTCAATGGTGCTTGGATTTAGGGTTTTGCAAAGGACAATAGCAGGAGATAAGGAACACTTGTCAATGCCACTTCCTTGCATTGACAGCTAGCTGTAATGTTGCATATATGCATGCAATTTCTTTTAGAAAGCCTTGCAGTTGCATGAGGTGACCATCGGGGGCGGAGATAGGTAATTTTTATTGGAGAGGCTAAAAAGAAAAAAAAATTAAAGGCAGTATATTAATTATATGTAACAATTTAAAATTCAAAATAGTCATATATAATGCATAATTTACAAATAAAAAAAATAGATAATTATTTACAATCATTTTTTAAATTTCATTTTATGAAATTAAATCACAAAAGTTCTAATTAAAATAATTTTTTGATTAAGGGGGGTTAAGTCATAATATATTTATATTTAAATAACAAATAATATATCATTATTAAGAATTTTTAAATATTTTTTAGGGGACTTTATCATTATTAAAAAAATTTAAATATTTTTGGGGGGACTAAAACCCCCCTCAAAGCACCACTACCCTCCGCCCCTGGTGACCAAGAGCAGCATGTCATCTAAAAATATAAAGCCGAAAATATTGGGGAGGAAAAAAAATCCTTATACAAAAAGCACAATTGTAATCCAAGTATCCAACTCATCAATTTAAGTAAACAAATGGACCGTCTTTCAGAGTACAACTTATAATCCAATACAACAATCAATCATAGAAGTATAAAATTTTGCTCAATATTATGAACTAAACTGCAAATTTGTAAAAGAAAAATTAAAAGGATAAATTTCTTGAAATGGTTCAAGACTTCGAGTAGCGCTAGCGATGGATTTTTGAAATTTCGAACAGGCTCTACATGTGAGCTCATTCACATGAAACCAAACAGCATAACTATCCTAAATTTTTCCCAATTAAATCAGATTACAAGGATGAAAGAGAAAGTAAATGGACCAGCAACCCTGGTGTTACTGAGTATTTGCCGCGCAAAAGTCTTTATAATTATAATCTGCGGGAACACCAAAGAACAAACTTAGAAAAGCAACCTGTAAGAAGAGAGAGAAGGGACATGAGTTACAGGGCATTTTGGGAGAGGAACAAAGTTGTAGCTGAAGCTGAATCTTGGATTTGAGAAAGTTTGTGAATGAGATTACCGTTGTGTTCTTTCTCAGCTGACTGAAAATGAACCAGGGAAGTTGAAATTCTTCAAAAAGGTAATCTTGGTTCAGCGAAAACTGAAGGGGACTGAGGAACTTGGAAGCATTAACAGTATGCCCACTGAGCTAAAAATGGAGAAAAGCCCATAGAAAGGGAAACCCACTGATATTTTCGTAAGCCTCTGCCAAATTTTATAATTTAATATGAAAATCCATTCTATCCTAGAATTTTGATTTTTTTAACATAGTAATTTTTTTGTACATCGTGTGCATGCACAGGGTAAGAGAATATCAGCAGTGCTTATCCAAAACGTCCCTGGTTTGCAGTCAGATTAAAAGAGAGGCTCTTATCGTTTGGCAATTTCCCAGGGACGATTGAGTGAAGGTTAATGTGGACAGGTCAGTTTTGACTAAAGGAATGGCAGGATGTAGGGGACTTACCAGAGATGCTTCGTGCTTGGGCATTGTCGATGCCCCATAACCTGTGCCGGGCTGTTCTGTCAGGACTTCTGTCTTGCTTGGAACAAAAAATTTCGAAAGGTGATTGTTGAGGATAATTCTCACACTCCAGTTCATCTTATTAATGGAAATTGTGGAAGGAAGCACTCTTGCCATCATCTTTCTAATATATAGATATATCTTAGAAAGATTTTGAGCCATTACATCTCTCAAATTGAATAATCCATGAGATATTAACTGAAGTAATAATAATTAGTACTTTGGGGATCCAAATATAGAAGCTCATCAGTCAGAGTAGTCTTACCTTTGAACATCACCAATATGCTGTATTAACATTGCTTTCCCTGTCCTTTTAGTTTTTCCGAATACTGTGTATCATTTTATTAAGCAATATTGCTTGAACCAGTAGTGGGTCCAGTCAAAGTGGTGAGAACACTGACATGGCGTTTTCTATGTAGGTATTTATAGTTCAAACGCCGAATCTTCATCACACATGATCAGGATGAATCAAGCATCTTTTCATTGGTCATGCATTCTCCCTTACATTTTCATTATCATTAATTGATCATTATCTGTAAAGCAAGAGCAGCGAAACAAACCAGACGCTACAGCAATAATTAAAAAAGAAATTGCACTGGACCAACACTTACTACTAGCAAGTTTAAATTCTACCACAGATGAATTTTTAAGGAGATTAAAAGTTTGAATTTTAAAAAATATTATTATGAAAAGGCTGAAAGTTATTATCATCTTAAGATCCAAAAGATATTAGTCTCAGATAAATGTATGTAAAGATATATTGATTCTCAATAAAAGAGCTGAATTCTCCGAAAGAAAAGGTTATAGGAGTCACGTGAACGAATCGGTGGCTAATTTATTTAAACTTATTTCACAATGTGCTAATTTTGCAGGAGGAGGTGCAAAAAATATTACGTAAAGTGCCCTAAGAAAGGAAGCATAGAAAAATTTATTGATGACTTGCCCGGTAATGTAGCCCTTGGAACTCAGTTTTACTAAAGAGAAAGTCTTTAGGATTTCTAGTAGAAGCATATATTTAATTACAATTAAACTAATAAAATTGTGAACCGCTAATCCAACATAAAAGTAAATTAAACAAAACCAAGCCAAGAAAACGGATTAACAGCCAGGCAAATAAGAACTCCTTTAGAAAGTTTAGCTTTCACTTAATTGTGGGACCACTCCGAAAAGGAGAAGTCCCTCCAAAAACAGGCGTATGCCCCTAAATAGCGGCGTGCACAAGGTATTCTTTAGTAAAAGGCGAAAGAATAGTTCGCTCTGTGCACACCGCGTGGCTGCGTGATTTGCTGCGGTGAGCAACTTCAGTTTTTATAATGGCTCTCATCCCCATAACCCTTGGCAACTCTCCAATGTGGGCCTCGTAAAACGGAAAGGAGAGCCGAACCGGTGCACAAACACAATCCTCACCTGCACGTCCCATTTGTACGTTTTCCCCAAACATTTTATGGCTACAAACTCGCCAAATTGATCTTTAAGCATCATTGGCATCTAGCTAATAGGATTGATGACTAACCCTTGCCTGCATCTAGCTAGATGGTCTACTTTAAAAGAAAGAAAACAGAAAAATGTTCTGTGTCTTCCTTTTTCTTTTTTTTAACACGACTGAAGGTAATTATTTTTAAAAAAAAATTAAATTTTAAGTTATTTTTATATTTAAAAATTATATTCTACTTCACTCAACTTTAAACACATACAAACAATGTCTAAAGCTATATATACATTAAATCGATAGTGTTTTAGCATTTGACCGCTGAATCTAATTAATTATTGAATTTTAATGTTGGTGATGAATCCTCCAACTCTAAACTCCTAGATTCCTAGATGTAATCCAGCTCAATAAGCACCTCCAAAATAGGGTCAGTACTCAGTGGAACTTTGACTCTAGCTAATTCTCTTATACTTAAGTCAATATAGAGCTTTAATGGTGAAAATAGAAGCTTAGTGAGAGTCTTGAGAGTTTACCTGAAGAGAAGAGCGACCAATTTTTTTATTGGATTTTGGAGTTAGAATAGTCAACATAGTCGATCTCAACAAATCTAAAGATGCCAAGTGTTCACCGTTGATTGATAACATCCTCGTATCTAGACTGTTGTATTGTCAGTTTTTAGTTTTCTATCCATTATAGGTGTGCCTACAACTGGAAATGAGCATCCAACCAAGGCAAGTCAAGTCTGGACTGGTCGGTCAGTTATGGGTCAAGTGGAAAGGTTTGGGCCAACAACTCAGTTGGCTCACTCACTTAAGGCCCATGATATGATTAGCCCACTATTTATTTAGGGATCTATCATAAAACGTCTTGTGTGATAGTTATGCAAAGTGTTATTTAAAAATAAATACTAAATAGTACTATATTTTTAAAATACAAGAGAACTCTGTATATATTTTTAAAATAAAAATAAATACATTTTTATTTAACCTGAAATTAGGAATAATCAATGTATTTTATTTATTAAATTAAGTATTCAATGGGACAACCTGAATAGGAATAAAAATTATTTGGATTTTCGATCCGCTCCCTCACAATTCTAAATAGTAGGATGCATCGTGCTCATATGCAAAATTGTTATTCTTACAACTTCCTCTTTGAATCCTCTCCCAAGTCCTGAGTATCTTAGCATGAATAAAAAACCATGTTCATCCCATTAATATCATATCATATTCTCCATGTTTCTCGCTATTAATATCATATCCACATATTTTAATTGAGTAATAAGTTGCTTTTTATTTTTGGAAATATTTTTAGTTTTTATATTTTATTTTCATTTCTTAAACTTCAATTTTTATTTACAAATTTTCATTATTTAGAAAAACGATTTTTTTTGTAAAGTTAGAATTTTTTTTAATCTTTATTTTCAAATCAAATTGACAACTACAAATATTACTTGCTTTTTGAGTTTGACCTTCAATAATTGTGTAATGTTTTTTTAAATAATTATTTTAAATTACAAAAAGGGTGCCAATAATTTTTTGAAAACATTTTTTAAATATTTTTCATTCAGACTATTTTAAAATATATTTTAATATTTTCTTCTAAATTATTCTAAATACATTTTTAGTTATATTTTTTATTTCATAATTATGTTTTCTTATATATATATATATATATATTTGACATCATTAACTAATTCATCATCAAATTTAGAGGGTTCCTTATCATTTTTCTCCAAAATTTTTACTCTACACCAATTAGTCTCTAAATTTATGAAACTCATATTAATCCTTATATGCACAACAATAATTATTGTGAATTTCCTAAATTCATAGACTAACTCGTATATAATAAAAATGCAACTTCTCCTTTACTGCTAGACCGTCTTGGATGCACCGCCATATAAGGATTTTTATTTTCTCCTACTTTCAGCTTCCACACCTTCACGTAATAAGAATTCACGAGGTCCTGCGTCTGGCTGTTTATCTTCAATTGAATGAGGTCCAGTGCCAACTTATAGCCCGTTGCAACCGTGTAAGCTCGTGTTTGTTGTAGCTCCACACCATTTCATCTTCTACTTTAGCTAGCTATTCATGCATTATGGTTCTCATTGTGTCTTCATCTAGAATAGCGTTAAGCATGTCTTCCCTCCATTGGCTAGTTTCTTTGTGGATGATGTATCGTACCAGGTTGCTGCTACCATCTTTCTGTACTAGACCAAGCAGAGGCTTGAGGTGTTTTCTAGGGATCCAAGGCTAGCCAAAAATCTATAGTGTTGAATCTCTTCCTGCCCTAGACCAGTAACCCTGCTCAATGATTTTCTTTCTTACCATAATCCTTCTCCAACCTCAAGATGGATCAATACCAATATTAGCTTTAGGGGTGATCACGGACTGAATTTAGTCGCGTTGTGGTATAAACTCCATCCCCACAGAACAAAGGTTGGGTTGCAAAAAATCCATCTGAACCTGACTGTGATCGCAGGTGACCCAAGCAAGTCGGGTTTACTCAAGTTGAGGTATGCTTCAGTCTAGTCACTTGAGCAAAATCATGTTTGCAATCCTGTTTATCTTTGAACAATATCGGAAAAATTAATCTTCTGTATATAACTGAACAGAATGATCTCTCTAGCTTATGAAATGCATTTAATGTCACATAATTGCATTTTCACTTTATTTCTTAGATTTCTCATGTTAATTTTGACATCATTTCATTGAAAAAGTTCACATTTCACAACATCTAAGTATAGACCTAGCTAGTGTGATTAACCTAATATTCAGTTCTATTTTTGGGTAGTTAAAAAAAAGCACCAACGCGAAGATAGTAAGCTCAAATCACCAAAAAGGTAGAAGCTAAGCAAACATACTGACACCATGAAGGAAGACGAATGTCTACTATGATGTTGGCTAATGGCTACCAGAGATAAGGAACAAGAACGTCTGCTATCGTGGAGGTGCGGATCATGGTCGTGCTACAGAGTATTGTGCTAGGGCCCAATAGGGAATGGGGAAAGTGAGACTATGAGACCGAGAGAGATCAAGTGCAAGAGACTGAGAGTGGGGTAGTTTATAGAATTTACTTATGAAAGAGTGGGGTTCTGGGCTTAGCCTCCAAGCCATCTTAGCTAATAAAGATAAGTTAGTATCTTAGCAAATCCCTTATTCTAAGGCCACCTTCCTTCTTACTTCAACATAGCTTGTCCCACCTTGTCCAACATAGTCTTGTACCAGAATTATGATGACACCAAAGAAATTGCCTCATCAAGCTAGTGAGAATCGTATTTAGTTTACCAGGTAAGATGAAACATGACATAGCGTAATTAGGAATGGCACTAATGACAAATTTGAGGAGAGTTTATAACTTCACTGTACGTGATAAATGCTTCCCTTTCCAACTAGCAATTCTGTGCTCCATCATCTTCTTGACATAGCTTAAGGCTTTTGATTTTGAGCAGTTGGCAAATGATGATAGCCCAAGGTATTTATCTTGGAAACCTACATTCTCTACTCCTAATATATTTCTTATCTAATGTTTGAACTTGTGTGGTGTGTTTTGAGAGAAGAAAATCGCAGATTTTGATAAATTTACCTTCTAACCACTTATATCTTCATATTCTTAGAGTATTCTGCAGATTACAGTGCTAACTTTAGGGGAAGCTTGAGAAAAAAAAATTGAGTCATCAGCAAAAGATTATGTGTATACTGATCACTTCTTCTGGAAATTTTGACCCTTGGAAAAGATTTTTTTTGCTCTATTTTTTATAGTAGAAAAGAAAGTCCTTGAACACATAATAAAAATAGATATGGGGAAAGAGATCACCTTGACGCAGTCCCCATGAAGGTTTTATCATGTCAAAGAATTTACCTTCTAAGATAATAGAATATGAAATTGTGCTAACACATTGGTCAATTAGTTCTATCCATTTTGCTTTAAAGCTCATTTTCTTCATAATTGTGTACAAAAAAAGGCCACTTCACTTAGTCATATTCCTTACTCATATCAAGCTTGATAGCCATTTCATGCTTCTTTCCTATTTTTTATTTTTCAAGTAATGAATTATTTAATGTGCTATACATATATTATTTGAAATAAGCCTCCCTTTTATAAATACATATTGGTTGCCATTGACAATTTTTCTCATAAGTCCCCATACTCTATTGACCATCACCTTGGATAGGATTTTACATATAGCTGAGCACAAACGTTGTGTCATGTTATCTGCACCAATCTATTAGATGAGTCATGTTTTATTTGTATATAAATATAATATTATTTGTTCAGTTCGGTTAAACTAAACAAAAAAATTTCTGAACTGAAAATCGAATCAAAACATTTGATTTTCTAAAACAAACTGAGCTTAGTTCGGTTTTGGTTGATTTTTGTGTTTTGATTACGAATAATAGATTTTATTCAGTTTTGAACACTTTTAACATGCATGGTGCAAAACACCCAAAGTGTAGTTTGTTAAGTAAGACCCTCCTCAAATGGGGCTCGCATCCATTTAAATTAATAATAAGAAAAAAAGGAAAACTTGGAAAAGAAGAGAAAGTTGGACGGTGGGCTGTAAGAAGAAAGAGACAAAAGTCGCTTGGTTTTTCTTTCCTATAATGTGACACGGAAAAGAGATGAAAAATACTTTTTGAAGAAGAAGAAAAAAAAAACCAAAAGAACAGGAGCGCAGCGGGAAAGAAGGAAAAAGTGATTTTTCAGAATTTGATTGAAAAGTACTCTTCCCACTCTTGACTCTTAATGTATAGGGGTCGATCTGGTGATATAGCATTTGACAGACCAAATGAGAATATAAAAAGCTGGACCAAAAGCTTAGAAAAATGAATGAAAAGGAAGCCTAATCAAAGTTTAATTAGCAATTCATTATACATTAATTTTTTCAGATCCTATTACGTGGATTTACTAATTGATCGACTAAGAACTTACAAGAAACGGTAGGGTAGTGCTGTTTAATTTATTTCAACTTTCCAATTCATGGATTTGAAAATATACTATTTTTTAATCCTTACCTGATATATACATCTCCATAATCTAAGATCAGAGAGCATAATTGGTGCTATTGAGTTTGATTCCTGTCGGAACAGTAGTGGCGTCATGCATTACTGCAGTGTTTAGTGTTTGGTTCTCGGTCATCCTCTTGGAGAGCTCTTCAAGAATGGCAGTAGTACTGGTATATATTTCAGAGTAACACGCAGAGTAGTTCAAAATAACTACGGGATAGCTATGGTTACTGGTTTGGATAGCTACAGAGCCTAAAATGTTGGGATATATAGAACCCAATCAGATAAGAACTTTCTAGATCTTATCTAACTGTCAATGAGTGCAACTCATACCTACATCCTAAAGAGTTTTGAGACAATTCTCGTTTAGTGTTTATCTTTTATGCGTCAAGTTGTTAGTGCTGATACAATTCACTGCTTGTCTGCTTTTTCCGTCTCCATTTCTCGGATGGACAATTCACTGCTTGTCTGCTTTTTCCGTCTCCATTTCTCGGATGGACAACCTGACGCAGCGAGAAAGCGTAGAATTGAAAAAAAAATTTACAAATCTCAAACTATGTATTATTTTTAAAGATATCTGAAAGAATACAAAGTCTCAATGACATAGATTTAAATAAATAAAAAATCTTAAATAGAATCATAATCTAACTCAAAAAGAAAGTAATCCTATTCTAATCTTAATCTAACATAATCTTTATCTTAATCCTAATATATTTTAAATAGAAAATAAATCCAATTTGAAAATAGTAAATAAATATTTAAAAATAAAGAGAAAATAAAAATAATTCAAAACTTGTGTTTTTCAAGATTTTATAACTCTCTTATTTTTTTTGGATTTTATTGTGCTCGGCCTGCTCCAAGAACTCATCGGCAATCTGATCCGCGTCACAACCAAAACATAAAAATACTAGAAGAACATGCATCAAGTGTGTGGATCGATTTGGTTCCATCGGTTTTTGCGAAGAAAGTTGGGTGAGAAGAGAAAGTTGGGCCGTGGCCAAGAAAGAGAGAAGTCTCTTGGTTTTTCTTTTCCTATAATGTGACACGGAAAAAGCGAAGAAAAAAAGCGTGAGAAAAAGAAAACCAAAAGAACAGTAGCACCGTGTGAGAAAGAAAACGTGATTTTCGAGAATTTGACTGAAAGATCGGATAAGAAAAGTGTCCCGTGTATTGCACAGTTAATTGGATAATGTTAATTATTTTGAAAAGAAATACATTTCTTTCCACTCTTGACTCTTAATATATAGGGTGTCGATCTGGTGATATATAGTTTGACAGACCAAATGAGAATGAAAAAGCTGTTCCAAAAGCTTAGAAAAACGAATGAAAAGGAACCCCAATCAAAGTTTAATTAGCTAGTCTTTCTTTCACATTAATTTTTTCAGTGCCTATTACGCGGATTTAATTTATTTCAACTTTCCTATTCATGGATTTGAAAACAAGCCTTTTCCAATTCAGTGTGAGTAATTCACTCTAGAAAATATAATATGAAAAGCCTCTTCCGACACCTTAAACAACCTCTAGTCAAGTCCAAGCATATTTTTAATAGCAAACACACAAAAAACTTTTCTTTCACGTTAATTTGAAAAAATCTTATTTCTTGACTTGGTTTTTGAAGGAGTCACATTTTATAATTAATCTAATGTTTAAAGTAAAGTAGAGTTTGAAATGTTGGTACCATACCTAATTTAGTCTAAAGCTATACCTTACGCGGAAAGTTACAATAATTGATCTAAACCTTTCATCAATCATTGACTATCTTTCAGGGATCAATCATTTATAAATTATCTGAGTTAGCTCGCATTCATTACAATAATCAATTTGAATTGTCATTAAAAAAAACCATAGATGGCAATCTTCAACATTTCCATTCCAACAATGCTAGTACTGTCGTGGTATGCCTTTTCCTTGCTTGACAATGCTGCTGCCATCAATACCAAAAACATGGCACCAAATTCATCCTTCATAGACAATGAGGTCAATGCTTTGCGTCAGAGCCAATGGTGGAATGGATGTCACCGCAATTTCTCCAAACGTTGCCAGTGGGCTGGTATTGTATGCAATGACTTAGGCAGCATTGTCGAGATTTCGACACCATTTGTGTGTAATTCGACAATTCAGTTCAGGGATCTCAACTTAACTGCATTCCCTAATTTGGTACATCTGGATCTTAAAAGAATGGGATTGCAAGGAAGCATTCCAACTCACATTGCAGATCTTCAAAAGCTCATCCATCTGGATTTATCCAACAATCAAGTTACTGGTAAGCTACCTAGCACCCTTGCTAACCTCTCTCACCTTGAGATGCTTGATGTTTCTGATAATTATATTAGCGGTGAGATTCCATACCAATTTAGCAAATTGAAGAAACTTGATTCGCTGAACTTGAGAGGAAACATATTCAATGGATACATTCCTTTAGGCTTAGGCCTTATGCCCAATCTGATCTATCTGGACCTATCCCGTAACTTACTTACTGGTGAGCTACCCATCACCCTTGCAAATCTCACTAAGCTTGTCAAGTTAGATTTGAGTAAGAATAATTTCAAGGGAACCATCCCTTTGGGTTTTATGACCGATATAACCCATCTAAGCTTGTCCTTCAATTCATTCTCTGGTGAAATACCTTATTCAATTCTGAATATGACCCAATTAGTGCATCTTGACATTTCCCACAATCAAATGGTTGGTTTTGTACATCCTGAAATAGGAAAATTAACAAATTTATTGACCATGGTTTTGAACTCCAATAATCTAATTGGTCCGATTCCTCAAGGAATAAAGTGTTTGAAGAAATTGAAATGGTTGGATCTTAGTGGGAACATGATGACTGGTTCAATTCCTCAAGAAATAGGGAGTTTAAGGAATTTAGCCAGCATAAACCTTGGTAGTAACAATCTAACCGGTCAAATTCCATCCACCCTAGGCAATTTGGAATGTTTAGTCTGTTTAGACCTTTCTAAAAACTCCCTCACTGGTTCAATCCCATCACAAGTAGGAAATTTAAGTTCCTTGCAACATTTGTCCCTTTGTTTCAATCAACTCAATGGTTCCATTCCATTAGAAATAGGGAATTTAATCATTTTATCTTCTCTAGGTCTTGCTGCAAATAATTTTCATGGCTCTATTCCTTTGTCTTTGTATGATTTAACAAGTCTGTCTGAAATTTACCTTAATTCAAATCAAATCACTGCTCCCATAAATTCTAGAATAGGAAATCTAGCATCATTGACAATTTTAGACCTATCAGATAATAAAATATTTGGCAATATACCAACTGGAATAGGACAGCTCCTCAATCTTACAACTCTAAACCTCTCCCACAACGAGCTCAGTGGAAGCATTCCTTTTCAAGTTGGTGACCTTTCCAACCTTGAAATGATTGACCTTAGCCATAACTCAATCACTGGAGATATACCTTCTCAGCTGGGAAGCATAAGGAATACTTCATGTTATTTTGATCTCAGCTTCAATGATCTAATTGGAACTATACCAAGAGAACTTTTCCATCTAAGTCACATCAATTTGTCATATAACTCTTTATCTGGTTTTGTCCCATTTTGTTTTTCTCAAGAAATTGTTATTGGTAATAAGGGAATCATTGGTCCACAAAGGAATCTTGGTTGTTATAACACTTCGGACTCCAAAGCTAAGCTTTTCATTAGGATCACTCTTCCCATTACAAGTGTTCTTTTCATCATACTTGTTGGGGCTTGGTTGATTTATCAATGCATGACCAAGAGAAAGAATTTTCTTAGAAAAAACCTTCCAAAAAGCGGAGACTTGTTCTCAGTATGGAAGTTCGATGGTAAAATTGCATTTGAAGATATCATTGAAGCAACTGAAGACTTTGATATCAAGTATTGTATTGGAACTGGTGCTTATGGTAGTGTCTATAGAGCACAACTTCCAAGTGGCAAAATTGTTGCTTTAAAGAAACTTCACAAAATGGAATCTCAAGACCCAAATTTTGTAGGGAGTTTCTGCAACGAGGTCAAGATGTTGACAGAAATCCGTCACCGCAACATTGTCAAACTTCATGGTTTTTGTTTACACAATCGTTGCATGTTTCTAGTTTATGAATACATGGAAAGAGGAAGTTTATTTTGTGTCTTGAGCAATGATGTAGAGGCTAAGGAGTTGAATTGGGAAAAAAGAGTGAGCATCATCAAAGGAATAGCGTATGCGTTGTCTTACATGCATCATGATTGTATTCCAACAATCATTCATCGAGACATAACTACTAGCAATGTCTTGTTGAATGAAAACATGGAGGCTTTTGTATCAGACTTCGGCACAGCAAGAATTCTTTATCCTGATTCTTCCAATCAAACTCTACTAGTTGGCACTTATGGATATATCGCTCCTGGTAAACATTTTTTTTTCTCTCTCTCTCTCACTTATTCGTGGGTTGAATATTTGTTACAAAATATTTCTTAATTGAAACAATTCTTTATTTCTTGATTTATTGCAGAGCTTGCATACTCATTAAGGGTGACTGAGAAATGTGATGTCTATAGCTTTGGAGTTGTAGCATTAGAAACAATAATGGGAAGGCATCCTAGAGAGCTAATTTCATCACTGTCAAAGCCATGTGCTCAAAATATAATGTTGAAAGATGTTTTAGACTCACGTCTCCGTCTTCCTTTATGCAGAAAAGATGCACATGAGGTAGTTCTTGCCATCAAAGTGGCATTAGCATGTCTACGTCCCACACCCAATTCTCGGCCATCAATGCAACAAGTGACTCGGAAACTTTCAATTTGCAAGTCTACTTTGCCTATGGCCTTCAATGATATTTCAGTTCATGAACTTATGAATCAAGATCTGTAAGTGTTGTACACAAAAATGAAGACTAAAGTTTTGTATCTTGAGTGGAATATTGACTCATGCGAATGCTTATCTTGTGAGTAATAGATTTCCATTTCATTTTTATGTTGGCTGCATAGGCAATTTTTAAGGAGTCATTCAAAATTAAGTAGAAATTTGGGGCATTTTATTATGAATATATTAATAAACTGAAATTTTAATGGTACAATTTTACTATAAACTGAAATTTTATTTTCTTTACTATTAGTCCCACATAATATTTCTTTATTCTTCTTCTATAAATGAACATATTAATAATAAATGAATTTTTTTAATTAATCAAGAAAATTAATAAACTAAAGTAACAAATAAAAAATAAAAAATGTTCAATGTATGCATTTACATAGAAACAATAAGTTCCGTAAAGTATATAAGGTATATAGGGTAATGTTAATTATTTTTAAAGAAACACATCTCTTCCCATTCTTAAAATGGATATACAAGGTAATGATCTGCTGATGTATCGCTGGTATACCAAATCCAGTGCTTCTTTAAAGGGAAAGAAAAAGTTGTACCAAAAGATTGAAAAAGAACGAAAAGAAGCTTAATCAAAGTTTAAAAATTATAATTTATTTATGGAAAATGATTTGGTCTACCGTCGGCGGTGAATAATTTTTTGTCAACAATATTTAGATTGTGACATGTGACAAAAATAATGTTTTTTAAAATGATCTTTGACACGTGTCACAATCAGGATATTGCTGGTGGACAAAAAATTGTCCACCGACGATGTACCAAATATCAACTATTTATTTATTACTTGAGAAGTTTGCAACAGGTTATACTAGAGCCTCACAAAAGCTTCCCGCGTGGTCCCTCATAGTACAACTCACAGCACCATCCCCACTACCAAATAAAGTAACGTCCACATTTGCTTTAAAAGGGGGTAATTGGGGGCATTTCCACGCTGAAAGTGCAAAAAGGGTATCATTCTCTTTTTCTTTTTTGGTCAAACTCTTCTAGTTTTTATGTTCAAAGCACTAATTATTTCTGTGTAATTGTAGGGGGCCCATCTTAATATTTTGTTTGCTCCTACTTCGAGTTTTTACTTATTTTGAAATTTTTATTTTGAAAATAAATTTATAAAAGTATTGTAATAAAAAGTACTTAGTAAATATATAATCAAATCATTTGATGAACATTTTTATTAATAATATTAGCGTTTCAACAATCTTATAAAGAATACATTTTATTCTCAAATAATTAAAAAGATCATTATGATCAATACTTTTTGGAAGAATAAATAATTTATAAAATTCATCTTCCACGATTTAGTTAAGTTGTTATTTTCCTACAAAATTAAAAATGAAAAGAAATGAAAAGTTAAATGTAAATTTATAAAATTTGAAAATACTGCACACTTTTTAATGAAATTTCTTATCAATCAATAAAGCAACTTTTGCAATTAAGTATTTTGACTTAAGAAATAACATACTTAGAAAATTTTATGCATTGGAAGAAGAAATCGCCAGAAGAAATAAATGAAAAAAAATAGTATAGCTCAAAGCATCCATCTATTGATTTTGATTAAGGGTATTTTTATTCAAAAAATTAATTTTTATTGTTGCTTCTGCTTTAAAGGATAAGGTGAAACATAGATTATTTTGTTATTCAACATAATTTTTTTGCTACCGAACACATGAAAATTAAAACCAATTTTTTTCTCAAAACATATAAACATATAAAAATTTAAAAAAATTCTTAAAAAAGAAATAATATTTTCTCTTCCACAACATGATCAGCCAACTTAGCTAGTGGTAGTGGAGCTTTATACAAAAATCTTATTTTTATCCATGATAAATAGGTGAACTTTCAATTTAAATTTTGATAGAATATTTTTTGCAATTTAGTCTCTCACAAATGACTGACAGTGTGAAAAAATTTTATGAGCTAATTAAGGATAGGCAAAAAAAAACTATATGAAGGGTGCGAGAAGTACTCCAATTTTTTTTTTGAACTTGTATCATATCAAATGTTTGTGTGGGATAAGTAATAAGGTTGTGTCAATGATACTAGAGCGATTGGTTGATGTCTTCCTACATGCAGAGATTCCATCTTCATTTTGAGGCCAAGAAAATAATCAACAAATTAAGGCTTAACTACACAAAAATATATGCATATCTAAATGATTGCATGTTAAAATATAAATGTTTGTAAAAAGTGCAATACATCTAGATGAAAACCAAGGAAGAAATGTGAAAAGCGGAAGAAGGTGCCTCACAAAATCTTTAGATACTTTTCACTAAAGACATGACTGCAAAGACTATTTATGTCTTTTAAAACTGCTAAACATATGAGATGGTATGTTATGGACAAGAATAGTGATGACATGATGAGGCATGGAAGAGATTTGACATGATAAATCCTCAATTCTCATTGGATCCTTGAATGTACATTTTGACATGATAACCATCATTAAACTTGGATTTAGGAATGGTTAATAACCGTCCTTAAATCTAGTTTAATGACGGAGTGCCCATGTTTGCTGAAAATCATCATTAAAGTAGTGGCAATGGTAGATTCTGAGACAATTTAGAAAACCATTGTTAAATGGTTTAATGACAATTGAAACTGTCAGTAAAGCCACTGAAAAACCATTGCTAAATACTTCTTTTCTTGTAGTGATAAAGCATAAATGAATTATGACTATCCTTCTATGCTGGAAACCTCTTAGTCGAAGTTCCTTCAATTAATGCTCAGCTCTGGTGCCCAATCTCATAATTCAACAAATAGGGTTTTGATAAGCTAAAGTGGCTGCATCTAATTGAGATTGGAGCATCATTGTCATTTTGTTGTTACCTGGTGGCTAGAGCATCAAATTTACAAAATAACAACTGAGATGACCAACTATTATTAGCAACTGTACTTTGTTAATTAACAAATCAAACTATTCTGAGCATTTAAATCTATGTAAAGTAATAGTTTAATTTGTTTTCAAGATTCCTTAATCTTTTGGGGTACTTGAAGATTATTCATATACATTGACGATGATTAAAAAATTTCGACAAAAAGGTCCTCCTAAGATTCATTTCTATCCTGTTTGGCCAAGATTCAAACCTGCTTTTGAATTTAAGCAAAAAATAGCTTTTCTGCTGAAATGGAAAAATAACAATATGTAGCGTCTCCATTGAAGTAGAAGCAGAAGTAGAAAATTAATTTCATTATAGACAAAAATATCCTCTCTTAAAATAAAATATGACAAACTTATCCAAACGTTAATATATTACAAAAACCAAATGGCTAAAATTGATATTAGTTACGAGATAATTTTTAAGCATGTCCTTTTTAGTAATTTGATAGTAAAAAGTACTTTGGTTTTAGATTGGCCAGACACAAATGACATTTTTAATTATGAGATGATTTGGCCAAACACATTTTTCTTCTTTGTTACAGTATTTTTTGTTTTTTGAAACTCTATTTAGATTTAAAAAAATTAAAAAGAAACATAAATTAGATGCATGGCCAAGTTATGACTAACACAGCCTTTATCTGATTGCCCATTACACGCAATAAATAATTGAGTGACTAAGAACTTTTGAGAACAGATGAGTATTTCTAATGATCACAAAGTCACGTTCTTGTGCCCGTGCCACACGTTAATCATTGACTCATTAGTCATTACGTATTAGGGCCTGTTTGAGCACTGACAAAGAAAATATGATAGGATAATTTATCATATCCTGATGTTATTTTATATTTGATAAACTAATATGATAGGATAAGATTTTTCTTATTCTATTCTTGAGTGTTAGTTAAAATTTCTAATCCATTAGGAGGGTTCGGTTAGGGAAGAACATATATAACAGGATAAGGAAATATAATTTGCATAATTTAGAATTATATATTTTTAATTTATAGATATTATTTTTTAAATTATATAGTTTCTATAATTTATAAGTTATACTAATGTATAAAATATTCAAAAAATTTATATCATATCTTAACATTATAAGAAAATGAAATTTGTAAAGCTTATACGCCAATGAAGAGCATTTATTATTGATACTGTTTATTTTTAAATGTATAGATATAATTTTTTTAATCATATATTTTTTATAATTTAGAATTTATATTAATATATAAAATAGTCAAAAAATTTATATCATATTTTAACATTATAAGGAAATGGAATTTGTAAGGCTTATGCACCAAAGAAGAGAGCTTAAGTGCTTATTATTGATACTGCTTATTTTTTATTTTATGGACATTATTTTTTAATTATATATTTTTATGATTTAGAATTTATATTAATGTATAAAATAGTCAAAAAAAAATTATATCATATCCTAACATTATAAGAAAATGAAATTTGTAAAACTTATGTGCCAACTAGAAGTGCTTAAACGCTTATTATTAATACTGTTTATTTTTTAATTTGTAGACATTATTTTGTTAATTATATAATTTAAAATTTATATTAATGTATAAAATAATTAAAAAAAATGTATATTATATTCTAACATTATATAGTCCACCTCAAATACAGATAAGATAGCATAATACTATCTAGTAGGTTATTTAGTACACATCAAACACTAAATAAGATAAGAGTTTATCAAGTTCATATCCTATCTTACTCTTATCTAAACTTGTATCCTATCTTCCCTATCATGTCCACCAAACAAACTCATAATTTCTAAGAGGCCAAGTCACATTGGAAGTTCCACTTAGTTTCTTTGAAGGTGAATTGTGATGATACTTCCATGAAGTTTGTGTGGCCTAGTGTAACTAGTAAAAAATATATTGTATATTTTATAACTAATTCGAACCAATAAATTATTACTCTAAATAACTGTATGAAATTTAGCAATACCGTTGCTAAATCTAAATTTTATTGTAATGGGATAATACAACCCATTTTTACTTTTCAATTTGCTATTATTACTCTCAAGAGGGATTTTAACAATTTACCCACTATTATTTAATATTTATCTGATAAAAAATAAAATTATTATATAATTAGTTTACTTTTATTTGAACCAACATATTCATAAACTAGTTATACATTTCAATTTAATACAGCTTTCTTTTAACACAGAAGGAGTATCAAACTTCCGATTATTTATATAAAATCGTACCTTTCCAACTGGCTTGAGCTAGCCTGAAAGTGAAGTTAGTTTCAAATATGTAATAGTGAAAAGCAAAAATGAATATCGTAATATAATTTGATTATGGTTATAATAATTGGGTTTAAAAGGTACTATAAAGAACCGATCAGAATTAAAAAAAATATAATTAGCTTGAAAAATAATGAATTTTATTTCACAAATGGTGCAACAAAGTAACTTTAATTCAAATTTTATGTACAACATAAATCTCCTGATTCATCAAATGGCGAAATGAAATATTATCAAAAGGAACTGGCAATGGTGGCCTCGAAATCGATAACTCCCTAACCACTTGTCTCATTGATGGCCGACACTTGGGCTTTGAATGGAGGCATGTTATCACTAGTGTTAGCACAACAATTAGATCTTCAGCATCTTTCCCGAAAGAGGGAATAGATAGACGTGAGTCTAAGATATCTTTTACAGCCATTCTTTCAAACTCAGTAGACGGGTTTGTTAAAGAGCACATGATGTCTCTTGGATGCATCCCCATCATTATTTCTAATGCCAATACTCCAAAGCTATAAACGTTACATTCGTCGGTCACAGTTAATGTATAGGCAATTTCTGTAATAAATCAAGAAACCAATATGGATTGTTATAATGAATTCACTTTGTTAGAAAAAGGGGGGAAATGAGTTAATATTATTGCTACTTGTAAAAATAAGTAAAATTTACACACTTACCAGGGGCCATATATCCGTAAGTGCCAATTGAAATAGTTTCATTAGAGGAATTAGGATCAAGGAGTCTTGCAGTGCCAAAGTCTGAGACAAAAGTTTCCAATTCTGAGTTCAACAATATATTGCTACTTGTACTATCTCGATGAACAATTGCCGGCGTACAATCATGATGCATGTAAGATAAAGCTTGTGCTATCCCTCTAAAGATATTTATCCTCTGGCTCCAATTCAACTCTTGAGCTCCCATGTCAGTGCTTAAAGCATAAAAAAGACTTCCTCTTTTGAAGTATTGATAGACCAGAAACATGCACCGATTGTGCAAACAATACCCATAAAGCTCAACAATGTTTCGATGACGAATTGTTGTCAACATTTTGACCTCATTGCGGAAATAATTGTCAAAAGTTGGGTCTTGAGATTCCAATCGGTGAAGTTTCTTCAAAGCAACAATTCTACCATTGGGAAGTCTTGCTCTGTAAACACTGTCATAACCACCTGTTCCAATGCAGTACTTGAGATCAAAATCCTCTGTTGCTTTAATGATATCTTCATAAGCAATGTTACCGTCATAGTTCCATATGCAGAACAAATCTCCATTCTTGGGAGGCTTCTCTTCAAATTTGAACTTTCTGGCCATATATCGCTTAAAGAGCAAAGCCCCAACCATTGAGAGCAGAAGAAAAGTTGTGAAGACGGGAACGATGATATTCAAAAGGTTATTAGATGGAGAATTGGAGATTATCGAGGACCCAGAAGAGCAAGAGAAATTTTTTGGTGGTCCAATTAACCCCTTATTACCAATGAAAATATCTTGACGAAAAGCACAATATATTTCTTTTGGAATATATCCACTAAGGGAATTGCATGACAAGTTTATGCTATATATCCAGCGAACTGAGTTCCGAAGGTATATTGCCACTAAGATTAATGTAGCCAAGATCCATCTGACTCAGGACTGAATAATATAATACGGAAGGAATACTTCCATTTAGCTGCTTGTGCGAAAGGTTCAGAGTCCGGGAGATGCAACACATCCTGGGTCCTTGTGGAATTGATCTTACCAGCTGGTTTGAGGAAAGATCAACAACCTCTAGGTAAATTAGGTTATGAAAAAGCTCAAACGGAATCCTGCCAGAAATCATGTTATGTGACAAGTCTAGAACAACCAAACTTTCTATGTTTTCTATCCTCGGGTTTATGGCACCACTTATCTGATTAGAGTGAACAAGAAGGTTTTTCAAATTGGTTAATTCATACAAGTACCAAGGAATTGAACCATCCAGATTATTGTAGGAAATGTCAAGTTCCACTATGGTCGTATTGCCTAGTTGAGGAGGAATTGGACCAATTAGATTATTGGAACTCAAATTCAAGATGGACAAGTTGGCAAGATTATCTATTTCAGGGGGAATGAAGCCCTCGATTTTATTGTATGAAACATCAAGCTGCACTAAGTGGGTGAGATTTGGGATTGAGTTTAACGGACTAGAGAAATGATTGTCGGACAAACGCAGATGGGTGAGACTCGTCATAAGTGTTGTTTTTGGCTCCAAAGTCCCACATCGGTGGGAACTTGGAGATGGGTAGGCAAGGACAAGTATAAATAGATGCCTTCCCCCCTTTGTTATTCACACACCAAATTCAAGCCTTCTACACTCTTTTAAGGCTTAGTTTTTCTTCTCTCTCTTGTATTGTTTTCAAGTAATATATTTATAGTGGTGTTCAACGAAGTAGGCATATTTGTAGTGGTGGAAAAATAGCTCAAATTTCCACAACAATAAGAACCAAAGTTGAAGAAAAGAAATTGGTGAAGATGTTTCCACTTAAGTCTAACATGGCAAGTTTCTTCAGATTGCTGAGTTGATGAGGAATTGCACCACTCAGACGATTAGAAGAAACATCAAGCATGAAGAGTTCAGAGAGATTCCCAAGCGCACTAGGTAGCTCACCTGTAATGTAATGCACCACTAAGAAGGTTATAAGAAGTATCAAGCATCTCAAGTTGTGCTAGGTAGCTCACCTTCAAGATTATTATGGGATAAGTTGAGATGGGTGAGCATCGTAAGAGCACCTGGTTCAAGATCAATGCTTCCTGAAAGCCCCATTCCACTTAAATCTATACTGACTAAATTTGGGAAGGCTGTAAAATTAATATCAGAAAACGATAAGACCCACCGAGTCACAAACCCCGGGTTTGAAATGTTTGTAACGCTTCCTGCATTATTGCACCCGATGCCAGGCCATTTGCAATGACTTGAGATGTTTAGCCCAAGCCACCACTCACTCTGAAGCAAAGCCTTTGCTTCTTCTTCTGTGGAGGATACTGCCTTAAAGGTAATAGTAGCAGAGGTTGTGGCACCAAAGAGGGCCACAGGTACCGTCCAAAGGAAAGCAGAGATCCTTATGGTTTTTGAAATTTAGATGGGTACAAGTTTTATTCAAGTTCAACCACGTAAGTTGAGTATATGTGAAATTTTGCAACTATTATATATGTAAGTTGAGTCCATGCTGAGCGTTAATTAAGAGTAGGTTTAAACAAAGATGCTAAAAGTGAAGGTTTCATTAAATTCTACTCCAATTGAAGTCTCCCTCAACAAATAATTACTCTTCGCCTTCCTACCCAGTTGAAGTCAATGCCCCATTTTTCACTAAAAAAAAAAAACTTGAGAACTCTAAGTCTTCACCGACTCACTTTCTTCTACAAGGGATACCTCTCAAATTAATTGTCCATGCACTACTAGGAAATTTCTATTTAGAGACGGAATTTTTCCGTCTCTAAATAGGAAAATTTCCGTCTCTAACTGAGTTAGAGACGGAATCAGAGACGGAAATAAATCCGTCTCTAAAAAGCGGGTCGCTAAAATTTAGAGACGGAATTTAAATTCCGTCTCTAATTAGAGACGGAATATTTCCGTCTCTAGACGGAATATTCCGTCTCTAATTTTTGTACATATTCCGTCTCTGCAGAGACGGAAAATTCCGTCTCTGGACTCGGAGACGGAAAATTCCGTCTCTGGCCTCGGAGATGGAAAATTCCGTCTCTGGCCTCGGAGACGGAATATTCCGTCTCTGGTCTCGGAGACGGAAATTTCCGTCTCTGAGACCAGATTCGTCTTATTTTAGAGACGGAATATTCCGTCTCTAAATCCGTCTCTAAAAGCAAAAAAATTAAAAAAAAAATTTTAAAAATCTGAAACCAAACCAACAGTACAGCCAGAAAAACCAACCATTTCAGATAGAAATTACATAATGTCAAACATGTTATCATCCATAAACATATCAACAAAAGTTTTAATAATCCCATGACATTACATAAAAATATCACCAATCAAACATACATAACACAAAATCATAATAACACAAACTATCATGATCCATCAGCAGCATTATTATTTTGGTCATTGTTATTATTCTCTTCTCTAGGTGGAGACGTGGAGGGCATTCTGATACTACCATCTATCATGAGGCGTCGAAACATCCGATCCCATTCCTCCATCTTCTGCTTTAACATAAAATTTTCATCTTCACTCTGTTTGAGCCGTGCAGATAAAGCCTCAATTTTTGCATTCATAACAGAAGAGGAACTTGCTGAGACTTCATCAGAAGCGGAAGACCTAGAAGAAGAAGTTGCTGCCAATACATTATGTGCTTGAGATCCCAGTCCATATATCCGTCCTTTATTGTTCATGCCGCCAACCACATCCAAATAAACAACATTGTCTGAATGTTGAGTGGAGTGTTGGCTAGAACCCTCATCGGTCTGAGATGTGGATCTCTCAGCTATTTTTGTTCTATACATTTCCTGAAAAAATAAAATGATAAAACAAAATGAATATTTGTAAAGAAATGAAAATAGAAGAGTAGTGATTACATACAGCAATTCTTCCTTGCTGGTCGTTGAACCACTGCGATGGCTTTCCTTTGGGCCGGTGAAGCCGCTCATACAACTCAAAACATGTCGGTTCTTTATTCATTTGCACCTTCTAAAATAATAAAAAGTTAAATAATATTGAAGTAAAAACTTAAATCACTATATATTTGAGAGAAATTACTCACCATTCGTTTGGCATGCTCTCGTGCAGATATAGACCCTCCACTATGTACATTAAGTCCTTCTTTGGAGAGTCTATTTTGTTTATTTTTTCTGGCTTTATCTTGCCAGTCTTCACTATCCCATTCAGCCCTTAATTGTTGTAGCTTCTCCGGTGGAATCCAAACACCCTTGTCCTCACCGCTACGCACTTTAAACAATGCATTTTTCAAGGCTGTTGATCCCCTACTGGCGAATGACCTTTTTCAAGGCTGTAAGCATTTTATCTTGTGTTTTTAATTGTTGTTGATAACAAGGTTTATCTACATAATTGATAAAAGAGAATTATATATTTCAGAATTATATATTTTTCAGTTTGAGGAAGGCTAAGATAAAAACCTTGTTTTGCATGAAGCTTTAAAAATAGCTCATTACAGGGTTTGATAACTCTAAATGAAAACTAATAAAAGCCCTTGTCTCACTCCTTCTCCCTATTAGAGTCATATTACTAAGTTTAGTCACATAACTATCCTTATCAACAATAAATGACTTCTTTTTTAATGTTAACCATGACCTATTAGCCTAACATACTGCAATGTGCAAGTAAACAATTAGTTGAGCCACTGAGTTTGTCACCTTTATGCAATGAGAAAGGAGAATATATTTTAGCATTTTGGCAAAAGAACATGGATGAATGAATGGTTGATGGAAAATATGGTTTGAAATTGTAGTAAATAATCCTGAATTTAAGTGCCATGTTCTGCATCATTTTGCCACACAACAATGGCATCGATTCAGGTTTTGGGGCATCTAAGAAAAATTACTGCTAACAGCTAATATAAAATTTCTCAAGACTAGAAAGATTACTTGGAATGAATCTATGCTCTATTTTGCTTTCTTGACTGATGAAAACGACGTGTAAAATCATCTAAGGAAGACCATTTTAATTAACCAAAATGACAAATTAAGTTATGGTATTATTATATTTAGACACTTGATTATTTAAGAACAGGAAAAAAATTGTCTAGAAGTGTAGTCTATTTGTCACTTTCCAGTCAACTAGAAGGTAAGAACTGGATTAGGGAACACGCCATATTTTCCTATACAATATAACAAATTGATAAAGCTTCAGATGAAACTGAACTCAGGAAGAAGAATAGGGTGTGTTTGAGAAAAAAAATTCAAGTATAAATCCCAGGAAATTTTCTGTTTGTAATGCAGAATAATGGAAGAGAAAACTCAGAAAATTTTTCAGGAAAATGATAGAAAACCTGGGAAAATCTGACGTAATTCTTCCTTCTTTTTTTCCATAGTTGAGTTGGATGTTGATAGACTAACTGGAATCCTAATAGGGTTGAAGACAAGTAAACATAACAATAAAGTAAGGCCATATGACAATTCAACAGTAAGTCATAAAAAATTAACAGCCTATTTAATAAAAGGACTATCCATAGTTGAGTTGGATGTTGATACACGTAATAACGGAGAACACTTCAAAGTATTGCAAAGAAGGGGATTAGATTTGATATATGAATAATATTTTCCTGTGCCATGGCGATAGAAGAAGGGGAAAAAAACCAAGTGGCTAGTCACAGTTTGTTCTAGGAAAGTGTAAAAAGGGTATAATAAGGTATTCTTCAAATGGTGTTTCTTATGCAACACCGGGGTGGTTCAACTAGCTGATGACCAAAATGAAGTTGGTGATTAGTTTCTATGAGAAGAAGAAAAGTTAAGGGGAGAAAAGGGGTCTTCCAAGTTAAGTCTACATAATGGTAAAAAGTTATTATTCATTTGGCAACTCCCATTCTCCTTCAATCCTTGAATTTAGTCCATTTAGGTATCTTTTATTTTTATTCCTTTCCTAATTTACATGATGTCTATAAGGTGTCAAAAAGTTACCCAACATTTCTCATGCATTGTATAAACAAATTTTTCATCACACACAACACTTCAAATTAATCATAATATTTTTAGGTTTTTGCTTCATGAATTTTCCCTGTAACTTAAGATTTTCACTATAAACCACGAGTTTAAATAAGCAGTAGCATCTAAGACAGGCAAGAATCAATTCGAAGGATCAATCCCAACCAAAACAGAGCATCACCCACTCAAATAATAAAAGCACAACAAAGCAAGATCGATTTGCAATCAGATGATAATTTCAGAACTTCCCCAAGAAACCCACAAGCATAGTTCAATCAACTAATAACCTCAAATCAAAATTGACAGGAAGCGAAACAATACTTGAAGAAGCGAGATAGTCTCCCCGAATTTGAGTTCCTGTGTTGCAAATTTCTCCCTACTTCACGGTTTTATTGGTGAACCCAGCAACATCTTTGTGAATAGAGGTTCGTGGACGGTGCTCGTTGTTGCGTGAGGGGTCTCTGCGATGATTCCGATCTCCTTATCTCTTGCGATGGTCGCTGTTCTTTTTTGTTTTTCAGCTTCTACCTCTCTTTTCTTTCTCTCAATCTCTCTTCTTTATCTCGTTTTTGCTCTCTAGTCGCTATGCTTCACGAAGCTTCTCACTCTCCTCTCAGTTTCACACCAAATTTGGGGAAATGGGGAAGTGCGAGCGAGGGTGAAGAAAATTTCACCCGGGAGAAGGGGGGGTTGTATATTTGGGGGTGGCGCTAGGGTTGAAGAAAATGGGGGAGTGCAGAGAAAACAGGGCACGGAATTTTTCAGGATTTTGCTTTTCCCCCCTATCTTGGTTTTCTCCTGGCGCCATAAATATCCCGTGTCTCCCTGGCGCCATATGTATATATATATATGTATATATACATATGTATATATATGTATATATATATATATATACATATATATACATATATATATATATATATATATATATATATGTATATTTATCATTTTTAACTAATAATATTTATTTTTTAAAAATTATTAAATCATTTCTCATAATATTAATAAAACATATCTATTCATCAATTTTGAATAATGTAAAATGAAAGTAAATATAAAAAAATTGTACTATAAAAGATACTAATAAAATATATCTATTCATTATTTGTACTATAAAAGATACTAATAAATTTAGGAATGAAATTTTTTTCATCACTATAAATAATTTCAAAATTGTACAGAGCAATTTTAGATGTGACTTTATATAAATCAACTAAAACAGAAACTCGACCTTTTAAGTGATTTGACCTGTTAAGTTTTATTTTTATATTATATGAATAAATTTCGTGTTAACAATTTCAACGTGAAAAAAAAATTCTTATTTAAATTTTTTTTAAATAAATAAGTTTAAGTTTGAGTATTTTAAAATATTAAATTTATTATATTTTTTAATATAAATTTAAAGATAAATTGCTATTTGATATATCTGATTCAATATTTTTTTATGTGGTCCATATACTAAGTTTTTTGTAACGATATGGGGCTTTATTCAAAAAATAGCATTTTTTGCTGTATTTTAAAGTATTTTCACTTATTTATTTTAAATTTTATTTTTAATAAATTTTTAAAATTTTATTTTCTAAAATAAATATTTTAAATAACCTTTTATAAATATATTTTTTAAAATATTTAAAAGAAAATTTCTAATTTTTAACAAATCTTTATATTTCTTAAGTTTATTTTCTTTTTAATTTTTAAAGACAATATAATTTTTAAAATAATTTGTACAAAATATTATAATTTAAAAATATATTACAATAAATTCAAAAAGAAAATAATCAAAATTTTAAAAAAATTGTTTATTTATAATTTCTTGGATAAAAATTTATTCTCCTATGGTAATTACAGATAAAATAATATTTCTATACTTTCTTAATGGTATCCAATGACATAAAATATAAAAAATATGATTTAAAACACACTTATATTTCATAAAAAATTTCATTTACCTCTTTTAACCTCATATTTTTTATTTTCGAATAATAAACACCTATACACACACACAAATATATATATATATATATATATATATATATATATATATATATATATATATATATATATATATATATATATATATATATTGATCAAAATTATATTACATCCAAAATTATGTGTACATATATTTATTGGGAAGACATGTCTTTATTTTTCATAAATGCTTATTTGTTTTTGAAATTATTAAATTATTTTTCATAATATTAATAAAATATATCTATTCATCACTTCTGAAAACTGTTAAATGAAAGTAATTATGAAAAATTTCTACAATAAAATATATCTACTCATCATTTATCTCTTTTAACTTTTTTTTTTATTTCATTTCACTTTTTTCTTTCTTATAAGTTTTTCATGATAAAATCATCTCCTATATAGAAGAGAATTTGTATATCGTGGGAATAAAAATTATAGTCAATTATATCAACCAAACACAATAAATTAATGTAAAAGAATCTTGATTTCCATTCCATCAACTTATTTTTACAAATTAAGCGGGACTTAAATTTTTCCTCTAACGATGATTTTATATATATATATATATATATATATATATATATATATATATATATATATATATATATATATATATATATATATATATATATATATATATATATATATATATATATATAATCAGCGTTAGAGGGAAAATTTAAATTCCGCTTAATATGTAGAAATGATTATGTAGTATATAGTATGTTCGTATATGTGTATATATGTATGTATAGATACATACATATATACACATATACGAACATACTATATACTACATAATTATTGTGACCAAAATTATATTATATTCAAAATTAAGCGTATATATATTTATTACGAAGACATGTCTTTATTCTTCATAAATGTTTATTCATTTTTCATAATATTAATAAAATATATCTACTCATCAATTTTAAAAAATGTAAAATGAAAGTAAATATGAAAAATAAAATATATTATTAAAATATATCTATTCATCATTTATATCTTTTAACCTCTTTTTATATTTCATTTTACTTGTTGTTTTTTTAGAATTTTTTTAAGATAAAATGATCTTCTTTATAGAAGAGAATATGTATATCGTGGAAATAAAAATTATAGTCAACTATATAAAACAAACAAAATAAATTAATGTAAGAGAATTTTGATTTTCATTCCATCAATTTATTTTTACAAATTAAACGGGAATTAAATTTTTTCAAAAATTATCTAAATTTTACTAATAATTTAAATATTATTTCGAAAATTAGATATAAAATGAGAGATAAAAAATTTATATACACAATTTATAGATTAGAGACGGAATTGGAGACGGAAAATATTCCGTCTCTGAAAATCTGTCTCTAAATTCGTCTCAAAATTTTTTTTTCCACTGTTTACGAATTTAGAGACGGAATTAGAGACGGAATATTCCGTCTCTGTTCCTCTCTGAAGTTAGAGACGGAATATTCCGTCTCTAAAGTCAGAGACGAAATAACTTCTGTCTCAAATTCCGTCTCTAACTGAGTTTAGAGACGGAATTGGAGACGGATTTTTAGAGACGGAAATTTTCCGTCTCTAAATTCCGTCTCTAAATTACAAAATTTGCCATCCGTCTCTAATTGTCTAAATCCGTCTCTATTTCCGTCTCTGTTAGAGACAGAAATTATTCCGTCTCTAATTTCCGTCTCTAAATATCTTTTTTCTAGTAGTGATGGGAGCAAAACATGATAGAAGGAAGAAGGAAAAAAAGCATATAAAAAAAACTTGAATTTATTTAAAGTAATTTAAAAAAATATTAATGCCTTATATCTTATAAAAAAATTAATTATTATTTTTAAAACAAATAGGAACATAAGTGGTTGAACTTATTCTTCTAAATGCTCCAGATTAATATAAGGTGTGCGTTTTTACGTTTGCTCAGATAAAGGCTTAGTTTCAATTGCTGCCCAAATTAATTCAACAATACATTTACTGCACAATAAAAAAAAACCTATTAAATAACTCAACAAATAGGAAATTGACAACTTTGGTACCCGAATATAGCGCTACTATGTCTAGTCAGTACCATAATTGATCGTTAAATTAATTAAGATGTCCTCATCCAATGATCAACTTCACTGCAAAATTAGCGAAGATACGGACATAATGTTTATAACAGAATTTTTCATAGAAAATATATTATTTCATTAATGATACAACAAATTCACTATTCACAACTAATTATTTTTTAAAAAATAATTTAAATTTATAAAACTAAGTATAATTGAAATAGCTTTCAGCTTAAATTTTTTGTGTCGTCAAAGCTTATAATTAATATCAGTTACAGTGTTCACAAAAAAATTGATTCTTCTAAAGGCGTAGGGCGCATTACAGAAAATAAAATGCAGGCAAGTATTATTTATTAAAGAATCATAAATTTTGACACATTCATATCCACACGACTCAAAAAGAAATCAACTGCACAGACAAGTTTTCGTAGACTCGAACACATACCGTTTAATAATCATCATACCTAGACTCAACAGGTAAATTTTGAAAGTATCTACGGATACACTACAAGAAAAGTGATAATTTGTGACGACTTTTTTGCGACGACTAAAAAAATCGTCACTGAAAATGACTTTTTGTGACGACTTAGAGGGGTCGTCACTGAAAGAATACCTTTCAGTGACGACCTATAAAAATCGTCACTAAAAGATAAATTTTTAGTGACGACTGTTTAAAGTGATCACAAAAACATAGTCTTTCAGTGACGAATTTGATATGTCGTCACAAAATATATGCTTTTTGTGACAACTTTTTAAATCGTCACTAAAAACTTATTTTTAGTGACGACCTAGTCGTCACTAAAAGCCAAATCTTTTTTAACTTACATTCTTTTAGTGACGACTTAGTCGTCACTAAAAGAAAATTTTTTTAATAAATTTTTATAATTTAAATTGTTAATAAATTATTTTAAATTATTTTTTATTTTTTAATAATTAAATAAAATTATATTTTAAAATTTTAAGAATTAGTTTAAAATAATTGTTTGTCTATGATATTTTTATTGAAAAATTTTAAATTTTGTTGAAAAATTAAATATGAAATTAAAACATATAATAAGAAAAAGAAGTCTGCTTTTTTCCCATATAATGAAATGTGATATAATATGGAATTAAAATATATAATAAAATATTTATAATATGAAATTAAAACATATAATAAAATATATAATAAAATTAAAGCATATAATTTAAGAAAGGAAAAATGGACTCCATATATATGCAGGCGGCAAAAGGAAAAAATGGGCTCCATAATTTAAGAAGTCTGCAATTTGCTTTATTCTCACGCTGGCAAAAGGAAGCAGAAAAAGTTCTCCAGGCGGGCTCCAAATTTTCCCTCCCGCTTAAACCAGCCGTGTGTTTGATCTTCTTCTTTCTCTGGCTTTTTTGTGCAAAGCCGAAATCAACCTCACCTCTCCTTCACCCTCTCCTTCACCTCGGTTTCAGGAAGAAGTGCCCAGCTTCGTGGGTGCTGGAGTTTGCTGTGATATTGCTTGCAAAGCCGAAATCAGTGTGCTCAATCCTCATCTCTCCTTCGCCTCGATTCCTAAGGAGAAGTGCTCGAACCTGCAGCTTTGTGGGTGCTGGAATTTGCTGCGTTGTGGCTGACATTTGAAGCATCAAGGTAGTGTATTCCTCCTTCGATTCTCTGCATTCCGTTTAATTAGATTGGGGGTTTTGATTTTCTGGTTGGGATTGGTATTTTTGGTTTTAGTTTTCTGCATTTGCAGCTTGTACAGAGCATATACAAGGCGTGATATTCACTTTTAACTGACCAATACCTATGGTACATTTGCAGCTTGTACAGAGCATATACAATTATATAACGTAACCCTAAATATGTTGGTCAGTTGAAGCATTATCATCCTCCCACCATTTCCTTGCTCTCTGCATCTATTAATTTACAACAGTAATAGAAAAAGAGCAGGGTTAATGTAGGGAAAAATTGACAGTTTGATTAGGCAGAGCTGACTAATGGTACTATGCAATATAAATTAATGATAAATAACTCCTTGCTTTAAGTTCAAATTTTTGCTGTTGCTTGGAATTCTTTTAGCGAGCCATTGACTTCAACTAGTTTTCTAGAATTTCAAATCATCAAAGTATGCTGCATAACCTTAGGAATGGGAATAGTGGAAGTAATAATTGCATTTGCTATTAGATTTTAGCCGTAGTTAAAATTCTTCCATCATGCAACAATGGGTTAATGATTCCGTTAAGCATATCCTTGGCAACCCAAATGTATCATTGGATCACCCATAAATCATAAAAAGATAATTTTTTTAAAACTTTTGAGCTTGGCTGTTGGTTTTATATTGATTCAGTATTTTATAGCTGTTTCATGAAGCCTTGGTACCCCCCCCCCCAAAAAAAAACAAAAAGAAAAAGAAATAGCAGATTTAAGCTTGCATCTTATTCACTAGTTAATAAATATACATTCAAAATCCATGTAGACAAGAGTTCTGCATTGCCCATTCTCTGTTATGTTTACAAGAATTCTGCATTGCACAAATTGAATTTAGATAAACATCAACTTAAGTCTCACATGAAGGTAACATCAAAGAGAAAATTTACTGATTTGGTTGATCTTTGAAAAATAGCTCCAAGCTCATGGGTGAACATAATAGAAAGAGAAATGAATTCCAATTTCCAAATGTCTATAGCATACAACTTAGAGTTGCTTATCAGTAACAACCACACATATTTGTTTCTCATAACAGTGGATTGGTGATTGATTTGCACAGATTTGTTTCTCATATAGTGGATTGTTTCTCATATATTCTTAAATGATCTTGTTGAGTACTGTTGTCCAGTCCAGGGACTTTAACTGAGGCAGTCCAAATGTGCCTTGTCATGATGCCAGATGTGCTGCTGATTCTTTTTCTTTATTATGTTATTGAAATTCACAAATTATAAAATATTCTGACTTGTGCTTTTCCACTTTGTGCTGTCACCTGTTGTCGAACTTTAGAACTTACTCATTCTGTGCTTATGTGAATTCATATCAACAGATGCATTTTGGAGCAAGATAAAGGCAGTAGCTGAGAGGAAGGTAAGATGAATTTCACAATTTTTCCTTTTCATCCATTCTAATCAACATTTCTTTGTTTCATAAACAACTCCATTATAAGCATTTCATCTTTTTCATAAACATATTTGTGAGACATAGTGCAACCTAAATTGTTAGGAAAGTAGAAAAACCATATGACCATACACGTAGTGAAATTAGAGAAAATGGGGGGAATTTTTCTCAGCTATATTTTTCCTGATTATGTGTTAAAACCATTATAAGCATTTCTTCCTTTTAATTTAATGTTATGCCCTTTTTAATTTACTTGCTAGGTTCGGATTTGTTTCTCAAAAATGTTATGCCCTTTTAACCTCATACTGCTTTTTCTTGTTGTCTATCAGAGGTTGTGTATAATTTCCATAATTGCATCTTACTTATTGTTATTAATAGAACTTAGATCTTAAAGCAAGTTCAAATTTTATTAAAAGGAATGAGGACTACTCATTCTCTATGGTTGTAACTATCACTTCTCTTCTCATTGATAGTGTTTTTTTTTTCTATAAAAAATGAATTTGTTTGGGTTGGGACTAATTTGAAATATGTGGGAATATATGGCCTAGTTAACTTGTATTAGTAAATACATATTCACAGATGTCAAAAGTTGGAAGGCTGTTCCTCTCTTTGGCCTTCTCGATGGAGTCGTTTCTTGGCATGATCATGAGATCTCTTAGACTAATTGGCATAAAATTTGATCTAACTGTCTCAATTTTTATGATTGAATTCCAATAATGTTCAACTTTGTTCAATCATGGGAGCTATATGCATTAATCTCTCTGAATGTACACCCTTTAGTGATGTCTGTTGCAATGATATATGCTGATTCAAACAACTTTTCCAAATTCACTTCCTGCTTTACTGACAGACATGATGCACTTTATGAGACTATGGGGGCATTTTTATCAAAACTGCAAGTGTGTTATTGAATGTGAACTTTTTTCTTTTTCCGGTTCTCTCCAAAATTCGTTTAAATCCTTAACTGTCGATGTTGAAGTATGAGGTGACATGATTTATTTTCTGATTTTAGGAACTTTCAGTCTTGTATGGACACGTACTCTGTATAGAAATTTTGGCTTTAAAGAGAGCTCTTGCTAGATTAGAAGAGGAAAAGGAAACTGGCTTGCTTCAATATCAGCAAAGTTTGGAAAGATTGTCTAATCTAGAGGCAGAAGTGTCTTGTGCACAAGAAAATTCCTGGGGACTTGATGAACGAGCAAGCAAGGCCGAAGCTGAAGTTCAAGCCTTGAAAGAGTCTCTTATTAAATTAGAGGCTGAAAGGTAAGCTAGTCTTCTTCAGTACCAGCAGTGCTTGGAGAAAGTATCTAACCTGGAGAAGATGAATTTGGATCTTGATATTGTGATTTACAATATTTTTTTTTTTATGGAATATGCAATGCTGGAAAACTGAATGCTGTCTGGAGTCTTCTTTTTTGTTTGCTTGCTAAAAGGTTGCAACTTACTTGTCATACATATAACATAATGATTAAAGGTCCCCGTTGACCATGCATAACATATCTCTTGTGTTTTGCTCTCCTTTATAGTTAGAAATTATTTAAAAGTATATATAATAATTGTTATTATTTAATTAGCTTGTATTTTGTATTATTTGCTAATTATTAATTTGTTTTCATGTGTTGTAAATAGAGACAAATTTCAATTCTGTCAACGGGGAGTGCTATACCAAATTCTACAACGAATGCAACAACAGCAACTTCAAGAGAACCATAGACTTGATGTTTTTTATTTTGTCAATATTTTATTATTTGTATTTTAATTTTCTGTTAACAGACGTATGGTTGTTACTTATCAACAAATTTTTGTTGTAGCTGAAATTATTTTAATATATATAGTTTTATTACAATTTTTTATTTCGATTGATATCATAGTGTAGGTATTATTTTTAAAGAAAATCAAATGGTTAAAAAAAAATAATACAAAAGATTTAGCGACAACTATTTTTGTCACTGAATCCTTATTTACATAAAACTTTTAGTGACAACTAATGTTAGTTGTTACTGAAAATACTTTTAGTGACAACTTTTATTGTCACTAAAAATAAAGAATGTGTTATATATAGTTTAAATACTTTCAGTGATGATTTTTATTGTCACTAAAACCATACTTTTAGTGACAATTTATGTAAATGGTCACTAAAAACACTTTTAGTGACGATATAAGTCGTCACTAAAACTCATTACGTCAAGACTTTCTGTGGCGATTTTTCAAATCGTCACTAAAAGTATTTTTAGTGACGACTTTTATCGTCACTAAAACTCATTTTCAGTGACGACTTTTATTAATCGTCACTAAAACTCATTTTCAGTGACAACTTATATCGTCACTAAAGGATAAGATTTACGAAACCTTTAGTGACGATCACAAAAGTCGTCACTAAAGATACATTTAGTGACGACTGAAGTGGTCACAAAAGATGTTCATAATTTCACTTTATAATCTTTTTGTGACGACTTTTGCCTTTTAGTGATGAGTTTTATAAGTTTTAGTGACGATTTTAGTTGTCACTAAAAGTGTAGTTTTAGTGACGACTTAAAAAATCATCACAAAAAACTTTTAGCGACAATGGTTTTAGCGGCCAAGGAGTGACGACTAAAAGTCGTCACAAAATGTCTTTTGTGACGACTTTTAAGGTTTTCGTGACGACTTTAGTTGTCACAAAAACTCTTTTTTCTTGTAGTGGTATAATTGTCATCTCCATAAATCAATGGCCCTTTTTATTTTATTATTTATTTAAGTTAATGGAAATAATTAATTATTTTAAATATTTAGTCATTAATTATAATTTTTTATTATTTTATTTAGTAAAAAATAGTTATTTCCTTACATGTGCAAAGCACCAGAGAGAAGTTGGATACACAATTCACATGTTACTAACTTCTTGTATCATGAAAAAGCAATTCCATAAATTTAGTATGATTTTACCAGGTTAGAATCTCGCAGGAAAAAAAGAAAAAAAGAAAAAAAGTGTTACCACTACTCCTACCAAATCTTAAATTTTTTCAGATTTCATTTTAATTTATAAAAAATATATTTGTCAAAACTATGTTCATTTTTACACTTTTTAAACAGGCCATAAATGAACCACCTGCAAGACAGCCCATTTAACCCTTTAGAAAAAAAACAAATTCACCTCAATTCATTTTAACTCACTAGATTAATAGACTAGCTCATAAGTCCTGTTTCCAAACAAATATAATTTTATAAATCTACATCCCAATATATAGTTCAAATGAGCTGACATGCAGGTTTCGACCCATTTTGATAGTTTTACCTATAACGATTTGATAGGCACTTTGTGGTTATTTAGTTCAAAATGAATTGAATAACCTTGTTGAATGATTTTTTTGGTTCTTACAAATAAATAAATATTACTCATGAATAGACTTATAACTCGCATAGCACTTACACTACAACAAAACTGTGGCATTACGGCGGTTTTTTAGTAGGCTTAACTACGGTTCCGACCGTCGTTAAGTCCATTAACGACGGTTTGAAAACCGTCGTGGAACTCTAGTTTTAGCGACGGTTTTATCAACCGTGGGAATAACCGTCGCTATGTTTGGTTTAACGACGGTTATAAAAACCATCGTTAAACCAGACATAGTGACGGTTTTTAACCGCCGTTAATAATTATTATTTTTTAATTAATAAAATTAAATATAACGACGGTTTTTCACAAAAACCGTCGTTATATCTTCTTTTTTTTCAATTATAACGACGGTTTTTAACAAAAAACCGTCGTTATTTCTTTTTTTTTTAATTATAACGACGGTTTTGAACAAAATCCGTCGTTATTTCTATTTATTTTTTAATTTTTAATTAATAAAATTAATTAAAATTTTTATAATAATTATATTTGTAATTTAAAATATAATATTTTATACTATTCATAATACTACTAATGTTGTTTTGATTATTAAATTTTTATGTAAAATAAAAAGTAATTTATATTTTTAATATTTTCTAAATTAATTTTTATATATTTTATTTTATTATATAATAATTAAGCGTTTGAATTATTTAAAAATTGAAAATTGTATTTTAAAATTTAATAATATTTAACTAGATACTAAAGATGCATAAATTATTGAATTATAATGAATCTATATATAAAAAAAATTTATATACAGAAAATTAATAGTAACAAAAGTGACAAAATTACATATACGAATATAATAAGTAAATCAAGTTTCCGGACCCTACGGATGCTGATCACGTTGATGCCCACTACCACGATCGCTGGAGTCCTGAAAAATTAATTTTGTTTGTTAGAATTTTGAATGTTATTAAAATAAACAAAATTATACCAACAATTTTTATGTATTAAAATGTTACCCTGGGTCCGGAACTATGAAGTCCTGAAATTTCAGGTGGCAGCTGACCCTGAAATTTTTGTAGTAGGAACGTCATAGCAGCCTCCATCTGTGCTTGGCGTGCTGCGAGCTCAGCATCTCGTCGCTGGAGCTCAGCGTCTCACTCCTGCATAGCTGTCTTCAGGCGCTGCTGCTCGACGTCCCGCTCCTGCATAGCTGTCTTTAGGCGCTCCACCTCACTCTATAAGTCGTGATATGACGGCCCAGACTGTGAGCTCGACCCAGACGAACCACGGCCGAAGACTTGAGTTGGGCAAACACCCAACCCAAATCCTCGAACGCGGTCGGAGTGCTCCTTAGTGCCAAGAGCTCTCGTAAGTGAATCGGTCGTCGAGAGCTCTTGGGACGAGCTGTCCTCCTGCTGGATCGAAGCAATTTTCTCCTAACATTCAATAACGGGAAATTAATAATATTAAACATTATAACTAAAAATTAAATAATTATCCACGTAAGGTTAATAAGATTTTATTACTCACCGCAACAGCCCGAGCTTCGTCGTTGATGTATGATCCGTCAACTCTTTTATGAGTTGCCTACCACTCTTACAAATCTCACTCAAATAGAGACACTTATTTCTAACATTAAATTTTCTGGTCAAATTCCATCAAATATAAGAAAATTAACTAATTTGAAATATTTGTCATTTGATTTCAACCAAATATCAGGAAACACACCCTCAGAAGTTGGAGCCCTTCAAAAGCTCAATTATTTGAACTTGTCCGATAACAGCTTTACTGATAAGTTACCTACCACTCTTACAAATCTCACTCAAATAGAGACACTTATTTCTAACACTAAATTTTTTGGTCAAATTCCATCAAATATAAGAAAATTAACTCATTTGAAATATTTGTCCATTGATTTCCACCAAATATCAGGTAGCATATCTCCAGAAGTTGGAACCCTTCAAAATCTCAATTATTTGGACTTGTCCAATAACAAACTTATTGGTGAGTTATCTACCACTCTTACAAATCTCACTCAAGTAGAGATACTTATTTCTAACAATAAATTTTACGGTTAAGTTCCATCAAATATAAGAAAATTAACTCATTTGAAATATTTGTCCTATGATTTTAACCAAATATCAGGTAGCATACCCTCAGAAGTTGGAGCCCTTCAAAACCTCAATTATTTGGACTTTTCCTATAACAGCCTTTCTCGTGAGTTGCCTACCACTCTTACAAATCTCACTCAAATAGAGACACTTATTTCTAACATTAAATTTTTTGGTCAAATTCCATCAAATATAAGAAAATTAACTCATTTGAAATATTTGTCCTTTGATTTCAACCAAATATCACGAAGCATACTCTCAGAAGTTGGAGCCCTTCAAAAGCTCAATTATTTGAACATGTCCAATAACATCCTTACTAGTGAGTTACCTACCACTCTTACAAATTTCAGTCAAGTAGAGACACTTATTTTTAACAATAAATTTTCTGGTCAAATTCCATCAAATATAAGAAAATTAACTCATTTGAAATATTTGTCCCTGAATTTCAACCAAATATCAGGTAGCATATCCTCAGAAGTTGGAGCCCTTCAAAAGCTCAATTATTTGAACTTGTCCGATAACAGCTTTACTGGTAAGTTACCTACCACTCTTACAAATGTCACTCAAATAGAGACACTTATTTCTAACACTAAATTTTCTGGTCAAATTCCATTAAATATAAGAAAATTAACTCATTTTAAATATTTGTCCATTGGTTTCAACCAAATATCAGGTAGCATACCTCTAGAAGTTGGAATCCTTCAAAAGCTCAATTATTTGGACTTCTCCCATAACAGCCTTACTGGTGAGTTACCTACCACACTTAAAAATCTCACTCAACTAGATACACTTGTTTCTAATAATAAACATTTTGGTCAAATTCCATCAAATACGAGAAAATTAACTCATCTGAAATATTTGTCCCTTGCATTCAACCAAATATCAGTAGCATACCCCCAGAAGTTGGAGCCCTTCAAAAACTCAATTATTTGGACCTGTCCTATACCAGCCTTACTGGTGGGTTATATACCACTCTTACAAATCTTACTCAAGTAGAGACACTTATTTCTAGCAATAATTTTTTTGGTCAAATTCCATCAAATATAAGAAAATTAACTCATTTGAAATATTTGTCTCTTGATTTCAACCAAATATCAGGTAGCATACCCTCAGAAGTTGGAGCCATTCAAAAGCTCAATTATTTGGACATGTCCAATAACATCCTTACTAGTGAGTTACCTACCACTCTTACAAATCTCAGTCAAGTAAAGACACTTATTTCTAACAATAAATTTTCTGGTCAAATTCCATCAAATATACGAAAATTAACTCATTTGAAATATTTGTCCTTTGATTTCAACCAAATATCAGGTAGCATACCCTCAGAAGTTGGAGTGCTTCAAAAGCTCAATTATTTAAACTTGTCCGATAACAGCCTTACTGGTAAGTTACCTACCACTCTTACAAATGTCACTCAAATAGAGACACTTATTTCTAACACTAAATTTTCTGGTCAAATTCCATCAAATATAAGAAAATTAACTCATTTTAAATATTTGTCCATTGGTTTCAACCAAATATCAGGTAGCATACCTCTAGAAGTTGGAACCCTTCAAAAGCTCGATGATTTGGACTTCTCCCATAACAGCCTTACTGGTGAGTTACCTACCACACTTAAAAATCTCACTCAATTAAAGACACTTGTTTCTAATAATAAACATTTTGGTCAAATTTCATCAAATACGGGAAAATTAACTCATCTCAAATATTTGTCCCTTGCATTCAACCAAATATCAGTAGCATACCCCCAAAAGTTGGAGCCCTTCGAAAGCTCTATTATTTGGACCTGTCCTGTAATAGCCTTACTGGTGGGTTACGTACCACTCTTACAAATCTCACTCAAGTAGAGACCCTTATTTCTAGCAATAAATGTTTTTGTCAAATTCCATCAAATATAAAAAAATTAACTCATTTGAAATATTTGTCCCTTGATTTCAACCAAATATCAGGTAGCATACCTTCAAAAATTAGAGCCCTTCAAACCCTCAATTATTTGAACTTTTCCTGTAACAACTTTACTGGTGAGTTACTTACCACTCTTACAAATCTCACTCAAATAGAGACACTTATTTCTAACAATAAGCTTTGTGGTCAAATTCCATCAAATAGAAGAAAATTAACTCATTTGAAATATTTGTCCATTGGTTTCAACCAAATATTAAGTAGCATACCTCCAAAAGTTGGAATCCTTCAAAAGCTCAATTATTTGGAGTTGTCCCATAACAGTCTTACTGGTGAGTTACCTACTACACTTAAAAATTTCACTCAACTAAAGAAACTTTTTTTTAACAATAAACTTTTTGTCAAATTCCATGAAATATGAGAAAATTAATTCATTTGAAATATTTGTCCCTTGAATTATTTGGTAGCATACCCCTGTAAATTGGAAATTTACCAAGGTTAAAAAAAATTGATCTATCAAATAATGAAACATATGGTAGCATACCACGAGAATTGGGCAATTTACCAATCGACTGTAGCTTGGATTTAAGCTACAATAATCTCTTCAATAGTATAGATAAAAAACTGAGTAAGCTGGAATTCATCAACTTTTCATATAACAATCTTAGTGGTCGTGTCCCAGGAATTGTTTGCTCTTCTGCCTATGTCCAATTTAATGGTAATAAGGAGTTACATCTCTCTTGTTCAACTCCATCTAAAAAGCCAATGCATTACTTGAAGATCATTCTCCCTTTGACAACTTTCTTTGGCATCCTATTTGTTGAGGCTTTGATCCTTTCTCAATATTCGAACAAGAGAAAATTAACAAAGACAAGAGTAGCAAAGAATGGAGACATATTCTCAATATGGAATTATGATGGTAAAATTGCATATGAAGACATCATCAAAGTTACAGAAGACTTTGATATCAAATATTGCATTGGAACCAGTGCTTATGGAAGTGTCTATAGGGCATTACTTCCTAGTGGGAGGATTGTTACCTTGAAAAAACTTCATCAAAGCGAATCTCATAACCCATCTTTTGCCAAGAGCTTTTGCAATGAGATCAATATGTTGATTGAAATCCGACATCGCAACATTGTGAAACTTCATGGTTATTGTATACACAATGAATGCATGTTTCTCATCTACGAATACATGGAAAAAGGAAGCCTCTTATATATCTTGAGTAATGATGCTGAAGCTGAAGAGTTGAATTGGACCACTAGGGTGAATCTTATTAAAAGAGTAGCATCAGCATTGTTTTACATGCATCATGATCATAGTCCACCAATTATTCATCAAGACATTACATGTAGCAATATTTTGTTGAACTCGAAATTGGAAGCTTTTGTCTCAGACTTTGGCACAGCTAGACTCCTTGATCCTGATTCCTCAAATCAAACCCTACTTGTTGGTACCTATGGTTATGTTGCCCCAGGTGAACATTTTAATTGTCATTTTTCTACCCTTCTATTGAGTTCAAATTAATTTATAAAAAATGATTCCTTGACAATATTCCTTGATTCTTGTGTTATTGTAGAACTTGCATACACAATGAGGGTGACTGAAAAATGTGATGTCTATAGTTTCGGAGTGGTGGCATTAGAAACAATAATGGGGAGACATCCTGGAGAGTTGATCTCATCTTTGGCAAAGACTTGTCCTCATAACATATTGTTGAAAGATATCTTAGACTCACGTCTCCCTCTTCCCTTGTCAAAAGATGCGCAAGACGTGATTCTCTTAGTCACAACAGCACTAGCATGCTTGCATCCCACACCAAAGTCTCGACCATCAATGCAGAAAGTGACCAAAGAACTTTCATTTTCCAAGATGCCTTTGCATGTTCAATTTAATGATATTTCACTCCAGCAGTTGATTGCTCAAGATATATATTCTGTAGACAAAAGCTAGGAAAGTTTCAAATGGTTTATTCTAGTGGATTAAAGATTGATGCAAAAGGTCATCTTGCGAACATTAAATATTTTGTTTTCTTTGCTCCGCTCTAAAGTACTAGCACATTTATTCTTCTGAAAATGATGTCTTAGCTTTTGGTATTCTCAATTCAGAATTTTCAAAGGAGTATTCACAAGTTTTTAGATGTTAACTTTAGTGGAAAGGGCACATTGACTTGACTACTAATAAATTATGACCTCGTCTTTAAATTTGGCAATTAAATAAAAATATGAGTAAAGACTCGTTTATTAATTTTATATTAAATAATAAAATAAATTAAAGGTTAAAAAATTTTGGCAAAAGAAATTGTGGAGGAACAATCTGACCTATCCACATGACTCAAAACAAACCAACCACACCATTTAATAATCATCGTATCTAGTCTCAACTGGGAAATTTTGAGATATGAGTATAATTGTCATCTTCATAAATCAATGCCCGTTTTATTTTATTATGTATTTAAACTAATAGAAGCAATTAATTATTTTAAAATTCTAAATAGTTATTAAAAATCACAAAATTAATTTTTACAATTATAGTAATTATAACTAATTTAAAGATTTAGTCATTAATTAAATTTGTTTATTATTTTATTTAGTCATAAATAGTTATTTCCTTACATAATTCGTTTGCAGAGCACCAGAGAGAAGGCGTATCTACAATTCACATGTTACTTGCTTCTTATATTATTAAAAGAGAATTCTTTAATTTTAGTATTATTTTACCATATGACAATCTTGTAAGGGCAAAAATAGAGTTGTTACCAGTACTCATACTAAATTTTAACTTTATATTTATTTTAGTAGATAACATTTTAATTTAGACAAAAATATTGGTCACAGATATGTTCGTTTCTACACCTTTATTGTCACATTTAAATATAACGAATAAGGATTTATACTCTCCAGCCATATTTATTACTTAAGTAATATCATAATGTTTAGAAAAAAATTACTTAAGTATTTATATTCTCTAGCCATATTTATTACTTAAGGATTTATACTCTCTAGCCATATTTTGAAAAAAATTAGACATGTTTGGTTTCTCTGTTTTTTATTTTTATTTTTACTAAAAATTGAAAACATGCATAAAAATACATTTGTTTATTGTTTTTTTATTTTTATTTTCAAAAAATATTTTTTAAATTTCTGAAAATTCTTAAAAAAATCACAAAATTATTTTTAAAATTTTCAGTACTGTAGTACATTGTAATGGCATTTTCACAATTATTTTCAATTATATCTATAATATTTTACTGTTTATATAATTATAAAATATTAAAAATAAAAATAAAGTGAAAATATAATTATATAACTAAAAAATAATAAAAATATAAATACAAATCAAACGTATTTTTAAACATATAAAAAAAATTAAAAAATAAAAACAAAATATTTTAATAATTCAAAAACACGTTTTTGGGTTGAACAAACCATAAATGGTCCACGTGCAGGACAAGTGGTTCAGCCCTTTTCCTTTAAAATTTTTACAGTTTTGGCCCACCTCAATCCATTTTAACTCACCAGATACATAGGCTAGCTTGTAAGGCTTGTTTACAAATAAGTCTAATTTTATAAATCTGTCCACCATATATGCAGATTAAATGCGCTTGCAAACTTTGACTCATTTTAACAGTACCACCTATAATGATTCGACATGCACTTTGTGATTATTTCGTTAAAATGAATCGGAATAACCTCATTAAATTATTATTTTTTGGGTTCTTATATATAAATGAATATTACTAGGCAATGAACTTATAAATCACACGGCCCTTGCATCTTTAATTTTAAAGATTGAATAGTTTGATATTAAGAAAATTGTATATTAAAAATTTAACAAAATAATCATATAACTCGTTGGATTTGAGTCAAATTGAAGTTATTTGTTCATATACTCAAGAGGTTTTTTTTTATTGGTAGGTGGAAGCAATGTGGAAGTAGTAAATAATATAATCAATCCAACTTGATCTTCTTAAAAAATAAATTTGTTGGCTTAGCCTAATCACACTTGAGTTGGAGCTTGCGAAAAACCTTTGTGCCTAAATGGGCTATTGGTGGCTCTAAACCCAAGTAAATATGTTCCCTGGAATTGCTTTAGGTGATTTTAATGAGATTTTACACCATTATGAAAATTAAGGTATTAGATTTCATAGCAATAATGGTATAACACTCTTCAGAAATTTTATGGTGAATAACGAACTAGTGAATTCTCCCCTCAAAGGTTGCTGATTCACTTGGTGTAACATGAGGAAAGTCAGTGGAGTGAAGGAAAAAGTTGGTAAACATTTAGCAAATGAAAGTTGCAATAATTACTACTTGGAGGCAAGTGTTCTGGTCCTCCCAACAATTTGATTAGACAATAGCCCTCTTATTGTGACAACAAAGCAAATGGGAAGAAAAAAAAAATCCTTCCTGTTTGAAGCTTGCTGGTTAATCATGATGATTTTTTAGGGATGGTTGACCAAAGTTGTAGAGAAGAGTCTTTACCAAGGTGTTGCAAGAAGACTAAAAGGGGTGATGGGAAATTTGGAGGTGTGAAAGAAGAACTTAATAAGATCAGATGTGCAGATTAGAAGATTAAAGGCAAAATTGCAGTTTATGTTGAATGGTGAGCTTACTAGAACCATTACAGCAAAAATTAAAAGTATTAGAGGGCATATTAGCAAAATTTGGGAGCAAGAAGAGAAGTATTGGGCACAAAGAGCAAGAGTTAAGTGGCTAAAAATTGTTCTACTAGTCTACTATGCAGAGGAGAAGACAAAACAACATTTTAAGGATAAAAAATGACAATAGTGAGTGGAAAGAAGGGCAGTAGAATATTCAATACGTTATGCAGGATTTTTTCAAGAACTTGAACAAGATTTCCAACCCTCGGCCTTTGCATGGGTTAGAGGGAATAATTCCTAACAGTATAACTCGAGATGAATGAGTTGATTCTAAAAAATGTTACAGATGCAGAGATAAAAAATGCTGTTTTCAACCTTGGAGCGATGAAAGCACCGTGTCCAACAGAATCAATGGAGTGTTCTATCCAAAATCATGGGACATCATAAAGGATGAGGTATGTGCAGCTATTAAAAATTTCTTTGAAGGGGGTCATTTCCCAAGTGATTTTAATGAAACTCATATTAACCTAATACCAAAGGTGTAAAACCCAGAGATCGTGAGTCAAGTCAGGCCAATTAATTATAGAAATTTTAGCTATAAAATTATTAAAAAAATCATGGTTAATCATATGAAGAACCATTTAAATGGGGTGATTTCTTAAAACCAAAGTGCCTTTTAGGTAGAAGACTAATTCAGAACAACATAGTGAATGTCCAGGAGGCTTCAACAACAACAAAAATAAACACTTTATGGCCATCAAGATCAATATGAACAAAGCCTATGATAGGTTAGAGTAGGAGTTTCTCAAGATGGTGATGAATTTCATGGGTTATGATCAAAGGTGGATCAAACTAGCTATGATGTGCATTATGACTGTGAACTATAGAATTAATATCAATGGTGTTTTGGGTCCTAAATTCATAACCCAAAGGGGTCTTAGGCAAGGAGGCCCGTTATCCTTATATTTGTTTATAAGTGCAGTAGAGGTCCTATCTAGGCTTATGTCTAAAGCTGTAGAGTAGAAAGAGATAAATGGAGTAAAGATTGCAAAAAATGCCCTAGAATTATCCCACCTTTTTGCTGATGATTTTATTTTCTTTGCAAGAGCAAACAAACAAAATACAGAACGGATTACAGCTATTCTAGAAAAGCATTTTGATGCTTTAGGACAAATGATGAACAAGGATAAATCAGGGATTATTTTCAGCAAGAGTACCCAAGGTTCTCTCAAACAAGAAGTGGCGGGAGAGCTTAAAATGCCCATTTGGGACAATCCAAGGAAACATCTTAGTATGCCTGCAGTATGAAGAAGATCAAGAAAATAGGCTATCAATGGGGTTATGGAAAGGGTGGTACAAAAATAGACAAGTTGGAAAAATATATTTCTTTTTCAAGGTGGTAAAGAAGTTTTGATTAAGGCGGTGATCCAAGAAATTCCAACCTATGCCATGTCTATTATCTTTCTCCCAAAAAACTGTTGTGCAAAGTTGTGTTCGGAAGTGGCAAAATTCTAGTGGAAAAGCAATGATAACGAGAGAGGAATTCATTAGGTTAGGTGGGAGAAGCTAACTATGAAAAAGAAGGATGGCAGAATAGGGTTCAAAGCCGTTAGGTCCATGAATATTGCTTTACTGGCTAAACAAGCTCGGAGAATGTTGGGAGATCTTGACTCCCACTGGGCACAAACCCTTATGCAAAAGTACTGTCACAACACAAATTTGAAACACGCCAAAAGAGGTAGGTATTGTTCATGGGGGTGGTTAAGCATCTTAGAAGGTAAAGAATTTCAGTTTAAACATTGTACATGGAGAGGGGGGGTAATCGGGGGCAGATAAATATATGGAGGGATAAATGACTTAGAAGTGAGACTGTGCCGGAAAATTTATCTAATAGTTGTTTGGAAAATGTGTCCTCCCTGATTGACTGCTCTTCTAAAAATTGGAAAGGAGTGATAAGAGAGATGGTTCCTAGGCAAGTGGTTGAGGAGATTATGGCTCTTCCCATTCTAGAGGTAGATACTGAAGATAAGCCTTTCTCTGATGATGGAGTATACAGCGTCAAGAAGGGCTATGAACTTACTAAGTATAATGAATCTGATAATAGCAGGGATAAGGCATCATCCTCTGCATCTGTCAACCCTAAGTTATGGAGCTGGACTTGGAATTCTGAAGTGCTCAAAAAATAAAATATTTCATCTGGAAAATTTTAAAGAACGCTTTATCCAGTATAGCTAATCTATTCAGGAAGAAGATAGCTAGTGAACCCCTATATCCTATTTGCGACTGAGAATAAGAAACTCTGAAACATCTCTTGCTAAGATGCAGTTGGGTAAGACCAACATGGTTCGGGGTCGATATTCAATGCTCCCAAAACATTACCAGGATTGAAGACTAGATCAGTTCAAAAATTGAGAAGTACATGCAATTGGGGTTTGAAGCCTATGGGATTGTAGACAAATTGTTTATAATCCTATGGTTTATACGGAAAGAAAGAAATGATTTAATCTTTGAGAAACAGAGGATAAACCGAAGCAGATTTATCAACAAATCACAGAGTCTTTACACATGCATAACTTCTACAACAAATCAGATAAATTCCACTGTCCCTCAAGGACGACAAAGAAGAGGGGAAAGTGAGAAGCAGTGGTGCTTACCTCCACTAGGCTGGGCAAAAATAATACAGATGCGGCCTACTCAAGCTCTACTTTGAAGTGTCACTTGGCAACTGTGGCTAACTATTCGGATGGCAAGATGTTGATAGGAATTGCTGAATCATGTTTAGCCCTGTCAGCGTTAGAAGCAGAAGCGAAGACCATGGACTCTACAATGGTTCTAGCAAGCAATTTGCATATGACAAATGTGGTTTTCGAGTCAGATTGTAAAAATTTAATTGATATTTGCAACGGCAAGATTAATGTGGAATATCTGACATATAAGGCAACAAACTGAAAGCTTTGGGTTTGAGGGAGGATCTTACAGGTTCGAATGGACTCCAAGAGAAGGAAGTTTTGTTGCTCATCTGATGGCAAGACTCTGCGAAAAGAAGGCTGCAGAGGGTGTGGACGTCCAATCCACCTGAAGGTTTGAGGAAGCTCATGGTGGAGGAGGCAAAAATCTGTGGTACGGATGCTCACCAGAGAAGCAGGATGAAAGATTCGGGTCCTCCAAGTTCCTCCGAAGTGTGATGCTCTGTTTTCTGCGCGTGCGTCTGGTTCGTCTGGGTCTTGCGCAATGAAGCTATTTCGGATGAATCCCTCGAGAAGCTCGCCCAACGCTACATCTGTAGTGAGTTCTATCGAAGGAGGAAGAAGACGGCTCTGGCGGTTGTCCGAGTTAGCGGCTGTCTCCCTGGTGGTTTCAGGCTCTGTCTATGTTCTATTTTGGCTTATGCTAGTCACAAAAAAAAAAAATAAATAAATAAAATAAGGACGGACGAGATGACCCTACAAGAAGTATTAAAGAATAAATAAAATAAAGAAAAAGAAAAAAAAATTAGTGGGATAATCAAAACTACTCAATGCATGCTGTGTGATGGTTTCAAGCTCCATAGATTTATTTAATTCCCTTTTCATCATTTGGATCATAGGATATCTTAGCAGTTTCCAAATTATCCAAAAAGCAAGTTAGAAATGAAAATTAGGAGAGAAATAGGTGATACTCACTTTCTTCATAATTTTTTTTCACTATAATTGACATCGTTTTATAATTACATTTTTGGCTTGACTGGACTTTTGAGTTTTGACATAATTTTGGCCGATTTGAGTATAAAAAAAAATTAATAAAATGTAGGAGATCGTTTCAATGTGTTTATTGATAATCTAATGAAATTATGAATTCTTTGATTATTAATTGAAGAAAAAATCTAATTACTAAGATTAATTCAAAGTGTAAGTAATCTTATTTGATGTCAAATATTTTTATTGAGCATTATATTATTTTAAAATATATAAAAAAAATTTATTTATTATTATGAACAGACTCAGCTAAAAGTTTGAAAGAAAGAAAAAAGGGCATGAACAGCTTGCTTGTGTGATCAATTCTAAGGTCCTTCATCTCTGGTATAAAGATAACGACGAGAATGATAAAATAGTAGACCCATATACTTTAATCTGTTTTTTTTGTTTTGTTGAAAAAACAGAAAGATTTCATTAAAAATATGTACAAATCATCTAAAACGAATTCATGGATTTTTGTTTAGATAAACAAAACAATATATAAACTACAACTCATTTTGAAGCATACAAATATAATATTCATGTATTATTTATACTAGACATTAATTACATAATTAAAGTAATTTTCATATCTATATATATATATATATATACACACACACCCACACACATTTTTATATAAAAAAAACACACAAAATTTATTACGGCAAACTAATCAGAGTGTTATCATCTATTTAACCCAAATAGACTAATAAAAAATAGTACATACATTAATTTAATTAAATCAAACAAATTACTAAAAAAAAGTCAACATATTAACATGCTTTCATTTTAAAAAAAGGCAGTTTCTAGACATACATATATACTTCAATGATGCTAACTTGTATAATAAAAAAGTAAGACAAATAAAGCAAAAAAACTAATAAACAATATTATTGCCTTAAAGTTAGTTTGAAGAATCCACAATGGGATCACAAAATCTAAGAGGGGATCACAAAAACTAATTTGATATTTTTTGAGATTCTCCTTGGTGCCACCACCTACACTTGGCTCCTTCTCAGAAAAGTATTAATTAACATATAGGTTTATCGTTATTACTTGTTCCCAGAAAATTAATTAAATGTATTATTTCACGTATGTTGCAACAAAAGTAACTTCAATTCAAACTTTATGTACAGGATTCATCTCCTGATTCAACAAATGGTGGATTGGAATATCATCAAAAGGCACTGCCAATGGAGGCTTAGAAGAACAAGAATTTGGTGGGCCTTAGAAACCAGTTGCTTCTTAGCCACTTGTTGCATTGTTGGTCGAAACTTGGGTTTTTAATGGAGCCATGCTTTCAAAAAGAAATAATAATGGAGGCATGCTTTCTGTCCAAAAAAAAAAGATGGAGGCATGTTATTGCAATAGTTGCCGCAATAACTACATCATTCCAAGAAGAGGGAACACTTAGTAGGTGTTTGATAAACGGTAAATTTTTTTATTTTTAAAAATTATGTTTTCTAAAAAATATAATTGATGGGAATTATAATTTTCGAACATATATAAAATGTGTTTGGTTGACCTTTAAAATTACTGGAAATCTTTAAATAATTTTTTATGTAAATCTAATATTTTTCTATTTGATTATACTTAATTTTTTGAAAATCTTCGTATATTTTTTTAAAAAAATCTTTATTCTTATAAGAGGAAAAGTGAGAGAGTGAAAAGAAAAATAGATCAGAGAGAGTGAGAGTGGAGAGAGTGAGAGTAAATTTTTTTATTATTATTATTACAATTATCCTATTAATAAAGAATATAATTATCTTTTAACATCATAAGAGGATTTCCATTCTCATGGGAAACTAAGATTCCCACCCTTCTCCATGAGAATGTTTTTGTGGGAATCTTACTAAAAAACAATTCTTGGGAATCCTAGGGCTTGTTTGATTCTATTTTTGTTTTTATTTTTAAAAACTATTTTTGAAAATTGTGTTTAAAAATTGTTCTACAGAACAAAAATAAAAAAAATCCGTTTGATAAACTGTTTTAAAAATATGCTGTTTTTTGCTTTTTTTCTGTTATGGAAACAAAAACATAAAACAAAAATAATATTTTTTTATTTTTATTTTTCTATTTTAAAAACAACTTGTTTTCAGAACTTATTTTCAAAATAATAACAGAAAACAGTTACTAAACGAATTTTTTTATTTTGAAAACAGAAAATATTTTTTAAAAATTGGAAACAAACAGGCCTCTAGTTTCTCAAGAATGAAATTTTAAAAATTTGTACTAAATATGAAAATTCTAATTTTTCAAATTGAGATTATCAAAAAATCAAACAGAATCCTTGTACTAAACACCCTCCTTAGACGTGACTCTAGGATATCTTTCAAAGTTATCCTTTCAAACTCGGTAGACTACTTTGTTAAAAAGGAAATGAGCTCTTTTGGATGCATTGCCATCATTATTTGTAACGCCACCACTCTGAAGCTATAAACATCACATTTTTCAATGACATATATTGTATAGGCAAGTTCTGTGACAAACCAAGAAATCGAGATAAATTGTTAAAGGAATTTATTTGTTTAAAAAAAAAAGAAAAAATAGTAAATAATTTATACCTTCAACCAAACAAACAATCAGTATTTATTTACTCTGCATACTCTATATTTAAATTCCCCAATTCGACTTAGTTAATCAAATTGAATAGAAAGACAGGGAGGAAGAGAAGCTTACTTGGGCCAAAATATCCATAAGTACATAGTATCATTAGAGCAATTATGATCTAAGAGTCTTATTGTGCCAAGTCTCAAATGCTTCCAATTTTGCATTCAACAATATAATGTTAGTTGAAATTTCTCGATGAACAATTGCCAGGATACAATCATGATGCAAGTATCATATTTGTCCTCTTGCTCCAATTCAACTCTTGAGTTCCCATATCAGTGCTCAAGGCATAAAATAGGCTTCCTCTTTTGAAGTACTGATAGACTAGAAACATACATAGACTGTGCAAACAAAACCCATAAAGCTTAACAATGTTTCGATGACGAATATTTGTCAACATTTTTCCCTCATTGTGAAAACGCTTGTCTGAAGGAATCAGACCAAGAAAATTATTGGAACTCAAATTGAAGGTGGAAATATTGGCAAGAATCCCTATTCAGTAATCCCAAATTCTTTAGGCTCCCTATTTCCCGAGGAATTGGACTAATCAAATTATTGGAATTCAAATCCAAGATGGACAAGTTGGCAAGATTCCCTATTTCTGAGAGGATGAAGGCCCTGATTTTATTGTAAGAAACATCAAGCTGCACTAACTGGGTGAGATTTAGAATTATGTACAACTGACCATATATAGAACAAATTGTAGGATAAACAGAGATGGGTGAGACTGGTATTCAGACCCAAAGTTGAGACCCAACATAAAACATCTACATTAATTGTAACGCAATTTTACTATAAACTGAAAATTTCTTTTCTTTACTATAGGTCCCATTTAATATTTCTTTATTCTTCTTTTATAAATGAGTATATTAATAATAAATGAAAAAAGTTGATTAATCAAGAAAATGAATAAATTAAAGCAATAAAAAAATGTTCAATGTATGTATTTATATAGAAACAATAAGTTCCGTATAAAAAAAGAAAAGAAATTATTTTTAAAAAGAAACACATCTTCTCTCACTCTTAAAATGGATATATGGGGTATCGATCTGCTGATGTATCACTGGTATACCAAATCCAATGCATCTTTAAAGGGAATGAAAAATTTGTACCAAAAAGATTTAAAAACGAATGAAAAGGAAGCTTAATCAAAGTTTAAAAAATGTAACGAAAAGCAAGATGCACACTGGGAAAGACTTTAACAAGACCAAGACAATTATCGGTGGACTTTGAATATTTTTGTTTGGATTTAAAAGCCATATAGTAGCAGCATAATTTAATTGTTACTGCCTTTTTATGAGCCTATCAGAAAACTGTAAATCACTAAATTATGAATTACCGGCTTCTTTATTTGGCCTTTTATGCAAGACTTTTGTGTCATAAACTATAAACTAATCTGAAATAGAAATTAATTTCGAAATCTGTAATTGGTAAAAGTAGGTTAATTAATTAAAATTACTTAGTATAGTTAAATTTCAGGATAAATTTTTAAAAAATGTATAAAAATTAATATCAAATGAATAAACAAATTCATAAATTAATGAATGGATTTCACATATTATATTTTTCTCTCTTCAAAATTTATCTTGCAAATTTTTTTTTTGAAAACTTTAAAAGTACCAAATCTTTTCTTAAAATATTATTGGATGTGTTCTTTTGGTAAAAAAGAACACATCCGTAATATGCTAAGAAAAAAATGTTTGACCAGGTAAATGGAAAACAAAAGGAACAACAGCACAATTTTTTTTTAAGGAAATGGTGGGTTTTAGTAAAAGAAACTAAGAAGCAAATATAGAAGCCACACACACGTGATGAATCCAACCAAACATTCATATGGGTAATATCTCTACCCAATTCTGCTAGACTATGAGCAACAATGTTTCAACTTCTACAAATCCAAGAAAAGATGGTGTTGCAGAATTCTTTCTTCTTTATTCTTACATGTATTTTCACACTTTTAAATATAGAATTAATCTCATTTAAATATTGAAGTTGCATCTCTTTACAAAAGTTTTTTTTCCACAAATTTAAACTCTTAACGCTACAAAAATCACTTAATTACTAAATTTAAATTTGTTTATCACTTGAAAAGTATGCAACACGTTTTACTAAAGCCTCAAAAAAGCTTCCTGCGTTGTCCCTTTTGTAGGGGGCTTGGTCCTCCCCCATTTGATGGGTAGAATCCTGGTTTTGCCATTTGGAGCTTTTGAGCATTCGATTTTGTTTCCCTTAGGGCCATGACAGCAGCTAGAATATCTTCAGTATTTGTGAACATCACTACTTGTCTTGTGTCCTCCCTTCTTACATATGCATATGCTTGTTCCACAGTTGGGAACGATTGGAACTGAAGTACGTCACTTCGGATTTTATCGAGTAGGTCATCTAGTCCATCTCGGAATGTGATCAACCTGTCTTCTTGAATGAATCAAGACTTAAATATATATTAATAAAATCATTTTCGAAGTATGAGAAGCACAAATTCTTTAGGCCCGTGTTTTGGAATTTTCTTTTAAATAGATATGAAGCTTCCTAATTTAAAGGAATGAATAATTATTGCTTTTTTATATAATTGTATCAAAATAAAATTCAGCAATTTAGGTAACTAAATTAAATTACATTAAAATTGTACGCTATCATATATATAATGACCATCCATATATGTCATCTTTATGGACCCCATGTCTATTGTCTAGGACTAATTTTATTGAATATTCTCATAATTTCCACTTTTGAATATTCAATTCTGCCCATCTAACACATCAAATATAAATCTATGGGATCAATCTATGAATATGAAGTAAGTCATTTTTTTGCTTTCGGGTTGATGAGCCAAATCACAATATTTTTCCACAAATTTTCCCAACACGGTTAGTAATCACCACGAAGACCATTAATTAAATATATGACTAATTTAATTTAAAGTATTAAGACTATCATTTCTCAAATTTGTTTTTGGGTTAGACATTGAATTTTTGTATGAATTCTAAAGCCATAAAGCATAAATAACTTATGACTATTCTTCTATGCTGGAAATCTGAGTCCAATCCCTTCAATTAATGACCAACTTCGGTGCCCAATCTCACAAATTAGTGACAATTCAAACAAATAGGATTTGATAAGCTAAAGTGGCAGCACTAACTGAGATTAGACTAGATGAGTAAGTATTATTAGCAACTCTACTTTGTTAATTGACAAATTAAACTATTCTGAGTACTACTTTTGTTTTCAACATTCCTTAATCTTTTGGGGTACTTGAAGATTATTTATATACATTGACATTGACTGAAATTTTTTTTGACGAAAATGCCTTTCTAATCAGTGCTTGCTCTAACGATCAAACTTGTCTTTTTATCTTGAGAAGGTAATTTATTTACCACTACATCTAATTCTTGTTGATGTTTCCAAGCTTCCTTTTATTGTGCCCTCCAATGACAGTTCTGCACCATCATTTAATGAAATTTATCCAGTTTGACCAAGAATCAAAACTACTTTTAAATTTCAGCACAAATAGCTTTTCTGAGAAACACAACCTCTATCTGATAGCCTATTACACGCATTGAATAATTGAGTGACTAAGAACTTCTGAGAAACAGACGACTTCAACACAAAGTCACATTCTTGTGCCCATCTCACACGTTAACCATTGACTCATTAGTCATTACGCATTAACTACTGAGAGGCCAAGTTGGGACCACTCTATGCATGAATGTGGAATGATAACTCATTTTCTTGTCTTTTGGGTTCACAAGCGAAGAGACGGGGGAAGTTCCTCTTAGTTTCTTTGAAGCTGAATTGTGATGATATTTACCATCAATTTTGCGTGGCCCAGTGCGACTAGGAAAAACTTTATAAAAGACCAAACAGCTATCATTGGACTTTGAATATTTTTTTTTTCCTGTTTGAACGGTTTCTTTTCACTTTTATTTTTTGTCATTAAAATTACACTGCTTTAACTATTTTTGAATTTTTAACTCAAAATAATCTTATTTTAGTTAATTTTTAATATTAATGATAATTATACATGTATTTTAATTTTTTTTATTAGAAATGATATTGTAATAATTATTATTGACTATTGAGTATTATATCATGTAAAAATATGAACTCTCATATATAATAGAGCTATTAATAAAATTTTAAATATAGTAGTGTGTATTATTTGATTCTTTATTTTAACAATTAAAATACTAGACTTTGAATTTTTGCATTCATGGATTTTAATAGTGAAAAAGCATCAATGAATATTGTAATATAAGTTGATCATAGTTATAATAACTCAGTTTAACAGGCACTATGAAGAACCGATGAGAATTAAAAATAATATAATTAGCTTGAAAAATAATGCATTTTATTTCACAAATGGTGCAACAAAGTAAATTTAATTCAAATTCTATGTACAGGATAAATCTCCTGATTCATCAAATGACGAAATGAAATATTATCAAAAGGAACTGGCAATGGTGGCCTCGAAACCAATAATTCCCGAACCACTTGTTTCATTGATGGCCGACACTTGGGCTTTGAATGGAGGCATGTGATCGCTAGTGTTAGCACAACAATGAGATCTTCAGCATCTTTTCCAAAACAGGGAATCGATAGACGTGAGTCTAAGGAATTTTTTATAGCCATTCTTTCAAACTCGGTAGATGGATTCGTTAAAGAGCACATGATGTCTCTTGGATGCATCCCCATCATTATTTCTAATGCCAATACTCCAAAGCTATAAACGTCACATTTGTCTGTCACAGTTAATGTATAGGCAAGTTCTGTAATAAATCAAGAAACCAATATGGATTGTTATAATGAATTCACTTTGTTAGAAAAAGGGGGAAAATTAGTTAATATTATTGCTACTTGTAAAAATAAATAAAATTTTCACAGACACTTACCAGGGGCCATATATCCGTAAGTGCCAATTGGAATAGTTTCATTAGAGGAATTATGATCAAGGACTCTAGCTGTGCCAAAGTCTGAGACAAAAGCTTCCAATTCTGAGTTCAACAATATATTGCTACTTGTAATATCTCGATGAACAATTGGCGGCGTACAATCATGATGCATGTAAGATAAAGCTTGTGCTATCCCTCTAAAGATATTTATCCTCTTGCTCCAATTCAACTCTTGAGCTCCCATGTCAGTGTTTAAAGCATAAAAAAGACTTCCTCTTTTGAAGTATTGATAGACCAGAAACATGCACCGATTGTGCAAACAATACCCATAAAGCTTAACAATGTTTCGATGACGAATTGTTGTCAACATTTTGACCTCATTGCGAAAACAATTGTCAAAAGTTGGGTCTTGAGATTCCAATCGGTGAAGTTTCTTCAAAGCAACAATTCTACCATTGGGAAGTCTTGCTCTGTAAACACTGCCATAACCACCTGTTCCAATGCAGTACTTAATATCAAAATCCTCTGTTGCTTTAATGATATCTTCATAAGCAACGTTACCGTCATAGTTCCATATGCAGAACAAATCTCCATTCTTGGGAGGCTTCTCTTCAAATTTGGACTTCCTGGCCATATATAGCTTGATGAGCAAAGCCCCAACCATTGAGAGCAGAAGAAAAGTTGTGAAGACGGAAACGATGATATTCAAATGGTTATTAGATGAAGAATTGGAGATTATGGAGGACCCAGAAGAACAAGAGAAACTTTTTGGTGGTCCAATTAACCCCTTATTACCAATGAAAATATCTTGAGGAAAAGCACAATATATTTCTTTTGGAATAGATCCACTAAGGGAATTGTATGACAAGTTTATGCTATCTAGTGAACTGAGTTCCGAAGGTATATTGCCACTAAGATTATTGTAGCTAAGATCCATCTGACTCAGGACTGAATAATATAATACGGAAGGAATACTTCCATTTAGCTTGTTGTGCGAAAGGTTCAGAGTCCGGGAGATGCAGCACATCCTGGGTCCTTGTGGAATTGAGCTAACCAGTTGGTTTGAGGAAAGATCAACAACCTCTAGGTAAATTAGGTTGTGAAAAAGCTCAAACGGAATCCTGCCAGAAATCATGTTATGTGACAAGTCTAGAACAACCAAACTTTCTAAGTTTTCTATCCTCGGGCTTATGGCACCACTTATCTGATTAGAGTGAAGAAGAAGGTTTTTCAAATTGGTTAGTTCATACAAGTACCCAGGAATTGAACCATTGAGCTTGTTGTTACTTAGATTCTGTGAGACTAAACTCCTTAAAATCCCTATTGCTGTAGGAATTTGACCGTCCAGATTATTGTAGGAAATGTCAAGTTCCACTATGGTCGTATTGCCTAGTTGAGGAGGAATTGGACCAATTAGATTATTGGAACTCAAATTCAAGATGGACAAGTTGGCAAGAATATCTATTTCAGGGGGAATGAAGCCCTCGATTTTATTGTATGAAACATCAAGCTGCACTAAGTGAGTGAGATTTGGGATTGAGTGTAACGGACCAGAGAAATGATTGTCGGACAAACGCAGATGGGTGAGGCTCGTCATGAGAACCAAAGTTGAAGAAAAGAAATCGGTGAAGATGTTTCCACTTAAGTCTAACATGGCAAGTTTCTTCAGATTGCTGAATTGATGAGGAATTGCACCACTAAGACGATTAGAAGAAACGTCAAGCATGAAGAGTTCAGAGAGATTCCCAAGCGCGCTAGGTAGCTCACCTGTAATGTAGTGCACCAGTAAGAAGGTTATAAGAAGTATCAAGCATCAAATTGTGTTAGGTAGCTCACCTTCAAGATTATTATGGGATAAGTTGAGATGGGTGAGCTTCATAAGAGCACCTGGTTCAAGATCAATGCTTCCTGAAAGCCCCATTCCACTTAAATCTATACTGATTAAATTTGGGAAGGCTGTAAAATTAATATCAGAAAACGATAAGATCCACCGAGTCACATACCCTGGGTTTGAAATGTTTGTAACGCTTCCTGCGTTATTGCACCTGATGCCAGGCCATTTGCAACGGCTTGAGTTGTTAAGGCCAAGCCACCACTCACTCTGAAGCAAAGCCTTTGCTTCTTCTTCTGTGGAGGATACTGCCTTAAAGGTACTAGTAGCAGAGGTGGTGGCACCAAAGAGGGCCACAAGTACCATCCAAAGGAAAGCAGAGATTCTCATGGCTTTTGAAATTTAAATGGGTACAAGTTTTATTCAAGTTCAATCACATAAGTTGAGTATATGTGAAATTTTGCAACTATTATGTATGTAAGTTGAGTGCATGTCGAGTGTTAATTAAGATGCTACAAGTGAAGGTTCCATTAAATTCTATTCGAATTGAAGTCTCCGTCAACAATTAATTACTCTTCGCCTTCCTAGCCAGTTGAAGTCAATGCCCTATTTTTTACTCAAAAAAACTTGAGAACTCCAAGTCTTCAACGAGTCACTTTCTTCTGCAAGGGATACCTCTCAAATTAATTGTCCATGGGAGCTAAACATGATAGAAGGAAGAAGGAAAAAAAGCATAAAAAAAAAACTTGAATTTATTTAAAGTAATTTAAAAAATCTTAATGCCTTATATCTTATAAACAAATTAATTATTATTTTTAAAACAAATAGGAACATAAGTGGTTGAACTTATTCTTCTAAATGCTCCAGATTAATATAAGGTGTGCGTTTTTACGTTTGCTCAGATAAAGGCTTAGTTTCAATTGCTGCCCAAATTAATTCAAGATTACGTTTACTTGCACAATAAAAAAAATAAAAAACTATTAAATAACTTAGGAAAGCCGTGCGTATGTTCGGAGTTGGGGCCTTTCCTAAGTCCCAACTGACTGTTCTTCTGAAAATGATGTCTGAGCTTTTGGCATTCACAACTTTTGAGACGTTGTGGACAATTCCCAAATCACATGTTGATCACAATTTGGATGTTCACTTTAGAAGAAAGGGCACATTGACTTGACTACTACTCAATAATTAAATAATGAAATCCGACATATCCACGAAACCAACCACACGGACAAGTCTCCGTAGACCAAAGTCATCTCCAAATTGTTCGTAGATTCAAACACATATTGTTTAATAATCGTCGTACCTAGACTCAACAGCTAAATTTTGAATCTATCCATAAGTATAATTGTCATTTCCATAAATCAATGGCCCTTTTTATTTTATTAATTATATAAACTAATAGAAATAATTAATTATTTTAAAATTATAAATAGTTATTAAAAGTTACAACATTTAATTTTTACAGTTATAGTAACTATAATTAATTTAAACATTCAGTCATTAATTATAATTTTTTATTATGTTATTTAGTCAAAAGTAGTTATTTCCTTACAGGTATTGACTATTGTTTACTTTTGAATATTCACTTAACCTTTGGTCTTCCCTTTTAATATTCACGTAACACGAAAAGCTTATGATTTATCAATTTTACTTGATTAATCTGGAGACCCATATTTGATTCTTAATCACAATCATCTTATCATCATCATTGGAGACCATTCTATGAACTTAGTATAATAAGTTTGTAACGCAAATGACAAGCAAGTTTCAGTTGAGGAGTTTCTGCAATGTCAAAAATGTGAACTTGTAAAATTTAATATATTTCTTAATTCATCAAATGGCGGGTTGAAGTATTATCATTCTATTTATAATTTGAAATAACGTAAATGTCGATTTATCACCCGGCTTTGCCGTTACCAAATTAGCAACATCTTGTTCATTTGGTATATTGCATGAATCAAGTGCATGAAACGGCGTAGTTTTTCTGTTTAATTTCTTTCTACTTTCCAATTCTTAGATGTAAAGGATTTTATTTTTTGGTATAATTCATGCAGGAATCAAGTGCATGTGCATCACACCATTCGGATCAATCTAAGGTGTGAGACCCAAATCAGTTCTGAGCTTTTTGACTTTTGCCCTTGCCTATTGGTATAATTATTTTTAAGCTTTTTAACATGCACGGTGCAAAACAACCAAAGTGTCGTTTGTTAAGTAGGTTCCTCCTCAAATGAGGTTCCCATTGTCGGTAGTATGAACAGTAAAAAAAAGATGGTCAAGAAATGTAAATTGGGTTCACATAAATGGGAGTGGGAGTGGGAGTGGGAGTGTGAAATGGTCGTTTTAGATGGTAGAAGGAATCTTTTATATCCCTAGGGGTTATTATCAAGCGGTTACGATTTATTAGATTAAATTACTTGAATCTCTTGTGCTTTATTGTTGAGTATGAGTAGTCTATATTACTTTTCATTAAACAAAAAAAAATCACTGGAGTAGGCTGCAGTAGAGCTTTTCGAAAAGAATTACTTCCAATTGAACCAGATTTTATTAGTTTATAAAAATATTAATTCCATGATGTTTTTAAAAATTTAAAAATTAAAACTAAAAATGTGTTTGACAAGATAAATAAGTTAATTTATAGCTTATAAATTTATTTAATTAAATTAAAAATATTTCTTGAACAAATTTTTTAAATAATTTAAAATAACTGAAAATTTATAAGATTTAAATTTATTTATAAATTAATTTTGTCAAATTTAAATAAAAATTGACTATTGACTGTTTTTGTTTACAAACCAATTATTATTTTTTATGGCAAAATTGTATTTTCCACCTTTCAAGTTTACATCCAATTTTAATTTCAATTCTAAATTTTCATGTTTTTTTAATTTTATCTTTATTCCTTTTAAATTGTTTCAATATTGTCTTTATACTCTAACTCGGTTAACAAAAAGATCCAAGCAGACTGCTAGTGGAATTACACCCTCCAAGTCATCCCAAAACATATCGTTTACACGCGAAGGTTAATATTCATCATTTTTTTTTCTTTTATCTCGCTTTTTCTCCTTTCGCTCTTTCGCTTTCTTCTGTCTCTCTCTCTCTCTCTTCCTACGGATATGGATCCTTTACTATGGTTCAAACTACAGCAGGGGATGCGGTGGTTCAAATAGTAGTCTTTGGACTGCGTTTTGAATTTTTTTTATTTTTAAATTTATTATTAATTTATTTTTTAATTTTAATTTTTTTAAAATATTATTTAAAAATTTATTTTCCTTTAAAATATATAAAAAATGAGAAAATAAACTCAACAAAAAATTATTTTATTTTTATATTTTATTTCCATTTTTCTTTTTTAAAGAAAAATAAATTTTTAAATAATATTTGAAAAAAATTAAAATTAAAAATAAATAAAAAATTCAAAACGCAGCCCAAAAATTTTGATGTTTATAGATTTAATATGTATATTATATATGTATGAGAATTTATATGTATCCGTTTATATGATAAAGAATTGAATTATGTATATTTATAAAAATTATATGTTCATGATATATGAGTTTCACGTGCCCTAAAATTAGGGACGTGACATAGAAGTTACTGAATTTTTGACTTCTATAAATCAATCGATTGATTTATATATTAGTCGACTGGTATAAACTCCAGAAGCTACTAAATCCTATATTAGGCAACTGGTTCATGGCTTGATAGTCACTAGATTTTTTGCCTCAACAAACCAGTCGACTAGTCTACGCGCCAATTGAATGGTTTGAGTTCCAGTAGTTGCCAGGTTCTGACCCGGGGGCCTTCTTAAGATTTTCTAGAGTCACTCAGAAATACTTAACCAAGACGAGGGCCATTATCAATGGACTTTGAATTTTTGTTCGAATTTTGAAATTCATAAAACAAAATTGAATTTCTACTATCTTTCTATGACTAAAAACCTGCGGGAAATGACGTAGAACTCACTTCAACCATTAAATTCTGTAGGGCCCGTGTTTTGGAATTTGGACATTAGAGTTTGGGGATAACTTTTCTTCTTATGAACTAAAATTATTATTTTCTTTTAAATAGATATGAAACTTCAATCGACTAATTTAAAGGAATGACTAATTATTGCTTTTTTATATAATTGTATCAAAATAAAATTCCGCAACTTATGTAACTAAATTAAATTAAATTAAAATTGTATGCTATCATATATAAAATGACCACCCATATATGTCATCGTTATGGACCCCATGTCTATTGTCTAAGACCAATTTTATTAAATATTCTCATGATTCCCAACTTTGATTATTCAATTCTGCCCATCTCACACGTCAAAGATAAATTTATGGGACCAATCTGTGAAAGTATTTTGTAATTTAGTTGGCGTGTCAAGTGAGGCCAAGTAAGTAATTAATGACAAGTTAAGGTCTCAATTGAGGTCAAGTAACTAAATATGTTAACAGAGGTGAATATGAAAGTATTTTGTAAGACAAGAGATTCTTTAAAAAAATTTAAATAAAAAAATTTAAGAAATCAAATAAAAGAAATTCATGTGTATCTTTTGAGAATTAAAAAATAATAATTTTTTGAAAAAAATATTAAAAAATTTGTAATAAAAGACATAGAGCGAAAATGTAGATATATTAATAAAATAGTTTTCTAAAATATAAAAAGCACAAATTGTGTAGGCCTTGTGTTTTGAAATTTGGACACTCCTAAAGCGTGGGGAGAACTTGTCTTATGAACTATATTGGACCACACAGAGGATATGACTGACTCAATTTTTGTAAGAATACAAATAATTTTTTTCTTTTCATTTATTCAAAACTTGTAAAATTATTCTTTTCTTTTAAACAGATATGAAGCTTCAATCAAGAAATGAATAATTGTTTCTTTTCATATAAGCGTATCAAAATAAAAGTCAGCAACTTACGTGATTAAATTAAAATGGTGTGCTATCATATATATAATGACTACCCATATATGTCATCATTATAGGCCTCATGTCTATTGTCTAAGATCAATTTTATTAAATATCCTCATAATTTCCACTTTTGAATATTCAACTCTGCCCATCTCACAAGTCAAAAAATAAATGTATGAGACCAATCTTAAATAAGTCATCTTTGCTTTTGGGTTGACGAGCTAAGTCACTGTATTTTTCCGAATTTTATCCCATCTCAGTTGTCACGACCCAAATTTTAGGGCACGTGAAATCTATAAACCATACACATATATTTTCCATAAATGAACATAATGACATTCTTTATCATATAAACCAATACATAAAAGTTCCCATACACATATACAATATACAGTTTACGTCTATAAACACTAGAGTAACAGTAGAAGCAAGGATCTTGCCTATGACGTTCAGAGCAACTCTAGAGTACAAAAATTTTACAAAATAAACATTAAGAGCCTAGAAACAATGTAGGCTCACCACTGGAGTATGACCCCTAGTCGATCACGTGGCTGTTGGACCAAACTCTATGTCTTTATCTGAAAAATAAATCCACATCGTGTAGTGAGTTTTACAACTCAGTGAGCAGATAATACCTCATATGACCTCTTAGGTCAACATATGGATGTACTCATATAATAAATTTATGTTATCAAAAATTACATTTCAGAAGTACATCCACATGGGACCCGCATTTTTCAAATTTTCTCTGTTCAAAACAATCATAATCAGGTCTTTCAAACCGTATGCGGTACTGTATACACAATGCTCATGACAAGTTCAAAATCATATTCAATACTGTAAAATCAATAATCAAATTATGCTATGCATCAAAACATTTCTCATAAAATATTCGGAGGATCCCATATCAGAACCACCATACCAGAGTTTGACCCCTTCCGTACTTTGTTGGTATAGGATTTGCCTAAACTCAGCATCCCGCTGAGGTTTGGCCTACTACCATTCAAGAGGACACGCGAAGGGACTCTGTATGGGTCTTTCCCAAGCACACAGCAAGGGAAGGCAAATAACATCTCATATAACTGGCATCTCGCCATCATATAACTGTCATCTCGCCCATATATAGGAGGCATTCCGTTCTCCTTCACATATAATCTCCCGTGTGTTGGCCCTCACACGAAGCTAGCACCACCTCCCCTGCTAGCTGAGGCAATCAAGGTGCGCACCAAGACTAACATCACCTGCTGTTAGCAGACAGTGTTTCCAATAGGATTCCTCCACAGAAAATACCATATGCACATATGCCATATAATCCAGTATAAATTCTCAATATAATACAGACTTTCAGTCTCAAAATACTCATATGTCAAAACTTCCCATTCAGGGGAAACATGTATACATGCTCATATCCGAAGCAAACATATCACTGTAAAATCAATGTCACATGTATAACATATTTTCTTTGCCATGTAATGCGAAATACATGTAAAAATCACATGTTCAATGTATTTCAAAATTCATCTATTATAAATTACCCATTCAGGGTTTATCACATATATATGCCCTTTCTCTAGGAAATCATATATCTTTATAAATCAATGTCATGTGTATAAATATTCACTTTATCATTTGATGAGAAATACATGTGAAATCATATACACCATGAGTTCATAAACTCATTTTCAAAACTATACTCTTCTTGAACTGTATTTCAAAATGTAAGCATATCAGATCGTTTTAATGCATTTCAGAAACATATCACAGTGTGTATATCTCATAAACATAATCATATACATATTCAAGTATCAAGAAGAGTATAGACAAGTCATAGGAAGAATCATCTACTCACAAGTAAGGGCTCCAGATTGGATAGCCCTAAAATCCTCATTTCTAGTTTGAATTTGACCAAATAAACTTCAAAAACGTGTCCGGAGGGTCCAAAAACCTTAAATGAGCTCGGGTACTATTTACCGCCGAAAACACTATTCACCGCCACTATTCATCGCCGGAATTACTATTCATCCGCCACTATTCATGCCGAAAATTACTATTCACCGCCACATAAAAAGTTACCAAATGACTGAAAAAATTACATATTCTAATGTTTATCAAGCTTCTGAACCCATCTACGGTGTCAGATTTCTAATTTGAGGTCTCTAAGTAAGGTTTTTCAGAACTTACCTTTTACCGAGATTTTCTACTTCAGATCTACGGCGATTCAACGGTTGATTTGAAAAACTGATCGGTCAAAACTAAAGTACTCTTCGTCGTGAATCCAATAACACTTTCAGTTTTGATATCGGAAGCCCATAAGTATTCTAAATCGAAAGATAAAATTGGATATCACTATTCACTCACTATTTACTACTGTGTATTTCTTCGAATTTTTTTTTCTCTTTCTCGATTCCTCTCCCGGCTTCTGATTTCTGTTTTATGATTTCTGTTTTTTTTTGTTTTGTTTTTTTTAAATATAATAATAATTATTAAATAATTAATAATAGAATTTTTTTTATAAAAATTCATATAAATTCCGTTTTTTTACCATAAAATACATCAAAAATTTCTAAAAATTTCCTTTCTCATAAATCTTTAGTTAAACTCTTAAATCATGATTTTTCTTAATAAAAATCTCCATAAAACGAATTATAAAATAAATATCTTTATACGTAATAAAGAAAGAATATTTCTAAAAATATGCCAATAATTCATTAGAGGCCGGTATAATTATTCGAAACAACACAATAATTATTTTACTTAAAAGTATACTTAATTTTAGCAAAACATAATTATTTTTAAGCAAATAAAAATATATTTGCTTATAACCAAATTCCATCATTTAAAAATAAAGATTACACGCCAAAATTTAAAGGCTCATATTTTCTTTTGTAAATCCATATAAAACTTATTTTCACTAGTTCTTATCTCTATTTTCGAAATTCTTTCTTTTATTCCAAATTTTCTTTAATTGGAATTTTCATTAAATTTTACGGTTATTACATCAGTCATCTCACATTTTTTTTGTTCATACAATCTAAGTACTGATGCTTAACCTTTCTTACAAGTATTTTGTTTTGAGCCAATTATATATTTTTTTGGACAAAAATATAATGTATTATATGAATGAACTAAAATGCTTATAGAAGTAGCACTGACAATTTTTATACAAGAGAAATATTTTCCCATCTCACATGTTAATAATTAGTTAAATTACAGTCGGTTCTCTTTTTGTTTTAATATTTAGGGAATGAATTATTATTTTTGAAACAAAAAGGACAAAGTTAAATATAATTTAACAAATTCTCAGAGAAAATTTCTCACAACATAAAGACTATTAATAATAGACTTTGAATTATTTTTCAGAATTCTCTAATTACTACAAGTGATTCTAAGATGCGTATAATGTATTATATAATAAAGTAATAAATTAATAAAAATTTGTTAATCACTTAAAACAGTCGGTTGAGAAGTGTTTATTAGCTTCTTCAACATCTATCTATACAAAATATAAATCTTAAGATTTTCTAGAGTCACTCAGAAATACTTAACCAAGACGAAGGCCATTGTCAATGGACTTTGAATTTTTGTTCGAATTTTGGAAGTCATAAAGCAAAATTGAATTACTACTATCTTTCTATGACTGAAAACTTGCGGGAAATGGCGTAGAACTCACTTCAACCATTAATTCCAGTGCCCCATCTCACAAGTTTATGATAATTGAACACATAGTTTGATGTCATGTATGAGATTGCAGTCTAAATATGCATTACGAATTATTCGAATTTTTCAGATAATTTAAAATTTCAGTCGAATTATAAATTTTTTGGACCACATCGATTCAACCTGCTGCCCACCCTAGTTAATATTCATCAATTTTTCCGTGTTACCTCTCGTCTCCTCTTCTCTTTCTCTCTCTATTCCTCAAAAGAAGGGCTTCTTTGGTAGGTCCCTCTACGAATGAACTCACATCTATTTAAATTAATATAAAAAAAAAATTGGCAAAGAGAAAGTTGGACGCTGGCCTTTGCGAAGAAAGAGACGAAAGTCTCTTGCCTTTCCGTTTCCTACAATGTGACGCGAAAAAAGAGAAGAAAAATAGTGTGAGTAAAAGAAAAAAAAAACCAAAAGAACAGTAGCGCTATGTGAGAGGAAGAAAAAAAAGATTTATAATGAAATTTTAATAAGTTATTTCTGACAATGAGTGGTATATATTGCATCGTTTTGAATGTTGCTTTGCCTTTTCCACTAGCTATTTTTTTTATATTCTCACCTAATAGAACTGTTGTTTATTTTCTGATTGTATACCATCTTATTCACGAGGAATCTGAATTTATTGTGAGTCTGATTGTAACTACAAAAATTATTGTTTATTCCGTTATCTAGTTGTAATGAGGAATTTTACTAATTTAAGTTTCGTAATTTTTTCACCTTGAGAAGTTTTTTACATTAAAAAATCTGGTGTTTCTTAGTTTATATTTTTTTACGGTGATTATTTGTTTGACACTAATATTATATTTCTGCTGTTGAGTTAGTTGCTTTCAGTTTGTTTGTGTGTTCCTATTACTTTTACACAAGTATTGAAAAAAATATTATTTGTCACTGACCAAAAGCGAATTAAAAAGCTGTCCTATAAACTTAAAAAAATGAATGCAAGGGGACTTTAACTTTCCCAAAGCTATTTTTTTTATTAATCATTAATTTTTCAGTGCCTATAAAGCAGATTTACCAATTGACTTAGAGCATTTTCAGCCGTCAAAATCACTTTAAGTGCTTAAGTGGGTTTCACAAGTCAATATATAATAAATAATAAATTTTTATTTTAAACATCATTACTTATAGAAATAACAATATTTAAAATTTTTATCTCTTTTTATACCACTGTGAATGTATGTTAAATTTAAAGAAATCAATGGGGTTTAAACAATCTCTATTGAAGATGGCCTTATCTTAAAAGAAAAGTTAGAATAGTGCTGTTTAATTTATTTCTACTTTGGTGTATATTGATATACCATCTTCACGCGTTAATGATTAATAGTTTGGGACCCTCCATGAAATTTCCAGGAAGTTGCAAAAAAGTGTATCGAAAATTAAATGTGGTGTGCATTTTTATATTCTGCATTGCCAATTACCTTCGTCTATAAATTAAAGTCTGAGTTTGCAATCATTCATGCAATAATCAATCGGACTTGTCATTTCAAAAACTATAGATGGCACTCCGCAACATTTCCATTCCAAAAAAGGTAGTACCACTGCTACTATTGTGGCATACCTTTGCCTTATTTCCAAATGCGACTGCCGGCCGCACGAGAAACGTAGCATTACATACCATCATAGAAGAGGAGGAAAAAGCTATCTGTCAGAGCCAATGGTGGGATAGCACTTACAATCTCTCGAATCGATGTCAATGGTACGGTATTAGTTGCAACGAATTTGGAAGCATTGTAAAGATTACCTCACAAAGCGGGACTGTCTACCGACCTCAATTTGGAGATATCAACTTGACTGCGTTCCCCAATTTAGAAAATATAGATCTTAGAGAAAGGGGGCTAGAGGGAAGCATTCCAACCCAGATTGGAGCCCTTCAAAAGCTCAATTATTTGGACCTGTCCCATAACAATCTTATTGGTGAGTTACCTACCACTTTAATAAATCTCACTCAAGTAGAGACACTTATTTTTAACAATAAATTTTTTGGTCAAATTCCATCAAATATAAGAAAATTAACTCATTTGAAATATTTGTTCCTTGATTTCAACCAAATATCAGGTAGCATACCTCCAGAAGTTGGATCCCTTCAAAAGCTCAATTATTTGAACTTGACCTTTAATAGTCTTACTGGTGAGTTACCTACCACTCTTACAAATCTCACTCAAGTAGAGACACTTATTTCTAATAATAAATTTTCTGGTCAAATTCCATCAAATATAAGAAAGTTAACTCATTTGAAATATTTGTCCATTAATTTCAACCAAATATCAGGTAGCATACCCTCAGAAGTTGGAGCCCTTCAAAACCTCAATTATTTGTACTTGTCCTATAATAGCCTTACTGATGAGTTACCTACCACTCTTACAAATCTCACTCAAATAGAGACACTTATTTCTAACAATAAATTTTCTAGTCAAATTCCATCAAATATAAGAAAATGCACTCATTTGAAATATTTGTCCCTTGATTTCAACCAAATATCAGGAAGCATACCCTCAGAAGTTGGAGCCCTTCTAAAGCTCAATTATTTGGACCTGTCCTCTAACAACCTTACTGATGAATTACCTACCACTGTTATAAATCTCATTCAAGTAGAGACACTAATTTCTAACAATAAATTTTCTGGTCAAATTCCATAAAATATAAGAAAATTAAGGGCTTGTTTGATTCTGTTTTTGTTTTTTTGGTTTTAAAAATTGTTTTTGAAAACTATGTTTAAAAGTTGTTCTGTAAAACAAAAGTTAAAAAAATTCGTTTGATAAACTGTTTTGAAAACATGTTGTTTTTTGTTTTCTTTCTTCTGAAAATTAAAACTGAAAACAAAAACAACTTTTCATTGTTTCTGTTTTTCTGTTTTAAAAACAGCTTGTTTTCAAAACTTGTTTCCGAAACAACAACAGAAAACAGTTACCAAACAAGTTTTTTTGTTCTGAAAACAACTGAGAACAGAAAACAGTTTTTAAAAAAGAAAAACAAACAGACCCTAACTCATTTGAAATATTTGTCCATTGGTTTCAACCAAATATCAGGTAGCATACCTACAGAAGTTGTAGCCCTTCAAAAACTCAATTATTTGGACCTGTCCCGTAACAATCTTACTGGTGAGTTACCTACCACTCTAATAAATTTCACTCAAGTAGAGACACTTATTTCTAACAATAAATTTTCTGGTCAAATTCCATCAAATATAAGAAAATTAACTCATTTGAAATATTTGTCCCTTGATTTCAACCAAATATCAGGTAGCATACTCCCAGAAGTTGGACCCCTTCAAAAGCTCAATTATTTGGACCTGTCCCGTAACAATCTTACTGGTGAGTTACCTACCACTCTAATAAATCTCACTTAAGTAGAGACACTTATTTCTAACAATAAATTTTTTGGTCAAATTCCATCAAATATAAGAAAATTAACTCATTTGAAATATTTGTCCCTTGATCTCAACCAAATATCAGGTAGCATACCCCCAGAAGTTGGAGCCCTTCAAAAGCTCAATTATTTGGACCTGTCCCGTAACAATCTTACTGGTGAGTTACCTACCACTCTAATAAATCTCACTTAAGTAGAGACACTTATTTCTAACAATAAATTTTCTGGTCAAATTCCATCAAATATAAGAAAATTAACTCATTTGAAATATTTGTCCCTTGATTTCAACCAAATATCAGGTAGCATACCCTCAGAAGTTGGAGCCCTTCAAAACCTCAGTTATTTGTACTTGTCCTATAACAGCCTTACTGGTGAGTTACCTACCACTCTTACAAATCTCACTCAAATAGAGACACTTATTTCTAACAATAAATTTTCAGGTCAAATTCCATCAAATATAAGAAAATGCACTCATTTGAAATATTTGTCTCTTGATTTCAACCAAATATCAGGAAGCAAACCCTCAGAAGTTGGAGCCCTTCTAAAGCTCAATTATTTGGACATATCCGATAACATCCTTACTATTGAGTTACCTACCACTCTTACAAATTTCACTAAAGTAGAGAAAATTATTTCTAACAATAAATTTTCTGGTCAAACTCCATCAAATACAAGAAAATTAACTCATTTGAAATATTTGTCCCCTGATTTCAACTAAATATCAGGTAGCATACCCCCAAAAGTTGGAGCACTTCAAAAGCTCAATTATTTGGACCTGTCCTCTAACAGCCTTACTGGTGAGTTACCTACCACTGTTATAAATCTCATTCAAGTAGAGACACTTATTTCTAACAATAAATTTTCTGGTCAAATTCCATCAAATATAAGAAAATTAACTCATTTGAAATATTTGTCCATTGGTTTCAACCAAATATCAGGTAGCATATTTCCAGAAGTTGGAACCCTTCAAAAGCTCGATTATTTGGACTTCTCCCATAACAGCCTTACTGGTGAGTTAGCTACCACACTTAAAAATCTCACTCAACTAGAGACACTTGTTTCTAACAATAAACATTTTATCAAATTCCATCAAATATGAGAAAATTAACTCATCTGAAATATTTGTCCCTTGCATTCAACCAAATATCAGGTAGCATACCCCCAGAAGTTGGAGCCCTTCAAAAGATCAATTATTTGGACCTGTCCTCTAACAGCCTTACTGGTGAGTTACCTACCACTGTTATAAATCTCATTCAAGTAGAGACACTTATTTCTAACAATAAATTTTCTGGTCAAATTCCATCAAATATAAGAAAATTAACTCATTTGAAGTATTTGTCCCTTGATTTCAACCAAATATCAGGTAGCATACCCCCAGAAGTTGGAGCCCTTCAAAAGTTCCATTATTTGGACCTGTCCTATAACAACCTTACTGGTGAGTTACCTACCACTCTTACAAATCTCACTCAAATAGACACTTATTTCTAACAATAAGCTTTGTGGTCAAATTCCATTAAATAGAAGAAAATTAACTCATTTGAAATATTTGTTCATTAGTTTCAACCAAATATTAAGTAGCATATCTCCAAAGGTTGGAATCCTTCAAAAGCTCAATTTGAACTTGTTCCATAACAGTCTTACTTACTGGTGAGTTACCTACTACACTTAAAAATCTCACTCAACTAAAGACACTTTTTTCTAACAATAAACTTTTTGTCAAATTCCATCAAATATGAGAAAATTAAATCATCTGAAATATTTGTCCCTTGAATTATTTGGTAGCATACCCCCGTAAATTGGAAATTTACCAAGGTTAAAAAATATTGATCTATCAAATAATGAAATATATGGTAGCATACCACGAGAATTGTGCAATTTACCAATTGACTGTAGCTTGGATTTAAGCTACAATAATCTCTTCGATAGTATACCTAGAGAACTGGGTAAGCCAGAATTCATCAACTTTTCATATAACAATCTTAGTGGTTGTGTCCCAGGAATTTTTTGCTCTTCTGCCTATGTCCAATTTAATGGTAATAAGGAGTTGCATCTCTCTTGTTCAACTCCATCTAAAAAGCCAATGCATTACTTGAAGATCATTCTCCCTTTGACAACTTTCTTTGGCATCCTATTTGTTAGGGCTTTGATCCTTTCTCAGTATTCAAAGAAGAGAAAATTAACAAAGGCAAGAGTAGCAAAGAATGGAGACATATTCTCAATATGGAATTATGATGGTAAAATTGCATATGAAGACATCATCAAAGTTACAGAAGACTTTGATATCAAATATTGCATTGGAACTGGTGCTTATGGAAGTGTCTATAGGGCATTACTTCCTAGTGGGAGGATTGTTGCCTTGAAAAAACTTCATCAAAGCGAATCTCATAACCCATCTTTTGCCAAGAGCTTTTGTAATGAGATCAATATGTTGACTGAAATCCGACATCGCAACATTGTGAAACTTCATGGTTATTGTATACACAATCAATGCATGTTTCTCATCTATGAATACATGGAAAAAGGAAGCCTCTTATATATCTTGAGTAATGATGCTGAAGCTGAAGAGTTGAATTGGACCACTAGGGTGAATCTTATTAAAGGAGTAGCATCAGCATTGTTTTACATGCATCATGATCATAGTCCACCAATTATTCATCGAGACATTACTTGTAGCAATATTTTGTTGAACTCGAAATTGGAAGCTTTTGTCTCAGACTTTGGCACAGCTAGACTCCTTGATCCTGATTCCTCAAATCAAACCCTACTTTTTGGTACCTATGGTTATGTTGCCCCAGGTGAACATTTTAATTCTCATTTTTCTACCCTTCTATTGAGTTCAAATTAGTTTATAAAAAATGATTCCTTGACAATATTCCTTGATTCTTGTGTTATTGTAGAACTTGCATACACAATGAAGGTGACTGAAAAATGTGATGTTTATAGTTTCGGGGTGGTGGCATTAGAAACAATAATGGGGAGACATCCTGGAGAGTTGATCTCATCTTTGGCAAAGACTTGTACTCATGACATATTGTTGAAAGATATCTTAGACTATCATCTCCCTCTTCCCTTGTCAAAAGATGCGCAAGATGTGATTCTCCTAGTCACAACAGCACTAGCATGCTTGTATCCCACACCAAAGTCTCGACCATCAATGCAGAAAGTGACCAAAGAACTTTCATTTTCCAAGATGCCTTTGCATGTTCAATTTAAGGATATTTCACTTCAGCAGTTGATTGCTCATGATATATATTCTGTAGACAAAAGCTAGGAGAGTTTCAAATGGTTTCTTCTAGTGGATTAAAGATTGATGCAGAAGGTCATCTTGCGAACATTAGATATTTTGTTTTCTTTGCTCCGCTCTAAAGTACTAGCGCATTTATTCTTCTGAAAATGATGTCTTAGCTTTTGGCATTCTCAATTCGGAATTTTCAAATGGAGTATTCACAAGTTTACAAGTTTTTAGATGTTGACTTTAGTGGAAAGGGCACATTGACTTGACTACTAATAAATTATGACCGCGTCTTTAAATTTGGCGATTAAATAAAAATATGAATAAAGATTCGTTTATTAATATTATATTAAATAATAAAATAACTTAAAAGGTTAAAAAAATTTGGCAAAAGAAATTGTGGAGGAACAATCTGACCTATCCACACCACTCAAAACAAACCAACCACACCATTTAATAATCATCGTATCTAGACTCAACTGGTAATTTTTGAGAGTATCTATGAGTATAATTGTCATCTTCATAAATCAATGCCTGTTTTATTTTATTATGTATTTAAACTAATAGATGCAATTAATTATATTAAAATTATAAATAGTTATTAAAAGTCAAAAATGTAATTTTTACAATTATAACTAATTTAAAGATTTAGTCATTAATTAAATTTGTTTATTATTTTATTTAGTCATAAATAGTTATTTCCTTACATAATTCGTTTGCAGAGTACCAGAGAGAAGGCATATCTACAATTCACATGTTACTTGCTTCTTATATTATTAAAAGGGAATTCTTTAATTTTAGTATTATTTTACCATATGACAATCTTGCAGGGGCAAAAATAGAGTTGTTATTAGTACTCATACTAAATTTTAACTTTATATTTTATTTTAGTAGATAACATTTTAATTTAAACAAAAATATTTGTCACAAATATGTTCGTTTCTACATCTTTATTGTCACATTTAAATATAACGAATAAGGATTTATACTCTCTAACCATATTTATTACTTAAGTAATATCATAATATTTAGAAAAAAAATACTTAAGTATCTATATTCTCTAGCCATATCTTAAGGATTTATACTCTCTAGCCATATTTTGAAAAAAAAAAAACCTATTTGATTTATCTATTTTCAGTTTCATTTTTACTGAAAACAAGCATAAAAACACATTTGTTTATTGTTTTTTGTTTTGATTTTTAAAAAATATTTTTAAAAATTTTAAAAATTTTAAAAACATTAAAAAAATATTTTCAAAATTTTCAGTACTATAGTACATTGTAATGGTGTCATTTTTATAATTATTTTGAACTATATTTACAATATTTTACTACTTATATAATTATAAAATATTAAAAATAAAAATAAAATGAAAATACAACTATATAACTAAAAAATAGTAAAGATAAAAATACAAATCAAACATATTTTTAAAAATATAAAAACTAAAAAATAAAAAACTCTTCTCAAAAAACAAAAGTAAAAAAATATTTTGGTAAACCAAACAAAAACAAACCATAAATGGTCCACGTCCAGGACAAGCGGTTCAGCCTTTTCTTTTAAAATTTTTACAGTCTTGGCCCACCTCAATCCATTTTAACTCACCAGATACATAGGCTAGCTTGTAAGGCTTGTTTACAAATAAGTCTAATTTTATAAATCTATGTCCACCAAATATGCAGATTAAATGGGCTTGCAAACTTTGACTCATTTTAACAGTACCACCTATAATGATTCGATATGCACTTTGTGATTATTTAGTTAAAATGAATTGAATAACCTCATTAAATTATTATTTTTTGGGTTCTTATATATAAATGAATATTACTAGGCAATGAACTTATAAATCACACGGCACTTGCATCTTTAATTTTAAAGATTGAATGGTTTGATATTAAGAAATTTGTATATTAAAAATTTAACAAAATAATCATATAACTTGTTGGATTTGAGTCAAATTGAAGTTATTTGTTCATATACTCAAGAGGTTTTTTTTTTATTGGTAGGTGGAAGCAATGTGGAAGTAGTAAATAATATAATCAATCCAACTTGATCTTCTTAAAAAATAAATTTGTTGGCTTAGCCTAATCTACTTGAGTTGCAGCTTGCGAAAAACCCTTGTGCCTAAATGGGTATTGGTGGCTCTAAACCCAAAAAAATATGTTCCCTGGCAGTGCTTAGGTGATTTTAATGAGATTTTACACTATCATGAAAATTAAGGTATTAGATTTCATAGCAATAATGGTATAACACTCTTCAAAAATTTTATGGTGAATAACAAACTAGTGGATTCTCCCCTCAAAGGATGCTTATTCACTTGGTGTAACATGAGAAAAGTAAGTGGAGTGAAGAAAAAAATTGGTAAACATTTAGCAAATGAAAGTTGAAATAATTACTACTTGGAGGCAAGTGTTCTCGCCCTCCCAACAATGTGATTAGACAATAGCCCTCTTAGGTCCCGTTTGAATAGTAGAACTTATAACTTATTAAAACTTATATATCAATATAAGTGTTTTTATGTTAAAAAAAATAGTGTTTGGATAAGTTTAAATAAGTAACTTATCAATCTTCAATAAGTTAATTTTAACTTATTTCATAAACCAGTTTGTTAAGCTTATTGAAAAAAGCCTCCATAGAAGCTCAAATTCACATGACCAGAATCCTATTTTGCACTTTTACAAATTAAAATTTCGTACCATTCACATCTCTCCTTCCATCAAAATTATATCCAAATGTTTTAAAAAAAATTTATAAATTTGAAAAGCACTTTTTCAAATATGTATCCGAACGTTAAATAACTTAATTTAAAATGCCTTCTTCTATAAGCGCTTTTTACATAAGGCCTTATTTTGTAAGTACTTAAATAAGCTGTATACCCAAATTAGGTTTTATTGTGACTACAAAGCAAATGGGAGGAAAAAAATCCTTCATGTTTGAAGCTTGCTGGGTTAATCATGATGATTTTTTAGGGATGGTTGACCAAAGTTGGAGATAAGAGTCCTTACCAAGGTGTTTCAAGAAGACTAAAAGGGGTGATGGGAAATTTGGAGGTCTGAAAGAAGAACTTAAGAAGACAAGATGTGCAAATTAGAAGATTAAGAGAAAAATTGCAGTTTATGTTGAATGGTGAGCTTACTAGAACCATTATGGCAGAAATTAAAAGTATTAGAGGGCATATTAGCAAAATTTGCGAGCAAGAAGAGAAGTATTGGACACAAAGAGCAAAGCTTAAGTGGCTAAAAATTGTTCTACCAGTCTAGTATGCAGAGGAGAAGACAAAACAGCGTTTTAAGAATAAAAAATGACAATAGTGAGTGGAAAGAATGGCAGCAGAATATTCAATACGTTACGCAGGATTTTTTCAAGAACTTGTACAAGACTTCCAACCCTCAGCCTTTGCATGGGTTAGAGGGAATAATTCCTAACAGTATAACTCAAGATGAATGAGTTGCTTCTAAAACATGTTATAGATGCAGAGATAGAAAATGTTGTTTTCAACCTTGGAGCGATGAAAGCACCGTGTCCAGACAAAATCAATGGAGTGTTCCGTCCAAAATCATGGGAGATCATAAAGGATGAGGCATGTGCAGCTATTAAAAATTTCTTTGAAGGGGGTCATTTCCCAAGTGATTTTAATGAAATTCATATTAACCTAATACCAAAGGTGCAAAACCCAGAGATGGTAAGTCAAGTCAGGCCAATTAGTTATAGAAATTTTAGCTATAAAATTATTAAAAAAATCATGGTTAATCGTATGAAGAGCCATTTAAACGGGGTGATTTTTCAAAACCAAAGTGCTTTTTAGGTAGAAGACTAATTCAGAACAACATAGTGAATGTCCAGGAGGCTTCAACAAGAACAAAAATAAACATTTTATGGCCATCAAGGTCTGTAATAACCGTAAAATTTAACAAAAATTCCAATTAAAGGAAATTTAGAATAAAAGAGAGAATTTTGAAAATATGAGAATTTATGTTTTGGCGCGTACTTTTTTATTATTATTATTATTATTTTTAAATGATAGTATTTTGCTATAAGCAAATATATTTTTATTTATGTAGAAATGATTATGATTTGTTAAAAGTAAGTGGACTTTTAAGTAAAAGAAGTATTGTGTTGTTTAAAATAATTATATCGGCCTCTAATGAATTTGTATGGTATTTTTAGAAATATTCTTTCTTTTAATATGAATAAAGATATTTGTTTTAAAATTTGTTTTATTACAATTTTTATTAAGAAAAATTATGATTTAAGAGTTTAACTAAAGATTTATGAGAAAGGAAATTTTTAGAAATTTTTGGGATATTTTATGATGAAAAATGGAATTTATATGAATTTTTATAAAAGAAAATCCTATTATTAATTATATAATAATTATTATTATATTTAAAAAAAAACAAAGGTTTCAGAAACCATAAAATGAGAAACCGGGGGCGACGAATTCAAAGAAAAAACGGAAAAAAAAGATGCATAGTAGTGAATAGTGTAGGAATAGTAACATCCAACATTTTCTTTCGATTTGGAGTACCGATTAGCTTCCGATATCAAAACTGAACGTGTTATTGGATTCAAGACGAAGAGTACTTCAGTTTTGACCGATTAGTTTTTGAAATCAACCGTTGAATCGCCGTAGATCTGAAGTAGAAAATCTCGATAAAAGGTAAGTTCTAAAAAACCTTACTTAGGGACTTCTAATTATAAATCTGACTTCGTAGATGGATTCAGAAACTAGATAAATATTAGGATATGAAATTGTTTTGTTGATTCGGTAAAATTTTTGTGACAGCGAATAGTGTTTTCCGGCGATGAATAGTGGCTGTGAATAGTATTTTCCGGCGGTGAACAGTAACCAAGCTTATTTAAGGTTTTTGGACCTTCCGGACTCGATTTTGGGGTCTGTTTTACCGAATTCAGACTAGGAACTAGGATGTTAGGGCTGTCCAATCTGGAGCCCTTACTTGTGAGTGGGTTTTTCATACTATAGCGCATGTTTTATGAATTCGGTTTATAACTCTCTCTTGTATGATTTTAACTAGTTGGAATGTATGATAAATTGTTTTACCGCTTTGAAAACCAATATGTTCCAACCATGTTAGAAATTATAAATTTAAATCCTAGTTGAACTCTAGATATGCAGGGCAAGCATCTAGGCTGATAATTCTCCATTTGAGCTAGATTTATAGAAATGCGAACTTAGTCATAGAAATGAACTAAGTTAACCATGAAATGATTTGATACATGATGAGCATCTATGTGACGTCTACGGACGATCTATGTTTAAAATGGAAAGTTTATGATTATAAAGGTCTCCATGGGAATTCATGGATGAGATATATTTTAGAACGGAATTTTATGCATGAAAAGAGTTAGATGGAGAATTATAGCTTTATTGTAAAGTTATTGAAATGTTTTACTTTAAACTCTTTGAATAGCATATTTCAAATGTTTTCTATTGGAGGGACCCTTTTAGATCACTGTTAGCTAGCCGCAGGGAGTGCTAACCCTGGTGCACCATGGTCATATGAAGGCTTCGGCCTAGGATACTGTGACGGGCATATGACTGCCTAAGACACAGGGATTTTGGGTGGACTTTTGTCTACGCCTACAGTGATTACCATACCCTTGCTGTGTGCTTGGGGGATTTAGGGTGGACTTATGTCTACGCCTACAGTGATTACCATACCCTTGCTGTGTGCTTGGGGGATTTAGGGTGGACTTATGTCTATGCCTACAGTGATTACCCTACCCTTGCTGTGTGCTTGGGGAAGATGATAGATCTGTTAGGAAAGACCTCCAATAAACTAGTGCATTTTTCTTAAAAATTAAATATTTCTAAACAATCTCATTCATCATTGTTATTGTATAAATAACTTCATTTATTACTTACCATGCATAATTGATTTGCTCTATTGTTACAGAATTAATCCTGTTTTATCTTTTGAACATACATTTGAACTGTTTAATTTTTCTTTCAATAAATTATGGTTAAATGCTTAATGTTTCTTATCTTTACACTTTAATTTCAATTATTAAACTTATTGCGAAACATTCGTGCTTGGTTTGCCCTGTTTTTGTTATAGTGTGATTTATCCATTCACTGAGATGTGGTGATCTCACCCCTCTTCTGTTTCCTCTCCACAGATAGTCACAGAGACTTTGATCCAGCTACCGCTTCCTAGGAGGCTGAAGATAGTGTTGGTGAGCCCCAGTTTGAGCAAGGCTCTTTTGTACTGTTTGTTTAGTTTAGTTTATATCTAGTGTACCTCCATGAACTTACAGGCAGGATCCTCGCTTCTTGCGTATTTTGATGTGTTGTTTGAAAAATAATTTTATATTTTACAACGATGTTGGTATTATGAGGCCTTGAGCCAAGTTGAATCACATGAATATTATGAGGCTATGGGCCAAGTTGAATCACAGATGTTGGATTCATGAGATATATATATATATATATATATATATATATATACAGTATTTTTCTGATATTGGATGTGGCATATGTGGCCAGTTATATTTATTATGTACTCTAGATTGTGTGCTGGATGTTTGTGCATGCTATGTGTTAGGCTTGCGACTAGGGGGAAACCCTTATGCCGTGCCGGTCATGTGTTCCATCATTTGGGGCCGTGACAAGATCAATATGAACAAAGCCTATGATAGATTAGAGTGGGAGTTTCTCAAGAAGGTGATGAATGTCATGGGTTATAATCAAAAGTCAAACTAGCTATGATGTGCATTATGACTCTGAGCTGTAGAATTAATATCAATGGTGTTTTGGGTCCTAAATTCATACCCCAAATGGGTCTTAGACAAGGAGACCCGTTATCCTTATTTATATTTGTTTATAAGTGCAATAGAGGTCCTATCTAGGCTTATGTCTGAAGTTGTAGAGGAGAATTATCCCACCTTCTTTTTGCTGGTGATTTTATTTTCTTTACAAAAGCAAACAAACAAAATACAGAACGGATTACAACTATTCTAGAGAAGTATTTTGATAATTTAGGACAAACGATGAACAAGGATAAATCAGGGATTATTTTCAGCAAGAGTACCCAAGGTTCTCCCAAACAAGAAGTGGCAGGAGAACTTAACATGCCCATTTGGGACAATCCAGGGAAACATCTTAGTATGCCTGCAGTATGGGGAAGATCAGGAAAATAGGCTGTCGATTGGGTTATGGAAAGGGCATTACAATAATAGACTGGTTGGAAAATATATTTCTTTCTCAAGGTGGTAAAGAAATTTTGATAAAGGCAGTGATCCAAGCAATTTCAACCTATGCCATGTCTATTATCCTTCTTCCAAAAAACTTTTGTGCAAAGTTGTGTTCGGAAGTGGCAAAATTCTAGTGGAAAAGCAATGGTAATGAGAGAGGAATTCATTGGGTTAGGTGGGAGAAGCTAACTATGAAAAAGAAGGATGGAAGAATACGGTTCAAAGAAGTTAGGTCAATGAATATTTCTTTACTATCTAAACAAGCTTGGAGAATGTTGGAAGATCTTGACTCCCACTGGGCACAAACCCTTATGCAAAAGTACTGTCACAACACAAATTTGAAACCGCCAAAATAGGTAGGTGTTGTTCATGGGGGTGGTTAAGCATCTTAGAAGGTAAAGAATTTCAGTTTAAACATTGTACATGGAGGGGGGCAATCGGGAGCAGAAAAATATATAGAGGGATAAATGGCTTAGAAGTGAGACTGTGTGGAAAATTTATCTAATAGTTGTTTGGAAAATGTGTCCTCCCTTATTGATTGCTCTTCTAAAAATTAGAAAGGAGTGATAAGAGAGATGGTTCCTAGGCAAGTGGTTGAGGAGATTATGGCTCTTCCCATTCCAGAGGTAGATACTAAAGATAAGCCTTTCTCTGATGACGGAGTATACAGCGTTAAGAAGGGCTATGAACTTACTAAGTGTAATGAATCTGATAATAGCAGGGTTAAGGCACAATCCTCTGCATCTGTCAACCCTAAGTTATGGGGCTGGACTTGGAATTCTAGAGTGCCCAAAAAATAAATTTCATCTGGAAAATTTTAAACAACGCTTTATCCAGTAGAGCTAATCTATTCAGGAAGAAGATAGCTAGTGAACCTTTATATCCTATTTGCGATTGAGAATAAGAAAATCTGAAACATCTATTCCTAAGATGCAGTTGGGTAAGACCAACATGGTTCGGGGACGATATTCAATGCTCCCAAAACATTACCAGGATTGAAGACTAGATTAGTTTAAAATTTGAGAAGTACATGCAATTGGGGTCTGAAGCCTAGGGGATTGTATGTAAGATAATCCATATGATTTAAACATGTTTCTAAACTCAATTAACATGAATAAATCAATCAAAATGCGGAATAAAAATAGGATTGCACCAACCTCTCGCCATTGCTTTTCTTCAAGTCTTTTCCCAAAGTTTTGATGCTTCTAAGCCTTCTCTCCTTGTCTATAGATGGTGTAAAATTCAAGTTTTGCCAAGGGAGAAGCTTAGGGACCAAAACTCTATTTATAGCAATTCTTCAATGTCTCTTTCCATCAAAGAGCCATTTAATGCCATTGATAGTGGGATAGCCACTCAAGAATGCTTTGTGCATTCTTGACCATACCATTGATAATGGGATAGCCACTCAAGAATGCTTTGTGCATTTATGACTATGCCATTGATAATGGAATAACCACTCAAGAATGCTTTGTGCATTCTTGACCTTCCAATATGGCCATAGTGGAATATACATTCTTGGCCATAATTCTTGGCCATCCAATATGACCAAAGTGGATTGTGCATTATTTGAATATGGACCACTTAATCACATCATTACAATTAATGTAATAATTGTCATTATTATCATGTAATAATTGTAATTATTTTACATTCTCCCACTTGGTCCGAATATTCAAAAAAACAAAATACATGAATCATGGCAGTAGGTCCTCTATATGCGAGTATTACTTTCCATATATTACGATGTATTTAGTTTCAAGTGTTATACTTAATGTGGCAACAAAAACTTAATGAATAAACCTTATGTTTATTCTTGGTCCAAAACAAAAATATGTTTTCTCAAATGAAAAGTGCACATCAATATGAAAAAACATTACATTATACAAGAATTTCATTAATTAACTGTATGTATACAATCATAAAGTGGAACCAAGTCCCATTTTCTCTACATGATCCTTGAATTTTAGTGGTGGCATGCCCTTAGTCAAAGGATCAGCGATCATTAATTCAGTGCTAATGTGATCAATGACCACTTTCTTTTCTTTTACTCGCTCTCTAATGGCTAAGTACTTAATATCGATGTGTTTACTTCGACTTCCACTTTTATTATTCTTAGCCATAAAGACAGCGGCTGAATTATCGCAGAAAATTCTCAATGGCCTAGATATTGAATCCATAACTCTAAACCTCGAAATGAAATTCTTAAGCCATACACCATGAGAAGTGGCCTCAAAACAGGAGACGAACTCGGCTTCCATAGTAGAAGTAGCTGTTAAGGTCTGCTTAACACTTCTCCAAGAAATAGCTCCATCGGCTAACATGAAGATGTATTCGGATGTTGACTTGCGAGAATCAACACAGCCAGCAAAGTCTGAATCTGAATAGCCGATTACATCCAAATTGTCTGTCTGTCTATACATAAGCATGTAGTCTTTGGTCCCTTGTAGGTACCTCATGAATTTCTTTGCAGCTCTCCAGTGGTCCATTCCTGGGTTACTCTGATATCGCCCGAGCATTCCCACAGCAAATGCAATGTCAGGTCTGGTACAAACCTGAACATACATAAGGCTTCCGACGGCAGAAGCATATGGAATGTTCTTCATAGATTCCCTCTCAAGATTGTTCTTCGGGCATTGATTCAAATTGAACTTATCACCCTTCACAATGGGAGCAACACTTGGTGAACAATCCTGCATCCGAAATCTCTCTAAAACTTTATTAATATAGGTTTCTTGCGATAGACCTAAAACACCTCGAGGTCTATCCCTATGGATCTTAATGCCAATGACATAAGATGCCTCACCCATATCCTTCATATCAAAATTTTTAGAGAGAAATTGTTTCACCTCATGCAGCAAACCCTTATCGTTGGTTGCAAGCAAAATATCATCCACGTATAAAACAAGAAAACATATTTTACTCCCACTGACCTTCTGGTATATACATTGATCCATGGGATTTTCAACAAATCCAAATGAAGAAATTACTCCATGGAATTTGAAATACCATTGACGGGAGGCTTGTTTTAAACCGTATATGAATTTCTTAAGCTTACAAACTAAGTGCTCACCATTACTAGAGGAGAAACCTTCAGGTTGTTTCATATAAACCTCCTCCTCTAGATTTTCATTAAGAAATGCTGTTTTCACATCCATTTGTTGCAACTCAAGGTCAAAATGAGCAACTAATGCCAAAATAATGTGAAGAGAATCTTTCTTAGATACAGGAGAAAAGGTCTCCGTGTAATCGATTCCTTCTTTTTGAGTAAATCCTTTAGGAACGAGTCTTGCCTTGTATCTCTCAATGTTGCCTAATGAATCTTTCTTGGTCTTAAAGACCCATTTACAGCCAATGGCCTTCGCCCCATTAGGCAACTCTACAAGTTCCCAGACTTCATTACTCTTCATAGAATTTATCTCATCTTTCATGGCATCATACCACGAATTTGACTCTCTACAACTCATGGCTTGTGAAAATGTTTCAGGATCATTTTCAGCTCCTATATTATAGTCAGACTCTTGTAGATATACTATATAATCACTAGAAATTGCTGGTCTTTTTTCTCTAGTAGATCTTCTTAATGTTGTAACCTCACCCTCTTGAAGAGTTTGTGGTTCAACTTGTTCAAGAACTACTTGTAAATCCTAAACATTTTGATCTAATTGATCAGCTTGTGGAAACTCAATGATTGGTCGTTCAGTATCCGTTTGTACTTGAGGGGTGCTATGAACAATAACCAATCTATCACTTGAAGTGGAAGGTTGATACTTTATATGATCATGTGTAGAAACTGAGTTGCTGAACTGATCACTCCCACTTATCAAGTCATTCTCAAGAAATTTAATATTTCTTGATTCCACTATCCTAGTTGAGTGAGATAGACAATAAAACTTGTAACCTTTGGACCTTTCGGCATATCCAATGAAATATCCACTAATGGTCCTCGGGTACATTTTCTTCTCTTTTGGATTATATATCCTAACTTCAGACGGACATCCCCAAACGCGCATATGTCGCAAACTCGGTTTCCAACCTTTCCATAATTCAAAAGGTGTCTTTTGGACAACCTTAGTTGGAACTCGGTTTAATATATACACAGCCGTCCTTAGTGTTTCAGTCCACAAGGATTTAGGAAGATTGGAGTTGCTAAGCATACTCCGCACCATGTCCAATAATGTTCTGTTTCTTCTTTCTGCAATACCATTTTGGTCTGGAGAACCAGGCATAGTATATTGGGCAACAATCCCATGCTCTTGAAGAAACTTAGCAAAGGGACCAGGTGCTTGTCCATTTTCTGTATATCTACCATAATATTCTCCACCTCTATCTGATCTCACTATCTTTATTTGCTTTCCGCATTGGTTCTCAACTTCAGTCTTAAAGACTTTGAAGGTATCCAATGCTTCATTTTTATTATGAAGCAAATAAATATACATATATCGTGAGTAATCATCTATAAAGGTGATGAAATATTTCTGACCATGCGCATCCATGTCTGGACAACATATATCAGTATGAATGATCTATAATATGTTCGAACTCCTATTAGCACCTTTCTTAGACATGTTGGTCTGCTTTCCCTTAATGCAGTCCACACAAGTCTCAAAGTCAGTAAAATCTAGAGTACTAAGTACCCCATCTTTTACTAACCTCTTAATTCTTTCTATGGAGATGTGTTCTAATCTCCGGTGCCATAGCATAGAGGAATCCTCATTAATATTACACCGTTTAAGACCAGTTTGAACTTGCATTGAACAATAAATAGCATCGCTTTGTAAATTAAGACGATAAAGACCATCAGACAAAATACCATTCCCAACACAATCAGAATTATATAGTAAACTGAATGATGTGTCTTTAAAATTAAAGGAATATCCAAATGGTACAAGTCTGGAAACAGAAATCAAGTTTCGTGAGAAACTTGGTACATAAAAGGTCCTTTCTAAGTTTAGTACATAGCCACTACTTAAAGTTAAAATGCAAGTTCCAATTGCTTCCACATGTGAGCCCATCTTGTTGCCTGATAAGATGTTCTGCTCACTTCCCACTGGTTTCCTTAGGTTTTGCATACCCTGCAAAGAGTTTGCAATATGGATTGTTGATCCAGAGTCAATCCACCAGGTGTTAATATTAACATTAGCCATATTAGATTCATAACATACAAATGAGATTGGTTTACCTTTCTTCTCAAGCCATTTTTGGAATTTGATGCATTCTTTTTTCATGTGTCCCTTCTTTTTACAGAAAAAACACTTTGCTTCCTTTTTAATATCAGCTTGAGGTGGTATTTTACCTTTCCCCTTCTGATTAGCTTGAGACTTATTAGGTTTGTTCTTCCCATGATTTGTTGTCAGTAATGCACTCTCACCCTTCTCCATCACTAGCCTTTCTTCTTCTTGAACACACATGGTCATTAATTCATTAATTGACCATTTGTCTTTATGTGTGTTATAAGAAATCTTGAAAGGCCCGTACTCTTGCGGAAGAGTGTTCAGAATGTAGTGCACCAGGAAGGACTTCGACATATCAACCTCGAGTTTCTTAAGTTGAGCTGAAATGTCACGCATTTGCATTATGTGCTCGCGCACACCTCTTATACTGGTGAGTCTAATAGAAGAGAATTTCATGATTAAGGTGCTTGCTAAAGCCTTCTCAGAAGTGACGAATTGTTCGTCAATGGCTTTTAGCAAATCTTGAACCTTCTCATGCTGATCAACAGAACCACATATACCGGCGGTAATTTTAGTCTTAATGAACATTACGCTGAGTCGATTGGATCGCTCCCATCGCTCATATAGCGTAATTTCAGCCGGCGTACTTTGATCAGTAATTACTGGTGGTTCGTCTTTCCTAATAGCATAATCTATGTCCATCCACCCTAAATGGAGGAGTATTCTCTCCTTCCATACCTTATAGTTATCTCCTCTAAGTTCGGGAATATCACAGCGGATATCAGAGAAACTAGCAGATTGAGAAACTGTATAAAATCCAAAAGCTTATGTCAATATTTTGAGGTTTATTAATCTATATTTCATATGTTACCAATGTAAACATGTATATATATGAATCTAGTGACATAAAAATTGCCTGTGGGCTAAAATTTTAATTCAATTAGATTCATATGTTCTTTATGATAGAATTATCAAATTATGTACTTAATTTCATATCTTATGGATACATTATGAAAATAATTTGAGTTTCTATCCAAATGTCTTTATGATAAAACTATCAGATTATATACCAATTCATAATTCCTGTGGGTAAATTATGAAAATAATCTGACATTTTATCCTAATTAATTATATAAATATAATAAAAATTCCTGTGGGATAAAATTTATTATATTAAATATAATTAATCACAATACTATATCTAATTCCTTATGTGATCCTAAACAAAACTTAATATATAATTTTAATTAATTAAAGATGTTGTGGCTAATCCCTAATTAATTAATATTATAAAGATCACTAGATATATTATTAAATTTTATGAGAATAATCCTAAATTACATACATTCTAATAATATCAATACTTAATGACATATTAGAGTATATAAAACGCATCTCATAAATAAAACATAATTGCATAATTAAACTAAATATTATGCACACAAAAATACTCATTCTTAATAGCATGAAAATAAAACATAAAAATTATTCATGCATCATAAGAGTATTTAATCTAAATTGCATGTATATAAAATAACAGAATAATATATATACACACAAATAAAATAATTCAAAGAATTATAAATATGGCAACCAAATATTAAGGAAGAGAAGAAAAATAAAATAAAATAATTCTGTATTTAACATCCCTTAACAAAATTTACTTGCCAAACTTAAATCAGAAGATATCCATGGCCCTGTGGCAGAATGCCATTTCATCCTTCAAGGATGTGGGTTCAATTCCCACGGATTGCGTTTTTTCAAATGCTTTTTTCACAGAATACTCTATATAATATAAACAGCATTTGCATAATAAAAATGCATAATAGCTGAGTGGCTAAAACACATGCCACTACTCCCCGGGGTCGTGGGTTCAAACCCCAGGGATGTCTTTTTATTGTTTTTTCGCTTGCATTGTCAGGTATTGCTTTAAATAACAAAGAAAAACATAATCCACACCAAAAACGCATCATAGACTACTGGCTGGAACCATGCTTTCCTAAATAAAGGGTCGCGGGTTCAACACTTACAAATGCAGCTGCGTGAAATATTTTTTTTAAAAAAAAAAAAATTACTATTCATCATCTTCAACCTCCAGACGGGTCATATTGACCCGGTTTCGACCCAGTTCAAAACCCAAATTTTTCTCTCAATATAGACCACCAAAAATTACGTATAATATACCAAAATGATCAGAAAACAATATCCTAATGATTCATGATCTTATTTTTCATCAAAAATGTCAAAAATTTTTTAGAAAAATTCATGAACAATTACACCAAATGTCAAAAAATTTCTAGAAAAATTCATGAACAATTACACCATATATGCAAAGCAAAGCAGAGGTTATTTCATGCTCTGATACCAAATGTAAGATAATCCATATGATTTAAACATGTTTCTAAACTCAATTAACATGAATAAATCAATCAAAATGCGGAATAAAAATAGGATTGCACCAACCTCTCGCCATTGCTTTTCTTCAAGTCTTTTCCCAAAGTTTTGATGCTTCTAAGCCTTCTCTCCTTGTCTATAGATGGTGTAAAATTCAAGTTTTGCCAAGGGAGAAGCTTAGGGACCAAAACTCTATTTATAGCAATTCTTCAATGTCTCTTTCCATCAAAGAGCCATTTAATGCCATTGATAGTGGGATAGCCACTCAAGAATGCTTTGTGCATTCTTGACCATACCATTGATAATGGGATAGCCACTCAAGAATGCTTTGTGCATTTATGACTATACCATTGATAATGGGATAGCCACTCAAGAATGCTTTGTGCATTTATGACTATGCCATTGATAATGGAATAACCACTCAAGAATGCTTTGTGCATTCTTGACCTTCCAATATGGCCATAGTGGAATATACATTCTTGGCCATAATTCTTGGCCATCCAATATGACCAAAGTGGATTGTGCATTATTTGAATATGGACCACTTAATCACATCATCACAATTAATGTAATAATTGTCATTATTATCATGTAATAATTGTAATTATTTTACATTGTAGACAAATTGTTTATAATCCTATGGTTTATATGGAAAGAAAGAAATGATTTCATCTTTTAGAAACAGAGGATAAACCGAAGCAGATTTATCAACAAATCACAGAGTCTTTACACATGCATAACTTCTACAACAAATCAGATAAATTCCACTGTCCCTCAAGGACGAAAAAGGAGAGTGGAAAGTGAGAAGAAGTGGCGCTTACCTCCACTAAGCTAGGCAAAAATAATACAGATGCGGCCTACCCAAGCTCTACTTTGAATTGTCACTTGGCAACTGTGGCTAAATATTCGTATGGCAAGATGTTGACAGTGTTAAAAAATTAATATGGTTTGAAGATGAAACTGTGCCCAGAAACGTGTGTAAACACACTGTCCTTAAGGTGATATTTTCCCCCACTACGTTTGCTGCAGGGCATATAGCAAATCACCCCTAGGAGTAATTCCAAGCACCCAGAGATTGACAGACAGCAACTTCTGGAATCTCTCCTGAAGAACAATTTTTTGAAGTTTCAGAGAAGACAATGGAGGAGGATAAATTCGTTTTCTGAATTGATTTTTTCACTCTGTCAGATCATTTATTTATAATAAAGTTCTGTACAGACATGTCTATTCTGAAGAATTATGATCTTTCTAAAAAGTTATCAATTATGACTTTTCTGAAAATCATATCTGTTCAATTTAAAATCCGTATTTAAAAGGAAAACCGTTGGATTTATTTAAAAATTCGTTTTAAAATAAAGCCGTTAGATCTGATTCAATCCAACGCACACGCACGTGCCAAGTGCTAAGTGCTAAGTGCATTTTAAATATAAATATTTATTTATTTATTTATTTTCTTATTTTCATTATCTCTCCTCCAAATGTCTATTTAATATGTGGTGTGATAATTAACTTATAAATGCTTAAAACCCTTTATAATAATTCAATGTGGGACTTTAAAATTTCACACACACACTCTTTTCAAACTAACTATTTATCTCTAACAATCCCCCACTTAGTTTGAAAACTGAGTGTCTTCTCTAACTCATAAGGCTATGCATAAAGATAGGTGTCTTTCGACTTGAACCTACCCTTAGTGTAAATATCTCAAAGTATTAACAAATTGATGGTTGCACGAAGCATTGAACCACAATTCTAATGTTAAATCTGGAAATATCACACACACAGTCTTAAATAACTTCAAAAAAGTTCACAGAACATAATATTTAAGCACCTATAAGGCCATGTGCTTCATCCTAGGCTTTTCATGAACATGTCCAAGAATCAACCCCAAATTCTTGCTAGGAGCGGCACCACTCCTTATGTTCACATAGGTGGATTTTCTTTTAAGCCTTAATCTAGACTTTCCTGAATCCATTAAGAGTTTTACTCACCCTGAAATCCTTAATATATATATAAGCACTAAACATGGAATGGTTAAATCTTCTCTAGTGCTCCCAGCCACTTATCAGTAACTTGTTTTTACCCATTGAACCTTTAAACTAGATTTGGTCCAGCCAAAGGTTGGGTTCCCATTACTGGTGACTCTATTTAAGGGGTTTTATACCCATTCCTTCAAATGTTTTGATCACCAAATCTCTGGTGAGCCCTTTCGTGAAAGGATCTGCTAAGTTATTGCTCGTTTTTACATATTGAATTGTGACTATTCCGTCATAAATTAAACTTCTGACATAATCATGCCTTAGACTTATATGTCTAGATTTACCGTTATAAACTTTATTAAATGCTCTAGACAAAGTTGCTTCACTATCACAGTGTAAAGAGATGGCTGGCATCGGCTGTGGCCACAGCTTTATTTCCAATAACAAATTTCTCAGCCATTCTCCCTCTCTACAAGCTGCAGCTAAGGCAACAAACTCTGATTCCATTGTGGAATGAGTCATACAAGTTTGTTTCTTAGAAGCCCAAGAAACTGCTCCTCCTGCAAGAGTAAAAACCCAACCTGAAGTTGATTTATTGTCACTTGCACTAGTGACCCAACTTGCATCTGTATAACCTTCTAATACTGCTGGATAATTATTATAAAATAATCCTAAATTTATTGTTTTCTTCAAATATCCTATCACTCTTGCAATCCCTTTCCAATGTTCAGGACTTGGATTACATGTGAATCTTGAAAGTTTGCAAACAGCAAAAGATATATCGGGTCTTGTACAATGCATAGCATACATTAAACTACCAATGGCACTAGCATATTCAACTTGAGCAACTGACCTGTTAGTGTTTTCTTTTAGATTTTGTGAACGATCATAGGGTGTACTTGCCTCCTTGATATTCAAGTGTTTGAACTTATTTAAAACCTTCTCAATATAATGAGATTGATTCAAGACAAAACCCTTACTATGTTTTTTAACTTTTATTCCTAAGATCGTATCCACTTCTCCCAGATCTTTCATTTTAAAGTTTGAAGATAGATACTTCTTAGTTTCATTTACAGCAACCATACTTGTCCCAAAAATAAGCATATCATCCACATATAAGCAAATAATAATTCCATAATCATTTGTGAATTTAGAGTAAACACATTTATCAGCATTGTTATGCCTAAAACCATGAGACAAGATAACTGAATCAAACTTTTCATGCCATTGTTTTGGTGCTTGTTTCAAGCCATACAACGACCTAACCAATTTGCAAACTTTCATTTCATTTCCAGGAAGTATGAAGCCTTCAGGTTGTTCCATGTAAATTTCTTCTTCTAATTCACCATTTAAGAATGCTGTTTTGACATCCATTTGATGCACAAACAGATTGTTGATTGAAGCTAAAGCCAATAACACTCTAATGGAGGTTAACCTAGCAACGGGTGCATATGTATCAAAATAATCTATTCCTTCTTTTTGCCTAAAACCTTTAGCGACCAGTCTTGCTTTAAACGCTTGTATTGAACCATCAGTATTAATCTTTTGTCTAAATACCCATTTACAACCTATAGGTCTTGAACCTAAAGGTAAATCTACCAAAATCCAAGTATTGTTAGACAATAAGGATTCCATTTCATCATTAACAGCTTCCTTCCAAAAGCTAGCATCTCTAGATGTCATTGCTTCCGTATAAGTTTTTGGATCTTGTTCAACATTTAACATAATGGGTATTTGACTAGTAACAGTGTCTCTACTGCCTTCAACTAAAAATACAATGGCTTGAGAAGAAATAAAATCAGGGTCTAGATGTTTTTCTTTTCTAGATCTTTGACTCCTTCTAGGTTCAATCTCAATGTGAGATTCTATCCTAGCATTTTCAAAAGATGTAGTATCATTGTTCCTTCCACTAGGTACTTGTTCATCATCTGTCTCCACAGAATCATTAATGAATTTGTTTTCAAAAAATTCTACATCTCTTGATTCTATGATAACATTAGAGTCAATATCTAGTAGTCTATATGCCTTGGAATTTTTTGCATATCCTACAAAAATACTCTTTAAGGCTCTAGGTCCTAATTTGGTTCTTTTTGGATCCGGGATTCTATAAAATGCAATACAACCCCAAACTCTCAAGTAAGTTAAATTTGGTTTTCTTTCCTTCCATAATTCATACGGAGAGGATTTTATTGTCCTTGATGGTATCCTATTTAGTATATGATTAGCAGTCAACAACGCTTCCCCCCACAGATTGGTTGGTAATTTAGCACTCAAAATCATGGCATTTGTCATTTCTACTAATGTCCTATTTTTTCTTTCTGCCAGACCATTTTGTTGAGGTGTGTAAGGAGCACTTGTTTGATGTATTATTCCACTATTCTCACAAAATTCGATAAATTCATTAGAGAAATATTCTCCACCTCTATCACTCCTTAATATTTTTATTTTCTTTTCCTTTTGGTTTTCTACTATTGACTTATAATACGAGAACATATCAAAAGCCTGATCTTTAGATTTCATCAAGTACACGTGTGTATATCTTGAATAATCATCAATAAAAGTAATAAAATATCTATTTCCTCCTCTAGTCAATATACCACTCAATTCACAAATATCAGAATGTACTAACTCTAAAATTTCAAAATGCCTTTGTGCAGAAGGAAAAGATTTTCTTGTCATCTTAGCTTGGACACAAATCTCACATTTACTATTTGTGTCATTTTGGCATAAAATTAAACCATGCTTTGACATATAACTTAAACTTTTATTATTAACATGTCCTAATCTACCATGCCATAAAGAAAAAGATTGCTCAGCAATATAAACCGAAACTGAATTATTCTTATTAATACTTAATTTGAACATTCCATCACAAGAGAAACCCTTGCCCACAAACACTCCATTTTTGGAGATTACAAGTTTATCATACTCTAACACAACTTTTAAACCTTCACTACAAGAAAAGCGGGATTTAGCGACGGTTATTTAACGACGGTTACAAAAATCGTCGTTAAATAAGGCTTTAACGACGGTTAAATAGACCGTCGTAAAAGTAGGAGACATAACGACGGTTTGTAATAAACCGTCATTATATAACGACGGTTTGGAACAAACCGTCGTTAAATGACGACGGTTCGGACGAACCGTCGTTATATTCCACGGACATTCGACCGTTCCTCGGAAAATGGATCGGTTTTACGACGGTTTATAGATAACCGTCGTAATACCCTACGAAAATTAGACCGTTTATAGGGATTTTCTCCGGTTTAACGACGCTTTATGTAACCGTCGTTATACCACGCTCCCACTCGACGACGGTTTTTGGGAAACCCGTCGTTAAAAACATATTTAACGACGGTTTTTTTTGAAACCGTCGTTAAAATATGGTTTAACGACGGTTTTTAAAAACCGTCGTTAAACCGCGCCTTTTCCTATATATTCGCCTTCCCTCTTTCATTTTCATTACGCAACTTCAGTTTCTCTCTATTTCTTCTTACAAACGCTTGTGAATTTTTTTCTGTCAAAAGTTCTTGTGATTTTGGTGCTTCGAATTTATTTGCTTAGTTTGAGGTAAATTTTTATATATTTGTACTATTATAAATTATTTTTTATTTAAATTGTAAATTTTTTTAAATTTATTAAGTACGTTATTTGTTTTTTAACTTTGTATGTAGATATTTCATTTATATACAGACAGTTGTGATTCAGAGTTGTTAATTTCGACATAAGGTATGTATTTTAATATTAATTATGTTTAATATTTTGAATGTTTTTTTTGATATATTTGTATGTTTTATTTAAATAGTTTATACTTTTCGTTTATTAGAAATTATATTATGTTTTTAGAAAATGATGTATTATGTTATATAGGTTAATTATCTGTTGTTAATTTAAACAAATTAATAATAAAAAATAATTAATATTTATATTTGTTAATTAGAATAATTAAATAAGTATTAATTATTATTTTTGAAGAATGTAATAATTATTAACTTAGAATTTTATGTTCATAATTATAAGGTAAAACACTTTAAATATGATAACTTAATTTTCCTTCCAGTTAAAGTGACATGTGAACAGAAAATTGTACGAAATATTGTATAGTAGATTTAAATATACTTGATGCTATTTATGTTCATAAAGTGACATGCTATTTCTATTTAACAATTTACCATATGATAACTTAGAATTTTATGTTCATAATTATGTGCTATTTATTTTAACTTAAACATAATTAGTTAAATTTAAGTATACAAATTAAGTAAAAATGGTAAATTGTTAAATAGAAATAAAAATCATTAATTTTTTGATTGGTTTATTATTTAATTCTCGAAAAGGTGTTAGATTATGAAGTTATGCATTAAAAATACATTATTCAGTGAATTATTAATTAATTTTTTTGATTTCATAATGGTTTCAGTCATGGATAAGACTTGGATCCATAAACCTCGACACACCCGAGAGTATTTGGAAGGTCTACAAGGATTTTTAGACTTTGCAAATGCTAACTCGGGTGTGGAAGGTCAAATAATCTGCCCATGTCCAAAGTGCAGATTTAAAAAATGGCAAGCTACGGAGGTTGTGCGCCAACACTTGATCGTCAAGCCTTTTCCACAAGGCTACGATTTTTGGAGTATGCACGGAGAAAGGGTAACAGAAGATCCTGCTACAAGACATCAAATAGTACTACATGATGTTCCAGAACGTCCAATCATCCGAAATGACCCTGTGCAAGACATGGTCCGTGAAGTATTTGAAATTCATCATGAACATGAAAGTGTTGATTCTGTTGATATGCCAGTTCCACCGTCAGGTGAAAGGATGGACGAAGGCACGAGAGATTTTTTTGAATTACTGAAGGATGGGCAAGAACCATTATATGAAGGGTGTGACAAATACTCCAAATTGTCGTTTCTGGTGAATTTGTACCACATCAAGTGTTTATGCGGGATATCCGACAAGGCTATGTCAATGATGCTGCAACTATTGGTTGACGTTTTTCCGGATGCAAAGATTCCAACTTCGTTTTACGAGGCAAAAAAAATTATTAATAAGTTGGGGTTGAACTACAAAAAAATACATGCCTGCAAAAATGATTGCATGCTATTCTGGGGAGAAAATGAAAATAAAGATGCTTGTAACAAGTGCAGTGCATCGAGGTGGAAACCGAGAAAAAAAGGGGAGAAGCGGAAGAAGGTGGCTAATAAAGTCCTCAGATACTTTCCATTAAAGCCCCGGCTACAAAGATTGTTCATGTCTTCTAAGACTGCCGAACATATGAGATGGCATTCCACAAACACAATTAGTGACGGTATGATGAGGCATCCGAGGGACTCCGAGGCATGGAAGAGATTTGACATCTTAAATCCTCAATTTGCATCCGATCCTAGAAATGTGCGTTTGGGCCTTGCTACCGATGGTTTTAATCCATTTGGAAATTTAAGTACAAGTTACAGCATATGGCCAGTCGTACTGATCCCTTACAATCTTCCGCCTTGGATGTGTATGAAGCAGAGTTCTTTTATGTTGTCAATGATAATTCCTGGTAGAAAGGCACCGGGAAATGATATAGACGTATTTCTGCAACCGTTGATTGAAGAGTTGAAGGAGCTATGGTTCGACGGTGTGCGGACTTATGATTCATTCAGCAGTGACATGTTCAATATGTATGCTGCTCTCATGTGGACAATCAGTGATTTTCCTCATGACTCAATTTTTCTTTCCCAGATAGCAAATGATAGTAGTGAGACATTATCAACTGAACTAAAATTTCTGGCAATTGGGCCCTTGGATATAGCACGCCGATACAGTGCATACAATATAAATGGATTTAAATTTCGAACCTTAGAGCGAGACCAAGGGTTGACAACCCAAAATAGTGGAGTTCATGGTATTTTCGGGACGAGGAGTTATGCAAGTAGCAGTGACAGAAATATGCAATTCGGTGGAGTGCCGTATTATGGAAAGTTATTGGATATTGTAGAATTAAATTATCACGGCCACTTTACAGTTACTTTATTCAAATGTATGTGGGCCAATACAACAACATCGAGGGGCATTACCACGGATGGTTTCGGAGTGACATCTGTCGATTTTTCACGGTTGATTCATACAGGTGAAAATGACGATGACGAACCGTACATCAAAGCATCCGAAGCGCATCAAGTATATTATGTAGAAGATGCGGTTGACAACAAATGGAATATGGTTGTACATTTGAAGCCTCGTGATTTATATGAGATAGGCGAAAATGATGATAATATTTCATATGATAGTGATCCGTTGCGTGTTCAAAATTTAGAAACATTATTTCCAGAAGAAACAGCGAATTTATGTCTGTTACGGTACTAATTTGACCTTATATTATCTTGAATATATTTTGAGTTTGTTTATGAACAATTTATGCTTTTTATGTATTTTGATATATGATTTTAATATTTTATTATTTTTAAATGAAAAATTATGAGGTGAAATTAATTTTATTAATTTTTTTCTGACAGGCATAGTGACGATGCGGAGGGGTCGATCTGGATTTGCGGGTAGAGCGGGTGCGGCGACATCAGCTGGCCATGTTGCTCGCCCGGCTAGTAGCGAGGGAGGACAGTCTTACGATGATGTCCAGTCCACGGTACCTCCGAACTCGAGGGCGCTAGAGTCAGAGGCTGGACCGTCCACACTACCCCCATCTGAGGATACAGCACCGGAGTCAGATCCCACCCCATCCACAATCCCCTCTTACGACGCCCAGGAACCATACGACGATTTTGATATCAACCTGGACGTCAATGATTTGTTGGGTGGCGTTGAGGTGGAGCATCAGATTGCTCAGCAGGAGCGTAGGCGCAGGAGATCGTGGACAGTCGATGTTATAGGTATAATATAAAATATTTTTTTATATTTATAATAATTAACGTCCAAATATTGAGTTAACACATTTATTTTATATTGTAACAGATGAGACCGGTCGGGTGACGCCCAGACAGATGACTGTCCACGATGTTTGGGTGTTACCTAGTGGGCACAAGGTGGTTGTCCAGTGTAACGACATCCACCAGCCCATTGGAGACGGATGTGGTCTCCTTGGTGTCTTCCTTGGCACCATTGGAGATAACTTCCGTTTCTTTCCGATCTCATATAAAGATTGGAGGAGCATTCCAGAGGATTACAAGGCCGGAGTGTTTCATGACACGATACAGGTATGAAATGTTAATTCTTCTTAAGTATACTTTAATAGTTTTAATGTTTAACTCATATTTTTATTATTTTTTTAGACACATTTTAATGTGACGGGCTTGCACAAGAAGATCATTTTACAGTCACTTGGAGCCAAGTGGAGAGCCGCGCATTATAATGTGTTTCGGCTCAAGTATGACGGGACCAAGACGAGGGAGGAGTTGCTGAACGACGTACCCTCTGGCATTACACGTGACCAATGGGCTACGTTCGTTGATTACCGGCTGAACGCGAGGACCAGAGTAATTTTTTATATTAATTTTTTCATATATATTTTCTTTTCAAAAACATTGATTAATTATTTTATTTATGCATTTATTTAGGATGTGGCTGCTCAAAATAGACGTAACAGAAGACGTATGACGATGCCACATACAACTGGATCCAAGAGTTTTGCACGTAGAAGGGCTGAGCTTGTGAGTTTTATTTCAAAAGAATTTTATTCCTTTTTAAATAAAAAATATTTTTCTTTAAAATTCTTATTAATTGTTTATTTATTCAGGAGGCGGAAGTTGGGGGTCCAGTGACTCGCGGTGATGTATGGACGGCAGCTCGTAAAAGGGCTGACGGAACATACATCAACGACGAGGCTCGAGCAGTTGCGGTATGTAAAATATAGCTATTGTTATGTTAATTCAAAATTTTATTTGATTATTTGTTAATTGTAATAAAAATTTAACGTCTTTTTTTCATTTTATAGGAAAAAATTGTCTCGATCCAACAGGAGGATAGCTCTTCCCAAGAGCTCTCAACAGATGATTCACTTGCGAGAGCCTTGGGAACTGCAGAGCACTCGGGTCGTGTTCGAGGATTTGGGTTAGGTGTTTGTCCAACCCAAGTCTTCGGACGTCCCTCTGTTGGATCGAGCTCATCATCTGCGTCTGGGCCTTCATACACTGAATTACAGAATGAGGTGGCTCGTCTGAAAGCGACCATACATGAGCGAGACGTCGAGCAGCAGCGCCGAGAGGCGGAGCAACAGCGACGAGAGGCGGAGCGAGAGGCTCGTGACGCTGACATGATAGCTCGACAGAGACAGATGGAGGCAGCTATGGCGTTCTTGCTCCAGAACTTTCCGGGTCAAGTGCCGCCTGACATTGCACTTGTTCCGAGTGCAAATATTAGGGTAATATTCAAATTCTGAATTTCATAAATAATTGTTATTATTAATATTTTTAATTTCAAAACGCTTATATAATAAAATTAATTTTCAGGTCCCTAGTGATAAAGGCAGTGGACATCAACAAGATCAGACGCCACAGAGTCCTCGGGGTCCGAGTTCATAGTTGATGATATATATTTATTGTATATTATTTTTTTTGTACAAAAATGTATATTGTAGTTTTAATGTTATTTGTGAATGTCATTTACATTATTCTATTTATTTTTAAAATTTTAATATGTAACGATATAAGAAATAAAAAAAGTTAACATTATAAAATAGACAATTTGAGACAAAAAATTATACTATAAAAAATTAAATATAATAATTATAATATTAAATTAAACTAACATGAAATATATATTATGAAATTTAAGATAAAAATTAAAAATAAATAAATAATAATGTCAGTTATAATTATTAGAATAAATATATATATCCAAAAGATAAAATATGGTAATAATAATATAAATATAAATAATTTTGGAAAATAATAATTTTTAATAAAAATTAAAAATTAGGAAGGTATAACGACGGTTTTACAACCGTCGTTATATCCAAACGTATAACGACGGTTTTTTGAACCGTCGTTATTTCAGATATAACGACGGTTCGTACAACCGTCGTCATATCCAAGTTGCCTATGACGGTTGTACGAACCGTCGTTGACCTACACATGGCGACGGTTAACGAACCGTCGTTAAGACGGAAAATAACCGTCGCTAAACCCTGTCTTAACGACGCTATCCCTACGGTTCGTCCAAACCGTCGTAAAGCCAATGTCTCGGCGACGGTTTTTATAACCGTCGTTAAGACAGTTAGCGACGGTTCTAACCGTCGCTAAAGCCACTAAATAACCGCCGCTAAACCCCGCTTTTCTTGTAGTGCTTTACTACATAACAGATTTGCAGATACAAGATTCTTCCTAATGTTAGGAACATGAAGAACATTCTGTAGCAATAACTTCTTCCCTGAAGTAAATTGCAACTCCACACTGCCTCTTCCAAGTACTTTTGCTGTGGCTCCATTGCCCATAAGAACTTCATGTCCTTAATCAGCAATTTCATAATTCTTGAAATGATTCTTGTCATGACAAACATGAATCGTTGCTCCAGAATCATACCAGCAGTCAAAAGACTTAGTAGAAGCAGCCATGTTCAATTCTGAAATCATACTAATTCGCAACTCCGAAACCATGGCAACAATTTCATGAGTCTCTGAGTCAACCATGTTTGCAATATTAGTATGTTCAGTCCTTTGTTTCTTCCTGTATCTGCAATCCCTCTTGAGATGCCCCTTCTTTTCACAGTAAAAATAAGACTTTGCTGTCTTGTACTGTTTTCCAGAATTGATAGAAGTAGGCTCAGGATTCTTCCTCTTGTTATTTCCAGAATAGCTCTGATTTTTATTTCCTGCATCCACAAAATTGACTTTTGACACAGATTCTGAATGCCTACGTTGCAAATTCCGTGTTTCTTGTTCAATCCACAGATGTTTCAGAATCTGGTCTAAAGTGAAACTTTCAGTGGTATGCAATAACTTCTTTCTATAGTCATGCCAAGTTGAGGGTAATTTTGCAATAATAGCCCCCACTTGCACAGATTCCGGAATGTCAACTTTAATATCTTTGAGTTTAGAAACTAAAATTTGCAAATCATGCACTTGATCAAGAACAGGAGCAGAATCATATAATTTGTAATCAAAATATTGCATGATGAGAAACTTATCTGTTCCTTGCTTTTCTGTATTATACTTGGCTTCAAGAGCATTCCAAATGTCTTTTGGAGATGTGTAAGATGAGTACAAATCATATAGCCGATTGGACAAAGTATTCAGAATATGGCCACGACACAGCACTTCATCCTCGGCTCGCTTTCTGCGTTCTTCCTTTAGTTGTTCAGAGTCAGTGTCTTCTGGATCAGCAATTGTCTTTAGACTAGGATCAAGCAGATATGAAATCTTCATGGCAGTGAGGAGAAACATCATCTTGTCTTTCCACCGATTGAAATTTGTTCCATCAAACCGATCAAGTTTGATGAAGTCTTGATTCATAACCTTGAATGCAGATTCCTGGGTAGTCTCCATCTTCGAGAAGAATATCACCTTAAGATTGTTAAAAAATTAATATGGTTTGAAGATGAAACTGTGCCCAGAAACGTGTGTAAACACACTGTCCTTAAGGTGATATTTGCCCCCATTACGTTTGCTGCAGGGTATATAGCAAATCACCCCTAGGAGTAATTCCAAGCACCCAGAGATTGACAGACAGCAACTTCCGGAATCTCTCCTGAAGAACAATTTTTTGAAGTTTCAGAGAAGACAATGGAGGAGGATAAATTCGTTTTCTGAATTGATTTTTTCACTCTGTCAGATCATTTATTTATAATAAAGTTCTGTACAGACATGTCTATTCTGAAGAATTATGATCTTTCTGAAAAGTTATCAATTATGACTTTTCTGAAAATCATATCTGTTCAATTTAAAATTCGTATTTAAAAGGAAAACCGTTGGATTTATTTAAAAATTCATTTTAAAATAAAGCCGTTAGATCTGATTCAATCCAACGCACACGCACGTGCCAAGTGCTAAGTGCTAAGTGCATTTTAAATATAAATATTTATTTATTTATTTATTTTCTTATTTTCATTATCTCTCCTCCAAATGTCTATTTAATATGTGGTGTGATAATTAACTTATAAAGGCTTAAAACCCTTTATAATAATTCAATGTGAGACTTTAAAATTTCACACACACACTCTTTTCAAACTAACTATTTATCTCTAACAGACAGGAATTACTGAATCATGTCTAGCCCTGTCAGCGTTAGAAGCAGAAGCGAAGGCCATGGACTCTAGCCCTGTCAGCAATTTGCAGATGAGAAATGTGGTTTTCGAGTCAGATTGTTAAACTTTAATTGATGTTTGTAACGGGAAGATTAATGTGGGGAATATCTGCCATATAAGGCAACAAATTGAAAGCTTTGGGTTTGAGGGTGGATCTCACCGGTTCAAACGGACTCCAAGAGAAGGAAGTTTTGTTGCTCATCTGATGGTTTGAGGAAGCTCATGGTGGAGGACGCAAGAATCTGTGGTACGGATGTTCACCAAAGAAGGAGGATGGAAGATTCGGGTCATCCAGTGCGTGCCTTTAGTTCATCTGGGTCTTGTGGAATGAAGCTATTTTGTATGAATCTCGCAAGAAGCTCGCCCAACACTAGATCTCAAGTGAGTTCTATCAATGGAGGAAGAAGATGGCTCTGGAGGTTGTCTGAGTTAGCGACACTGTCTCAAGTGAGTTCTTTTTTGGCTTATGCCAGTCCCCAAAAGAAATTAAATAAATAAAATAAAATAAAATAAAATAAGGACAAGCGAGATGACGCTACAAGGCCTCAGGATGGGAATGGACCCTCTGTGCTTAAAAGCACAGCAGGGCGTATTTAGAATGGTTCTTCACTTTTTTTTAGACAAAAATTGCAAATATTTTTGTGCTTTTTTAAAAATAAAAATTAGATAACTTTTTTGGTTTTTTTTGTCAAATATAAATATATTTTTTGTCAACATTTAGTATTTTAAATATAAATTTTTTTTTATCAAATTTAGATGACAATTTTTTTATATTTTTTAATGCAATAAAACTATTTAAATTTAATAAAAAATTGCATGCAAAATAGTATTTAAATTTAATAAAAATAAAGATACAACTTTTTTAATAAATAATTTTGTTGAGCATTAAATTTTATATTCAAATTTATTCCTTTTTTATTGTAGATTTTTGTTGTTGCAAAAATTGCAATTATTTTTGTACTTTTTAAAGATAAATTTAGATAACTTTTTAGTATATTTTTTTTTATTAAATTTAAATAAATTTTTTATCAAAATTTCATATTTTTAAAATATTTTATTTTTTATCAAATTTGTATGACAATTTTTTTATTTTGTAATGATTTATCTCATAATACAATTGAACTATTTAAATTTAATAAAAAAAATTATACAAAAAATAATATTTAAATTTAATAAAAATATAAATATAAATTTATTAATAAATAATTTTATTGAGCATTACATTTTATATTCAAATTTGTTCAAGATATTTTGATATTAATTTTTAAAAATTTTGGTATAATCTTTTTATCTCTTTAGTAATCTTATCTTTTTGTGAAACTATTTAAATTTAAAAAAAAATCTTCTATATTATAATGTTGTATTTTAAAATATAATAAAACAATTTAAATTTGATAAAAAAAATTTGATAAAAAATAAACTATATTCAAAATATTAATTTTTAACAATAAATTTATTTAAAATTGACAAAAGAAAATATACCCAAAAATTATCTAAATTTTGCCTTAAAGCACACACAAAAATTACAGTTTTTGCCAAAAAAAAGTATGGGAGTGGGGGAGCTGCACCCAAAACATCACCATTCAGGACACATCACGCTCTACTGTGCTTTTCAGTATAGCAGAAGATCCATTCGCAATCAGGATCCTCTGCTGTGGGGAGAGGCATATCACACGGTGTTGTGCCCCAAAACGCATTGTTTCAGTAAATGAAACGTTGCGTTCTGAAGCCACCGCACAAAGGGGAGAGGTAAGATATCATATCAGGCAACTAATAAAAATTAGCAGTTGCCTGATTGGGCCTGATTGGAAACCATACCACTAGCCCTTGGCCTGCTTCATTCCAGAAACAACCAGACTCTTGGCCAGTCACCTGGCTTGCTTCTGAAATGAGCACCAATCGACTGGTCCTATGACCAGTCAACTGGTAAATATCTAGATGTATTTATAAGTATGTTCTACCAATTTGGATTGTCACTACAACAAAACAGGGATTCAGTGACGACAAAAGTCGTCACTGAAAGTCCAAATTTCGTCACTGAAGACATTCAGTGACGACTTTTGGTCGTCACCAACTGGTCGCGAAAAAGCCCGTAGCTGAAAGTATCAGTGACGACATAAGAAAGTCGTCACTGAAAATAACTTTCAGTGACGACTATTTCGTCACTAATTGCCTTAAGTTTTGTCACTAAAACCTAATAATTGTCATTGAAACATCACATTCAGTGACGACATTTATAGTCGTCACTGAAACCTTATCTTCAGTGACGACTTTAGTCGTCACAGAAGGTATATTTTCAGTGACGACTCTAAAAATCGTCACTGAAAGTATCTTTTAGTGACAACCAAAGTCGTCACTAAAGACATGTTTCAGTGACGACTATGAAAAATCGTCACTGAAAATGTTTATATTAAGCAAGAAAATTTTTGTTTCAGATGACCTTTCAGTGACGACTTCTTCTAGTCGTCACTGAAAGTATCTTTTAGTGACGACCAAAGTCGTCACTAAACTAAAGACATGTTTCAGTGACGACTATGAAAAATCGTCACTGAAAATGTTTATATTAAGCAAGAAAATTTTTGTTTCAGATGACCTTTCAGTGACGACTAGAAGTCGTCACTGAAAATGTCTATATTAGGCAAGAAAATTTTCGTTTCAGATGACCTTTCAGTGACGACTTCTTCTAGTCGTCACTGAAACATATCTTTAGTGACGACATAAGTCGTCACAGAATGTTTAATTTATAATTAGTGACAACTTATGTCGTCACAGAATGTATTTTAATATAATCAGTGACCACTTATGTCGTCACTAAAACTTTTCAAAAGTTTTAGTGACAACATTTGTCGCCACTGAATCCTATATATATATATATATATATATATATATATATATATATATATATATATATATATATATATATATATATATATATATATATATATATATATATATTGAAATATTTTTGTTTGCCATTTGAATAGAAAATTGTTATATGAATAAAAGTCAAGAAGAGCAAGAATAATAAAGTTGTATATATAATTTCAAACGAGATACATAATTCTCTGATACAACATGTTTGTTAATAGAAAATATTATACATAATAGAATATCAACAAATTACAAATAATTAACTTGGTGGCTCTCTGGGAGACGTTGGTATTTCATTATTTGCAGAACTTGGTGCAGCTCTACCCATAAGGTCTAGTGGAATTTGTCCTTGTTCATATCATAGTAATAAATTAGTATATAACTTGACAAGTTTAATGTAAAAAAATAAATAAATACTTTTAACATGAAAAAAATCATGAAACTATTAAATATTATCAAGTTCAAAAAAATTAATATCACATATGACACTTAATAAGTATGTCAATAAAGCTCAAATGAGGGGAAAAAAACATAGCAATTAAGATATATAAAACCAGTAAGAACATGCCTAGGCCAAATCCAGTGTCCAAATATAAACATTCCAGTAAGGATTGGGATTCACAACATAAACATTCCAGTAACCAGACAGGAAGACAATATTCAGTTTGATATTGAACCCTCAAATATGAACCATACTAACAAAGTCAATTGAAACTCAAGCACATGATTACAAAATAATTTGAGTAGATTATGAGCAATATTCAATAATAAAAAACTAGCCATCAAGAACAATATCCAGTCATAAAAAACCAGCCATCAAGAGCAATATCCAGTCATAAAAAACCAGCCATCAAGAGCAGTATTCAGTCATAAAAAATAGCCATCAAGAGTAATATCCAATCATAAAAAACCAGCTATCAAGAGTAGTATTCTGTCATAAAAAATCAGCCATCAAGAACAATATCCATTCATAAAAACCAGCTATCAAGAGTAATATTCTGTCATAAAAAATCAGCCATCAAGAACAATATCCATTCATAAAAAACCTCTCATCAACAGCAATATCCATTCATAAAGAATCTCTCATCAACAGCAATATCCAATCATAAAAAACCTGCCATCAAGAGTAATATCCATTCATAAAATACCAGCCATCAAAAGCAATATCCAGTCATAAAAAATCAGCCATCAATAGCAATATTCAATCATAAAAAACCAACTATCAACAGCAATATCCAGTCATAAAAACCAGCCATCAACAGTAATATCCAGTCATAAAAACCAGCCATCAATAACAATATTCAATGAACCATCAACAGCAATATCCAGTCATAAAAACCAGCCATCAACAACAATATCCAGTCATAAAAACCAGCCATCAACAGTAAAATTTTAAGACATCCAGACAAGCTTCCAAGTGTATATAAATGAAAAAACTATTAACTTCAAAAAGTGTATATGGATATTAGTACCTGTTGGAGAGATGTGATTAAAGAGGTCATCTGTGATTGTAGTCTTTCCTCAAACTGTGCTTGCATCCTTTCTTCTCGTAATCTCATTTCCTCGCGTAGTTCTGTAGCAACCTTTTCACGTATTTTCTTCTCTTGCTCTTCAAAGTGTTGGGGAGTGATTTGGTTAGCAGCTCTCTTAGTGGGAGGTTTAGCCCCGTATCCTTTACCGCGAAAGTAACCAGACCGTTGACCAAGAACTTGTGACAACATTTGCTCATTGCTCAGACCAGGAGTGTCTTCTTCAGATTGGTTGGCTATAATCTCTTTCAATTGGGCCTATGTTTAAAACAACTAAATATTTAGAATAACAAGAAGAAATATAAATTACAATTTGTATAAATTAATAAAATTTAAATATACATGAACTTCCTGAGACTTTGCATCTGACCATGTAACCTCCCCTTCTTTATTCTTACGAGTATGTTGCAGCTCCCATATCTGGTCAATTGGAGCCTTCTCTCCAGTTTCAGGATTTCTCTACAATCAAACATAATTGCCATCCAATGAATAATAAAACATTCATATAATGCTATATATGAGAATAAGTGAGCAATTGGAAAAGAAAAATAACAAAGTATTTAGACACATTAAAGAAATATCATAATCCTAGGAAGAAAACTTGTTATGTAAGAGAGCATGCAATATGACTAGTCTTGCATGCATAGATGATCCAACAAATAAATGAGTTCAATCCATCGGTCTAGAACTCTAGATAAGGATCCAACAAAATAGTATAGAATGAGGGCCTACAACCTTAGACTTAATAAGGATGAAAAATATCATGTTATGCTCTTCAATGGAAAATCATCCACTAGCCATCATCAAAGTCCTATTAATATACAACTTCGCTAAATAATTAACCACTTTGTAATTGTAGTACTTCAAAGTTGGGCTTTATTCTATTCCAAAAATAAAGTGAACCATAACCTATTGGTTTAGGCTTCGTTTCAAGTCAGTTTTTTTTGTTAATTTTTTTAGAATTAATCTAAGGAACTAAAAAGATATATTTATACACCGTTAAAAATATATTGGAATAAAAATAATTTTAAAGATTAAATTGAATTTTATTATAAATTTAAGAGTTTAAAATAGAATTTTATTTTAAATTTTAAACATTAAACTCTTGCTCATGCTTAAAAGAAAGTGTTTAAAAATAATTACTTAGCTGAATAATTTGTTCAAAATACAAGAAAAAAAGAGCCTAGGATAATATCTAAGTAATTTACATTTTAAATTGGTGATCGTCATATTACGTGCTTAAAGTAGTAAATAAACTTAAATTCACCAACTAAACGATTTTGTCATATTTGAAATTTGAAAGATAACCTCATGCACCTAAAATGGTGTAAAAATACTTGCGTAGGGACCAAAAAAATTGCAATTCATCATCACTTATGGTAGCCATTGCAGTTGCGTAGCTCCTTCCTTAACATCACTTTCAGTGTACACTCGAAAATAAAAGAAAAGAAAATAGAGAATGCACACACGGTTCTCATTCTCTGGTTTTGGTCAAAGTTTCAAGAAGATAAATCAGCCTTCAAGTGGGTCCATACCCACACCAAAAGTACTGGTAATACAATTCAACCAACGCAACCAAGAGGCCAAGATAATTCAATTTTTAATGAGATTTTTCAGTTATGTTTGTCCTCAGTGCTTATCTATAAGCCTATAAATAGCATCCATACCAGAATATAATCTGCATACTGCAACTTACAGTACCTCAAGAAGCTATTATTGATTTCTACATTGCTCAATGTTTATGTCAGCTATTGTGGTTTTCTTGGTTTGTGTCTTATCCTGTTCTGTTCTTTTGAAACTGTAGCTGGTGAATCATGGCATACCCCATGATTTAATGGACACTGTGGAGAGGTTGACCAAAGAGCATTACAGGAAATGCATGGAACAAAGGTTCAAGGAATTAGTGGCAAGCAAAGGCCTAGAGGCTGTCCAAACTGAGGTCAAAGACATGGATTGGGAGAGCAAACATTTATGAAATCCCTGATCTCAGTGATGACTACAGGTTACCCAAATCAAACACTTACCAGTTTATGCATCTTCATGAAATAAATTGTAGGATCAATACATGTTACCACTCAAATCACACAGAATTTTCATCTTGGGCTTGAAGTGTGAGTGGAGAACAACATATATTAACAGAGGTCCCATATAAATAAGTGCAGCAGTAAACTTATAGATTCAACCAAAAGAAAAGAAATAAAGTTTTCGATTTTCCTTCATATATTTATCATTTCATTATTTTGTTTGGAGTGTGTGTGTGTCTATATATATATATATCCGCTGGTTCTGACCTCAAAAGTAAAAGATAGAGTCATTTCTCAAGTAAAACTGCAGCTATATCTTTCTCTTTCTTCCCCAAAACCCTGAGTTTCTAGACTTGTTATGTGAGAACCTTGGATTAGAGAAGGGATACCTCAAGAAGGCTTTCTATGGGTCAAGAGGACCTAGTTTTGGCACCAAGGCACCATGGGCATTTCTCCAGATTCAGAAGTCACAACAGAGAGTGTATACAATGCTGCATTGGCCCTAGGAATTGCAAATCAGCTAACCAACACACTCAGAGATGTTGGAGAAGAGTAAGACCGGAATTTTGGATATATGCTTTTCTTTTTAAGTCAAATTAGCATGATTATGAAACTGTCCTTCCTTCTAGATTATGGAGCTTACTTCTCCCATTAGATGATGCATATCACCAAATTAAGCTCACAAAAGTTGGGTTATGGATTCTCACAAAACAAATGAGATATCAGAGGCAGTCCTTAAATATTGCTCTAATAGTATGCAAGTTCTGGGAATAAAAATTTTAAATTTCCATATTCCAAACTCTAATATGAAGAGGAAGAAAGGTGAACAAGTTCAAATGGTTGAAGAGCCTCAAGTTCATAAACTATCAGAAGAATTTCTAGCAAAATGCATATTCCAAGAGAAAATATTACCCTGAAAAGAACCAAAACATCAAATGGTGGACAACTGTGCACAAAAAAAAAAAGAAAAAAAAATCAGCATAAACCTGGAAAAACTTGGCAAAAAAGAACAATTCCACCCTAAATACTCTCCCAAACCTAACATGGAGAGAAGAGACCATGAACCTCCTTAAAGGGCACAAGATGTAAAAGCGTTAAGACTAGAAAAAGAAGCCCAACATGCAAGATTAGCATCTTTGATTGAAATTTACTTAAATCTAGAATGTTAACTTTTCTGAATAAACCCAGATGAAAGATACATTTTGGCCCCTCAGTTCCAACTTATGCTTAAAACATTTAAGTAAATTTCTTATATTTTGATTGATGTCATCTGCCATTCATATAATTATAAGTATCATTGCACAAAAAATTTTAGGTTCCTAACAAATAGGTAACAGAGCAATTCAGTCCTAGTAACGCTAGCACAAAGATGGAGATAAGAGTGGATTGTGTGGAGCAGGGGATAAGAAGTTTGACAGAAAAATTGGATGGAATAAAGCAAGATATGCTGACCATAAGAAATTGGTGATACAGGTAAGAGATTTTGTGGTGTGAAGGAAAGAAAGGGGCAAATCTACAAAATCGAAAAGTAAAACCAAATTGAATCCATACAGAGCATCCATTCCAAACGAAAAGTAAAACCCCAAATTGAATGACAGCAGATACAAAATCGAAAAAGCAAAACCTCAAGCTTCACGGTGGACTTGGGTACGGTGGAAGGAAGTAGCCCCAGGTTCTGAGATGGTGAAAATTAAACTCCTTTCTTTGTGGTCTAACAGCAATTTCTTAGAGAGCTCTGTCAGTGTGAGAGAGAAACGGAAGTGATTTTGCAAGTATGGGAGAACCCCACGCAGAAGTAGAGAAATACAGAACCAAAGTGCAGAAGTTTGACAGTGTGCAGAACTTACTGGGTTAGGAAGAAACTTTGCAGAGTGGCCGGAGGGAAAGTCTGAGAGCACGGGAGAAGGAACAAACTTTGCAGAGTGGCCGGAGGGAAAGTCTGAGAGCACGGGAGAAGGATGAAGTTCCAGCGAGCTACTTTTGCAAGATGACTTGGGAAGTTTCCAGTGAAAATGCTGGCCGAACGCGGGAGAAGGAATAAAAGCCCGGGTGATTTTTGCTTAGCCTTCAGTGACGAGCTTCAGAAGGAATAAAAGCTGGGTAATTTTTGCTTAGCCTTCAGTGACGACCTTTTAGAAGGTCGTCACTGAATGGGAAAAAATCCAGTATTTAGTGACGACCAGTAAAGGTCGTCACTAAATGCTGATGCTTTCAGTGACCACTAGTAAAAGTCGTCACTGAAAGCTATTTTCAGTGACGACTTTTTAGGTCGTCACTGAAACTTCGTCACTAAAAATCTATTTTGTTGTAGTGTATGCTTCTAAAATTATCCATACATATTTCCCAGTTTTAGACTTTCTAACAATACCAAGACAGGTTAAGGTGAAAAACCTCTTCGATTATGCAAAAACTGGTTCACTTGGAGGAAAGAAAGCTTTTATGTTTGGTGTGGAGAACTCGCCTCAAGTACAAGCTGCAAAAGACAAACAAAAGCGGCAACCATTTTTAACTGAGAACCAAAAATTCAAAGATACCCTGATTCAACAATGAGTTTAATATTAAGATACCCAGACAAACAAACCACCAACCATTATGCACTGAAACAGTTTTTATTGAGATATTTATATATAGACTCCATAGGTTCACCATAAAGGTTCCATTATATAAAATTTTATTATTTTTTATTATTAAATCTCACCCATTTAGGTGCGAAAAGTCTAAAAATGAACCTATCCAAGAAGAATCTCCTATTGAACTTAGAGTGTGTTTGGCAAGTCCAATAAGTTAGCTTATAGCGTATTTGACTAGCTTATAAACTTGTTTGACCAAATTAGAGATGCTTGGTAAACGAATTTATTTAGGTAGCTTATAGCGTTTTATCATACGCTATTTTGAGTAGCTTATAACTTTTATAATTTTATTCTTTTTTTATCCTTATTATTTTATTGAAATTCCAACACTAGTATACTCATGACCTTTGACGCAATTTATTGATCTTCAAGTTTTTTGTGTGCACTTTTCTTCTACTAATCAAGCGACACTTCCTAAAAGTGGGTGAGTTTATATTCTTAGAATACTGATGAAAAATAATCACAGAGTAAAAGAGAAAAAAAATTAAAACTAACAAATTATATTCTTGTATTTTTTGGGATTACATAATAAAATATAATTACTAACAAAAAATGATCAATTTTATATAAGTATGTACTTTTATATCATTTTACACTTATCAGCTAATTCAATAACTAATTTTACCAAACACTTCTAATTCAATAAATTAACTTAACAGCTTTCAGTTATCAGCTAAAAATTAGCTTTTCAGCTTTCAGCTAACTTTTCAACTTTCAGCTAGCTTATCAGCTATTTTTGCCAAACATAGCCTTAATAGCGTTTAATAAGTCCAAGTGCTTGGATCTGCTGTAAAAGATTTTGTTTTTTTTGTTTTTTTTTTGTTAACACAAAATCACAATTAAATGACACCAAAATTTATCTTGTTGCTAAACATAAACCATTTAAAGAAGAAATTGATATTACAAAGACACACTCTCCCTAAAAGAAAATACAAATATTATATCAAATATTTATATTAATAAAATAACTTACAGAAGTTAGATTTAGTCAGACCTTAAATTATTCTATGTTACAGCACTTTAAAAAGGAATACTAGTTTTTGAAAAAAAGAGGAATTTCATAACAACTTATAGCAAGGCCAAACAGATTCTATGTATTTTATAATTTTTCTTTTCATTAACCTTGCTGAAATGCTAACAAAGAGATACCCAGATAGTTGGACATGTTTAGTGACTTGCGAGCAAATTGGTCCACCAAATGGTTTGTAATGAGTTTGAGTTATGAACCCGTCCAGCTTCTTCTTGTTCTTGTTTGAGTCCCTCCCATCATAGCTTCTTCTGCTAAAAAGCAAGTTCAACGCATTAAACTAAATAATTTGTCTTATTACTTAAAGGGGCTCATAATGCAGAAGGTCCTCAGTTCATTATGTAATTTTCTCACTTGGCTCCATATCGCTGCTGCTTCTGATGATTCCAAGAAGTCCCAAAGCTCCGTGTTGATCCTCTTAATCTATCTACTTTACAAATCTCAGCACCAAGTTTATTACTAGACTTGTTGGAGCCTTTTTTTTCGGCTCGATTCAACATGACCAGCACTGTATTGTTTGTATCCGTAACCCCACGAGAAATCAAGTTGCAAAACACACCAAAAGCTCCAGCTGAGTAGCTTTTGCTCTTTTTAAAACAGCATTGTTTAAAAGACCACTGTGATGGTGAAGACGATGATGACGTAAAAAAAATATGAATATGGTGTAGTAGCAATTTTATTCATGTCATCTTTTTTACTCTATTTTCAACTCTTTTTGTTCAATAGATTCCGATACAAAGAAGGCAATGTGCAATTCTCAAGTTTCTCATAGCTTTGTTCATTTGGGTTCTGTTTGTCTATCTCCACTTCATCTGCCAACGTTGACATGTCAGAGCTGAACATAAGTGAGTCTTGACTAATTTCTGATGATATTTTTGTCAAAGCACTTGTGGTTGAATCTGGGTATCTTTAAATGTTTTGTTCCTCGGTTAAAAATGGTTGCTGCTTTTGTTTGTCTTCTGCAGCTTGTACTTGAGGGGTGTAATATCCCAAAATTTTTATTTTTAAATAATAATGTTTTACTAAAATATATATATATATATATATATATATATATATATATATAATATATTTTTATTGTAAATGATTATGTTTTGCTAAAAGAAAGTATATTTTTATTTAAAATAATTATTGTTTTGCTCAAAATAATTATATTGGCTTTTAATAAATTTTTGCTGAATTTTTTTAAAATATTCTTTCTTTTAATATGTAAAAAGATATTTATTTTGAGATTTGTTTATTACGATTTTTATCAAGAAAAATCATAATTTAAGAGTTTAACTACAATGTAAATTTTTAGAAATTTTTAGGATATTTTAGGATGAAAAATTGAATTTATATGAATTTATATTAAAGAAATCATATTATTTAATTGTTAAATATTATTATTATTATTATTAAAAAAAAAAAAGAGAGGGGACAGAGGAAGGATGCATCACGTGAAGAAGGCAGAGAAGAAGAAAAAAAAATTTCTCTCTCTAAAATTTTTAAAAACTTCTCTCTAAAATTTCTCCAATTCTAGACGTCCAATTGAGATACCGGAGGTACCGTTGGACTCATGGCGGCGAGAGCTTCAAAACCCACCGATCATTTTCGCCGGAAGTTCGCCGGAATGTCGCCGGAATTTCGTGAATAGTAACTTCATGGTAAATTTTTTAAAATACTGAATTTTTGATGGTTTTTGAAAATTTCAACTTAGGGCTTTTGTTAAGGATGTAGAATATTAGTTGTAGGATAAAATTTACGGTCAGAAAATATGATTTAGTGGTTTAATTTTGCAAAATTTACTTCGGTGAACAGTAATTTTTGATGGTTTTTGAAAATTTCAACTTAGGGCTTTTTGATGGTTTTTGAAAATTTCAACTTAGGGCTTTTGTATTCTGCACGTGAACAGTGCTTTCAGCCGTGCGTGAACAGTGTTTCCGGCCGTGAACAGTGCCAGCGTCCCGGGGTCATTTTTTTAAGTTTTTGGACCTTCCGGACTCACTTTTAATGTCTAATGGATCAAACTCAAATGGGAAACGTGGATTTTGGGGCTGTCCAATCTGGGGCCCTTACCCTGTGAGTGAATATAATTTACTATAACGCATTTTAAAATTCTCCTTCATGCCCATGCATTTTAAAACAAAGTTTTAATTATGAATATCATAAATTGAATTTCATGTTTATATTGATTTATATTCTTAGAAGTTATAGGACATGCAGAACAGACCTCTAATAAGTCTCTCCTGAATTTATGATGAAAATGTGGTATTATGATATACTTTATTGAATCTTATAATTGTATTATCTTTCATATTGTTTCATATGATTTGTGTTATAAATGATACCTCACTGTTTCATGGATATGGTGAAATTGAATTTGTATTTGAGTTTCAAATGTGTCATTGATACTGGATATTATGGTTTATTTGGACTGGAATGAAAATGTTGTATTTCTGATTTTGGAGAATGAATTTCTATGCCGGAACTCTGTCCGAGGAATATCTTGGAAGGGAGGGATATATTTTGTCTTAAAAAGAATTTTAATCTCATAATTTTCAATTGTTCTTTCAGCTTATATTTTTGATTTATTAAACTAGTTTATTTTGGAGGAATCATTGATAGAAACACTGTTAGCTAGCGACAGAGATAGTTAGCCTTGGTGCACCATGAAACTTTAGCTAGCAAGAGAGTTGCTAGCTCCTTGTGCGAACGGGCACATGAGGATTGAATTATGAATAAGTATGGAGTTGAGTATGTCTCCTCCAATAATCAGCGGCAATTGGCCTGGTTACTTATGATGAGAATGAGGTGATTTACCCGTCCTATTGCTGTGTGCTTAGGACAGTCAACATATGGAAAGGTCAGGGAGTTGAGGAGAGCTCCTCCCAACCTTATGATATGAATTATGAGAATATGGTGATTTACCCGTCCCATTGCTATGTGCTTGGGATAAAACAATGTATATGGTGATTGCCCTTACCAGGCTTTGTGCTTGGGTATAACAAATTATAATTATGGGTCTACTTTGAGTCCTCCTCTAAACACATTATATATATATATATAAAGAGTTATCTTTTTATTTCCTTATCTGATTTTGAAATTATTGTTTATATACTAAATCTTAAGATTGTTGATTTTCTTTTAACAAAATTTACCTTCTTTAAAGCTTCAGTTTGTTGTTATATACATTGATTTAGATAATATTATATTCTACCATATTTTCTATTTATGAAAACTCGTGCGAATGGTCTGTTCTGTTTCAGTTATAGTAAACTATATTTGCTCACTGAGTTGTCAAACTCACTACATGATATTTCTACATTTTTTTTTCAGATAGTTGACCAGCTAGACGACATGATCTCTGGGTGAGCCTACTTTGTTTCTAAGGCTCGTAGATTTTAATTTACATTGTACTTGTACTCTAGAGTTGCTCCATATATCACAGGCAGGATCTCAGCTTCCATTTACAGAGTATTTATGTATATTTGAAATTATTGAAATTATACAGTAAGCTCTCAAATGAATGTGATTATGTGTTTGGTTACAATCTTTACTATTTATGAGAAAATCATTTATATGTATCATACTAGAGGCTTACGGGATGAGATTATTCTCAAAACCCGTGCCGGTTACGTACTTCTATTTTTGGGTCGTGACAAGGGGAGTTCTCCTGAAGCTTTCTTTCCTCCAAGTGAACCAGTTTCTGCATAATCCAAGAGGTTTTTCATCTTAACTAGTTTTGGTATTGTTAGAAAGTCTAAAACTAGGAAATCTGTATGGATAATTTTAGAAGCATAATCCAAAATAGTATAACACAGCTTATGAATGCATTTAGGCATTCGTTAGCCGACTGGTCATAGGACCAGTCGACTGGTGCTCATTTCAGAAGCAAGCCAGGTGACTGCCTAGGAGCCTGGCTGCTTCTGGAATGAAGCAAGCTAAGGGCCAGTGGCCTGGTAGCAGTCACCTGGCTGCTTCTGGAATGAAGCAAGCTAAGGGCCAGTGGTCTGGTTTCCAACCAGGCCCAATCAAGCGACTGCTAATTTTTATCAAGCCACTGAAATTAAAAGTTTGAAGGAAAAGAAAAAGGGGCATGAACAGCTTGCTTGTGTGATCAATTCCAAGGTCCAATTCCTTCATCTCTAGTACAAAGATAAAGACGAAAATGACAAAGCAGTAGATCCATATACTTTAATTTGTTTTTTTAACAAAATAACAAGATTTCATCAAAAATAAAATACAACGGCACTTATAATGATTATAAAAATTTGAAATATATATAATTTTCTTGTTGAAATAAAATGTAAATAAACACTCAACTGATAAGTTTACCATTATTACTTGTTCTCATATACTAATAATCAATATTTATTTAAATTTTTTTTATATGTACAACTCATCTAAACTAATTCATGGACTTTTGTTTACATAAAAAACACTATATAAACTATAACTAGTTTTGAAGCATACAAATATAATATTCATTTATTATTTATATTAAACATCACACAATAAAAGTAATTCCGGACATGTTATATATATGTATATAGACATAAAATAGACTTCCTCTTTTGAAGTACTGATAGACTAGAAAAATACATAGATTGTGCAAACAAAACCCATAAAGCTTAACAATGTTTCGCTGATGAATATTTGTCAACGTTTTTCCATCATTGTGAAAACACTTGTCTGAAGGAATCAGACCAAGAAGATTATTGGAACTCAAATTGAAGGTGGAAATATTGGCAAGATTCCTTATTCTGTGATCCCAAATTCTTTAGGCTCCCTATTTCCTGAGGAATTGGACCAATCAAATTATTGGAACTCAAATCCAAGATGGACAAGTTGGCAAGATTCCCTATTTCTGAGAGGATGAAGCCCCTGATTTTATTGTAAGAAATAACAAGCTGCAGTAACTGGGTGAGATTTAGAATTATGTATAACTGACCATATATAGAACAAATTGTAGGATAAACAGAGATGGTTAAGACTGGTCTTGAGACCCAAAGTTGAAAAAAAGGGACCATTGAAAATGTTTCCACTTAAGTCTAACATGACAAATTTCTTCAGAGTGATCAGTTGATGACGAATTGAACCACACTGATAATTAGGAGAAACACAAGCGCGCTTTGAAGGAACCACACCACTAGGGCTCTTATAAGAAGTATCAAGCATCTCCAAATTGAGTAAAATTAGCAACTGTGCTAGGTAGCTCACCTTCAAGATTATTACGGGATAAGTCGAGAAGGGTGAGCTTCATAAGAGCACCTAGTTCAAGATCAATGCTTCCTGAAAGCTTCATTCCACTTAAATCTATACTGATTCAATTTGGGAAGGCTGTAAAATTAAATAACTCAGCAAATATAAACTTGAGTTTTAACTTGTCTCAACTTGGATGATGTTCTTTACCTTCTTCTTGAGATAAAATGGGACACAATCTTCAAAGTGACTCCATAATAGCAAATAAGTAATTTCATGTATAGTGACAGGAAATTAGATTTTTTTTTTTTTATCTTTTAGGATCTGTGATCAACTCCTTTATAATAAAAATGGGGTTGGTCATGTTTAATTAATAATTTATAAATTTTAAAAACCTTCCTCGCTATATATACTAAAAGTGGTTCATGCAATTAACATCCCAACATAAAACATCTACATTAATTGTTACACAACTTTACTATAAACTGAAAATTTATTTTCTTTATTATAGGTCCCATTTAATATTTATTTATTCTTCTTCTATAAATGAACATATTCATAATAAATGAAAATTTTTGATTAATCAAGAAAATGAATAAATTAAAGCAATAAAAAAAATAAAGAAAATGTTCAATTTATGCATTTATATAGAAACAATAAGTTCCGTATAAAAAAAGAAAAGAAATTATTTTTAAAAAGAAACACATCTTCTCTCACTCTTAAAATGGATATATGGGGTATCGATCTGCTGATGTATCACTGGTATACAAAATCCAATGCATCTTTAAAGGGAATGAAAAATTTGTACCAAAAGATTAAAAAACGAATGAAAAGGAAGCTTAATCAAAGTTTAAAAAAGTAAGGAAAAGCAAGACGTGCACTGTGACAATTATCGGTGGACTTCGAATATTTTTGTTTGGATTTTAAAAGCCATATAGTAGCAGCATAATTTATTTATTTTTTTGTTTTTTTATGAGCCTACTAGAAAACTGTAAATCAATAAACTATGAATTACCGGCTTCTTTATTCTGGCTTTGATACAAGAATTTTGTGTCATAGATAGTAAACTAATATGAAATAGAAATTAATTTCAAAATCTCTAATTGGTGAAAGTAGGTAATTAATTATAATTACTTAGTATAGTTAAATTACAGGGTAAATTTAAAAAAATAGTTTATAAAAATTAATATTTAATGAATAAATTAAAATCACAAATTAATGTTTGGATTTCACATATTATATTTTTTTATCTTCAAAATTTATCTTATAAATTTTTTTAAAAAACTTTAAAAGTACCAAATATTTTCTTAAAATATTATTGGTTTTCTTTTGGCCAAAAAGAACGCATCCAATAATAGTCTAAGAAAAAAATGTTTGACCAGGTAAATGGACACCACGAGGAATAACATAGCACAATTTTTTTAAGGAAGTGGTGGGTTTTAGTAAAAGAAACTAAGAAGGAAATATAGAAGTCACACATTCACGTGATGAATCCAACTGATAAGTCATATGGGTAATATCTCTACCCAATTCTGTTAGACTATGAGCAACAATGTTTCAACTTTTACAAATCCAAGAAATTTTCTTCTTCTTTTTTTTTACGAGTATTCTCACATTTCTTAAATATAGAATTAATTTTATTTAGATATTGAAGTTGCATCTTTTTACAAAAAAAAAATTTCACGAATTTAAACTCTTAATATTATAAAAAATCATTTAATTAATAAATTTAAATTTGTTTATCAAGTTTGCAGCACGTTTTACTAAAGCCTCACAAAAGCTTCGCACGTCGTCCCTTATAATACAACTCAGCATCATCCCCACTACCAAATAAAGTAACGTCCACATTTGCTTTTAAAAAGGGGGTAATTAGGGAATTTCTATACTTCTTTATTCTGAGCCAAAGTCGATGCTCTTTTGTCATAACACAATTAGTTAGGAGTGTGAACAGAGATGAAAACAAAGATAGTCAAGGAATTTAAATCCGAACGGCCAAAGGTAGGTAGACATTTTGGTAGGATGAAAAGTAAAAAAAATAAAAATAAAAAGATAGTCCAGAAACGTAAATTGACTTCACATAAATGGGAGTGGGAGAGTGAAATGGTTCTGTTGATTGTTAGAATAAATTTTTTATATATCTAGAATTTAGAGAAAAATATTATCCGCTCCTTTGTATTTTACTCTTGTTACACGATTCTCTTTTATATTTTCAAAATATACATAGACTTCATTTAAAATTAAAAACTGCACTACAACTAAATCCATTTAAAATAGTTCGTTAATTATTAGGTATTTTACTGAATACTTTTTGTTTTATAAAAATACTCTCATAGAATATTATATTATTATATTTCTACTTTTTTTTCATTAAAAAAAATACAACTAACATTAGATAATAATAATTTTTTTTCATTTCTATTGAAAAAAATATTGTTGCTTGAATTTTTTTCATTAGATAACATATTCCTGCAATGAGAGCATCCGTTCCCAACGTCTCCATGTGTCTTACCCTTTGTAGGGGGCTTGGTCCTCCCCCATTTGATGGGTAGGATCCTGGTTTTTCCATTTGGAGCTTTTGAGCATTCGGTTTTGTTCTCCTTAGGGCCATGGCAGCAGCTAGAATATCTGCAGTATTTGGGAGCATCACTACTTATCTTTTGTCCTCCCTTCTTACATAGGCATATTCTTGTTCCACATTTGGGAATGGTTGGAACTGAAGTACTTCACTTTTTGCATCTTTAGTGGAATATTTGCTTATGCGAATGCTTATCTTGTGAGTAATAGATTGCCATTTCATTTTTATGCCGGCTGCATAGGCAATTTTTAAGGACTCATATTCAAATTTAAGTAGAAATGTGAGGAAAAAAATCAACTGCATTTCATTATGTAGCCACAAATGAAAACAAAGACTATGAAAAGGAAAAAAAATGGAGAAAAAAATTAGTGCGATAATAAAAACTATTCAATGCATGCTGTCTCGTGGTTTCAAGCTTCATAGATTTACTAAACTCCCCTCTCATCAATTGGATCATAGGATAAATTGTGTGAGTAATTCATTCTAAAACATATTATATGGAGAAAGCCAACTATGAACTTTAAACACCATCATTTACTTGAACTTTAGGACATGACCAGGTAAATGGACACCAAACGGAATAACATAGCACAATTTTTATTATTATTAAAAGAAACTAAGAAACAAATAGAGAAGCCACACACTCACGTACGTGATGAATCCAACCAAACAATTATATGGGTAATATCTCTACCCAATTCTGCTAGACTATGAGCAGCATTGTTTCAACTTGTACAAATCCAAGAAAAGATAGTATTGTGGAATTCTCAATCTTTTTTTTTATTATGAGTATTCCCACACTTTTTAAATGTAAAATTAATCTTATTCAAATATTGAAATTGCATCTCTTTACAAAAGTTCTTTTAGTGAACTCAAATTCTCGATAATATTGTAAAAGTCACTTAATTAATAAATTCAAATTTGTTTATTTTGCAATAAGTTTTGCTAAAGCCTCACAAAAACTTCCCGCGTCGTCCCTTGTAATACAACTCACAGCACCATCCCCTTAGGGCTTTCCATACTGCTTCATCCTCACGAAATTGGTTTCATATAAATGGAAGAGGTCAAGAGGGCATGTGAAATGGTGCTGTTGGTTGTTAGAAGGATTTTTTTTAAGATTAAGAGATCATGAGTTATTAGGTCCATACTTTAAGATTAAAGAGTTTTTGTAAAAGGAAGCCTGTAGGTTATTATCATAAATAAATAAAAAATGGAACCTTTATTTAACGGCTCCTATTATCAAGTAATCTAGAATTCAATTTTTACCACAATTATATTAATATTTTTCTAATTGAACATATAAATTAACTTTAGTTCATCATATGACATTTTGTATTTAAATAGTAATCAGGTTGTTAGTAGATTTAAGTTACTTAAGTCTCTTATGGTTAACTGTTGAGTATGAACAGCCTATATTAGTCTATATCAGTAGAGCTTTTTGGAAATAGTTACTTGCAATTTAACCAGAAACAAGGTCTTTTTTTTTTTCAAGAGATAGATAATTTCATTAAGTAATGAAAGAGGAGTTCTACAGTAGTAACCCGGACGATTGGAAGAAGACCAATAAGTTACAGACACACACACACACACACAGAGATTTATTCGCTTTTGATTTTTGTCCCCGCTCTGAAGAGATCATCCAATCTAGTCCCTTCAGTGAGCTGCTAATTTTGCTAACAAATTTGGTCATATGACATGTCATCACTAAGTTACACACACACACAGAGTGGCAAATCAATACATGATTTTTACCAAGGGGATCACACCATCTATTACATGATAACAATAACAATAATAACAAATTTGAAAACAAAATAAAAATAATATATTTCTATAGGGAAAGAGCACATTCACTTGACTACTACTACAATTGAGCATGAAATATATGATAGGGACTCGTTTATTAACATTTAATTAAATAATTAAAAAATTAAAAAATTTGGCAAAAGAAACTGTGGAGAGAAAATCTGACCTATACACGTGACTCAAAACAAACCAACAATAGGAACAAGTTTTTAAAGAGCAAAATCATCTCCAAATAGTTCGTAGACTCGATCACATACCATTTAATAATCGTCGTACCTAGACTTAATAGGTAGATTTTGAGAGCATGCATGAGTGTAATTGTCATCTCCATAAATCAATGGCCCTTTTTATGTCATTATTTAATTTTTTATGAGTATTTTATTATTTATTTAAACTAATAGAAAGAATTTTTTATTTTAAAATTATAAATAGTTATCAAAAGTTACAACATTAATTTTTACAGTTATAGTAACTATAATTAATTTAAATAGTTAGCCATTAATTATTATTTTATTTAGTAAAAAATAGTGATCCTTTCATACTTCGTTTGCGTACACAGAATTCACACGTTACTAGCTTCTTGTATTATTAAAAGAGTATTCTTTAATTTTAGTATGATTTTACCAGGTGATAGTCTTACTGGAAGAAAAAAAAAAAGAATTGTTATTGGTACTCTTGCTAAATTTTAACTTCATATTATATTTTAGTAGATATCATTTTAATTTAAATGTAAAAAATAAGAATTTATACTCTCCAGCCTTAAGTAATATCATAATATATATAATAAAAAAAATTAAATTTTTGGGGCGCTTGGCCCTTCTTTTTTTAAAATTAAATTTTCGCAGGCTGCCCCACCTCAATCCAATTTGACTCAACAAATAAATAGGCTAGCTCGTAAGGCCGTTTTCAAATGGATCTAAGTTTATAAATCTAAGCCCCAACATATAGTTTGAGTGGGTTAGCATGCACACTTCAAATTGTATTGATGTACTACCTATGATGATTCTTCATAATGAATTGAATAACCTAACTTGAAATATATGATGATTCTTCAAATTGTATGCCTAACTTGAAAATAGAATGCTAAAAAAGAGCAGATGCTAATGGTCTAGTGAGACAATCTACAAGCTGATTGGAAGAGATAATTGGCAGAAGATGAATAAGGCCTGACTGAATCTTTTCTCGAGCTATGTCATTATCTATCTTTATATGTTTTGTGCATTCATGGAAGACCAGATTATTGGCAATATGAATAGCAGACTAATTGTCACGATAAATTGGCGATATAAAAAATGAGAATCAAGTTAAAAATTAAGTCAATGATATGGACCAAATATTTAATGAAACCTTAATTAATCATAATTGATGTCAAAAACTTAGTACTGCATGTGTGGATCTCATTCACCCTTGGTTCCATGTTATATATGCAGCTGGACAATCAACATGAGTTTGTCGTGGGGTAAAAGGAGATAATCGACCAAGTAGGAAAGAAGTTGTGGATTTATATAAATCCAATGGAATTGGCAGGATGCGAATATACTATCCAGATGAAGAAGCCATTCAAGCCCTCAGAGGTTCAAACATAGAGGTGATTCTTGATGTGGCTAAGGAAACCCTTCAATCTCTCACTGATGCTGGAACTGCCACAGACTGGGTCAACAAGTACGTAGCAGCCTACTCATTGGATGTCAAATTCAAGTACATTGCCGTTGGAAATGAAATTCACTCTCAAGCAAATTATATACTACCTGCTATGCAAAATATTCAGAATGCAATTTCTGCAGCAAATTTACAAGCCCAAATCAAGGTCTCCACAGCAATAGACACCACATTGATAGAAAATTCTTACCCGCCCAATGATAGTGCTTTCACTGGCAGTGCTAGTCCATATGTACAGCCCATTGTTAGCTTCCTTGCCGACCACGGGTCACCACTTCTTGCCAATATTTACCCCTATTTTGCCTATAATAATAACCAACAAAGCATTAGTCTTGATTATGCCCTGTTTAATCAACAAGGAACAAACGATGGAGGGTACCAAAACCTCTTTAATGCAATGTTGGATTCTGTATATGCTGCTCTTGAGAAAATAGGCGCACCCGATTTGCAGATTGTTGTATCTGAAAGTGGGTGGCCATCAGAAGGTGCGGATGGAGCCACAGTTGAAAATGCGGGCACTTACTATCAGAATTCGATTAATCATGCCAAGGCCGGTGGGACTCCAAAGAAGACTAATGGGCCTATAGAGACCTTCTTGTTTGCCATGTTCGATGAAAACCAAAAAAATGATGCAGAAACGGAGAGACATTTTGGTCTCTTCAGACCTGACAAAACACCAAAATACCAAATCAGTTTCAATTAATAGTCCCAAAAAAATAATTATGCACCGGATCTTACTTAGAATAAGTGTGCCATGTGTCCATATTCTTCTAGAATGTACCAAGCACTTGATGTTTCAAAGTTCCAATAAAAACTTATCTATATTTTTATCTTATATTTAACGTATCCATTATATAGTTATAAAGATGCTATTTATTTTTTTAGGGTTTTGACTCTATTTTTCTTTGCCTCCTATAGTGTTGAGCTATGAATGCCTTATTTCCAATTGAAGTCCATTTTTTGTCCTGTTCTTCCTTATATAAGCTCTTGCTCGTGATCTCTATTTGTTACAAAAGCACAGAAAAAAATCAAGTTTAAGGATATAAATAATAAATCAAACCTGAAGAAGACCAATTCTTTATTGGTAAGTGGGGACAATGATTCATCCGACTCATTTTTGTTTGGGTTTTACAAATTATTAACAGTCTTCCTATCACAATTTGGCAATGATCAACCACCTCAGATCAATCCCAGATTGGTAAGCCAGGAAATGACGGTTGCCTAAAAGTGAGCAATGGCACACAAAAAAATGCTAGAGTAAATTCATCAAGGTCATTCTCAATCGGAGTAGGACGTGGAAGCTACACATGATCAATGATAGTGATTATAATAAAATTATTTAAGAACTTGATAAGTTAAGCTTTGAAAGTTGGAGTGAATTTTTGACATATATAACATCATAAACTCTTTATGACTAAATAGTCTTGAGTTTGATCTTTGTTGCTCCCATTTTTTAATTAAATTAAATTTTAAATATTTCTGTATTTTAACTTTTTAATTAAATTAAATTTTAAACATTTCTGTTTTGGATGGAGTAGATTTTGACATTGGAAACGTTGGTGCCTTCTATGCTGCTATTGCTGGGATACTGATTGAGGATTTTTTTTTTATTTGGGTACCATGTGAGCTACTCGATTACAAGATATCGGGCACCCATTCAAACCGGTAATAGCAATCTTTCTCTGAACTCATATCTATAAGCCCCCTTACTTGATTTAAATTCCAGAAATTTGCCTTTTTGTTGTAAATCGGGCATACCTGATCCTGAACAAGCCTCCTCTTTTTAAGATTCTGCCTTGTAGGCAGAGCATTGTTTAAAACCTTCCACATAAAAACTTTAATTTTAGGAGGTGCGTGTGAATTCCAGCACACGACCCAGATCTTAGGATTTACCAGATAGGAAGATGTGGCTCTGTTCCTTTGGGCGTGTGTTCAGATTTTTGGCCATTCCATACCCTTTCCTTAATGTGTACTTACCATACCTTGTATGGGGCCAAATTAAATTCTCTTCTGTATTTGAAAAGGGGATGGGAGTAGCTAGAACCTCTTTTAACCTGTTTGGAAAATCACCTCTCTAATAATCTCCGTTCTCCAACACTTTTCAGTATGATTTATGAGCGCTGAGACTCTTTGGAGCCTGCTACCCGTGTCTTTCTCAAGCATTTCTCCACTCCTTAATCACTTATCTTTCCAAATCTTTACTTTCTCTCCATTTCCAATTCTCCACCTACAACTTCTAATAATCAAGTCCCTTCCTTCCAACAAGCTCAACCAAACCCAAGATCTTGTTCTGCCCCTATCTCTATTTTAAAATTTGGCTCCACAGTGAATTAGGCTCTATCATTATTTTCCATACCTGTTTAGCTAGAAGGACTAAATTCATACTTCTAAAGTCTCTAGACCCCATTCCTCCATCCTCCCTTTTTAGGATCAACCTTTCCCAATTAATCCAATGTATACCTTTCTCCTTATCCAAGTTTCTCTACCAAAAATTAACAATTTCAGAGCATAGATGGTTACAAAAGCTTTTTTGGACAAGTATGATTGAATTGCATAAGTTGGAATGGTTTGAATAACCACTTTAATAAGAACTTCTGAAGAAAAGTGTACCTAAGTGTTGTACCTCAATGCCTTCTTTGACTATGTTTGGGTTCAGTTCCTCTGCAACCCTGGCAACCCCAACAACTTCCAGAACTCATAGAACAAGTGGCCCTTAGCTTTCAATGGCAAGTTTTATTTTGGGCTTCCTACCTCACATGCAGCAGCTCGAAGTGGTTATGTACCAATTCCACAGCTCATAAATCAAATATTGCCTTTTGTTAAAAAGTATCCAAGTATGGAGGATTTCCGCTCTTTGATAGGTCCAACGATGGGAAAACTCAGTATAGCTCCAAAATTTAGAGCAAAGTTTGAACCTAACTATCACCAAAGTGTTAACATTTATAAGTTGGTTTTGTTACTATAAAAAAATAAAAAAAATTTAACGTTGACTAGAAGGTTATAAATTATAAATCAATGAAAAACTTTAGGATTTGCATAAATCCAAGTTGGATATCATGAACAGGGAGAAAAATATGGGAATGAGTAAAAGAGAGTTTGAGAGCACAGAAAGTGTGAGTTCAAGTGTTAAATTTCAACAGATTATATTCCTTTACTTTAACTTCTACAATATTTAATAGCAATATTTATTGAATATTAAAGAAAATAATAGTTTTTAATAGTAGCATAAAAGGTTTAAATAACTCTCATTAATTTTGAATCTTCTTCAAAAAAAATACTTCCTCAATTAAATTTTAGTAATTGCAATTTATTCAGATTTGTCTTTAATAAACTCAAAATGAACCTTTCGATTTACTAGTGTTTGATTTCATAAATATATTCTTTACAATTTGACTTTTTCATTTCAATTATTCAAAAATTGTTCTATTTTGAAAAGCTTATTCAAATTCATCCTATAAGCAGTATTTACTTAGCCTAATTAAGGGCTTAACTAACTTAATTAACCTAGTACTCTAATGAAGTTTTACCAAATATTTGAATTTACTCAAAAAAAATTTTGTCACATTACTTATTGCTCATTACACACGTTGAATAACTGTGTGACTAAAAACTTCTGAGAAACAGACAAAGTCACATTCTTATGCCCATCTCACACGTTAATCTTGGACTCATAAGTCATTACGCATTAATTACTGATAGGCCAAGTTTGGGACCACTCTATGCATGAATGTGGAATAATATCTCTTTTTCTTTTTTTTTCTTTTTTTTTGGGTTGATGAGCAAAATCACATAGGAAGTTCCCCTTAGTTTCTTTGAAGGTGAATTGTGATGATACTTTCCATCAAGTTTGTGTGGCCCAGTGCCACCGGACAGAACTTTATTATAAAAGACCAAGACAATTATCAGTGGACTTTGAATATTTTTGTTTACATTTTAAAAGGAATATAATAGCAGCATAATTGAATTATTATTTCTTTTTTATGACCCTACCGGAAAACTGTAAATCAATAAATTAATAATTACCAGCTTCTTCATTTTGTCTTTTATGCAACACTTTTGTGTCATGAAATGCATAAATGAATTATAATTTGACCCTTAAATTCATTTTGTGAGAAATCTTTAAAGAACCTATGAACCAGTCAAAATCGGTAAAAGACAAAAATATATATATAGTGAATTGGATTGGTTTGAATAGTTTGTTTTTTCATTTTTATTTTTTCTGTTATTAAAATTACACCTTAACTATTTTTGAATTTTTCGCTCAAAATAATGTTATTTTGGTTAATTTATTAAATTAATGATAATTATATAAACATGTATTTTAACTTTTTTGTTATATGAACTTTCGTATATAATGGAACTATTAATAAAATTTTAAATATATTAGTGTGCATTATTTGATTATTTTTATTTTAATTGTCTTATTTAAGTAATTTTATTTATTTTAGTTCAAATATATCATATTTTATAATTTAAAAAATATATTGTATATTTTATAACTAATTCGAACCAATAAATTATTACTCTAAATAACTGTATGAAATTTAGCAATACCGTTGCTAAATCTAAATTTTATTGTAATGGGATAATACAACCCATTTTTACTTTTCAATTTGATACTATTACTCTCAAGAGGGATTTTAACAATTTATCCACTATTATTTAATATTTATCTGATAAAAAAAATAAAATTATTATATAATTAGTTTAATTTTATTTGATACCAACATAGTCATAAACTAGTTATACATTTCAATTTAATCAAGCTCTCTTTTAACACAGAAGGAGGATCAAACCTCCAGTTATTTATATAAAATCCTACTTTTCCAACTGCTCGAGCTAGCCCGAAAGTGAAGTTAGTTCCAAATATTTAATTGTGCCCATCTCACGCGTTAATGATTAATGGTTTGGGACCCTCCATAAATATGAAATAAGTCTTTTTTTGCTTGTGAGTTAATTGACTTTCTTTCAACCGGATAAATATTATTAAAATAATAGACTTCGAATTTTTGAATGCATGGATTTTAATAGTGAAAAAGCATAAATGAATATCGTAATATAAATTGATCATAGTTATAATAATTGGGTTTAAAAGGTGCTATGAAGAACCGATCATAATTAAAAAGAATATAAGTAGCTTGAAAAATAACGCATTTTATTTCACAAATGGTGCAACAAAGTAACTTTAATTCAAAATTTATGAACAGGATAAATCTCCTGATTCATTAAATAGCAAAATGAAATATCATCAAAAGGAATTGGCAATGGTGGCCTCGAAACGGATAATTCCCTAACCACTTGTTTCATTGATGGTCGACGCTTGGGCTTTGAATGGAGGCATGTTATCACTAGTGTTAGCACAACAATTAGATCTTCAGCATCTTTCCCGAAAGAGGGAATAGATAGACGTGAATCTAAGGTATCTTTTACAGCCATTCTTTCAAACTCAGTAGACGGGTTCATTAAAGAGCACATGATGTCTCTTGGATGCATCCCCATCATTATTTCTAATGCCAATACTCCAAAGCTATAAACATCACATTTGTCGGTCACAGTTAATGTATAAGCAAGTTCTGCAATAAATCAACAAACGAATATGGATTGTTATAATGAATTCACTGTTAGAAAAAGGGGAAAAATGAGTTAATTATTGCGACTTGTAAGAATAAATAAATTTATCAAATCAATAGAAGAGAGGAAGAAAGAAACACTTTACCAGGAGCAATATATCCATAAGTACCAACTGGAATAGTTTCTTTAGAGGAATCGGGATTAAGAAGTCTTGCTGTTCCAAAGTCTGAGATAAATGCTTCCCATTTTGAGTTTAACAGAATATTACTACTTGTAATATCTCGATGAACCATTGCTGGGATACAATCGTGATGCATGTACGATAAAGCATGTGCTATCCCCCTCACAATATTTACCCTCTTGCTCCAAATCAACTCCTGAGCTCCGATCTCAGTTCTCAATGCATTAAATAGGCTTCCTCTTACATAGTATTTGTAGACCAGAAACGTGCATCGGTTGTGCAAACAATATCCGTAAAGATTAACAATGTTTCGATGACGAATATTTGTCAACATTTTGACCTCATTGCGAAAACACGCGTCAAAAGTTGGTTCTTGAGATTCCAACTGGTGCAGTTTCTTCAAGGCAACAACTCGACCATTGGGAAGTCGTGCTTTGTAAACACTACCACAAGCACCTGTTCCAATGCAGTACTTGATATCAAAGTCCTCAGTTGCTTTAATGATGTCTTCATAAGCAATGTTACCGTCATAGTTCCATATGCAGCACAAATCTCCTTTCTTGGGAGGCTTTTCTTCAAAATTGGACTTTCTATCCATATATCGCTTAATGAGCAAAGCCCAAACCATTGAGAGCAGAAGAAAAGTTGTGAGGAAGGGAACGATGATATTCAAAAAGGGATTAGATGATCCAGAAGTGCAAGAGCAACTAAAATTTGATGTCGACCTCTCCGGAGGAATTGGACCATTTAACATTTTCCGACTAAAATTCAAGGATACCACATTTTTTAAGCTCCCTATTCGTGGAGTAATTCGACCAATAAGATTATTGAAACTCAAATCCAGGGCGGAAATATTGGGAAGATTCCCTATTTCTGGAGGGATTGGCCCACTGAGCTTATTGTTACTAAGATTCAGTGAGACCAAACTCTTCAAATGCCCTATTTCAGGAGGAATTGGACCATCCAGATTATTGTGGGAAATGTCAAGTGCCACTAACTGGGTCAGATTTAGAAATGAATAAAGTTGATCAGTGAATAAATTGAAGGATAGACACAAATGGGACAGACTAGTCATAAGACCTAAAGTTGAAGAAAAGGTACCGTTGAACATGTTTCTACTCAAGTCCAAGATGGCAAGTTTCTTCAGATTGCTGAGTTGATGAGGAATTGAACCACATAGCTGATTAGAAGAAACATCAAGCATGAAAAGGCGAGAGAGATTCCCAAGTGTGCTAGGTAGCTCACCTGTAAGGTTGTTAGAAGACAGCTCTCGATTAGTGAGACTTGTCATATAATCCCAAGCTTTGAAGTAAGATTAGAATTGTGCTAGGTAGCTCACCTTCAATATTATTATGGGACAAGTTGAGATGGGTGAGCTTCATAAGAGCACCTGGTTCAAGATCAATGCTTTCTGAAAGCCCCATTCCACTTAAATCTATACTGATTAAATTTGGGAAGGCTGTAAAATTAATATCAGAAAACCGTAGATTCGACTGAGTCACATACTCCGGGTTTGAAATCTTTATAACGCTTCCTGCATCATTGCACACGATGCCAGGCCATTTGCAATGGCTTGCGGTGTCCAGGCCAATCCACCACCCACTCTGAAGCAAAGCCTTTGCTTCTTCTGCTATGGAGGACACTGCCTTAAAGGTACCAGTAGCAGAAGTGGTGGCAACAAAGAGAGCCACAGGTACAATCCAAAGAAAAGCAGAGATTCTCATGGCTTATGAAATTTAAATGGGTAAAAGTTTTATTGAAGTTCAACCACATTAGTTGAGTATATGTAAGTTGAGTGCATGCTGACTGTTAATTAAGAGTAGGTTTAAACAAAGATGCTACAAGTGAAGGTTCCATTAAGTTCTACTCGAATTGAAGTCTTCGTCAACAAATTACCCTTCGTCTTCCTAGCCATTTGCAGTCAATGCCCTATGGGAGCAAGGGATACCTATCAAATTAATTCTCCATTTGCAGACCGTTCTTATGAAAATGATGTCTTTCGGCATTCACAACTTGGAATTTTCAAAACTGAAACTCAATTCACACGTTAGTCACAATTTTCAAATCACACGTTGATCACAATTTGGATATTCACTTTACTGGAAAGGGCATATTGATTTGACTACTACTAAATAATTAAATAACTAAATCTGACCTATCCACACACAACTCAAAAGAAATCAACAATACGAACAAGTTTCTGAAGACCAAAGTCGTCTCCAAATAATTCGTAGACTCGAACACATACTATTTAATAATTATTATCTCCATAAATCAATGGCCCTTTTTATTTTATTATATTTAAGTTAAAAGAAATAATTAATAATTTTAAAGTTATAACTAGTTATTAAAAGATAAAACATTTAATTTTTGCAGTTATAGTAACCATAATTAATTTAAATATTTATTCATTAATTATAATTTTTTATTATTTTATTTAGTCAAAACTAGTTATTTCCTTACATAATTATTTTGCAAAGCACCAGAGAGAAGGCAGATACACAATTCCACTTCCTGTATTATTAAAAGGGAGTTCTTTAATTTTAGTATGATTTTACCAGGTGACAGTCTTACAGGAAAAAGAGAAAAGAAAAGAATTGTTACCGGTACTCCTACCAAATCTTAAATTTTTTTAGATATCATTTTAATTCAGAAAAAAAATATTTGTCAAAACTATATTCATTTCTACACTTTTATTGTCACGCTTTAGTAATACTACCTATAATGACTTGACATACACTTTGTGGTTATTAATTCAAAATGAATTGAATAACCTTGTGGAATGATTTGTTTGGTTGTTACAAATAAATAAATATTATTCGTGAATTAGCTTTAATTATTAAGATTAAAATGAGTTTGATATTGAGAAAATTGTATATTAAAAATTTAAGAAAATAATCATATACTTCATTGCAAGTGACTCAAATCGAAGTAAGTTATTTGTTAAGATATTAAAGAGGTTTTATTTTTATTTTCTTTTATTGGTAGGTGGAAGCACTGTGAAAGTACCAATAAGATTATCAGCCCAACTTAATCTTCCTAAAATAGCAAAATTTATTAGCCCAGCCCAATCAACTTGAGGTGGGGCTTGCGAAGACCTTGTCCCAAAATGGGCTAGTGGTGGCTCCATAAACTTACCGCATTTACCGGAATTCTTGAGAATAATCATAACCAATGATCATTGGTCATGGATAGATTTAAATTTGATTTATCCAATGGATGTCTATATTTATAACCCTTCATTAATAAGATGGATCTAATTTGAACCACTTCAATAAACTCATTTTTAATAGATTAAATTGGCTAAATAACTTAGACTTTATTACATTTTTTTGTCTCCTTATTTTCATAAATGTTTCACTTTATAATTTATAATATAAATTTAACTTTTAAAATTTTAACAAATGAGTTAACATGATCTCTACATTAGATTCACTGTCTATTCTATCATAAATCTATCATGTGAATGTTATATGTGCATAATTAAATCTAATAATAATAGATTTTATTTGATGATTGGGCATGACATATATTATTTAGTGATGTACACGGGACATACACAAAATAGAATAACAACAAAATATATGATGAATATAACAGAAATTATTTTAATTCATTTGTTAAAATAAAAGAAATTAAATTTATATAACAAATTATAAAAAGATTAAATTGAGGCATTATGCCAATAATTTGATAAATAGATTAACTATAAATTCAATTTGCCACTCCTGACGATATATATATGGATGGTTTACCTCTATAGATTCCCTGAGGTGGCAAAGTTGAGATTCGTGCATTGGCTTAAAATAAAAGGAAGGTTAACGGCTAAGTTTTTGTCCCCAAAAACAACATATGCTGTATTTTTCCTGTACGAGATAGAAAACCAAATTCATTGGGAAGATTATGAAGCGGAGATGAGTTTGAATTATGAAGAAAGCGGAAATGGGTCTGAGTCTCACAGCAGAGTATCGCTAGATCGTGAAAACGATGACGCTCGGCAGAGAGAAGACGAAGACAGATTGAATTGGGGGAGTTCTTCAATGCATATGGATCAAATAGTGGCTTCGTAGATTATTCAATTTTAGAGACTGGTGAGAATATAGAAAAAGGCCTTATTGTTGAAGGAGTTGAGTTCAGGCCAAAACGCAGAGGATAGACATACATGCGAGCATCCTTTATGCCATTGATTTGTTCTAAGACACTATTGTGGTTGAGTTCAGTACAAGAAGATTTTAGTTTCTCATGTTGGAATATTTTTTATATGGATTGTTATTTTATTAATTATTAAGCTCAATACAGATTGGGCCATTATATTCTTGTGTAGACTATGATAAATGGACTGTACAGAAAATTTGGACAGAGACTCAACCTACAATTTTTTTGGCTGTCAGCTTTATTCCTATCGAAATGCTGACTGAGTCAGAGAGAGAGAGATGTAATTTTAATTATATTTATTTATTAATTAATTAGTGGTTTATTTGATTTATTCTTCTGCTCGTTAAACGTCTATAATTATCAGTTTAAAGTGACTGACCAGGGTACCACAATCTGTACTCTCTCTCTCTCTGAACTCTCTCTGAAAGTCAAAGGAATCCAGTAGGTTGTAAGTCTGCTTCTCTTTAATTATGGATTCTTCAGGTATGCCTTTTAATTGTTCTTGATTACTCTGATTATTTTGTATTGAGATATTATAACACTTGGTATCAGAGCATATGTTATAGTATCTCAATTTAGTGTTCAATTATGTTCAATTGCAAAACCCCAATTTTGCTTATTAATTTCATTGTCTTTGAGAATATTTTGATGGGTATGGTTTTAATGTTAATCCCTATGTGTTTTATGCTATGAGAATTCAGAAATAAAATCTGATAGGCTAAGGCTCAGGTACTAGTAAGTATTAGCTTTCTGGTATAGATCCCTTCTCATTATTCTTCTGGTTTTCATGGTCCACCGTATTTTGCTATAAGTTTTTCTTTTTGGAAAAATACTGTTGAAGGAAACTAAAATAAACTCATTCTTAATAATATCTAAACCTGGATGTATCTAAATCAATTCCCAAGCCTCTGGCGCCTGAAATTCGATGGAGTGGTAGATAATCGGAATGAATCTGGAGCTTTATGAATTTTGCTATTAATAATTTTCATATTTGCCATGAAAAAAGTCAAAAAAAAAATAATCAATTAAATTTTTGTGAATAAATCTTGCCTTTCGTATTTACTATGGTTTCCCAATCTGCGATGGAGGTAAATTGCGATAAGATGAAAAAAAACTCAGATGTTTTGATTGGCTTCACGAATCGTGGTCTGTATATACACTAACCCATGAATGTGGGGTTGCTTCGCGAAGCAAATTTGATTATCCTGCTCTATTTTTCGTTGTGCCATTGATGTATTCTTCGGTTTCCATAGGAGAATTTTTTGGGTTTATAGATCTTACCGTTTTGCTGGATGATTGCATAAATTGATGAAAGAATCTTGTTTCTCAGGTTGTTCCAGTCAGAATGACAGTTTTCTCGCCTGAAACCGCCGTCCAGATCGCCGAGAAACTTGCCAGCATCTCCGCTAGTTCGCGGCGTTGCGTCTTTGCCCAGCCGGGTCGCGTTGCAGTCGGGTTGAGTCTTAGAGATCCGACAAGGGAGGAAGAAGGTGCACGACTCTGCTTCTTCTTGGGCTAGGTTGATGTTTTGGGCCGTGGCTGGGCTTGGGCTTAAGTGAAACGATGTGTTTCACTTAAGATGAAGCTGGGCCACGCTTAAAGGCCCAATCCAGAAGAAAAGAAATGAAAAAAAAAATTGGGCCAAAAGCAGGCCCAGTCCAGTTCCAAAACAAAAAACAAAAAAAACAAAAAAAAATCAGAATTACAATTTTATCCCTAAACACCTCTTAATCTTATATTTATTCACCTAGGCCTTCCCTAATTCTTAATAAATTTTAGAGACTCATGAAATTTATTTAATTTATCTTAAAAATCATGAAAAACTTATTATTTGTCAAATTTAGGATCATACTGCATTGATAATGGACATACCCCATAGGTGTGACATTGTTAATGTAATTTTGAGGGTTTGGACTTTTAAGGATAGGCATAAATATAGCACTTATAATGTATTAAATATTTGTTATACCCCATAGGTATGGAAATATTGAATATATTTTGTATGGACTTTTGTGTGAGCCAAATCTTAATGGTATAAAATAATTTTATGTGTGCCATTATAGTTGCATAACTGAAATTTTATTTTGAGAATTTTGTATTATAATTATGTTGAGCGCGCATAATTACTATTTCCCATTTTTTGTTATTGATTTTAGTTTCTGCTTTTGCACAACTATCATTTGTGAAAGCTCTTAATGGGACTAATTATGATGACTAGAAAGAGTTCCTAAATATGTATCTTACCATTTTTGAGAAAGATTTGGCTTTGAGAGAACCCAAACCAGTGGATCTCACTCCGTAGTCCAGTGCTACTGACAAGACCTATCATAAACAATGGTTTGAGTCTAACCGAATCTATTTGGCAGTAATTAAGTATACCATTGAAAAGGAATCAGGGATAGTATTCTGAAAAAGGATACTGCAGTTGACTATTTGAAATCTATTGGTGATAAATACAAGAGACTTGATAAAAGTAAAAAAAAATTTTACCTTTCACAGCTTGATAATACTCGGTATGATGGAGTATCTGATGTCAGGGAGCATATTTTGAAACTTGTTCATTACTATAACAAGTTGAAATCATATGGAGTTGATTTGGGTGAAAGCACATTAGTTTATCGTGTTCTTCAATCATTGCCGGCAGGAGTATGGATTCTTGAGAACTTCATATAATTCGCAGGAAGCAGAATGGTCTATTGACCAATTAATTTCAATTATTACTCAAGAAGAAGAAGCAATAAAGAAGAATAATTCTCACTCTGTAAATTATGTATCTCATGGCTTCAGTAGCCAATCTAGAAGATAGAATAAGAAGAAAGGGAAGAAGCCTGAGGTACAAAAGGGTGGAAAACCCAACTTTAAGAAAAATGGTGAAAAGAATGACAAAGCAAAACGGAAATTCTTCAAAGGCACCTGCAATTACTGTAAGAAATTCGGCCACAAGAGAACTGATTGTTTTAAATTTAAAAATAAGCAGGAAAAAGAAGGTACATTTCTTTATCTCGCCCCTCTAGCTCTAGTCTGTTTTGAGTCTAATAGTATTGAAACATCATCTGACACTTGGTGGTTAGATTCTGGTGCAACTGTACATGTTGTGAATTCTTTGCAGGGACTCAAAGACAAAAGGGTCCCTAGTGAGGCACAGAAGACAGTCTTAGGCATTGCAGGGAATAAGGCATCAATAGAATATATAGGATCCATTTCATTAAATTTAAATTCTTGACATGTTTTGAATTTGAATAATGTTATTTATATACCTTCTGCGAGAAGGAATTTGATTTCGACTTCTAATTGGATGTTAATGGTTATTCATTTTTTCAAGGAAATGGAAAGATTGATATTTGCTTTAATTCTATCATTGTTGGCTTTGCATCTTTAACATGTGGTTTATATCGTCTGAATGATTGGTCACTTGAACTTTTTAATCCTTAAGTCAATGTTGTAATTGAGAATAAACGCTAGAGACCTGGTGATAATTCTTCTATGTTGTGGTATCGTCGATTGGGCCACATCTCTAGAGAGAGATTAGAAAGAATGACCAAACAAGGTGTTCTACAAGATCTTGATTTCTCTGATTTTGAAACTTGTGTTGATTGCATAAAAGGCAAATTCACAGCTAAAACTAGACATAAAGGGGCAAAGAGGTCTGAAAATATTTTAAACCTTATCCACACTGATATATGTGGACCTATCACACCTATGGCTATGGATGGGTTCAAATACTTTATTACTATCATAGATGATTAGTCGTGATATGGATGGATTGATCTTTTGCGTGAAAAGGGAGAATCTCTAAATGCATTTAAAAATTTCAAAGCAGCAGTTGAATTGAAATCTGGCAAATTAATTAAAGCTGTCAGGTCTGACAGAGGTGGTGAGTACTTCATAGAAGCCTCTATTTATAGGCATACAATCATAAATGTAGATAACCCAAAAATCAAAGAGAATGAATGAGATTCAATGGTTTTAGGAGTGAAAAAATAAAAAGACACTCATAATAATGAATGTATTTATAATAGTCATTATTTTGAGAGTTGAGAAACTAAATGGACATCCATAATAATAGATGACTTCATAACACTCCCCCTTAGATGTCCATTTTACAAGGAATATGTCTCATTAAAACCTTACAAGAGAAAACCCAGTGGGAAAAAACTCTAGTAAAGGAAAAAGAGTATATCATTCTTTGTATACTCCCTATGTTCACAATATCATTGAAGATCTCTAAATTGATGCATTCCAATTTTATATACTAGTCTTTCAAATATTGAAGTAGATAAAATTTTGATAAATAAATCTACTAAATTATCACTGGAACGAATTTTTTGCACGTCAATATCATCGTTCTTTTGAAGTTCATAAGTAAAAAAGAACTTTGGTGAGATATGTTTTGTTTTATCTCATTTAATATATCCTTCCTTTAACTGAGCTATACATGCAGTATTATCTTCATATGGTATAGTTGGAGTCCCTTTTTCAGAAAATAGTCCACATGTCTCTTGGATTTGTTAAGTCATGTATATCAACTAAATGTGTTAACGACTCGCTTCATGAACTGCTATAATCTCTGCATGATTTGAAGAAGTAACCGCAAGTATTTGTTTTATAGAACGCCATGATATAGCATCCCAATAAGCATCCGATGAGTCGGAATTTCCCTGGTCGACTTCCCACTGAAATTATAGTTGAAAGATCCTCAAATGTCGGACTAAATTCTAGAGGAGCAGGTGCATCAGCCTCTTCTTTCTTTTTTTCGACAGGGCTAGTGTAGCTACCCACACACCACATGTAAATAAATAGCATGTTTGAGATCAAGGCTTATGTGGATAATATAAATATCCAGCATCTGCATAACCAATTAGTTGTGGTCTAGATCCATTTGCATATAATAATCTCATATCAATAGTACCTCGAAGATATCTAAAGACATGTTTAATTCCATTCTAATGTTTTCGTGTTGGACAGGAGCTAAATCTAGCTAACAAACTGACAGCAAAAGCTATATCAAGCCTTGTATTGTTAACAAGATACATCAATGCACCAATTACACTAAGATATAGTACTTCAGGGCCAAGAACTTCTTCATTATCATCTTGAGGTCAAAAAATATCTTGTTTCACATTAAGTGAGCGAACAACCATTGGTGTATTTAATGGATGTCCTTTGTCCATGTAAAATTTTTTAAGGACTTTCTCTGTATAAGTTAATTAATGAATAAAAATTCTATTTCTCAAATGCTCAAATTGTAAGTCAAGACAAAAAATTTTTTTTTCAATATCTTTCATTTCAAACTCTTTTTCAAACACTCTACTACTTTTATAATCTCTTCAAGAGTTGCAATAATATTTAAATCATCAACATACACCATAATAATAGCAAATCCTAAATTTACTTTCTTTATAAAAACACATGGACATATATGGTCATTCTTATAGCCATCCTTTAACAAATATTCACTGAAACGGTTATACCACATTCGTCCATACTATTTTAATCCATATAAAGTTCTTTGTAATTTAATTGAATAAAGTTCTCAAGATTTTGAATTATATGCTTCAAGCATCTTAAATCCTTCTGATATATATATATATATATATATATATATATATATATATATATATATATATATATATATATATATATATATATATATATATATATATATATATCAAGTGAACCATATAAATATGCTGTAACAACATCCATAAGACACATATCAAGTTTTTCATATACTGCTAGACTAACAAGATAATGAAATGTAATTGCATCTACCGCAGGAGAATATGTGAAATTATAATCAATTTCAAGTCTTTGTAAAAATCCTTATGCAACAAATCGTGCTTTGTATCTCATAATTTCATTTTTCTCATTTCTTTTACATACAAATAGCCATTTGTACCCAACGGGTATTACACCTTTAGGTTTTTGAACTATAGATCCAAATACCTCACGGTTTTTAAGTGAATTCAATTATGCTTGAATTGCGTCTTTCCATTTTGGTCAATCACATCTACGTCGACACTCATCAACAAATGTAGGTTCATAATTATCGTTATCATTCAAAATATTAAGCGCTATTGTATACACAAAATTTTTGTCAACAACTATTTCTTTTCGATTTAATTGTTTCTCCGAAGATATATAATTTATTGAGATCTCTTCATTTTTATCAATTTCAGGTACCTAAACTTCTTCTGAAAGTACTTTGTTTGTTATATCTCTAGTCTCTTCAAGAGCATCTATTTCTTTAATGAGCAGATATTAAATAACTGTTTCTTTCCTTTTACGAGTATTTTTATCTTTTAAGCCAATTGGTCTACCACGCTTTTGACGTGCTTTACATTCCCTAGCAATTTTACTAACAAATTGTTCCTTGGAGACCTCAATCCGTATAGGAGTATTTACGGCTGGTATATATGACTTGGTCACTCTCTTTAGGTCAATAAATATATCTAGCAGTTGATTTGCTATACTTTGTAAATGAATTATCTTTTGAACTTCAAGTTCACATTGTCTTGTACGAAGATCAAGATATGACGAAGTATTCCATGTAATTTCTTTGACCATCTATTTTTCATTTTCTCCTCCTAATGTTGGGAAGACTAGTTCATCAAAATGATAATTGACAAAACGTGCTGTAAATAGATCTCCTGTTATTGGTTCAAGATATCTTATAATAGAAGGAGAATCATATCCAACATATATTCCTGATCTCCTTTGAAGACTCATCTTAGTGCGTTGTGGTGGGGCTATTGGAACATATACCGCACACCCAAAAATTTTGATATGGAAAATATTTGACTCATGACCATAAGCCAATTGTAAAGGAGAATATTTATGATAACTTGTTGGTCTGATACGTACTAGTGCTGCTGCATGTAAAATTGCATGTCCCCAAATTGAGACAATGAGCTTTGTTCGCATAAACAAGGATCTAGCTATTAATTGAAGTTGCTTCATAAATGATTCAGCTAACCCATTTTGTGTATGAACATGAGCTACAGGATGTTTAACATTTATGCCAATCGACATACAATAGTCATTGAAAGCTTATGAAAAAAATTCACCAACATTATCAAGGCGAATAGATTTAATTGTATAATCTAAAAATTGTGCTTTTAATTGAATTATTTGAGCAAGTAATTTTGTAAACGTTAGATTGCAGGTCGATAGTAAGCACACATGAAACCATCGACTAGATGTGTCTATTAATATCATAAAATATCTAAATGGCCCACATGAAGGATGAATAGGTCCACATATATCACCATGTATACGTTCCAAAAATGTTGGAGATTCAATTCTAACTTTAGCTAATAATGGCTTAACAATCAATTTGCCTTGAGAACAAGCAGCACATAAGAATTCCTTATGTTGAAAAATCTTCAGGTTTTTCAATGAGTGCCCATGTAAATTTTCAATAATTTTTCGCATCATTATTGATCCAGAATGTCCTAACCGATCATGCCAAATAGTGAAAGTTTTTGAATCAATAAACTTCTAATTTATTGTAGCATGTATCTCAATTGTACTAATTCTTGTATAGTACAATTCAGAAGAGAAAACAGGTAATCTTTCTAATACATTTTTCTTACCTAAAACAATGTTTATAATATGAATGTATTCATTATTTTTCTCATATACAGTCTCTATGATTATAACGAATATCTTTGAAACTCAACAAATTTCTTTGAGATTTAGAAGTGAATAAAGCATTGTTTATGATAAATTTTATTCCTTTCGGTAGTATGATTATATCTCTTCTAGAACTTTCAATTAGTTTTGCACTACCAGAAATTGTAGTAACATAAGCTTCACCCATTTTTATTAGAGAAAAATATTTTCTGTCTTTAATGATAGTGTGAGTTGTTGCGCTATCTACAAGACATATATCTTCATCCATATTTTCTTCAATTAAATAAATGAAGAAACGTAAGAAATATTACAAAGTAATCAAAAAAACATTAGATATAAATAGAAATCATACTTAAAAATTTCATATAAAGTTTAAAATCTTACATTAACTAAATTTGCAATCATATAAGTAATTCAAAATAAAATCAGTAAACTTACAAGTAATTTCAAAATAAAACAAGTAAATTTATTTTAGATATTTCTCGTCACCAACAATACAAATATTTTCTTGCGGATTAGCAAAAAAAATTTGATACATCTAAGTGTGTAGTATTTGTAGGATCATTGACAAAGTGATAATATAGATTAACAAAATTTGTCTCAATGGCTTTCTCTTTTTGTTTTATTGATGCTTAATAAAGATCAACAAAATGTTTAGCCGTACGACAAGTACATGACCAATGTCCATTCATACCGCAACGATAGCGTAAACTTTCCATATGTGTCACGCCCTTAATTTTAAGAACGCGAATAACACTACTGTCCGATAACTTTTTCTTGATTCATTTGCAATCGACATCATATTATGACATAACAAGATAATATCATACGTTTACAAATTTCAATATAACTAATTATACATGTCAGGTCTACATTTATCAGTTTTACAGCGGAAACAAGCTCCTGTCTGTGGCGTTCAGAGCAACTATAGAGTACATTTATTTTACAAATTAAAAACTGAGAGCTCAGAAACAATTTAGGCTCACCACAGAAGTACGACACCTAGTCGATCAAGAAGCCGTAGGACCAAACTCTGGGTCTTTATCTAAAAAACATATAAACCATGTGTAGTGAGTTTTACAACTCAATGAGCAGATAATACCTCCTATGACCTTTTAGGTCAACATATGGATGTACTCTTTTTTTAAAAACTTATCACATTGAAAATCACAATTCAAATATACATCCATATGAGACCCGCATTTCAAAATCATCTATGTTCAAATTCATATTCATATTCAATTCATAAGTAATGCTGTAAGTACGATAATAAAATCATGGTATGTATCAATATAATTCATGTGAAAAAATCTGGAGAATCCTATATCAGAACCACCATATCAGAATTTGACCCCTTCTGTGCTTTGGTGGTATAGGATTTGCCTAAACTCAGCATCCCGTTGATATTTGCCCTACTACCATTCAAGAGGACACGCGAAGGGACTTTATATGGGTATTTTCCAAGCACACAGCAAGGAAAGGCAAATCACATCTCATATAAATGGCATCTCGCCCATATAGGAGGCATTTCGCTCTCCATCACATATCATCTCCCGTGTGTTGGCCCTTACACGAGGCTAGCACCACCCCTGTTAGCTGAGGTATCAAAGTGCGCACCAGGACTAATATCACCTGCTGTTAGCAGACAGTGTTTCCAATAGGATTCCTCCACAGAAAATATCATATGCACATACGCCATATAATCCCGTATAAAATTCTCTATATAATATAGATTTTCAGTCTCTTTATATTCATCTGTCAAAACTTTCCATTCAGGGGAATCATGTATACATGCCTCGGATGGAATCATGTATACATGCCTATAAAACACTATTCACCGCCAAAAAATACTATTCACGACAAACAAAAATGCTGTTAGATGACCGAAAATATATATATCCTAAGGTTTATCTAGCTCCTGAATCCATCTACGGTGTCAGAATTTCAATTGGATGTCTCTAAGTAAAAGTTTCAGAATTTACCTTTTTTGAGATTTTTTATTTCAGATCTACGGCAATTCAACAGCTAATTTGAAAAATTGATCGGTCAAAACTGTAGTATTCTTCGTCTTGAATCCAGTAACACCCTCAATTTTGAGATCGGAAGCCAATAGGCACTCCAGATCGAAAGAGAAAGTTAAAGGTTACTATTTACTCTCACTATTTACTATTCACTATTCATCGAATTTGCAGTTTTCAGAATTCAATCATCCTCTTCGTTCGTTGCCTCCCCTTTCCCTTTTTATCTTTTTTTTTAATAATAATAATAATTTAATAATTGAATAATTGAATTTTCTTTTATATAAATTCCATTTTTCATTCTAAAATATCCCAAAAATTTCTAAAAATTTACATTCTCATAAACATTTAGTTAAACTCTTAAATCAAGATTTTTCTTGATAAAAATCGTAATAAAACAAATTTCAAAATAAATATCTTTATTCATATTAAAAGAAAGAATATTTCTAAAAATACAACAAAAATTCATTAGATGCCAATATAATTATTTTAAGTAAAACAATAATTATTTTACTTAAACGTATACTTACTTTTAGCAAGACATAATCATTTTTAAACAAATAAAAATATATTTGCTTATAGCAAAATACTATCATTTAAAAATAAAAATTACGCGTCAAAACGTAAATTCTCATATTTTCTTTGTACTTCTTTAACCCATGTAGTAAATATACATATTTTCTACGGTTCTTATTCCCATTTTTGAAATTTTTTCTTTTATTCTAAATTTTCTTTAATTGAAATTTTCGTTAAATTTTACGGTTATTACAGTATGTTTCCTTTTTTCACTTGTGTCTTCTTGCTTTTCTTCTTTCTTATTCCACTTTTGGTGGTAAGGAACATACTTATGAGAATAGTCATTATTTCTTCCTCGGCCACATCCACGGCCTCAGCCACAACCACGTCCTCGTCCATTATTAATTGTAGTCGCATTCACTTCAAGGAATGGAGCAGAACCAGTTGGACAAGCTTCATGATTTTTCATTAATAGCTCATTATTTTGTTTAGCCACAAGAAGGCATAAAATCAATTATAAGTATTTTTCAAATCTTTTTTCTTGATACTATTGCTGCAGGAGCACATTCGAGGCATGAAAGGTAGAGAAAGTTTTCTCTAACATATCTTTATCAGAAATTTCTTCTCCGCATAATTTTAATTAAGAGCTAATACAAAACATTGCGGAGTTATACTCACTAACTGTTTTAAAATCTTGCAATCGTAAATGCATCCAATCATAAAGGAGATTTTGGAAGAATAATAGTTTTTTGGTGGTCATACCTTTCTTTTAAATTTTTTCAAAGAGCAAGTGGATCTTTCACAATAAGGTATTCAAATTTTAGTCTTTCGTGAAGGTGGTAACGAAGAAAGATCATCGCCTTAGCGTGATTTTGCAATGATTCATCATTTCCTTCTTTAATGGTGTCTCCAAGACCCATTGCATCAAGATGAATTTCAGCATCTAGTATCCAAGATAAATAGTTTTTGCCCGAAATATCAAGAGCCACAAACTCAAGTTTTGTAAGATTTCACATGATTTTAAAATTAAATAAAACAAAACCAGTGAAAATTTTTCAAGTTATGAAAATCTTACCAACACAATCTCTTCCTTATGATTTGAAAACTAATAACCAAGAGCAAATTCGTGCTGATAACGTGTTGTAAGTGAAATTTTACTGAAGGAGAAAATAGAATGTAGAGACACTTAGAAAGGAATAACACATAGAGAGAAAAACATATTTATTCTTCAATTGCTTCATAGAAGCCTCTATTTATAGACATACAATCATAAATGTAGATAACCCAAAAGCCAAAGAGAATGAATGAGATTCAATGGCTTTAGGAGTTGAAAAAATAAAAGGACACTCATAATAATGAATGTATTTATAATATTTATTATTTTGAGAGTTGAGAAACTAAATGGGCATCCACAATAATAGATGACTTCATAACAAAAATTAGCCTTTTCTTCTCTTATTTGTTTGTTAAGCTTTGATTGGGTTATTTATTACTCCATTGGGGTTATTGTGAACATTTACTTCTTTTGAGTGTGTTAACTGTTAAGTTCTTGTCAAAATTTTAGTGTTTAATTAGAATTTTACTAGGTCTTTGGGAGAAGAATCTAGGAGTTTGAGGTTTGTAAAAGGTTGTTGGGGTTTCATTGGTTGAAGGTTTGTAAAGGCTAATTTGACCTCCTTATTAGTGAGGTTTTATGGATTCTTAATTGAAAAAAAAAAAAAAAACCTCTGTGAGTTGAAGATTTGTAATGGTTAAGTTTATCTTTTTTTAAGTTAGTTTGGTAAAGGCATTTTCTTTTAAGGTACGTATCCCCACGAGTTATTAGTATTGCAAAACTAATCTCTTACGGATCGACTATGTTGTGATTAATAGTTACAACAAAATGGGCCTCTCAATAAGTGCCTGCTGCAAGAATCAAATTTGTGTTATCACTTTGGGAGCATAACTTGTTTACTACTATACCCAACACTTATTAGTTTGTTTTGGTCAACTGAGTGTTTTCTCTTGTTCGTTTATCAGAACTTTAATTTTGAATAAAAAGATATAAAATTTTCCTTTAATTCGACCTCTTTTGTGTGTGCTAAATACTATGGTACCGGACCTTTGGAGCTCTAAAAAAAGGACTACCGATAGATGATAACGTATTGTCATCTTGGAATACTCAAAACTAATTTTCATTTCGCTCGAGAAAATAGGTCACACAATCATGTTTATTTTAGATATTTTGCATAAAAACTATAACATTATTGTCCATACAGTTTTTTTATGCAAATGGGAATCAGGGTTTTTTATTTATTTTAAAATTAGGTATTTAAATTGGGGAAATTGGAAAAATAAAAAAGCTCAATTTGTCATATGCCACCTTGTGCCACTATGGAATGTCTATCTAATTAGATACATATGGTATATAATTACAAAATCAGTAGTTGAGGTTAAATTTTGGATGAAATCTTTAATAGAGGGTGATATTGACAGTATTTTGATATGTTAGGAATAAAATTAATTTGTCAAAGACTAAATTAAAAGTCATTCTATTTGTCAGTGATCAAAATATAATTTTTTTTAATTAATTTATGTCACTTATTCTGAGATGTAAAATACCGGTATGGGCGCAGCAGAGGGGTTTGCGCATCCAAACCGCAGCTCCATTTTGGATTTTTCCCCCTCTTTTTTTTAAATTTATTTTAGTAAAAATAGAATTATTTTAATTTAATGAAATTACCAAAATCTTTCAAAATTTAAAAGTAAAAGTGGATATTGTTATTTTGATATTTGAAAAATATATTTTTCATTTAATTTTTTAAACATATTACTTAAAAAACTGACTTTTCTTTAAAAAAAATTTATGTTAACTCTATTGATAAAAATTTAATAATTTTTTTTAACTAATCAAAACACTCTTAGTTATAAGATATATGAAAATGTTTTAAATACAGTCTTTCATTTCATTTTGGGTTTTTATTTTTATTATGTTTAATTTATTTTAATAAAAATGGGTTTATTTCAATTTAACAAAATCACCAAAATCCTTCAAAACTTAAAAGTAAAAGAGCCAATTGTTATCTTGATGTTTAAAAAATATCTTTTTTAATTTGATTTTTATAAAGTTTAATTTTTTTCAACATATTACTTAAAGAAATTATTTTTTTCTTTATAATATTTCATGTTTAATAAATTTATTTAAATAATAAAAATAAAAACATAATTAAATTATATCTTCACTTAAATTATGCAAACTCTTAATTATAACAGATAAAAAATGTGTTAAATATTTATTAATAGAGTGAATATGAAAATATTGTTTTAAAATAAGTTAATCTTTAAAAGATTAAATTGATAAATTAAAAATGTATAAAAAAAACTCATTGTTATTAAAATAAATTTAAAAACAACAACAACAAAAAAGCTAAAAAGCAGCAAACGCGAGCACCATGTGCTGTGCCCTAGGCACAGAAAATTGGATCTATATCCATAAAATACCATAAAATTGTTTATATAATTACGTGCATATTTTGTCTAATGTGATACTCGGGTGATATCTTAGATACCACAATGTAATTAGTCACATAATGGCCTACAAGGGAAGCATCAAATTAAGGTATTATATCATATATTTAGGATACCGATAAACCAATTGTTTTCTTATATTCCTTTGTTATAAAGCGAGACTTTTTTTATTTCTTTCCTTAATAGTATGATTAATTAGTTTGATTTTCTTTCTATTTTTAAGTGGTAACAAAATATTATTTTACTATAACTTAGACATTTTCTTATTAAACTAATAAGCGAACAAGCTTATGTCAATAAAATAAAAAAAGTTAAAATCATGATCTTGACAAGGAAACAATCAATATATACATATTACTCACCAAGTGCGGGAACAATTTGAACTTCATAGTATATATGCTATATATGACAAGAAAACTAATTTATATTTAAACCAAGGAAACAATTTTTCTAAAAACTTAAAGAGTACTAAAAACAATTATAGAATACCCTCTTTTGGTAAGAGCTGTGGATCAGTAAAATAATTTGGCAAGTGCCCTATTTTTGAATATGGCTTGTATAAACTATTTTAGTAGGGTAATTGAATAATCAGAATTTCATGGTTAATTAATACTTGTAACATTTTCTAGTGTTTAGAGAAAACAACAAGAAAATGGATATGACAGAGGTTTTGCCTGGAGACTGTATCTCCAATATTATATCTTTTACATCTCCTAGGGATGCATGCAGATCATCTTCAGTCTCTTCCGTTTTCAAAGCAGCCAAAGAATCAGATGATGTTTGGGAAAGGTTTCTGCCACAGGATTATGAAGACATCATAGCTCGATCCTCATCATCATCCTTGAGCTCTTTGACCAAGGAACAAATTTTCTTTCATCTTTGCGATCATCCTTTTCTTTTAGATAATGGGGAAACGGTATGATTAGCACCCAATTCTAATGTGCTTGTGATGTTTTCTCATACATCATTAAATTTCAATAAGAATTATCATTAGTATTGTTCAAAGAATGCAAATCCTTTTGTTTGTTGGAAGGAAAACATATCTTACATTTGGTTTGTGAAAATATTTTTAATTTTTAGTTTTTATTTCTTTCAAATATTGCAAATCCTTTTGTTTGTTGAAAGGAAAATATATCTTACATTTGGTTTGTGAAAATATTTTTAATTTTTAGTTTTTATTTCTTGAAAAAAATTTCATTTGAAATTTTTTATTTAAAAATATTTTTACTTTTTGAAGTTAGAAATTTATTCATATTTGTTTTCAAATCAAATTGACATAGATGGCTATAATTTTTATTTGTCATTTGAGTTTCATCTTCTACAATTATGAGATTATTTTAGTTTTTTTTAATAAATAATTATTATGATATAATTTCTTTTAAAATTACAAAAATGTCACTGCTTACAATTTTGGGAAACACTACAAACATTTTTTATACGCTTTCTGTTTTCATCCTATTTTAAAAAATATTTTCGAAAAATATTTTTTCTTAAATTTTACCGAACACATTTTTAGTCACTTTTTTTATTTTCATTGAAAATGAAAACAAGAAACATACCTTACTTTTAAAAGGTTTTTTTTCTACTTGTGTATTTATCTAATAGAAAAATTAATTAAATGACAGTAAAATCTATTTTTTGGAAGGAAAAAAAACTACTTCTTTTAGATAAAATCATAAAGCAAATGATAATAATATTTAAGTAAAATACAGTTACTCAACTAAAATATTACAAGTATTATCTCAAACATTATTAAAGTTATTTAAGAAAAATATTATAGAATTTGCTAAAAGCGTTTATTAAATTATTTTACCAAACACTACAATACTTTTCTGTTACAATTCTTTTTAAAAAGTAATTTTTAAGATAGTATATTTTATAAAAAGAAAACCTATAATACGACGAAAAGGTCCTAAATCTTTGCAGAAAACACCAAAAATGATAAATCTTTACACTACGATGGATACCTGCGAAACAAAGTTAGTATTATATGACAGTTGATCATTTCTCTTAATGATGTTCTTAAAATCTGATGCACAATATTGGTGTTATTGTTATATATGTTAATTCTCTCCCAATTCTAGGAAATTATTGCTTTCAAAATGAATCTGCCACTATTAATGGACTATATCATTTACTAATCTCAATCTCATCTCATGTTAATTAAGAAATATGAATACTGATATGAGTACAGGATACAACTCGACATAGATATCATTATACGTCAAAATATTTAGCATTTATTCATAATTTGAAGTATTGGGTCATATCAAATATAAATGTCCAATATGTATCAAATACAGTACATTTCCGTCTTTGATGTATCGATGCTTCATAAATCTCGTGCTTGTTTGAAAAAAGTTATGTACATTGTGCAGAGTTTTGCTTTAGACAAAGAAAGTGGGAAAAAGTGCTACATGGTTAGTGCAAAGCAGCTAACAATTGTATGGAGCGATACACCTGCTTATTGGGAGTGGATTTCTCTACCAGAGTCCAGGTTTGCTGTACTCTCTAATACTCTGAAATGCCTTTTTTTTCTCTTTTATTGACATAGAAAATTGAATCTAATACTATTCAAATACATCACTACTTATTCTCACATGTATGATTTTATGTTTTTTAATAGAAAAGAAAAATATTTTATGAACGACAAATTTTTTATAATAATATTTACTTATAATGACTTAATAATAATCAGTCAATATTGTGGTTATACAGTTCAAAATGAAATTTAAAATGATATGAATAATTTGAGTAGATAAATAAATAATGCAATGAATGAGTTACTATTTAAATGATTCGGTCAAAATTCACCTATTTTGTGTTTAAACATATTTGAGATTATTTAAGAATTGCCAAAGACAGAAAAAAAAATTTCATGGTCGAAGGATTTTGTGTCACTTAACACTCTGATACTGATAGAAAAAAAATTATTATTAAATTCATAATTACGTAATTATAAAAAAAAATAGAATTTATGTCAAATTGTCAATATTATTAAATTTTGCTAAAAAAGTTAGCATAGTTGGTAGAAGAAGATTACATCTTTTCTCATCAACTTAAGTTTAATTTTTTTAGGAGACACATTTTCGATTTGAAATCTTAAATACACTACATAGATGTAGGAAAATGTGCCCTTAAAATTATTCAAAAAAAGAGATTTAGTTTCAGATAAACTCAAAGACACCCTTGATCATAATATAATATTAAAAAAAAGACTAAAAAAACACAATTAAATTTTCGACATATTTTGTTATTTCATTTTTAAAAGTGTTCTATGATGTATACATGATTTATCCCTACAGATTTCCCACTGTGGCAAGGCTCAACTACGTGTGGTGGCTTGAAATAACAGGAAGGATAGGGACTAATCTCTTGTCCCCAATAACAACATATACTATTTTCTTAATCTATAAATTAGATACCGACCATTATTTCACAAATAGACATGTGGAGTTGAGTGTGAAACGTGAAGAAAGTGTTAATGGGTCTCACAAAAGAGTGCTCCTAGACCCTGCTGGACATGGAGCTCAGAAGAGGGAAGATGGATGGATGGAGGTTGAGATGGGTGAGTTCTTCAATGAACAAGGAGATGATGGCTTCATAGAGTTTAGACTATGGGAGACTAACGGATATATAAAACAAGGCCTTCTTGTTGAAGGAGTTGAGTTCAGGCCAAGACGTTGGGGGTAAAAACAAGTGCCAATGGAGGTTGGCTCAGTTAATAAAGACTGGAACACTTTACTTGTAAAACTTATATTTTATTTTTACTGCTATCAACATTTCTTGGAAGATAATCTATAAGCATCACTGTAAATTCTAGCTAAGACTTATAACATGTTCTAACTTTGATATAGAATAGTGATCTCCTTTCACTTTAAACTTTATATTACCAATATATATATATATATATATATAACAAGTGCAAGCTGTTAATTTGATATAAGATGTACAACTCAACCATTAGATTTTCAACAAGTCTTCCAACTTTAATAAAAGAGGACTATGTAGGGAGACAAATATCTTAGTCTTGAAAACTGACGTTTGTATAATGTGATACATAAATCATTTTATTGGCTAATCGGGGGGTTTGGGTTTAAATGAGGAGAGTCTATAATACCACCTGCTCTTTTGGTTGCATACATGCAACCATATGTTATTGTACAAGATCTTGACATGTGTCAAGTTTGAAAACTTGTAATCTACATAAACAAGTTTTATTCCTTTCCAAATTCAGCCCCAAAATTTTGTTATATCTACTTACAAAAGAAACTCAGCGAAAACCACACTTTAAAAATTTCTCCCAAAATCACAACTATTTAACATCTGTAATATTTTAATAGTATTAATCAGTTTTGATATTTGAAAAAATACATAATGTGTTATTTTACAACTTCAAAGAATACCTAGCAACTATCCATCGGACAAAATTTGTTTTGTTTAAGATACTCATTCGTTTTTTTTAATATCTAAATTCTAAGCATATATTCATTACCCGAACTCTGTCCGAATATACATTTCTCATACTTGTGGCCGAAAACCTGGTACAGAAAATTCTTAAAATTCATATAAAGATTAGGATAATGAGTATTGGATAATAAATTACTGGATAAATGATATCTGAAATAGCCCCATTACCTATATTTGTCTTTTCAAGATATTTTAATATTTCAAACTTTTGTAATTGTTAATTAGTCTAAATAAAGTATAGTTAAAATTAATCTAACAAAAATATCAATTAATTAATAATTTTTGTGGTATATAATGAATTTTTAAAAAGTTATACATATTTACTTTAATTATTTACTAGTTAAATTTTTTTCCAGAATAGTATAACATATATAATCCATTTATGCAAAATAATTGCTTTAGTTAACTACTCGGAAATATCTGTTTTAACATTTTTTTTATAGAATAATTAACTTTGTTACATAGTTACTTTAAATTTGAAAACTATGTATTATTTTTTAAGTTTGAAGTGAAAAAAATTATGATTATGGATAAGTGCTTGATATTTTACAATAAGTTTAAAATTTTAATCTACAATTATTATAACAGTTCTAATTAAGTTCCCGCTATTTCTTTATCTTTTTATAAAAATTTAAAAAAAATTATTAAATAAACATAAACAAATAATTATACATTAATTTATTCATATTTCTAATTAAATAAAATATGAATTGATCATGGAAGTTAGTGCATGTCAAGTCATTAGAAATTATTGAAGGCTTTAAATATTTTTATTTCTTCAAATGTAGTAAAAAGTAATTTATATTTTCATTTCTTTTTTTTCTTTTTTTTAGAAATAAGTAATAATAAGTTTGGAAATTCCAATAACTACATACTAACTTTAGATAAGTACTCACTAATTGTATTTTTTGAAGACTAAGATATTACGCTTGAGACAAAATAAAATTCATACCTTGAAGTGCTCTTTTGTATTCCGATAACATTGGCCCAATCATTATTTGTATATCCAAAAATATTTACATCATTAATACCACTCCATGATTAAGGGTACCTTTGATATATGAAATAATTATTTTAACTGCTTGCACATGATAAACATATGGCTCTTCCATGAACCTACTCAATAATCTAACTCCAAACACTATATCTGGCTTCGTCGCAATCAAACTTCGAATCAAACTCTTGTAATAAGTTGAGGCTATACTTTTACCATTATCTTGCCAATTTCAGTTTTATTTTAATAGAAGTGGAAACTAACTTTGAATTTTCCCAGTATTGATGGGTTGGATACTTGAAAGGGCATTTATGGGAATTGCAGTTTTATGATGCTTGAAAAAGGTAAAAGCATTCATGTCATCGAAGGTGGGATTTTCCCTATCTGTTGCCTAGTATTCTTCCTTTGCTCGAGTATTGCAGTTCTATGATGGTTGAAGTTTAGAGTTTAGTATTCTGTTACCTAGTGTTCATCTCAAACATAGTAATTTTTTTTTGTACATCATGTGCATGCACAGGGTAAGAGAATATCAGCAGTGCTTATCCAAAACGTTCCGGGTTTGCAGTGAGATTAAATGAGAGGCTCTTACTGGCTGGCAATTTCCAAGAGACGATTGGGTGAAGGTTAATATGGACGGGTGAGTTTTGACTAATGGAATGGCAGGATGTGGAGCGCTTATCAGAGATGCTTCAGGCTGGTGCGTGCTAGCTTTATGAGAAATCTGAGTCGTTGCATCGTAACCTATGAGAGGAGTCTTTATTCCTCGAAGCATTGTTTCTTAGCCTTGGGTTTGATCTACGTCGCTCACCGAAAATGAAAAAAACTAATATATTTTTTTTTTGGGTTACTTAAATCTTCTTTAATATATAAATAAGAATTAGCCATGGAAATAACAATATAAAGGAAAAAGAGGGGCTCAAAAAGCGAAGAGAGAGAGAGAGAGAGAGATAAGTGGTTTCTCGCATTTCCAGCTGGGGAACGAATTTTACGCCTTTGAGTACAGCAGAGGAGATGAGCGTTTAGGGTTTTAGTGCGGCAAAATCTTGTTTTTCAAATAACTCTTGTTGTCATTGTTTTGGCCTCTCCTTTGCTTGCTGGCTTTTGCTTTTGTGTAAATAAGTTTTTTTGGATTTATTTTTTATGAAAGATAAAAAATATTTTAATTTGTTTTTTCTTAATCAAATTTGAGAAATTTCATATATATTTCTTCTTATAAGTAGATTGGAAATTTTTTAATCTTTTGTCCCTATCTAGCTCTAGTAATTCCATTATTCAATGTTTTTCACTCTAAGTCTCTTTAATTTTAACATATAGAATTGGCGGATTTATTGTCTCGTATATGCGAGGAATTAGTGAGAGGTCATCAATTTGAGATTACTAGTGTGTGAATATATGAAAAATGCATAATAGAACACAGAAGAGCATAGCAGTGGGCTAAACCTTGCCCAGACCCAGAAGAGAGAAGGCAGAGAAAATGGGCATTCTCTTCTGTGTATCTCTTTATTTTTAACAGGTCGGCCTGTGCTGGCCTAGGTTCGTTTGGCCCGTTAGTCCATTTATGTTTATTATTAATGTCACACCCTTAATTTTATGAACGTGAATAATACTACTTTCCGATAGTTTTATCTTTATTTATTTGAAATTAACTTCATATTATTGAATATCAGGATAATATCACATGTTTACAAATTTTAACATAACTAATTATATATGTCAGGTCTACATTTATTAGTTTTACAAAAAAAATAAGGATCATGCCTGTGATATTCAGAGCAACTCTAAAGTACATTTATATTACAATTTAAACACTGAGAGGCCGGAAACAATTTAAGCTCACCACGGAAGTACGACACCTAGTCGATCAAGAAGTCACAGGACCAAACTCTGAGTCTTTATCTGAAAAACATATCAACCACGTGTAGTGAGTTTTACAATTTAGTGAGTAGATAACACCTCATACAACCTCTTAGGTCAACATATGAATGTACTCTTTATTTTAAAAACTTGTCACATTGAAAATACAATTTAGAGGTACATTCATATGGGACCCGCATTTCAAATAATCTCTGTTCAAATTCATTTTCATATTCAATCCATAAGTAATGCTGTAAGAATGGTAATAAAATCATGTTATGCATTAATATAATTCTTATGAAATTATTTGGAGGATCCCATATCAGAACCACCATATAAAAGTTTAACCCCTTCCGTACTTTGGTGGTATAGGATTTGTCTAAACTCAGCATCTCGCTAAAGTTTGCCCTACTACCATTCAAGAGGACACGCGAAGGGACTCTATATAGGTATTTCCCAAGCACACAGCAAGGGAAGGCAAATCACATCTCTTATAACTGGCATCTCGCCCATATAGGAGGCATTCCGCTCTCCCTTCACATATCATCTCCCATGTGTTGACTCTCACACGAGGCTAGCACCATCCCCTGTTAGCTGAGACAATCAAGGTGCACCAGAGCTAACATGACCTGCTGTTAGCAGACAGTGTTTCCAATAGGATTCCTCCATAAAACCATAATCTCATATATTCCATATTAATTAAAACAAAGGTACTATTATAATACAGCATTTTCATTCTCAGTATATTCCTCTGTCAAAACTTCCCAATCAAGGGAATCACGTATACATGCCCATATCCGAGGCAAATATATCATTGTATAAATCAATATCATATGTATTACATATTTCCTTTGCCATATAATGAGAAATACATTTAAAATTACATGTTCAATGTGTTTCAAAATTCATTTCAAAAGTCATACTCTTCTTGAACTAGATATTATATTGCAATTGTTTTAGATATTTTAAACCATTTCAGGAACATATAAAAGTATAAATAACTTGTAAACATACTCATTTATCAATGTAAAGTTCAAGAAGAGTAAAGGCAAGTCATAGAAGAATCATCTACTCACGAAAATTAGGATACCAAGTTGGACAACCCCAAAATCCATGTTTCAAATCCGAATTTGACAAAATAAACCTCAAAATCGAGTCCAAAAGTTTCAAAAACCTCAAAAATGACTCCGGATTTGCGAAATTTGGCCTCCGAGAGCTCAGTCAACGCAGGTCAATGCAAACAAGGGCTGCTGTCATGCGCCGCCCAAGAAGCTGTACGTGGGATTCACGCGCCGAGAAAGAAGAGGCACGTGGGGGCGTGTGCAGTGGTGGGTTAGCCTAAAATTTGAGATCCAAAGGTTTCGGTACCTTCTGGATCGATCTACGGTGTTAGTTTTTGCATTAGACAGTCACAGATAGGAGTTTCGGTTATTACCTTTTTATGCGATTTTTCATTCAATTTTTCCGCCAATCTCTGGCCAATTCTCCATAAACCAATCAGATAGATTTGTAGAATTCTTCGTCCTGAGTCTGTTAACGGTGGTGGTGTCGAAATCTGAGGTCCGGATGCGGAGAAATCTTAAAAAGAATTTAGAGATTTTCGGGAGAGAAATTTATGAGGAGAGAGAGAAAATTCGAAAATTATGAGCTCCTCAGTGTCTGAAGCCCTTTAAAATATCCTGGGGGACCTTTCTGCAAAAATTCACTTTTAGAGAGAGGTCTTTACAAATTTTTCTTATTTACATTTTGACCCTGAAACTTTTAAGAAATTGCATTTTTACCCCAAAAATATAAAATCTTATATTGCTTTTGTAATTCTTTAATCCATGTAATAAATAAAATTATTTTCACCAGTTCTTATGTATATGATGATGAAACTAGATATAAAAAAGTATAAAATCAGGTTAAACCAAGGTAAATGAATGAATTAGTAATCTTCAATAATGTTGAATAAATTTTAAAATTTAGTTAACAATAGTATGTATTAGAAGTTCCAATATAAATATACTATTCATAACTTAATTATAATGGAAATAAGTAATTAAAATTAACAAGAATACCTTAAAATATTTATAACTTAAACAATATAAGATAAATCATAATCTAATAAGTAAGATAATTTTTCTGCCTATTATAATTATGTTATTTACTTGTTGAATCGCAAGACATATTCCTTTCCTTATATGTTTTTCAGTTAGTATTAGAGAACGCAATGGAAGCGTGCAGAGGCTAGTTTATCTCTAGTGAGCCCCAAATTGTCCTTGTGCCTTTTTCCATTTGTTTACCAGTATGCTTATTGTATTCTAGAATATGCTCCATTACAACATACAAGATCTAGGGGTGTACAGCGGTTCGGTTCGATCATTTTTTTCGACTAAACCAAACTGAACCGACTATAAAAAATATAAAAATTTAAACCGATTGGTTTAATTTAAAATAATAAAACTGTACCAAACCGAACTTATTAATAATTGGTTTAGTTCGGTTCGGTATATCGATTTTTTTTGTCCACGATCACAACCATTGGTCCAAGACCCTGCGCCCCCCAGAAGGCAAGTATGTTGTTGGCCGAAATTTAAAAGTAAAAAATTATGATCAATCAAAACCTGGTTGCTAAATCGTGCGCTTCAACCTCTTGAGTGAGGATGAACTGCGATCGCTGACAATAATACGTCCCCTCTCAGTTCCGGTAAGAGCATGAATTGAAAGAAAAACAATAAATAGAATAAATGACTTGCAAGAAGAACCTTCAATCCATTGAGAAGTGCAACATTTAATTTATTTGATTATTTGGTCTTGGTTAGAGAGTACTCTTTAATTGGGATACTTTTTTATTTTTAAAAAATTACAAAAGCCTGTTAAATTGTCAATAGCAATTCAAAGCCTGGCATATGTTTTGCAGAGCAAAACTAACGTGAATAAACTGAAAATATGGCCTAGAGACTTCGAGAAGCACCGAGACCCGGGAGGTTTCAATAATATAATATTATATATTAATATGTAATAAATTAATCGGTTGGTTTAATTTGGTTCGGTTCAATTTTTTTTTGAACCGAAAACCGAATTAAACCAATCGATTTTTTCTTATAAAAAGCCAACTTAATTTATTTTCAATTGGTCTTTTTTGGTTTTGCTTTGGTTTGGGTTGGTTTGGTTGGCTTTGTTCAGTCCGGATCGGTTTTGTTACACCCCTAGCAAGATCCTTGTTTCCATGTGTGATAAGAAAATGTAAAATCTCTACGTAAAGTTAGAAATGAAAAATAAATTGACATTGCTTAATGAAACTAAATCTTTATTTATATTTTATATGTGTTCAAATTTTTTAAAAGTAGTTATGAGCTCACATGTTAAATCAGGGTATTTAACGAGTTTTTAGTTTAGAATGCGACGGTTAGTCTTACAAAATGGGGAGGAATTCTCATTTCGTGCTGGTCATGGATTCGAATAAATCTGGGACATGACACAAATGGTGTGGATGTAAGAGATTATGGCACTAATTATTTCACAGATGCTTCATACAAATACAAGGAATTCATCTTTCACAAATTTGGAAAGGAATCCCCATGGTAGATTCGTGAGCTATAATTAGCAACAAAAAGCACACAAAACTCCTGGCCTCCAACCTCTACTTTCCCAATGGAGTTGCAGTCTCTCCTGATCAGACCTAGGTTGTCTTTTGTGAAACTACCATGTCATAGTTAATTATTATATATTTTGTTCACATAAAAATGTAAGATCTATGCTTTGATCTTTACTGAATGATCCCTTCAAGTAGAATACTGTGTTATTTCGTCATTTTCTAATTCTACAGGAAGCGGCGCAGTAAATACGACATATAGGGCGCTAAGAAATGAAGCACAGACAAATTTGTGGATGACATACCTGGCATGGCAGTAATATTCATTATGACGTTGAATGGCATTATTGGACCGTATTAGCCAGTCAGTGAAACGGTGTAGGATTATTTAACAAAAACGGTTCTGACTGGCTAATAGATTGCAATGACCATAGTAATTAATATATATGATGATAGAATATTATATATAATATAAAATACCATAATTAATTTTGGATTATAAACAACAGTCAACTTACCTTTGGTTGTTCACAGGAAGAGTTTTCCTCTTTTTATTTTTTAGAATGTAACTCCTCAAATAAAAAAAGTCAATTATTCAATGAATTGAAAAAGAGATTCATCATTTTTACATTTATATTTATATATTTATATTGATGGTTATCCATCATAGATAATCACCCTTCGACCCTACACTTACCTATTATATCATATTTAGCTAAAGTTCAATAAGATAAAATCTATCCAATTAATTACTTATTAATATATATTCAGTTCATATTATTTGGCTAACATTCAACTCATTTTCATTAAACCAAAATACTCCAATCAAATAAACTCAATGATTCTAACATTTAACACTCAAGTTTCAACTAAAATATTTTTAATCTGTTATAGTTTGTCTTTGATCTTTTAGGAATTTGAAGGATATTTATGTTTGTTGCTTAGATACGTACGATATTAACTTTGCTAAATGCAAGTGTATACTATCGTTATAAAGTAATAAAATTCTATATAAGTACAGAGTATTGTTCTCACGAAAATTATTGTTATTAATTATTACTCTTATATCAATTCTCATTCTAAATGAATATTTCAAAAACTTGATTTTATAAGAAAGTGAAAGATAAAGCAAAAGTAGCTGAAAGTCAGGAAAATTTAATTAATCAAAATTATAGAGTTGCTTAATCTCCCTTGAATTACTAATTTTTTTAACCTAAAAATTATAATTTAAGTCACAGTTGAGTTATCATAATAAATCGACTAACTTTTCCTAAGGTCAAGTGAAAATATCTTTGCAAGTCAACTCATTGTATCCCAATGTGAATTAAACAAACAAAAATTTATTAAGATTTATGGTACTCAATTATAACTGCACAAACTATATAAATGTAGTAACTTAATTAGAAAAAAATGATTCTTCAATTAAATCTTCTACTTCTAACCCACCTATATAGGAGATTCCGTAAACACCATCAATTTCCTTCCAACTTACAAAATTATCATTGCACATTACCTAATATTCATTCTAGTTATGCTTGCATTTCTAGGCCTCACCCAATTTCAACGCATGACTCGTATCATAATTTATCACCTACCCATCAAACTTTTGCTACAAACCTTGCGCAAACTAGAGAGCCTAAGACATATAATGAGGCTATTAAGTTTCATTGCCGGAGGGAGACAATGAAATTGGAAATCTCAGAATTAGAGCAAAATCAAACCTAGATTCTCACTTACCTACCTCATGGGAAAACCCCTATTGGTTGAATGCAGATGGCACAATTGAGAGGTTTAAAGATAGGTTGGTTGCAAAAGGATATACTCAACAAAATAGAGTAGACTATCTTAACGCCTTTCTAGTGGCCATGATCAGTACTATTCAAACTCTACTTTCCCTTGCTGTCATCAACCATTGGTATCTACGTCAATTAGATATCAATAATACTTTTTTGCATGGAGATATTCATGAAGAGGTGTATATGGCTTTACTTCCTAGATTTTATCGTACCAACTGTGCTAAAGTTTACAAATTGGTCGAGTCATTATATGGATTAAAGCAAGCTAGTAGGCAATCGAATGCTAAACTTCCTTCTGCATTGATTTCTAATGAGTTTTTGCAGTCCAATTTTTGATTATTCTCTATTTATCAGAAGCAGCATTCTTCATTCATAGCGGTTTACATACATGATGTAATTTTGGCAAGCAATGCTTTGCATTTGATTGAGGATGTTAAAACTTTACTGCATGATGCCTTTACAATTAAAGACCTTGGTAACTTGAAGTTCTTCCTCGAGTTTGAAATTGCAAGCAGCAGCACTGGAGTTAATATGAACCGGCACAAATACACCTTAATTAGATATACTTGAAGAGACTGGTTTTCTGAATAGCAAGCCTGCTTCTACCCCTCTGGTTACTACTCATCAAGATAGTAAGATGGTGGATACAGCACTTCCAAATAAGACTTCTTACAAAAGGTTGGTTGGAAAACTGATGTCTTTGTAATACTAAACCAGAAATTTGTTATGCAATCCAACGCCTTTCCCAGTTCTTGGACTCTCCCACTCAGCTGCATTTTCAGAAGTTGCATAGGGTCTTGAGGTTCTTAAAGGGTACTCCAGGTCAAGCCCTCTTCTTTTCAGCATCATCACCTTTACAAATAAAGGGGTTCTCATATTCATATTGGGCAGCATGCCCTGAAACCCGAAAGTCCATTACCAGATTTTGCGTATTTATTGGCACTAGTTTGGTTTCATGGAAGTCAAAGAAGCAACAAACCATCTCCAGGTCTTCTTCTGAGGAAGAATATATAGAGCATTGGCTGCTGTCACTTGTGAAATTCAGTGGCTCAAATACATCCTTTAGGACTTGTAGATTGATCACTCTTTTCCAGCTTTGGTTTATTGTGATAATCAATCTGCTTTTCATATTGACAAATATCTAGTTTTTCATGAACAAACTGAATATATTAACATAGATCGCCATGTTCGTGAAAAACTCCGAACAGGCTTACTTCATTTGTTGCCAATTTCCTCCTCTAATCAGCTTGCTGATTGCCTCACCAAACCGTTGGGGCCTTCTTCCTTTTATAGCTCTACTTTCAAGCTAGGCATACATAATATATATGCTCCAGCTTGAGGGAGGGCTACTGGAGTTTCTGCATCAGAAGTTACTACTGTGGTGTAGTTTTTACTGTGTCTTGGTTGTTAGTTTTGTTAAGCCTTTAGTTATTGTATTCACGATGCTTTTTGCTTGTGTATCTAAAGGCAGAAGCTCCTTGTATCTTGGATCAATTTTTCCATGAATAAGATTGAGATTCTTTTGCTGAAAATTTGTTAGGAGGTTCAAAAAAATATTACATACAGGGCCCTAGGAAAGGAAGCATAGAAAAATTTATCGATGACTCGCCGGGTATGCCTTATAATATTCAGTATGATGAAGAAGGGCAGTATGGGATCGCAATGGCCACGGTAATGTAGCCCTTGAAACTCAGTTTTACAAAAGAGAACTTAAGAACTTCTAGTAGAAGCATATATTTAATTACAACTAAACTAATAAATTGTGAACCGCCAATCCAATATAAAAATAAATTAAACAAATACATTGAACGTAACCAAACCAAGAAAACGGATTACCAGCGAGCAAAATACCCACTCCTTTAGAAAGTAATGCTTTCACTTAATTGTGGGACCACTCCAACAAGGAGAAGTCCCTCCAAAAATAGGCGTATGCCACTAAAAGCGGGGTGCACACGGTATTCTTTAGTAAAAGGCGAAAGAATAGTTCGCTCTGTGCACACCGCGTGACTGCGTGGTTTGCTAAGGCGAGCAACTTCAGTTTTTATAATAGCTCCCATGCCCATGACTCTTGGCAACTCTTCAATGAGGGGCTCGTAAAGCGAAAAGGAGAGCCAAACCGGTACACACACAATCCTCACCTGCACGTCCCTTTTGTACGTTTGCCTCAAACATTTTACTGTTACACTCACCAAATTGATCCTTTAGCATCATTGGCATCTAACTAATAGGATTGATGACCAACCCTTGCCTGCACGTCCCAGAATTGGATTGATGACCAATACCTTTTATGTAATCTCAAAGATATCAGGGAAAAAGATGGTACATGTTAAAGAAAGAAAATAGAAATATGTTCCTGTCTTTTTTTATTATTATTATTATTGAACATGAAGGTAATTATTTAAAATAATATTTAAAATTTTAATTTATTTTTAAATTTAAAAATTATATTCTACTTCACTCACAACTTTAAACACATACAAATAATGTCTAAAGCTATATATACAATAAATCAATAATGTTTTAGCATTTAACTAATGAATCTAATTAATCATTGAATTTTAATGTTGGTGATGAATCCTTCAACTCTAAGGGCTCGTTTGGAGAGCAGGATATGATAGGATATGATAGAATAACAGGATAGAATAGGATAGTAGTAGGATAGCTCCTATCCTATCCTGTGTTGGATGTGCAACAGGATAGGATAAGAATTATCCTATCCTATGTTTGAAATAAATCAGATAATGATAGGATAGAATAAAAATGAAATAAAATAACAAAACTACCCTTATACATTGATATATATATATATATATATATATATATATATATATATATATATATATATATATATATATATAATTAACAAAATAATATCCATAATATTAGTGAAAATTTATTTGTTTTTATTTTTTATTTATCTCTTTATCCATTTATCAAGAAATTTTCTTTTCTTTTCTTTCTTTTTTTTTATAAAAAAATGTAATCCTATTTTCAATACATTCAATAAAATAACATACAAAATTAAATTCAAAGCAAAAAAAAATGCACAATAAAAAGAGTTCGAATAAGCCAAAATAAGCAAATTTAATTTATAAAACTCAATATTGGGTTATAATTAAAATAATAAATACCTACAAAATTACAATCAAAGTATAAACATCAAATCAACCTAATAACAAGATCATAAAAAAAAAATTTCCCTGATAAATTCTCATTGTCCTAAATATATATTCTTATTGCATGCATTAAAAAACAAAAAACAAATGCCTTAAAAATTGATGTATACTCATACAACTAAAACCAAATGCCCTGATAGATTTTCCTCCACTAGTCAGATCAACCCATACATATACTCATACTCATATGCCCTAGCAAATTTCCAAACGCCAAAAAAATTATAATCAAATAGCTAATCACATACATTGTTTGACAAATTTGGCCTGATAAACAGCAAAAACCAAAACTAAACAGGGAAACAATGCAAATCACAAGCAAAAATCAACCACCTCAAGCTCAAGCTATAATATACTCATTCCCATTGCATGCCATGCCATAAAAACCAGAACAAAATTACATCCAACCAAAATAGTGAAAATCATAAATATAAGTTCTTAAAATAGAATAGGCCATCATTCACATCCATAAGTTTTATCCAACCAAAATAGGCCATCATTCACTTATACATCAAACCACGATGAAAAACAAAGTTACAGAAAAGAGTAAACTCCATGAAAACAACCATAACAACGATTTTACAAAATCAAGACGTTTAACATCATCAGCACCCCAAAACATATGCAACCGATGTGGCACCGATAGTATTTTGTCTGCTGCAACAAAACACTCCTCGTTTGTCAAATTCATTTTACCCAACTCATTCAAAAGATTCCTAGAATCATCAAATACATCCTTGGTTGTTCCAATGCAATTTGCAATTGTCCTAAGCCGATCTGAAGTCTGTTCTAGCCACGTCCCAAAACTCTTCCCTAACTCATTTATGCTGCTGGCAATTATGTTTGCTCCTTTATTTTTTTTTCATTGAATGACTTTCCAAGCCATCACTCTTTCTCTTAGATTGAGCTTGATTTACAGATGTTGACTGTGTCAAATCTTTCTCCCCTTCTTCATCATCATTTTCTTCAAGCTCTTTATCTAAATCCTCAACAGCATCAGCAGGGGCAACAGCTCCTTTACCAGTGGACGATCTTTCCCAAAAGCAAGGGCCAGCTTATCAAGCAGCAAGATCTGTGTATATCTATAATCTTTTACATTTGGATGACTCTACACAAAATGAAAACACTTGAATTAATCATAAGTAGAAAGTGAAACAAAATAATTCATAAGAGAGGGAAAACAATAAACACTAACCTTTATATACTCAATTCACACTTCATCACTGTCTACTTTAATCATTTTCTTTTCTTCATCCCACCCGAATCCACTTTGATTTAGCATATCATAAATTATTGCATAGATAGTCCTTAACCTCTTCATTGCAGACTCAATATGTGGTTTCACTTTGATTCCACATCCAGGAAACATTTGCTCCATCTTTGTCTCAGCCATTTTCAAGGTATGCGCCTTGAATTGTCCATTGTCACATCTATGGCCTTCGTTCGCGGCTTCAATCAATATGTCAAGGAGGGCTTCGTACTCTTGATTTGTCCATTGCCTACGATCTCTCCTTTTCCTGATAGCTTGTTGCATACTGCTCTCGGATTCCATTCCTATCTCATTACCAAAATATAAATCACAAATCAAATATGCAATATATGAACAAAAAGACAAAGTGCAAATAACACGTGTATATAAAAAAAAAAGACAAAGTAAAAATAAAACGTGTCAAATCCAATAACCATACAATATAAAATTACACACAAAGTATTTATTGAAATTATAAATTACAGATATTGTAGATGTTTCAAATCCTTTGAAGAAATACATAAACCAAACAACCAGACAAAATAAAATTACAAATAAGGAACCAACCACTAAATAATCAACCCATATGTCTATTAGCAAGCCATTCATTCCACATTTGTGTTGCTATATTGTCCCTCCAAGCAGACCACTCATTACTTGTTTCAATTGTGCTAATAGGATCAGCATGTGCCATATCCTTGTTCTGTAGGCTTACGTCCAATTCTGCATCCAATTGATCTTCCATTGGGTCAGTAGGCATTTCTCTTCTAATAAAATTGTGCAAGAGACAACAAGCAATTATGACGTAATTTTGGGTTTTGATTGGGTAAAAAGACCGATTTCTGAGTATAGCCCAACGCATTTTTAATAACCCAAAAGTTCTCTCTATCACATTTCTTGCCATTGAGTGTATCATATTAAAAAGTTCTTCCTTATTTGATGGTATGTACTCGCATCTCCATTCACTGCGATGGTATCGATATCCTCTATATGGAGCAAGAAATCCTTCACTGTTTGTAAACCCAGCATCGACAAGGTAATAATACCCTATAATAAAATAAAATTTTTAATTTAACATATTAATAATTACTCATTCATTACTATTAATGCATCTTTACCATGTAAATCTTTTTTACCTGTTGGGACTCTTAAACCATTCCTCCTAAAAATAGCATCCCGCAATACTCTTGAATCTGATGCTGATCCTTCCCATCCAAGCAACACATATATAAAGTTCATATCCCTTGAACATATGCCTAATACATTGGTCGATATATCCCCTTTTCTATTACTATATCTCGGTTTATCAATTGCTGGCACATTAACTTGAATATGTGTTCCATCTAATGCCCCAAGACAACTCTATATATAAACACAAATATAAATAAAAAGTTAATGTTTAACAAACTAAAGTGCAATTATTAATGTATTCTGTAACACAAACACCGTACCTTAAACCATTTCCATCTCTCATCTACGCATTCTTGTGAAACAGGATCTGGTCCTCTAAGGAGTGTTTCTTACAATCGTAAGACACTTTTTAACACTTTATTAAAGTACCTACTAACTGTTTCCCCAGACCTTTTAAACAAAAACTTAATCACCCGATTCTTAGAATGATGTGCCAATATGTGTAAGAACATAGCCACTTGTTCATCAATACTTACTAATCCATCCTCTCTTAATCTGCCTTCAGTACGAAGGAGAAAGTATAATGAACGAAATGACCTAATATCCATGCGAAAATGATCGACAGTTGTAACATCATCTTGATTTATCAATCCCTCTAAAAGTTCTCTCCTTAAACTCTCCCTAACCCTTGGTTGTTCTCTAGTACTATGATTTTCATAAAACCACATTACAAAAAGACTCACTGTAATAAAAATTGCAAAACACATCCCAATCATCTCTATAAACATTTCCTCCAAAAGCAGATATGACATAATCTCAAGCTCATCCTCTGAATTCATATTTACCTATACAAATAAGAAAAAAAAATAAACAACTTAAATAAACAACTGAAACAAGAAACACAACGCCTGACTGATTCTAACACTTTCAATTTAATTCTAGCACCCACATTTGTAAACTCTATTCAAAATTCTAAACCAAAAAATTAAATATGCCTCATGCATATGTTAAATAGGAGACATGTTCATATCAAACCAGAGCAAAAGTTCACATAATTCAAGACCCAATTTACACATACTAATTGCTCAAAACCAAAATGACACAATTAAGCAAATTTCATGGAAAGGAGTAGAAATATGTACATCCATTACTTAACAAAAACATTTCAACAGTTCTTTATATAAATTATCCAACTTAAAATGGAAAACATGCCATGGGAAGGAGTTGGCATTCCACCCATTCTGATTTAAACCATATTTATTGCAAATTACCTAATGCCATAATAAAAAAAATCCCTTGAGCAAAACAAAAAACTAAAGACAGTAGAAAATGAAGGTTATACACAAGAAAAAATGGGATACATATCACATGGAAACCAATACAAGATTATAGAAACTCGTCTAAGGTGAAATAGAGCACCAAATGCATAAAAATACAATTTAATATGATTACAGGTTTATTTACAAACCTTGGAGAAGAGATTTTAGGTAATTGTCCCTTTCAAATCAATTATTAGCTTTAGGAGCTATTAAACAAGGTGTTCACTTCCTGGTTGTGTGATGCAATCAAATCCAAAGTTTGAAACCCAAGTTAATTTTTTCCACATGATCAACATCTAATCTATTTTTTTGAAATTACATGCCTTTCTTGGAAGATAACATTAAAACTAGCTTTGCAGAAAAAGATGATTAGAAAATCTCAATGACAAGCCACTTCACAATGCAAAAAAAGATGATTAGAGAGAACCTTAACCTTCCAAAAAGATTTTCACAAAGAAAATTTTCTGCATTTGGAGTATCAATCAGAAAATTGATTAATACAAAGACTAGGCACAATCTAAAAGACAAATACTTAAATCAGGATAATAGGTGCTAAAATTCTATGTCAAACTAGATACTTAAATCATGATTCATGTGCCCTAGGAGACAATTATATATCATCTTTCATCAGGGAAAATGAACTCAACAACTCAGAACATATTTGAAGCTACTCATCTCATTATGAAAATATGGCAGATTGCCATTTCTCGATAGGAAATCTGGAAGCAAGCATATTGATAAGTGTGAATAACCAATGAAACACAAGAGCCAAAGCAAATCACAGGCAAAAACCAGATCAAAGTACATGCATACACGGATCTTCCAGGGAGGGAAACCATCCCAATTCACAAAGTGCAAAACTAAGCATACATGCCAAACCAAGTAGGGAAACCGAAATATACAAAGGGAGAAAAAACAAGAGCCAAACCAAGCAGGGAAACTGAAGCCAGGGCAGGGAAACCAAGCTGGAAACCGAAGCCAGAGCAGGGAAACCAACCAAGCATACATGCCAAACCAAGCAGGGAAATCGAAATATACAGAGGGAGAAAACACAAGATCCAGAGCAAAAATCCCAGGCAAAAACTAGAATGCCGAGCAGAAATCAGAATCTCAAAGGTGGGAAACCAAAATATATTTACCTCAGTTGATGAAGATCGAAGGTGGGAGGACGATGGAGCTCAGGATCTCAAAGGTGGGTGAGGGAGGAATCTCTTTCTCGGGTTGATCTTCCTTCTCGGGTTAACGATGGAGGAGCTTTCAGGATGTGGTTGAGGGATGAAGCTCCTTCGACGATGGAGAAGCTCGAGAGTGCAGATCGAGTGAGGGAGGAGCTCAGCAATGCAGATCGAGTGAGGGAGCTCGAGCTCGAAGGTGGGTGACTGAGGGTGGAGATCTTGAAGATGGGTGAGGCTCGAAAAGCTTGGGCAAGGAGGCTCTTTGAGATCGATGGTGGGTGAGGCTCGAAATGCTTAGGAAAGCTCAGGGTGGCTGGCCAACCGAGAGAGAAGGGTGGCTGGCCGTGGGAGGGGGGATTTTCGAGGGGGATTTGTGCTATCCTCTCTTCTTTAACCCAGCTATAGAGGTCGGTTACCAATTTCAACTACACGGGAGGATAGGATAGGTTAGAAGAAAATGGTATCCTATCGTGTATGTGCTTCAAACGGAAGATAAGAGTAGGATAGGATAGCTTATCCTATCCTCTTCCCTTTATCTAGTGTTCCAAACGAGCCCTAAACTCCTAGATGTAATCCACCCAATAAGGACCTCCAAAGGAGGGTTTGTACTTAGTGGAACTTTGACTCTAGCAGAGTCTCCGATGCTTGAGTCAATATAGAGCTTTAATGGTGAAAATAGAAGCTTAGTGAGAGTCTTGAGAACTTACCTAAAGGGAAGACCGACCAATTTCTGATGGGTTATTGGAGTTAGAATAGTCAACATAACTGATCTCCACAAATCCAAAGATGCCAAGTGTTCACCGTTGATTCATAGCATCTTCGTATCTGGACCGTTGTATTGTCAGTATTTAGTTTTCTATTCATTATAGGTGTGCCTACAATTGGAAATGAGCATCCAACTGAGGCAAGTCAGGTTTGGGCCGTTCGGTCAACTATGGGTCAAGTGGAAAGGTTTAGGCGGACGACTCAGTGGGCTCACTCACTTAAGGCCCATGATACGATTAGCCTAGGGGTGAGCATAACCCGCTCACCCATTTGAACCCGCTTGAACCCGCTCAAAAATAATTGTTTCGGGTGGATTAAATTGGGTTGATGGGTTTAATCGAGTAAAAAATTTTAAAAAATCAGGTTTATCGGTTCTAGTCGGGTTCAACATATGTTGACCCGATATAACCCGGTCCGACCGATATATTATTAACTTAAGTTAACCATCATTACACTTCGCACATTGTGGCTTGGCGGTAAGCACTTCATGTCCTGATTCCAAGTCATAAGCTCGAACCTCACCATGGGATCTCCCTTTTTTTTTTTAAGCGAAACGACGTCATTTGGTTTAGTGTATATATAGACCATTTACTTCAGAAAACCCTAGACCATCTTATTTTAGTTCTCTGCATCTCAGACTCTCAAACCTTGCGGTTTCCTTACCTCCTCAAACCTTAATGGCCTCCTCACCTCCTCAATCTCATGGGTTCATCGCAAACCTCAGTGATTGAGTCCTTCCTTTCCATCTCTGACCTTAGGTCGCCTCCTTAGTCCTCCTCACAGACCATCAAGCCTCAATCTCTTTCGCCTTTTGTTAGCACCTCCAAAGAGACCATCTTCATCCTCGCACTAGACGGAGTTAGCTCTAGTAAGCCATGACCGTGAATCACAGAATCTGGTTTAATACTTTGCTTATTCTTGTTAGTTTTCTATTTTTCATGTAATGTATTAGATTTATATTACCTTGGAGGTTGGAGGCTGATTATGACTTGTTAAATACTGATATTTCATTGTTCATCTGTTGGGTGTTGAAAAGTTGGGATTCGATTTTAGTATTTCGCCCATTTTTTCCCTTCTCTGGTTCCTCTTTTCTATGCAATGGCAAAGGTTCTGTTTTCTTGCGGGTGACCCGCGTAACCCGTCTGAAATAGGCGAAAATCAACCAAACCCGAAATCTTCGGTTTACTGAATTTTGTGGTTAAGTTCGGTTCATGTGTTTTTGAACCCGACCCGTGGTCGATCGAATTAAATTTTCATCTTAACCGACCGAACCCGACCGCTGCTCAGGCCTAGATTAGCCCACTATTTATGTATGGATATATCATCAATTGTTTTGTGTGATAGTTATACTAAGTGTCATTTAAAAATAAATACTAAATAGGGATATATTTTTAAAATACTAGAGAACTCTGTATATATTTTTAAAATAAAAATAAATAAATTTTTATTTAATCTAAAGTTAGGAAAATTCAAAATATTTTATTTATTAAATTAAATATTCAATGAAACAACCTAGATAGGAATCACAATCATTTAAATTTTCAATCCACTCTCTCACTACATCTGAATAGAAGGATGCATCGTGTTCATCTGCAAAATTGTTGTTCTTACATCTTGCTCTTTGAATCTTCTCCCAAGTCCCAGGTATCTTAACGTGAATAAGAAACCACGTTCTCCCCATTAACATCATATTATATCCTCCACGTTTCTCGCCATTAACATCTTATTCACATATTTTAATTCAATATTAAGTTAATTTTTGAAAATATTTTTAGTTTTTATATTTTATTTTTATTTCTTAAAGTTCATTTTTAAAAAATTACTATTTAGAAAATAAATTTTTTTGTAAATTTAAAAATTTGTTCATCTTTATTTTTAAATTAAATTGAGATAAATAACTATAAATATTGCTTAACTTTCGAATGTGACTTTCAATAATTGTGTACTATTTTTTAAAGGATTATTTTAAAATTACAACATTGCCACCAATAATTTTTAGAAAACATGTTTTAAATATTTTTCAATTTTAGTCTATTTCAAAATATATTTTAAAAAAATTATTCTATATTATACCAAATACATTTTTATTTATATTTTCTATTTCATAATTATGTTTTCATTTTTTTATATTTAATTTAATTAATAAATTAATATTCAAATTTACATGATTCCTTAACATTTGTCTTTTAAAATTTTCACTGTATATAAATTAACCTCTAAATTTACAAAACTCATAATAAGTCATTAGTATACAGTAAAAAATAGTTAATTAAAAAATTAATTTGTGAATTTTGTAAATTCACGGACTAACTCTTACATAATAAAAATTTCAGAGACTAATGGAAGGAATTTTGAAGACTACCTTATATGTTTAAGTCTTTTATATTTCATATCTATATTCCACTGTTTTGTTCTTTTTACTATTGAATTTGTGATTCGTCCTCATGTAATTAATTATATTTTTCATTCTATCGAATCCTATGTTTTGTAATCTTCATACTAAAACAAATCGATAAACTAAATTTTTTCCCCTCGTTGATTTTTGAAAATAAAAACTAGCTGAACGGGAATTCAAGAACTGAATTGTGGAACCATTTCCGTAAGGAAAATTCCCTGAAAAATTGGTGTATGTTGCTATTTGCGGCAAGCACACAGTATTCTTTAGAGCATCTCTAATGGTGGTTCATAAGCCATATCTTCAAAGTTTCTCTCAGTAAGCAATGTTGCTTACCATGGGAGTACTCTAGCATGGCATCCAGTTGTAAGAACTGTTGCTTAAACCAAAATGAGGATAAAAAACAAATTAGATGAGGGAATTACAACAGAAAACCACAATCAAATGTCATCAAATCCATAATCAAAAACAAATTGGACTCCAAGAATCACAAACGAAAACCACAATCAAATGTCATCAAATTCTGAAAACTAGAAATCACAATAAAAAATGCAGAAATCCAAAAATCACAATCAAAGGAAAGAGACCAACCAAAAAATCAAAAAATCAAAAAATCCAGAATCACCATAAACCAGAACTCCAGAAATCAGAAATCACAATCACCATAAAAAAATCCAGAAAATTCAACCGAAATCACAATCAAAAATCACAACAAAAAACTAGAACCTAGACCAAGGAGACCAGCCTTCAAATACCAAGGGAAGAGATCTCAAAGCCATGGGAGATATGAAAAATGAAACGAAAGTCAAGGGAAGAGACCTCGCTACAAACTGAAAGCCACGAAAGAACTCGTGGATTTGAAGAACGAGTTTTTGAAGAATGAAGAACGAAGAGGAGTGAAGCTTAGAGAACGCGTGGATTTGAAGAGCGAAGAACGAGAGGCTGGAAGGATGTGGAAACCAAATAGACGAGAAACTTTTAGAATTTATTGGTGTGGGAGATTGCTTTTCATGGATTTGAGTAGAAAATGGGTAGGATAATAAAAGCTGACTGATTTTATTAAGGTGGGAGATCGCTTCTAATTGCAATGGAAAAAATAAGAAAAAAAAGCTTTCAATAGGTGTGGGAATGGCTTTCAAATGGATCAGGTCCGTGATATTACCGTTAGAAATCATGCCGTTGGATGCTCTTGTTTATTGAAAATGTAGCCTTGGAGAGCATCAAATTTTTTTATAAATTATGCCTCATTTTGAAAGATTTTACACTCAAATTCTCAATTCTCTTTATCTTTTTCTTCAACTTACAAGTTTTTTTTTTTTGACAAATAGATCCCAATCAATTTAATTTGAATTTGTTCTTACATTTTATGAAAAATTATCAATCTCTCACTAGCAAAAATTCTCAAATTCCTCCATTTTTTTCAAATCCACAAAATAAACCAAATATTAAAAATTTTTAATTTCCTATGTTTTCATTCCAACCAACCAATCCCGTCATATTTTATAGGTCTCCAATGGGTACTAGTGATGCAGATTTATTTTCATTTCAACCAATCAATTCTTCCATATTTTATAGGCCTCCAATAGATACTAGTGGTGTAGAGTTTCACTGATCAAGAATCTGAAATACCAGTCAGGTCCATGTCTGAGTTTCAAGTTTCACAATTTTTTACCAAGTCGATTTAAAAAATATTATGCTCGATAAAAGAAAAGAAAATGCAAGTTAGAAAAAATATCGAGTCAGGTTCACAATAAAAGAGAATGCACTTCTTATTCAATCATTGCTCAACATTTCAAAGGATGCTGTTGTTGGTGTTGACCAAAAAGCAAATAGTTTTTAGTTAAGAATCAAAGATAATTATAACAACTATCGTAGTCGATTACGAGAGAAAAAATCCGTTCAACTAAAATTTTGATGGCATCGGTTAATAATACTGTTTAAAAGTTTGTTGGGTACTACAAACAAATTGTTCATAGAAAAAAAATAGAAGCTCAGAGAAGGACATCATGGCTGATACATATACTATTTTTTCTCAAGATAAGAGTGAACAATTCAAATTTAAACATGCGTGGTGACTACTGAAAGATGAACCTAAATGAACAGCAGAATTAATTGAGTTCTTTAAAAAGAACAAAGATTTCTGCTTCTGAAACATACTCATCATCTTCTAACTCGGAGACTCCATTTGAATGCACATAAGACCCAACCTCACCTACTATAGTTCGGCCAACAAAAAAAAAAGATAGCAAAAAAGAAAGATAAAGAGAAACTAACTGAAACTTCTTTTAACAATGTCGACTTTACTGCAATACGAGAGGCACATAGTCACATAATGACTATCATGGAAGAATTCGCACGAATTAAGAAAGAAGAAAACAAGTTAAAAGAGAAAGAGTTAAAGTTGAAGGAGTTGAAGATCATCTTCAAAGATACATCTGGGATGACAAAGAGACAACGTCAAGATCACAAAACATTATGTAACATTATTAGAGAATCATATAAAATTAGTTAAGATAATGTTATGTATTTTTTTTAATTATATCATGTTATAATTTTTTCATTATTTTTAATTATTGTTATAAAAAATATTACTTAAAATAAATTTGTATTATTTTTAATATGTTTTAAGTTTTTTTTACGTATTTACTATTTTAAAATTAAAATACAAATAAGTTAATATTTTAAGTTGAAATAAAAATAAATATAAATAAAATATAAAGATGTAGGGTAACGTGTGGGACCCATTTAATGAATTTTTAAAAGTTGTACCATTGAAGTACAGAGTTACTTAAAAAAATATATATAACAATATGAGACCCATTTAAATAATTTTAGAGAATATCACTATTAAAGATGTTCTTAGTAAAAGGTGAAAGAATAGTTCCCTCTATGTTCACCGCGCAGCTACGTGCTTAGCCTCTCCAACACACTTGTTATTTGTAATAGCTCCTGTCCAGGAGGATTGGTGACTCTCCGAAGTGGGACAGCAACAGAGTTAGTTTATATGTGACTATGACTTTGCTATAGCACAGGCAAACACTTGCATTTCTGTCACGATCCCAATTTGGGATACATGACTGGCACGGCATAAGGGGATGACCCTTAAACCGTAAGCCACAAAATAGACAATTAAAACCTAGCACACAATATCATAAATAAACATTTCAGTTATATTCATAATCATCTTCTTACTAATTCATGTCATACAGTCCTTGTATATAGATAACATTAACCAACACACATAAAGTATACAACAGAAGCAGGATCCTGCCCATGATCATCGGAGCACAATCTAGATTACAAAAGAAAATAAACAAGATTACAAAAGATATATTAAGGAGCCCTAAGAACAATTGGGCTCACCACTGAAACTACTACTTTATTCAAGTTCGGATGGATGCGGGTTGGACTCTTTAATGCTATCTGAAAACATAAAATATGAGGGAGTGAGTTTACGCAACTCAGTGAGCACATATAGCTTACTATAACTGAAACAGAACAGACCATACGCACGAGTTTTCATAAATACAAAGTATGCAGGAATATAACATATCTAAATCAATGTAAATAACAACAAACTAAATAAATTTGATTAAGAGAAATTATGAGATCTTGAGATTTAATATAATAAACAATAATTTCAAAATCAAATAAGAAATTAATTCTTTAAAAATAAATGTGTAGAGGAGGACTCAAAGTAGAACCATAACTATAATTTTTATACCCAAGCACATAGCAATGGGTTGGGTAAATCACCATATTCTCATCATTCATATCATAAGGTTGGAAGGAGTTTCCTCAACTCCCTAACCTTTTCATATGTTGACTGTCCCAAGCACACAGCAATGGGACGGGTAAATAATCACATTCTCGTCATAGGTAACCAGGCCAATTGCCACTGGCTATTGGAGGAGACATACCTCAACTCCACATTTATTCATATTTCAATCCTCATGTGCCCGTTCGCACAAGGGGCTAGCAACTCCCTTGCTAGCTTGGGTTACATGGTGCACCAAGGCTAACTATCTCTGTCGCTAGCTAACAGTGTTTCTGACAATGATTCCTCCATAATAAACAAATTTTATAGACCAAAAATATAAAACGAAAAGAAAATTGAAAAACATGAAGTTAAAATTATTTTTAAGACATAAATATATCCCTCCCTTTCAAGACATTCATCGGACAGAGTTCCGGCATAGAAATTCATTCTCCAAAATTAGAAATACAACAGTTTTATTCCAGTCCAGACAAATCATGATATTCAGTCCCAAAGACACATTCCAAACATAAATCCAAATACAATTTCACCATATTCATGAAATAATGAAGTATTAGTATAACATAAATCATATGAAACAATTTGAAAAAAAATAATACAATTATAACTTTCAATAAAGTGTCACATAACACCATATTTTCATCTCAAACTCGGGAGGGATTATTAGAGGTCTGTTCTGCATGTCCTATGGCTTCTACGAATATAAATCAATGTTAACATGAAACTCAAGTTATGCTATTCACAATTAAAATTTTGTTTTAAAATGCATGATCATGAGAGGGATTTAGAAAGACGTTATAGTAAACTATATCCACTCACACTTTAGGGATTCATGGAGGGCAACCCCTTTTTCTTTTCACTTCCAATGTCCAAGCTATTAAGCGAACTTCCAACTTGGTTAGGACTTTCTTCGTGACCTATGATACAACATCACATAATCATTATTCTTGCATGGCACATAATTACCATGCTATAAATCTAATATTTCATCACATACAAATTTATATTTCTTTCAAGACCAAACCTTTTGGTTCCTACATCAATTTGGCTAAAGCTATATACTTCTCAATCTAACACCAACCTTTAATTTTATATGCATTTCCAATTCCTTTAGTAGCTAACTTATAATCCAAAATTCAAGAATTTTCCTTAAACTTTCAAAATTCCTATCACATACATCTACCAACTTTAAGCTTCCATACTAATAGATTCTTAAATGACTACTCCAAAACTTATTTGATTATTTGAACCTCCAATTCATTCCCTACAACCTAGAATATCCAAAATCAAATTTCTTGAGCGCGGTACTGTTCATGTTACTGTTCACCGAAGTAAAACTCCATGATCTAGGTAATTAAATGATGTTTTCTACTTATAAAAATTGGCATAGAAGTTGTACAACAAGTCCTTAACATGATTCTATGCCCAGAATTTCCATAGAACAGCAAAAAGACCAAAAATTTGAGATTTTACCTTGCTGCTACAGTAAATCGCAGAGCACGCTACAGTAAATCGCAGAGCAGAATTTTCCAGCTGAAAAATCAATTGATTGCTTCAAACTTCCTAGGGGTTTTGCAGTAGATTTCCAGCCTTAACATAAGGGACTTGAGTGGCTGGAAATTTGGATGAAGATGACACACAAAATGGAAGGAAATGGTAGGGTTTTGGGTGAGGAGAAAGATGCACGTTTTTGCTGGAAAATATTCTCCAACTTCTGGTGCAGCAGCTCATACATAAAAATAATGGGAGGGTATGGTTGTCATTTCCTAATTAGATAAGGGCAATTTAATATTTTTGTAAGATAAAAAGGGGGTAATTAGGTAATTGTCTTTATAATAAATGAATAAAAAAAAATGGAATATTACATTCTTCCCTCCTTAAGAAATTTGGTCCCCAAATTTTAAATCAACCAATTATAAGTAAAACATGAAATTAAGGCAAAATTTAGAGTTACTAACCTTATTACTCAAATAATTGGGGATATATATTTCGCATATCATCTTCAACTTCCCAGGTGGCTTCCTCACTTGAGTGGTTTTGCCATATAACCTTAACCATTGGGATTTCCCTTGACCGCAACTTTTTCACTTGCCGATCAATTATGGACATCGGTTTTTCCTCATAAGCTAAGTTTTTATCCAATTGAATTTCTTGAGGTTGGATAATGTGAGATGGATCTGGTAGGTATTTTCTTAACATTGATATATGAAAAACTGGATGAACATCACTCAACTGTGGTGGCAAGGCTATGCGATATGCTACAGCACCTACCCTATCCAAGATTTCGAAAGGGCCTATATATCGAGGACTTAACTTCCCTTTCTTCCCAAATCTCATTACTCCTTTCATGGGGGAGACTTTCAAGAATACTTGTTCACCCTCTGAAAATTCTAATTCCCTCCGTCTATTGTCAACATATGCCTTCTGTCTACTTTGAGCTGCCTGTAATCTTTCTCTAATTAGCTTCACTTTGTTCAAAGCTTCTTGCACAAGATCTGGCCCTAAAAGTTTAGCCTCTCCCACTTCAAACCATCCAATGGGAGACCTGCACCGTCTACCATACAAAGCTTCAAATGGGGCCATCTGTATGCTAGTTTGGTAACTATTATTATAGGCAAATTCAGCTAAAGATAAGTACATATCCCAACTTCCACCAAGATCAAAAATGCAAGCTCGGAGCATGTCCTCTAAAATCTGAATTGTACGCTCTGACTGACCATCGGTTTGGGGATGGAAAGCTGTGCTTAAATCCAATCTCGTTCCTAATGCCTCTTGGAAAGCTCTCCAAAATCGTGCCGTGAACTGTGGCCCTCGATCAGATATAATAGATATAGGAACTCCATGTAGCTTAACTATTTCATTTAAATAAAGCCTTGCATACTGAGCTACGTTATAGGTGGTTTTCACAGGAAGAAAGTGAGCTGACTTCGTCATTCGGTCTATTATTACCCATATAGAATCATATCCTTTGGGGGTCCTTGGTAACCCTGTGATGAAATCCATGGTGATTCTCTCCCACTTCCATTCTGGTATCTCTATTCGTTGATGTAACCCTGCAGGTCGTTGGTGTTCAGCTTTCACTTGCTGACATGTCAGGCAATGGGAAACAAACTCAGCTATATCCCTTTTCATACCATCCCACCAGTATAATTCCTTCATATCTTGATACATCTTCGTCGTTCCTGGGTGTATTGTATAGGTGGAGCGATGTGCCTCCTCTAACACCTGTTTCCTTAAATTATTCACATTTGGGACACATAATCGTCTACCATATCTTAATACCCCTTCAGTGTCCACTGAGAATTTAGAATCTTGGTTATCTTTCACCTCATTCTTGATCTTGAGCAAGCTGGCATCCCTGTCTTGGTTAGTTTTAATCTGCTCAACTAGGAAAGACTGAAGCTGCACATGAGCCAAAAATATCCCTGGTTCCTTTACTTCAAACATTATCCCTTCACTTTCTAGATTATGAATTTCTTCCAACAATGGTCGTCGCACTTCTGCTATATGGGCCAAACTTCCCATGGATTTTCTGCTTAGGGCATCAGCTACTACATTTGCTTTGCCTGGATGATACAAGATTGTACAATCATAATCCTTCAATAGTTCCATCCACCTTCTTTGCCTCAAATTAAGGTCTCTTTGCTGAAAAATGTATTTGAGACTCTTGTGATCTGTGTAAATCTCACAAGATCCTCCGTACAGATAATGTCTCCAAAGCTTTAAAGCAAACACTACAGCTGCCATCTCTAAGTCATGGGTGGGATAATTCTGTTCATGTTTCTTTAACTGCCTGGATGCATAAGCAACTACCCTTCCATTTTGCATCAATACGCAGCCTAAACCCACTCTAGATGCATCACAGTATACTGCATAGCCTCCAATATCAGTGGGAATTGTAAGAACTGGGGCTGTGGTCAAACACCTCTTTAGTTCCTGAAAACTTTCTTCACAAGCATCAGACCATTCAAACTTTATTCCCTTCCTAGTCAACTTGGTCAAAGGGGCGGCAATCTTGGAGAAATCTTTGACAAATCTCCTATAATATCCAGCCAATCCTAAGAAACTACGTATCTCAGTCACATTTGTAGGTCGGGGCCACTGCTGCACTGCTTCCACCTTTTTAGGGTCTACTTGAATGCCGTTCTTAGTTATTATATGTCCTAAGAATGTGATACTATCCAACCAAAATTCACATTTAGAGAATTTGGCATACAACTGTTGCTCCCTCAGAGTCTGTAAAACTATCCTCAAGTGCTGCTCATGCTCCTCTAAACTCTTCGAATACACCAGGATGTCATCTATAAATACGATGACAAACTTATCTAAGAATGGTTTAAACACTCTATTCATCAAGTCCATAAATGCTGCAGGTGCATTGGTTAACCCGAATGACATAACCAAGAACTCATAATGGCCATATCGGGTCCTAAAAGCTGTCTTTGGAATGTCCTCCTTCCTTATCCTTAACTGATGATATCCTGATCTTAGATCAATTTTAGAAAAACATTGTGCTCCTTGTAACTGATCAAACAAATCATCTATTCTGGGTAGAGGATAATTGTTTCGTATTGTCACCTTATTCAATTGCCTATAGTCAATACATAAGCGTAAGGATCCATCCTTCTTTTTCACAAAGAGGACTGGAGCACCCCAAGGAGATATGCTGGGTCGAATAAAGCCTTTATCTAGCAAATCTTGCAACTGCTCCTTTAACTCCTTGAGTTCTGCAGGTGCCATCCTATAAGGAGGTATAGATACTGGTTGTGTTCCAGGGAGGACATCAATACCAAACTCAATCTCTCGTTCTGGTGGTAATCCTGGCAATTCGTCTGGAAACACATCTAAAAATTCACCGACTACTGGAACTTGATTTATATTGGTAAACTGCTCATTTATATCTCTGACATATGCCAAATACCCTTGGCACCCCTTCCTTAACAACTTCTGAGCTCGTAAAACTGAAATCAAGTTGTTTGGTGCCTCACTACGATTACATTGAAATTGGAATGAAGATTCACCAGGGACATTGAAATTTATCACTTTAAGGTGGCAATCTAAGGTTGCATAGCAAGAAGCTAGCCAATCCATGCCTAGAATTACATCAAAGTCTAGCATATCCAGCATGATCAAATCAACGAAGGTATCTTTACCAAAAATAGAAACTTTACAAGAATTGTATACTTTTTCAACGAACAAACATTCACCCACTGGGGTGGCAACCATGAATGGAGAACTCAACTTATCTGGACTTCTACTTATCCATTTAGCAAAATATGGGGACACATATGAATGAGTAGATCCAGGGTCAAACAATACATGAGCTTGTTGTGAGCAAATCAAGAGAATACCTGTCATTACAGCATTAGAAGCTTGGGCATCCTGTTTAGTCAAAGCAAAAACTCTAGGTTGGCCTCTGCCTGTCTGACTCTGTCCTCGGCTTCCTGCTCCCCTACCAACACCACTGCTACTTGCTTGGCCAGGTACCGATCTAACTGGCTGAGCGGCTATTGGTATAGGTGGCAAAGTTGCTTGAGTTGTTCCCTGACTAAATCCTTGCCTTAGTGGGCAGTCTCTAATCATATGTCCCATCTGTCTACAAAAATAACAAGAGACAGTTCTTCTATAACATGGTCCTGTATGCATTTTACCACAGGTAGGACATTGAGGTCTGATTAATGGAGTTGCTCCAGGTCTAAACTGACTGTTTGGTCTTTGATTTATTTTCCTTTTTCCACTACTAGCTCCTACCTGACTAGAATCTCCAGCTTCAATCTGTAAGGACGATGTCTGTGCTTGCATTCTTGGGCCTTTTGCCTCATAGCCAGGCCCACTCTTAAAACTACCACCGCGGTCTCTCTTCAATTTCTTATGCATTTCTATTTCAGCTAACTCTCGGGTCTCAATCAACCGGGCACAATCTACAGCTGCAGCATAGTCAGAGAATTGGTTCATTTGTGGAGCTACTGATCTGAACAATGGACGAATTAATCCAGTGATAAATCTCTTTATCCTATCCCTTTCTGTAGGGATTAAGTGCAGAGCATATCTAGATAGCTGTGTAAATCGAACATCATACTCTGTTACTGTCATGCCTGGGACTTGTTTTAGTTCTTCAAATTCCCTAGCACGGGCATCTCTTACACTTTCTGGCATGAATCGTCTCATAAAAGCTTCTTTAAACTCATTCCATCCCATAGAAGGGGCTGAGGCTGCTTTACTTCGATCTAAAGTATCAAACCATATCCTGGCTATGTCTGACAACTGAAATGAAGCCAATTCCACTGATCTAGTATCTGAACAACCCAGTGCTCTGCAGATCCTCTCAACTGCATCCACAAACTGCTCTGGGTCTTCACCACTAGATGCCCCAGAAAAAGTGGGGGGTTTTAACTTCATAAATTCTGACAAACTAACTGGCACGCCACCTTTTCTATCTTTCTGTTCAGTTACTTCCACTTGCTCTTGAGTGACAACAACTGGTTCCGGTTGTTGAGATCCCCTTCTACCTTGTTCTGCTAACAAATCAGCTAAATTTTCCATTGCTCTATGCATCCCCTGCATGGTAGCAATCACTTCAGCCATAGCTGGTTCTCGAGGATGTGGAGGAGATGTCCTCGCCTCACGAGTTTCACCCTGAGTCTCATTTTGCTCGTCTTGCCTAAGTATTTCTGAGACCCGAATATACCGTTCCCTCCTTCTAGCTCTAGAACTAGGTCTGCTGCTACCACTACCTCTAGTAATTGGATTCGTAGATTGAGCAGATTCTTCAATCACTTGCTGTCTACCCAAAGCACCTCTAACTGCTCCTCGAAATCTAGGCGGCATCTCTACAACTTTACAAGATAAAAACACAATTAAAGCATTTAGTAGTGTCTATATTATAACGTATTTAGGAAAGAAAGAATTTGAACAGAAAGAGAACAACAACCTATAGAATTCTATAGCAGCACCCTGAGTATAAATATGTCCGGCTCATATCCATACTTAGGGTCCTACCAAAGAATTCTCTGCTCCGATGAATCACAGGAAAACCTAGAGCTCTGATACCACTCTGTCACGATCCCAATTTGGGATACATGACTGGCACGGCATAAGGGGATGACCCTTAAACCGTAAGCCACAAAATAGACAATTAAAACCTAGCACACAATATCATAAATAAACATTTCAGTTATATTCATAATCATCTTCTTACTAATTCATGTCATACAGTCCTTGTATATAGATAACATTAACCAACACACATAAAGTATACAACAGAAGCAGGATCCTGCCCATGATCATCGGAGCACAATCTAGATTACAAAAGAAAATAAACAAGATTACAAAAGATATATTAAGGAGCCCTAAGAACAATTGGGCTCACCACTGAAACTACTACTTTATTCAAGTTCGGATGGATGCGGGTTGGACTCTTTAATGCTATCTGAAAACATAAAATATGAGGGAGTGAGTTTACGCAACTCAGTGAGCACATATAGCTTACTATAACTGAAACAGAACAGACCATACGCACGAGTTTTCATAAATACAAAGTATGCAGGAATATAACATATCTAAATCAATGTAAATAACAACAAACTAAATAAATTTGATTAAGAGAAATTATGAGATCTTGAGATTTAATATAATAAACAATAATTTCAAAATCAAATAAGAAATTAATTCTTTAAAAATAAATGTGTAGAGGAGGACTCAAAGTAGAACCATAACTATAATTTTTATACCCAAGCACATAGCAATGGGTTGGGTAAATCACCATATTCTCATCATTCATATCATAAGGTTGGAAGGAGTTTCCTCAACTCCCTAACCTTTTCATATGTTGACTGTCCCAAGCACACAGCAATGGGACGGGTAAATAATCACATTCTCGTCATAGGTAACCAGGCCAATTGCCACTGGCTATTGGAGGAGACATACCTCAACTCCACATTTATTCATATTTTAATCCTCATGTGCCCGTTCGCACAAGGGGCTAGCAACTCCCTTGCTAGCTTGGGTTACATGGTGCACCAAGGCTAACTATCTCTGTCGCTAGCTAACAGTGTTTCTGACAATGATTCCTCCATAATAAACAAATTTTATAGACCAAAAATATAAAACGAAAAGAAAATTGAAAAACATGAAGTTAAAATTATTTTTAAGACATAAATATATCCCTCCCTTTCAAGACATTCATCGGACAGAGTTCCGGCATAGAAATTCATTCTCCAAAATTAGAAATACAACAGTTTTATTCCAGTCCAGACAAATCATGATATTCAGTCCCAAAGACACATTCCAAACATAAATCCAAATACAATTTCACCATATTCATGAAATAATGAAGTATTAGTATAACATAAATCATATGAAACAATTTGAAAAAAAATAATACAATTATAACTTTCAATAAAGTGTCACATAACACCATATTTTCATCTCAAACTCGGGAGGGATTATTAGAGGTCTGTTCTGCATGTCCTATGGCTTCTACGAATATAAATCAATGTTAACATGAAACTCAAGTTATGCTATTCACAATTAAAATTTTGTTTTAAAATGCATGATCATGAGAGGGATTTAGAAAGACGTTATAGTAAACTATATCCACTCACACTTTAGGGATTCATGGAGGGCAACCCCTTTTTCTTTTCACTTCCAATGTCCAAGCTATTAAGCGAACTTCCAACTTGGTTAGGACTTTCTTCGTGACCTATGATACAACATCACATAATCATTATTCTTGCATGGCACATAATTACCATGCTATAAATCTAATATTTCATCACATACAAATTTATATTTCTTTCAAGACCAAACCTTTTGGTTCCTACATCAATTTGGCTAAAGCTATATACTTCTCAATCTAACACCAACCTTTAATTTTATATGCATTTCCAATTCCTTTAGTAGCTAACTTATAATCCAAAATTCAAGAATTTTCCTTAAACTTTCAAAATTCCTATCACATACATCTACCAACTTTAAGCTTCCATACTAATAGATTCTTAAATGACTACTCCAAAACTTATTTGATTATTTGAACCTCCAATTCATTCCCTACAACCTAGAATATCCAAAATCAAATTTCTTGAGCGCGGTACTGTTCATGTTACTGTTCACCGAAGTAAAACTCCATGATCTAGGTAATTAAATGATGTTTTCTACTTATAAAAATTGGCATAGAAGTTGTACAACAAGTCCTTAACATGATTCTATGCCCAGAATTTCCATAGAACAGCAAAAAGACCAAAAATTTGAGATTTTACCTTGCTGCTACAGTAAATCGCAGAGCACGCTACAGTAAATCGCAGAGCAGAATTTTCCAGCTGAAAAATCAATTGATTGCTTCAAACTTCCTAGGGGTTTTGCAGTAGATTTCCAGCCTTAACATAAGGGACTTGAGTGGCTGGAAATTTGGATGAAGATGACACACAAAATGGAAGGAAATGGTAGGGTTTTGGGTGAGGAGAAAGATGCACGTTTTTGCTGGAAAATATTCTCCAACTTCTGGTGCAGCAGCTCATACATAAAAATAATGGGAGGGTATGGTTGTCATTTCCTAATTAGATAAGGGCAATTTAATATTTTTGTAAGATAAAAAGGGGGTAATTAGGTAATTGTCTTTATAATAAATGAATAAAAAAAAATGGAATATTACAATTTCTATGATCATTTTCAATTAATGGCATTGTTTTCTAGCAAGCTTCAAGTTGGATAATAAACCTCAAGCATCTTAGCTTTATGAATAGCCCAGGTCTGTTTTCTTCATGATCATGTGCAACCATTCTAGTCACAAGCATGTTAGAATGTGCTTTGATTGAATTTCAACTTTTTTTTTATAAGCATTCTAAATGTAAATAAACAAAACAGATGGTATAAAGGACAAGTGGCGGTAATAGAAGCGTTAATTTTTTTTTTTTTTGGGACAAGGTGGTAATAGAAGCATAAATATGGTTTTTCTTACTCTTTTTGCGCGTGGTACCTTGTTGGGCCAACCCAACAAGCTCTTAGCATTTGGGGGAGAAAACTTCCAATTCGACCCAGACAAATCAATGAACCCTGCCCATAGAATTGCCAAGGAAACACTCAAAACATTAGCTGATTGTAGAGAGAATACTGGTTTGCTCATTTGGTAATGAGAAATTCAATAAACATTTTACAGTCGCTTACACATCGCTAATTAGGTCCATATCAAACGTTAGTTAATTGATATTGAGGTAGCAGACTATGTTTAAGTCATATATAGTCTTTAGTGATTAAAATTCAAATATATATACCTAAATAGTGTCACATATATATATTGATAACAGTGATTTCATTAAAAAAATTAAAACTACAAAGACTCAATTTCAAACTTTTAAACTATAAAAACTTACTTAAAAATTAGTCAAAAATATAAAATTCAACAAGTTCTTGAAAAATGAAAAAACAATTTGGGAAGAGGGCTCCTAATTAAGAAGGATTCCTTTCGGTAGAGATGAACTACCTGAAGCTGCGTACATATTTAGAAAACATTTCACAAGCAAGGGAAGGATTATCTATTTTCTGTTGAAGAATATTGATCAAGGAATTGGTCACAAATAGCTTATTATTGTACTTCATTGTATCAAGTATATATAGACATTAACTTTATAGATAAAAGGCCTCCCTCGCCACTACTAGAAAAAAGATATTTAGAGACGGAAATTAGAGACGGAATAATTTCTGTCTCTAACAGAGACGGAAATAGAGACGGATTTAGACAATTAGAGACGGATGGCAAATTTTGTAATTTAGAGACGGAATTTAGAGACGGAAAATTTCCGTCTCTAAAAATCCGTCTCCAATTCCGTCTCTAAACTCAGTTAGAGACGGAATTTGAGACAGAAGTTATTCCGTCTCTGACTTTAGAGACGGAATATTCCGTCTCTAACTTCAGAGAGGAACAGAGACGGAATATTCCGTCTCTAATTCCGTCTCTAAATTCGTAAACAGTGGAAAAAAAAATTTTGAGACGAATTTAGAGACAGATTTTCAGAGACGGAATATTTTCCGTCTCCAATTCCGTCTCTAATCTATAAATTGTGTATATAAATTTTTTATCTCTCATTTTATATCTAATTTTCGAAATAATATTTAAATTATTAGTAAAATTTAGATAATTTTTGAAAAAATTTAATTCCCGTTTAATTTGTAAAAATAAATTGATGGAATGAAAATCAAAATTCTCTTACATTAATTTATTTTGTTTGTTTTATATAGTTGACTATAATTTTTATTTCCACGATATACATATTCTCTTCTATAAAGAAGATCATTTTATCTTAAAAAAAATTCTAAAAAAACAACAAGTAAAATGAAATATAAAAAGAGGTTAAAAGATATAAATGATGAATAGATATATTTTAATAATATATTTTATTTTTCATATTTACTTTCATTTTACATTTTTTAAAATTGATGAGTAGATATATTTTATTAATATTATGAAAAATGAATAAACATTTATGAAGAATAAAGACATGTCTTCGTAATAAATATATATACGCTTAATTTTGAATATAATATAATTTTGGTCACAATAATTATGTAGTATATAGTATGTTCGTATATGTGTATATATGTATGTATCTATACATACATATATACACATATACGAACATACTATATACTACATAATCATTTCTACATATTAAGCGGAATTTAAATTTTCCCTCTAACGCTGATTATATATATATATATATATATATATATATAAAATCATCGTTAGAGGAAAAATTTAAGTCCCGCTTAATTTGTAAAAATAAGTTGATGGAATGGAAATCAAGATTCTTTTACATTAATTTATTGTGTTTGGTTGATATAATTGACTATAATTTTTATTCCCACGATATACAAATTCTCTTCTATATAGGAGATGATTTTATCATGAAAAACTTATAAGAAAGAAAAAAGTGAAATGAAATAAAAAAAAAAGTTAAAAGAGATAAATGATGAGTAGATATATTTTATTGTAGAAATTTTTCATAATTACTTTCATTTAACAGTTTTCAGAAGTGATGAATAGATATATTTTATTAATATTATGAAAAATAATTTAATAATTTCAAAAACAAATAAGCATTTATGAAAAATAAAGACATGTCTTCCCAATAAATATATGTACACATAATTTTGGATGTAATATAATTTTGATCAATATATATATATATATATATATATATATATATATATATATATATATATATATATATATATATATTTGTGTGTGTGTATAGGTGTTTATTATTCGAAAATAAAAAATATGAGGTTAAAAGAGGTAAATGAAATTTTTTATGAAATATAAGTGTGTTTTAAATCATATTTTTTATATTTTATGTCATTGGATACCATTAAGAAAGTATAGAAATATTATTTTATCTGTAATTACCATAGGAGAATAAATTTTTATCCAAGAAATTATAAATAAACAATTTTTTTAAAATTTTGATTATTTTCTTTTTGAATTTATTGTAATATATTTTTAAATTATAATATTTTGTACAAATTATTTTAAAAATTATATTGTCTTTAAAAATTAAAAAGAAAATAAACTTAAGAAATATAAAGATTTGTTAAAAATTAGAAATTTTCTTTTAAATATTTTAAAAAATATATTTATAAAAGGTTATTTAAAATATTTATTTTAGAAAGTAAAATTTTAAAAATTTATTAAAAATAAAATTTAAAATAAATAAGTGAAAATACTTTAAAATACAGCAAAAAATGCTATTTTTTGAATAAAGCCCCATATCGTTACAAAAAACTTAGTATATGGACCACATAAAAAAATATTGAATCAGATATATCAAATAGCAATTTATCTTTAAATTTATATTAAAAAATATAATAAATTTAATATTTTAAAATACTCAAACTTAAACTTATTTATTTAAAAAAAATTTAAATAAGAATTTTTTTTTCACGTTGAAATTGTTAACACGAAATTTATTCATATAATATAAAAATAAAACTTAACAAGTCAAATCACTTAAAAGGTCGAGTTTCTGTTTTAGTTGATTTATATAAAGTCACATCTAAAATTGCTCTGTACAATTTTGAAATTATTTATAGTGATGAAAAAAATTTCATTCCTAAATTTATTAGTATCTTTTATAGTACAAATAATGAATAGATATATTTTATTAGTATCTTTTATAGTACAATTTTTTTATATTTACTTTCATTTTACATTATTCAAAATTGATGAATAGATATGTTTTATTAATATTATGAGAAATGATTTAATAATTTTTAAAAAATAAATATTATTAGTTAAAAATGATAAATATACATATATATATATATATATATATATATATATATATATGTATATATATGTATATATATATATATATACATATATATACATATGTATATATACATATATATATATACATATGGCGCCAGGGAGACACGGGATATTTATGGCGCCAGGAGAAAACCAAGATAGGGGGGAAAAGCAAAATCCTGAAAAATTCCGTGCCCTGTTTTCTCTGCACTCCCCCATTTTCTTCAACCCTAGCGCCACCCCCAAATATACAACCCCCCCTTCTCCCGGGTGAAATTTTCTTCACCCTCGCTCGCACTTCCCCATTTCCCCAAATTTGGTGTGAAACTGAGAGGAGAGTGAGAAGCTTCGTGAAGCATAGCGACTAGAGAGCAAAAACGAGATAAAGAAGAGAGATTGAGAGAAAGAAAAGAGAGGTAGAAGCTGAAAAACAAAAAAGAACAGCGACCATCGCAAGAGATAAGGAGATCGGAATCATCGCAGAGACCCCTCACGCAACAACGAGCACCGTCCACGAACCTCTATTCACAAAGATGTTGCTGGGTTCACCAATAAAACCGTGAAGTAGGGAGAAATTTGCAACACAGGAACTCAAATTCGGGGAGACTATCTCGCTTCTTCAAGTATTGTTTCACTTCCTGTCAATTTTGATTTGAGGTTATTAGTTGATTGAACTATGCTTGTGGGTTTCTTGGGGAAGTTCTGAAATTATCATCTGATTGCAAATCGATCTTGCTTTGTTGTGCTTTTATTATTTGAGTGGGTGATGCTCTGTTTTGGTTGGGATTGATCCTTCGAATTGATTCTTGCCTGTCTTAGATGCTACTGCTTATTTAAACTCGTGGTTTATAGTGAAAATCTTAAGTTACAGGGAAAATTCATGAAGCAAAAACCTAAAAATATTATGATTAATTTGAAGTGTTGTGTGTGATGAAAAATTTGTTTATACAATGCATGAGAAATGTTGGGTAACTTTTTGACACCTTATAGACATCATGTAAATTAGGAAAGGAATAAAAATAAAAGATACCTAAATGGACTAAATTCAAGGATTGAAGGAGAATGGGAGTTGCCAAATGAATAATAACTTTTTACCATTATGTAGACTTAACTTGGAAGACCCCTTTTCTCCCCTTAACTTTTCTTCTTCTCATAGAAACTAATCACCAACTTCATTTTGGTCATCAGCTAGTTGAACCACCCCGGTGTTGCATAAGAAACACCATTTGAAGAATACCTTATTATACCCTTTTTACACTTTCCTAGAACAAACTGTGACTAGCCACTTGGTTTTTTTCCCCTTCTTCTATCGCCATGGCACAGGAAAATATTATTCATATATCAAATCTAATCCCCTTCTTTGCAATACTTTGAAGTGTTCTCCGTTATTACGTGTATCAACATCCAACTCAACTATGGATAGTCCTTTTATTAAATAGGCTGTTAATTTTTTATGACTTACTGTTGAATTGTCATATGGCCTTACTTTATTGTTATGTTTACTTGTCTTCAACCCTATTAGGATTCCAGTTAGTCTATCAACATCCAACTCAACTATGGAAAAAAAGAAGGAAGAATTACGTCAGATTTTCCCAGGTTTTCTATCATTTTCCTGAAAAAATTTCTGAGTTTTCTCTTCCATTATTCTGCATTACAAACAGAAAATTTCCTGGGATTTATACTTGAATTTTTTTTCTCAAACACACCCTATTCTTCTTCCTGAGTTCAGTTTCATCTGAAGCTTTATCAATTTGTTATATTGTATAGGAAAATATGGCGTGTTCCCTAATCCAGTTCTTACCTTCTAGTTGACTGGAAAGTGACAAATAGACTACACTTCTAGACAATTTTTTTCCTGTTCTTAAATAATCAAGTGTCTAAATATAATAATACCATAACTTAATTTGTCATTTTGGTTAATTAAAATGGTCTTCCTTAGATGATTTTACACGTCGTTTTCATCAGTCAAGAAAGCAAAATAGAGCATAGATTCATTCCAAGTAATCTTTCTAGTCTTGACAAATTTTATATTAGCTGTTAGCAGTAATTTTTCTTAGATGCCCCAAAACCTGAATCGATGCCATTGTTGTGTGGCAAAATGATGCAGAACATGGCACTTAAATTCAGGATTATTTACTACAATTTCAAACCATATTTTCCATCAACCATTCATTCATCCATGTTCTTTTGCCAAAATGCTAAAATATATTCTCCTTTCTCATTGCATAAAGGTGACAAACTCAGTGGCTCAACTAATTGTTTACTTGCACATTGCAGTATGTTAGGCTAATAGGTCATGGTTAACATTAAAAAAGAAGTCATTTATTGTTGATAAGGATAGTTATGTGACTAAACTTAGTAATATGACTCTAATAGGGAGAAGGAGTGAGACAAGGGCTTTTATTAGTTTTCATTTAGAGTTATCAAACCCTGTAATGAGCTATTTTTAAAGCTTCATGCAAAACAAGGTTTTTATCTTAGCCTTCCTCAAACTGAAAAATATATAATTCTGAAATATATAATTCTCTTTTATCAATTATGTAGATAAACCTTGTTATCAACAACAATTAAAAACACAAGATAAAATGCTTACAGTATCTCTAGGTGAATTAGAACCACCAATGTTGCTAGAATCAGTTTGAATTGGAGGCATCCTTCCACCCAAAAAATTTGTCAACAAATCTTGCAAATGGTTCAATGAAAACAATCAGCCAAATTGTAGAACTTCTTAGGACCAATGCTTGTAGAACTTCTTACAGATAAATGTTATATCCAGGGACATATCAGCCAAATTGTTCAATGAAAATATAAACAAAAGAAGTTTAGTTAAAGATCTTACTTGCAGAAACCTGTTGAGATTTATTTTCAATTTGCAAGATGATTGACTTGCTGCTTAAAGAGCTATCTCTATTTAATTCAATGCTTATGGGAGCCCTAGTAGCACCATTTTCACCAGTCGGCTGCCAATAGTTTGGTTATGTTATGACCCATTTAGTAATGGAACAAACAACAGAAAGAGATGCGTCAGCATACAGAAAAGAAAATCATAAAAACACATGTGGGCAATTTGACTTACCAAAACGGGATGTCCAATCAAACTATTGAAGACAACAGATTTTCCAGCACCCTAGACAATTTGTCCACAGCAGCAGAGAGATTTAAAATACAAGCCACATGACTTATAAGGTTCATATAGCACAGAATGTAAGACCTAGTAGAATTAAAATCACACAGGCAATTATCAAATGTGAAGACAAGACAGCATAATAAAAGCATTTACCTACGTCTCATAAAAAAGCTAAAATGGCTAGAATATTGCTGTTCTGGCTAATATTTAAATGATGTATGCTTGTATGAGGATAAAGAATTAAGAAATGGAGGGTTGTTAACCAAAAAAATGATTTCTATTCACATTATGCCTTTGATGTTGGTATTGGTTCAATATGTTATTATAATTTGTGCTATATTGAATTAGTCTGTTTCTGTATGCCTAAAAATAGGATGGAAGTTCCTGAACATCGTAAGTGGATGGATAATAGGGTGGGTCCTGATAAGAGATCAGTTACAGATGAGTTTATGGCAGGAGTTGTTGAGTTTATAGAGTTTGCTTGTAGTCAAGATCATTTTAAAAGTGTAGGAATGTTGAGGTGTCCTTGTAAAAAATGCAAGTGTCAGAAGTATTGTTCAGTTGATGAAGTGAAAACCCATCTTTGTATGAAGGGATTTATGAGTAATTATTATTATTGGACCAACCATGATGAACCAAGACCTCTCTTTCCACCAATGATTTCAAGAAACTCATATTATGGAAGTAGTGACTTTCAGGCATGCTTTAATGATCAGGAACAGATGGTAATGGATGCTGCAGGACCATCTATTGGTAATTATATAGAGCAACAAGGTTTTGCTCATTGCGAACAGAGGGATGAAGATCCTAACCCGGAAGCCAAAAATTTTTTTAATATGTTACAAGCTGCGCATGCTCCTTTGTATGACGGTTGTCAAAATTATTCTGAATTGTCAGCTGCAGTGGAAGCTTTGGGTATCAAGTCAGACTTCAACATTTCTGAGAATTGTTTCAATCGGTGGGTACAATTTATGAGAAATGCATTGCCAAATGAAAATCGTATGCCTAAAAACCTCTACTGTGCAAAGAAATCAGTGGAGCAATTAGGATTAGGTTGTATAAAAATTCACTGTTGTCGAAACGGATGCATGATTTATTATAGTCCTCTTGATTTGGAGCTTCGTCATTGTAAATTTTGTGGTGAAGAGCGTTACAAAAGGGTCATCAGAAATGGCAAAGTAAGAGAGCTTCCAGTGAAAAAAATGTGGTATTTTCCACTTATTCCAAGGCTGCAAAGACTTTATTCGTCAATGCAAACTGCAAGTCAAATGAGATGGCATCGGGAAACTGTGAGGGCAACAGGCACTTTGTCTCATCCATCTGATGGTGAAGCCTGGAAAAAATTCGATGAAAAATATCCTGAATTTGCAATGGACCCTCGAAATGTGAGGTTAGGTTTGTGTGCTGATGGATTTGCTCCATTTGATAAAACAGGTCGGACTTATTCATGTTGGCCAGTTATTGTTACCCCTTACAATCTTCCCCCTTGGATGTGTATGAGAAGAGAGTTCTTGTTCTTGACCATTATAATCCCTGGTCCTTCCAATCCAAAGAATAGAATTGATGTGTATTTGCAACCACTTATAGATGACCTCAAATTTTTATGGAATACTGGTGTCATGACTTATGATGTCTCACTAAAACAGAACTTTAACATGAAAGCTTGTTTGTTGTGGACCATTAATGACTTTCCTGCATATGGGATGCTTTCAGGTTGGATGACAATGGGAAAACTTGCTTGTCCAATATGTATGGAGTGTTCAAAGGCATTTACCCTTCGACATAGTCGGAAGACGTGTTTCTTTGATTGTCATCGACAATTCTTGCCACTTGATCATAGTTACAGAAGGAATAAGAATGCTTTTCGGAAGAGACATACTGAAACATCTTCACCTCCGCCTCGGTTAACATGTGAAGAAGTGTTGGAAAGGGTTAGACATATGCCTAGCATAACTAAAGAGACATATGATAATATCCCAGGGTATGGAGTTATTCACAACTGGACGAAGCAATCTATATTTTGGGAGTTACCATATTGGAAAACACATCTTCTTCCACACAATCTAGATGTTATGCATATTGAGAGAAATGTCTTTTTGAATATTTTATACACAGTGATGGATACTAAAGGTAAGACAAAAGACAATTTTAATGCAAGGCTCGACTTGGCGGAAATTTGTAGACGGAATGAATTAGAGTTGCAGGATGGAAGAGATGGCAAGTTAATTAAACCCAAAGCAAAATACACATTAACTAAGCAACAAAGATTAGCTGTGTGTGAATGGGTAAAAAAATTGAAACTGCCAGACGGATATGCCTCTACATTATCAAGGTGTGTTGACATGAGAGAAGCAAAGTTGTTTGGTATGAAAAGTCATGATTGTCATGTGTTTATGCAACGCTTGCTCCCAATTGCATTCAAAGTATTGCCAAAGCCTATTTGGAACACACTCACAGAATTTAGTCAGTTTTTTCGAGAATTGACTTCCCCATTGTTGCGAGAGGATACTTTACATGTGATGGAGCAAAACATTCCAGTCATTCTTTGTAAATTAGAACAAATTTTTCCTCCAAGTTTTTTTGACTCAATGGAACACCTTCCAATTCATTTGCCATACGAAGCAAGGGTTGGAGGTCCAGTGCAATATCGATGGATGTATCCATTTGAAAGGTAGAGTTACGTCTCCTTTTTGTTATTTTTTTTAATTATGGAATCGTATTCATAGTACTAAATGTGACAATTAAGTGTATTAGGTTTATTCGCACACTAAAAAACAAGGTGAAGAACACAGCTGCAGTTGAAGGATCAATTTGTGAAGCTTATTTGGTAGAAGAGACCTCTACATTTGCATCCTACTATTATCCACCTGATGTTCCATGTAGAAGGACTCAAGTACCACGAAATGATGATGGAGGTCAAGGTTGTTCAAATAGACCACCGCTTTCTATCTTTAATTATCCTGGTCGTCCAACCGGAAGATGCATATCCTTCATGTTAGAAGAAAGAGACTTGCAAACCGCACATTTATATGTTCTTCTAAATTGTCCTGAAGTGGAGCCATTTTTAACGTAAGTGTATCAAATGCTCATTTAAGTGTTATATAAAATATATATATCACTATAAATTGTTCTAACATGTTTTCTGAATGTAGCACATATACTAATATGTTACAAGAGTGTGGATGACTGACTCGGAAGTGGACAGACAAATCTCCACAATGTTTCCTATTTGGTTTAAAGAATACGTATGTTTCACGAATTCTCCTTAATTTCTTATTTTCTAACATTTTGCTTCTTATGTGAGACTGACTTAAATATTTGATGACTAGGTGTTAAATAATAATGTTGAAGATGCCTGTCTAAAGAGTTTGGCATGGGGTCCTCAAAGAAAAGCCAACAAATGGCCATCATATTATGTAAATGGTTATAAATTTAATACAAAAGATCATGGCCAAGGTATGGGTACAACAAATTTTGGTGTATGTTGTCCAGGTGGTACGGATGAAACAACAGAAAATAATTATTATGGGATTTTAACAGACATTATTGAAGTACACTATACAGGATGGCCTATAAAGGTGTTAGTTCTATTCAAATGTGATTGGTTTGATCCCACCTTAAATCATGGAACAAAGGTAGATAACTATGGGATTGTTGAGGTTAGAACATCCAGGAGATATCAAAATTATGACCCTTTTATATTTGCACAACAAGCAATGCAAGTATATTATACACAATATCCTGAAGGGCAACGTGATTGGTTAGTAGTGATTAAAACTAAGGCACGAACCACAATACAAACTGCAATAGAAACAGTACTGCCTGAAAGTGATGCTCCATACCAAGAAGAGTCATCAATGCAATCGCCTGTAATAGTTGCAAATGACAATCTCGAGCAGAGTCTTGTTGATATTGAAGGCCCTGTGGATGAAGTATATGGTTCTTCTTTGAACCTACATGAAGTAGATGTAGATATAGATATTGAAATAGAAGATGTGGATGAAGAAGATACTGAGGAAGAAGGAGAATGGGAAGATGAAGAAGAAGATGAAGAAGAAGAGGAAGAAAATGATAATGATGAAGAGGTTTAGGTATTGTTAGGTTTCATTTTATTAAGTGTATTATGTAGAACATATATTATGTATTTTTGAAGTAGATTATAAATCTATGGTAGTATGGTTATAGAGTTTTGTTATCATTGTCTTTTGTAATTATTTTTATTTTTTATTATTAAATTGTCATTAAATTTCATTGAAATAGATGATTATGATTATCTTGTTGTCTATAGATGACAGGTAGAAGGGGTAGAGGTAGAGGGCGGGGACGGGTTCTCTCTCAGCCATATACACAGTCAGACACATCACCTGGTGCTGACATAGCTCAGCTTGACCAGATCCACACTGGACATACACCTACTTTATCTCCATTTTCCCAGACTTGTCATACTTCTACTCCATCTTCCCATTCACAAGCATCTCATTACAGTGCCTCGTCTCCTCATCTTTCTAGTACAGTTGCCCCTACCCCACCTACACATACTATATGTGCCCCATCTCCTAATCAATCCGCATGTCCAAATGTTGAGCCAGTTCCTTTCACACAGAATATTCAGTGGGGAACAAGAGACATAGATGGTCGAATTTGGATTAGATCTGCATCTGGGAACACGTAAGTAATATGTGTGTGTGTGTGTGTTTTTTTTGTCAGTATATTTATTTAAATTGATATCTATACTTTCAGGTTTTATCCTGACATCTTAACAAGAGGTGTCATCACAACAATTTTCAAGAAAAAATTTGAAGGTGCTTGGTCCAGTTGGGGAAAAGTTGACAACAATACCATTCAAATGTGGTTCGAGGAGTTCAAGGTAATATGTAACATTTTCTATCATATTTATTGATATCTTTTTAAAAACTGTGTGAATGTTATGTTAATTTGTTTACTTTCTTTGTTTAGGCAAATTTTAAGTGGTTGGACAATGATGAGCAAAATATTAAAAGGTCATTCGCCAGTAGGGGATCAACAGCCTTGAAAAATGCATTGTTTAAAGTGCGTAGCGGTGAGGACAAGGGTGTTTGGATTCCACCGGAGAAGCTACAACAATTAAGGGCTGAATGGGATAGTGAAGACTGGCAAGATAAAGCCAGAAAAAATAAACAAAATAGACTCTCCAAAGAAGGACTTAATGTACATAGTGGAGGGTCTATATCTGCACGAGAGCATGCCAAACGAATGGTGAGTAATTTCTCTCAAATATATAGTGATTTAAGTTTTTACTTCAATATTATTTAACTTTTTATTATTTTAGAAGGTGCAAATGAATAAAGAACCGACATGTTTTGAGTTGTATGAGCGGCTTCACCGGCCCAAAGGAAAGCCATCGCAGTGGTTCAACGACCAGCAAGGAAGAATTGCTGTATGTAATCACTACTCTTCTATTTTCATTTCTTTACAAATATTCATTTTGTTTTATCATTTTATTTTTTCAGGAAATGTATAGAACAAAAATAGCTGAGAGATCCACATCTCAGACCGATGAGGGTTCTAGCCAACACTCCACTCAACATTCAGACAATGTTGTTTATTTGGATGTGGTTGGCGGCATGAACAATAAAGGACGGATATATGGACTGGGATCTCAAGCACATAATGTATTGGCAGCAACTTCTTCTTCTAGGTCTTCCGCTTCTGATGAAGTCTCAGCAAGTTCCTCTTCTGTTATGAATGCAAAAATTGAGGCTTTATCTGCACGGCTCAAACAGAGTGAAGATGAAAATTTTATGTTAAAGCAGAAGATGGAGGAATGGGATCGGATGTTTCGACGCCTCATGATAGATGGTAGTATCAGAATGCCCTCCACGTCTCCACCTAGAGAAGAGAATAATAACAATGACCAAAATAATAATGCTGCTGATGGATCATGATAGTTTGTGTTATTATGATTTTGTGTTATGTATGTTTGATTGGTGATATTTTTATGTAATGTCATGGGATTATTAAAACTTTTGTTGATATGTTTATGGATGATAACATGTTTGACATTATGTAATTTCTATCTGAAATGGTTGGTTTTTCTGGCTGTACTGTTGGTTTGGTTTCAGATTTTTAAAATTTTTTTTTTAATTTTTTTGCTTTTAGAGACGGATTTAAAGACGGAATATTCCGTCTCTAAAATAAGACGAATCTGGTCTCAGAGACGGAAATTTCCGTCTCCGAGACCAGAGACGGAATATTCCGTCTCCGAGGCCAGAGACGGAATTTTCCGTCTCCGAGGCTAGAGACGGAATTTTCCGTCTCTGCAGAGACGGAATATGTACAAAAATTAGAGACGGAATATTCCGTCTAGAGACGGAAATATTCCGTCTCTAATTAGAGACGGAATTTAAATTCCGTCTCTAAATTTTAGTGACCCGCTTTTTAGAGACGGATTTATTTTCGTCTCTGATTCCGTCTCTAACTCAGTTAGAGACGGAAATTTTCCTATTTAGAGACGGAAAAATTCCGTCTCTAAATAGAAATTTCCTAGTAGTGCGCGTCTCTGCAGAAGATTTTGACCAAATGCTCTTTTGGATATTTACGACACCCTGCTTCACTTAGATATTTCTCGTATTGGGAAGAATACATCATAAATGCGTAATCAAAATGGCATACACAATTATATAATTAACTTCAACATGGAGACAAATAAAAAATAAATTAGAATTGCAATCAATAAGACTTAAGTTTCCAATATGTTACAAATTATTAACTATAAAAGTTATTCGTAATTCATGGTATCAAAATCTCATTAACTAAATGGTGAATCTTTTCAATCCTCCTTTTTCACAATGCAAATGAATGCGTGCTTCGTCCCCTGCTCAAGCTTAAATAATTTTTATATAAAGAGATGTGTTAAGAATTATAATAAAATTGCTTGAATTTTTACTTAATAATTTAAACTTCAAAGTTAAAATAGTCCTTGACACATTTTCAACAAAGAATAAATTAATAAATTGATCTTCGAATTTATAAACATATTTTATGCACTTTAGTTTCTAAATTCTCTTGAATATATGAGTTAATTTTTAAAAATATTAATCTTGTTGCATGTTACTCCTGCAATGAGTTTGAAAATTTATGAACTAACTCATACATTCAAAAATTAAAACTAAATAATTCTATAAATCTAAAAGTCAAAATTGTGAGGTTGCTCAATGACAAATGACAATATTCATTGTGATCATATGCACAATTGCTCTTCAGCTAACCCACCAACTATACTAGCATCCATATTCAAGATAACAGTATATCAATTGCCTCTCTAACATTTACAATATTATGACTGAAGATAAAAGTTCAGATTTTCTTGTTTTGAAAGCATTTTGCTTACCATGGGGTATTAACCCGTTTAAATTAGTTCGGTTTGATTTGAGCACCTCGTTTAACCGAATCAATCCAATCAATTGAGCACAAAAAAAGATCATCCAATCTATTTGATTAAAATTACTAAAACCAAACCAATCTAAGCCAAATATATTTGGATTGGATGGTTGATTTTTTAAAAAATAAATATGTTGCAAAATATATATATATATATATATATATATATATATATATATATATATATATATATATATATATATAATAATAATAATAATATTTCAATCGGTTTTGATTGAATTTTCAATCTAATAATTTAAAAATTGAACTAATATAATCGGTTATTTAAAAAAAATCTAATTAATCTAAATAAAAAAAAATCAGTTTAAATCGAATTTAGTTAAATTAGTTTCCATTCATTAGAGTGGTAACAGCCCAGTCAAAAAAAATTACATACATATATATTATGGTATCGTGCTTGAAAAAAAAAAATATTTACTGACATTTAATACATTAGGAATATGAGCTCCTCCGACAAGAAAAAGGGCCAATTCCGAAGTGAAGAGAAAAGACTGATAAACACGGCGAAGAACGAGACTCAGACCAAAATATGCTATCACTTAGACTTACGGAGCCACTCTCAAGGGAGAAGCCCCTCCAAAAATAGGCGTATGCCACTGATAGCGGCGTGCACACGGTATTCTTTAGTAAAAGGCGAAAGAATAGTTCGCTCTGTTCACACCGCGTGGCTGCGTGATTTGGTAGGAGGGGCTGTTTCAGCTTTTGTAACAACTCTGATGCAGGAAACAAGGGAAATTCTACAATGTGGGACTCGTAAGAAGATTCCAAAATTACCAAACAAGGGATGCCTTTGGCAAGAAAAAAGAATGCATAAGCAAAATCAAACAAGTAGATATTCAATTAACTAAGCGTCGAATGGGTGATTTACTTATAGCTCAACATTAATGGACGGCCACACTCACATCAGAGTGATCATTTTGCATAACTGGCATGCTATTTCTGACGGGATTATTAAACCAATCTTGGCCATTTTATTGCTTTGCTCAACTATTGCAGTCCATTAATCCTGCGCATTTGACAATGAGACTATTTAAATGCAGCCAACGAAAAATACTATAACATGGGAATGTACGAACAGTTACATCGGTACTAAATTTGTGCGCTTTGAAGAGAAAATAAAGAAATCAAGGACCATCCGTTTTTTTTTTATGCTCCTTCGCCAGAGCTCTGTGGTTTGGTTGTGATCTTTTCACACATACAGAACATATATCTCCAAATTTTATTGACTGTTGATTGGATTAGTGGCTTAATGTAAAGAGTGATTGATCAAAGCAAATTTTTTTTGTTTTCTTTGATTTTATCTAACATATGGTTTTTTTTTCCTCAAGTCATGAACTTTTTATGTAACCCAAAAAAATTACTTAATCAATTTTTGTTAAATTTAGAAGGAACAATGATGGAAATGAAGGTAAATTGAAGGTTTTGCCCTTCTTTTTTTGGGTCTATCTGATTTTCAAAGTATTATCCCTATATCCATTTTTCTGTGGAAGCAGAAGCTCATGTGAGTAGAAGTAGCCCAGACAAAACAGAGCTGGCCCAAAGACAGAAACTGAAGTCCAGATTGACTATAGATTAATTAGGATTTGAAGTAGGAAAGAAAAACTAGGGGCTAACGAGTGAAGCTAATAAAAATTTGTTTTATATCTTCAATCAGTTACTTAAACTTTTAGGATAAGTACTTTCTTAAAATTTACAAATTTGTAGCTCAAATGTTAAACAAATTTGAGTTTTGAGTTCAGTAATTGAGACAATCTCTAGAGTATTAAAAATATGAGTTTGTAAAAAATTACTTACAAAAAAAACAGCATCAATATTTTTAATAAAATCAATTATATATTCCAAAAATATATGAACACAAAGTAAAAAACAGTCATAACTGAAAAAATAAAGCTTTCACTATATTGTGGGGCAACTCCCAAGCGAGAGGCCCCTTCAAAAATAGGCGTATGCCACTAAAAGCGGCGTGCACACGGTATTCTTTAGTAAAAGGCGAAAGAATAGTTCGCTCTGTGCACACCGCGCGGCTGCGTAGGTTGTCCAGAAGGCTGCTTTAGTTTTTGTAGCAACTCTGATGCAGGAAACAAGTCAAACTTTTCGATGCGGGACTCGTAAGAAGATTCCCAAAATCCAGAAGCAGAGCCAAACAAGTAGATAAAACCTTTAATGGGTACTTTTTGCCCCAACATTAATGTATTTCTAACAGGAGTTTAAGTCATTATTAAACTGGTCTTGGCCATTTTATTTCTTTGATCAACTGCTGCAAAATCTTAGACATTTGAGAATGAGCATATTTAAATGTAAACAAGAAAAAGTACTAAAACATGAGTGTAAAGGAGCTGTTGTTTCAATGGGTCACCAGCTCAACAAACCAGTAGCTTATTGAGAAGAAGTAGCCCACGCAAAACAGAAGTATGCCAAAGACAGAAACTGAAGTTCAAATAGACACAAAACCGGAGGTTAATGAGGGATATTAATAAAAATTACTTTGTCTTCAATTAGTTACTTAAATTTTTTGGATAATTAGTTTCTCTTGGCTTGTAGAATCATTACATCTTTTACTAAGTGTTCAAAATTTCCAGACTCGTCACGTCATTAAGACTTCATCACATCTGCTTTATTGTCCAAGTTTTAAGTTCAAAAATTTTAAAATAGTTAACTTTAGGGGTGTAAATTAACAATTAAGTTCATCTTTCATCTGCAGGTTGGGGTGTTTCTCTGCCTCCCTCAAAATAGCTTTAAAGCGTGGTGGCTTGGCCTTGTGGTGTTTGGCAGGAGGTGCTTGGGTGGAGATGGGAGTTTAGAACTTGCAAGCTAACATACTCCGAAATATTTAGAAGAGCCGAAATGATAGAGTTTTCCATTCAGGGTTTTGGAATTTTCATCAAGTTTGGCAAGCTACCTCGTTTTAGTGTGTAGAATTTCTTCGATCATGTGCAAACTCAAACAGGTGCTTGGTTTTTTTCTTTGGGTGTAACCACCCTAAGTCGTGTGTTGTTTGGCCTCAAAGGACCTCCTTCTTTCCTCTGTTTCAGGACTGTTTCCTGGTTATTATTAGTTCAATAAAATTCCTTTTTTTGAAAAAAAAAAAAAGAAAGAATTTCAGGTTCAACTCATTACATTTCCAAAGAGTTCTATCATGAATAAATTTTTTTTAACAGTGTGAAAAAAATATTGATAAACTATTATATTCTTTTGGCAATACTATAAATTTTTTTCACTCACTCATGTTATATGAATTTAAATTCTCTTAATACTAACAATTTGTATTAGTGGTTAAATTCTCTTAATACTAACAATTCTACCGTACGGCTATAAGACCTGCTATATTATATGGTACGAAATGTTGGGCGGTTAAAAGACAACATGAAGATAAACTCAACGTTGCAGAGATGAGAATGTTGCGTTAGATGTGTGGACACACCATAAGAGATATAATTAGAAATGAGTGCATTAAAGAGAAAATTGGGATAGCACCTATTGTGGAGAAGATGGTTGAAACTCGTTTAAGGTGGTTTGGCCATGTGTGGAGAAGATCTGCAAGCCCTAGTGAGAAGAGTTGATCGAATGGAGAATAGTCCAATAATTAAAAGTAGAGGGAGACCAAAAAAAATAATAAGTAAAACTATTAAAAATGATTTAATAGTTAATAACTTATCTTTTGATTTCATCCATTATAGGCCACTATAGTGCCGTTTGATCTATGTAGCTGACCCCACCTAGTGAGAAAAGGCTTAATTATTGTTGTTGTTGGTTAATTTCTAAATCTAGGTTCATTATTCACTTCTTATAGGCTATGTTGATTGTTGACTAACAATATTAAAATAATATATGTTTATTAAATTTTTTATTACAAAAAAAGACTTTTACATTTTATTTATATATTATCTTATTTCTATTATAGTTTCAAAGCATTTGCTTAATGACATGATCTTATCTCAAAATTTATGAAATACAAAATCAGAGTTCAAAAGGGATCGATCAGCCCTTACCTCAAAAATCATGCAATTTTACTATCATATCATGTTTAGTGCGTAGCTTATTGGTCATATTTTTAATTTCTACTTATTTTAAAATTATTCTTTTAAGATAGATTTTATTAAAAAGCAATTAATATTTGGCTAATTCATTTTATAAGCGTTTTGTTTTATCAATATTAGTAGTGTTTAATCAATCTTTCAAAAAAAAACTTTACTGTTCAAATAATTTTTATAAGTATTTTTTTATTTAATATTGTTTAGATGAAAAATTGATTTTTAATTAGTTTCATTAAATTCTTAATATGTCTATATAATTAAAATCATAAAAAAATAAATACAAATATGTAATTAGAATAAATTGACAAATATATCAAAATAACTATCAAAATTTTAATTATAATAAATTTCTTATCTACACAAAACTAATGTTTATTTTTGCTTTGAACCCTAAACAACGTTAATGTTTATTTTTGCTTTTAAAAAAACTCTAAATACTTGATTGCAAAGAGCAGTAAAAATTACCCTTAAAAGAATTAGGCTGCACGACTCAATTTAACACCCTCGAGCAAGCATGCCAACCAAAAAGATCCATAACCCATTCTAGACAAATAAGCTTCAACTTAATTGTGGGACCACTCCAAAAAGGAGAAGACCCTCCAAAAATAGGCGTATGCCACTAAATGCGGCGTGCACACGGTATTCTTTAGTAAAAGGCGAAAGAATAGTTCGCTCTGTGCACACCGCGTGGCTGCGTGGTTTGAAAACAGGGGCTGCTTCGGTTTTTGTAGCAGCTCTGATGCAAGAATCCAGGGCGGCTTGTCGATGTGGGACTCGCAAGCAGATCAAAACATATGGGATGCCTTCTGCAAGAAATAGCCCTTAGCTGGGCATCCAATGGTACTTAATTTTGCCTCAACATTTGGACGCCTACACTCACACATGAGAGTGATCATTTTAGTGTTTTGCATAATTGGAATCTAACCAAAACAAGGTTAAGTCATCATCAAACTTATCTTGCCCTTTTTATTGCCTTGATGAGTTATTGCTTTCTATTAATAATATAATATGTAACACTTGAGATAATATTGTGATCTTAAAATTCTCCTACCCATTGATTAATTTTTTTGAAGATATTCTTCTCATGATTTAAGTCACATTAATTAAAAATTAATCCATAAAAAATAATGACTCAAAAAATAGTAACTTAGAAAAAAAATTTACTTGGTGTCCAAAAGGATTTTTAATTCACAAGAGTGGACACCCCCAAAGAGTGAAAAGAAATGACTCAGTGCATAAAAGGGTACAAGACTACTAGAGAGAGAGCAACTAGACTTTATCACCCAACAAGTTGTTTTCTTTTCTTCTTTTTTTGATAATTAATCTTAGACATTTGAAAAGTAGCATATTTAAATGTCAACAAGAAAAAATACAAAATATGTGAATGTATGAAAATATTTATCTGTGAAAAATAGCTATTCTTTGATTACAATTTTTATTAAATCCCACTCAAATACTTTCAAAAATACCGAATAAAGAAGGATTAGATTGAAATAGACATAAGAATTTGTTAAATTTAGAAGAAATCATTATATCAATAGAAATAAAATAAAGGTATCTACCTACTTTTTTTTTCTTACCAATTGTTTTTTTGGGTCATCAAAATATGTAAATCATCAAATTAAGAGGTACAAAGACGTGTTTTAACAAGATACAAAATTTTAAAAACTATATAGGGTGAATAATTATTTTAGTCTTCTAAAATTTCACGTTTTTTTAATTTAATGTCTCAAAATTTTATTTTTTATTAATAAAATAAATATGTTAGATATTTATTAATAGATTTAACCAAATTAATTTTTAAGAGAATATAATTTTTTAAATATAAAAGTAGCTACTCACTCTAAAATAAAATCCAGTAATAGAAAATGGATCACAACCGGCCCAAAAAACCAGAAAAGTAGCCCACACAAAACAGAAGTAGGCCTAAAGACATACTGAGGTCCAAATAATTTTTAAATGACTTAGAAATTTGGAGTAGTAAAAGAAACTAGTGGCCAATGAAGGATATTAATAAAATTATTTGTATGTGTTCAATTAATTTTTAAAATTTTTGGGATAATTATTTATGATTAGAGATGAGCATACGTCAGATTGAATTATAAACTCAATTCAATTTAATAAAAAAATATATCCAAATTTAAAATTTTTTTAATTTAATTCTATAAAATTGAATCATAAAATTTATATTTGATTAATTAATGCTAACATTATGTTTTAATAAAATAAAATCCCTTTAAAGCACATTGCTTTGAACTAATTTGATCGGTAATTTTTTTTCAATAAATTTGGTCAAATTTAAATAAATTATCTAATTATGTATACTTTAATATGTGACTAAGTGCTCAAATTTTCAAAACTACTCATTTTATTAATAACTCATCAATATATGCTTTTTTTAAGTTTTTTTAATTTATTTGACTTTGATTATAATTTAAATTTAAATTTTTAATTTTTGAGATAATTTTAATACCAGAGTTGAAAATTCAAGTTTAATTATGGAACCAAATAAACCAAAAAAGAAAAAGAAAAAATAAGTCTGAAATTTAAGTTCAACAAATTTTAAAATAGTTGAATCCTTAGCCGGAGGCCCATACATGTCATGTGCAGGTCATTTTCAAGTTTGTTCAGTGTACATACATTTGCATTTATTCTTTCTGTCATATCTTGGACTGGAACATTATTACAAAATAATGGAAAGAAGGTGAGTGAAGCCAAGTATTTTGTGGGAGGAAAACAAAGCTCAAGAAAGGGATGAGAATAACCATTTCATGTTTCTTTCTGCCAATGGCAAGTGATTAAGGAGGGTAATTGTTATGTATATTTCTCATATATATTTTTTTAAATAAATATATTACGATATTTAAAATATTTCTATTTAATATAATTATTAAAAAGTGTTTAAAAAATTATGCACTGAATATTGTAAAAATTTAACAAAGATAAATTTGTATAATTTTGTAATCTTTTTATCTTTTTAAATGATTATAATCAAGTTGATTAAAATTAATTTTTAATATATTTAAATTTATTCATTTAAAATTAATTAACTTTAAACTAACTCAACTTTTAAATAAATTAATAATAATAATAATAATTCTTAACTCATTAACTATCAATTTGAAATATTATAAATATAAAATATACTTGTATTTATATGTCTAAATTAAGTTAATTAATAATAAATAGTTTTATATGATGTATATTTATGTATATATGAACAAATTGATATAAATATACATCATATAAAACTATTGATTATTAATTAGTTTAAATGAAAATTTTATTTTATAGTTATAAGATCTGTTATATTGTATGATATTGAATGTTGAGCGGTTAAAAGATAATATAAAAATAAATTTAATATTACATATATGAGAAAGTTGAGATAGTATCTATTGTGAAGAAAATAGTAAAATCTCACTTAAAGTGGTTTGGACATATGTGAAAAACATTTATAGAAATCCTATTGAGAAAAATAAATGAGATAGAGAATAATTCGATAGTTAAAAGCAGATGAAAATAAAAAAAAATAATAGATAAAATTATTAAAAAAATTTAATAATTAATAATTTATCTATTAATTTCATTTATAATAAGTTATTATAGCGTCGTTTGATCAATATAACCGATTTCATCTAATAAAAGAGACTTAATTATTGTTGTTGTTGTTATTAATATATAAATTATTGTATTTTATTTTATTTTTTAATAAAATCACATATAAGTAAATAAGATATAAAAACTAATAATACTTGTTAGTAATCCACCAACTTAAGGAATTTAGTATCAAAATTTGAAAAACTCATTTAACTAAACAAATTTAATATATTGATTAAGTTAGTTCATTTAAAAAATGAGCCAAACTCAGTTCAAATTTTTAACAAGTTGGATCTTACTAATTCATGAACAACTAAATTTATTTATACTCTTATTTTGAATAATATGAGATAGCTCCAAAATAAAAATATCTTATAGCTACGGGATATTTGCATATCAATTGTAGACATCTATCTTGTTAAAAATTTGAAAGATTTAATAATTATGAAAGATTTAATAATTAATAATCTATCTATTAATCTCATTTATAATAGGTCATTGTAGCGTCATTTGATCAATGTAATCGATTACATCTAGTGAAAAAAAGTTTAATTGTTATTGTTGTTGTTATTAATATATAAATTATTATATTTAGTTTTATTTTTTAATAAAATCACATATAAGTAAAGAAGATATAAAAACTAATAATACTTGTTAGTAATCCACCAACTTAACCAATTTAGTATCAAATTTGCAAAACTCATTTAATTAAACAAATTTAATATATTGATTAAGTTAGTTCATTTAAAAAATGAGCCAAACTCAGTTCAAATTTTTAACAAGTTGAATCTTACTAATTCACGAACAACTCAATTTCTTATTTTGAATAATATGAGATAGCTCCGAAATAAAAATTTCTTATAGCTACAGGATATTTGCATATCAATTGTAGACATCTAAATTAAATATTTTATTTTTAGATGGTGTAATTTATTTTCTTTTTGACGAGGTTAGAGACAAACCATCTGTACCAACGTTAAAACATTTACAAACAATTTCTTTTTAACTTGACTCCAAGAAAAATTAGGATAATTAAGATTCTAGTCATACTGTGAATTGACACTACTACAAGAGTAAGTTAACAATTTAATTTTTGGATTTATAAGATCATTTAATTTTGATACTTTAATTTTTTAATATGTATATATATATATATATATATATATATATATATATATTAATCTTTAAAATTATTAATTCGTTGCATATTAATTAGTTTATTAATTTAAAAAAAAAATTTAGCATGTTAGTTTTTTATTTTAATATTTTTAAAAATTAATTTATATACCATAAAAATTAAATAAATTTAAAGATTAAATTATTAATTTACTCTTATTATTATAAAATAAGGCCTGCTTTCTTTCTTTGCACAAGTTACGGCAAAATTGCATATATAAGTATCTGCGCTAAACTTTTCTAGATTGGCAATTAAAATGCTATAGGCTTATTGTAAACATTGGTTGCCCTAAGCCAAAAGAAAATAATTTAGAGATAAGAAAAAAGAAACATTTTCAGGTTTGCATTTGAAAGCTTAAAAGCTTAAATAATTTCGATTATTATTTGATTAAATTGGTGCCAAAACCAATTATAATTAAACTAAACTTTTAACATAAAAATAGTATTTCATTTACTGTTACAATTTATAAGAACTTTTACACGACTGAATATATTATAAATAAATATAAATAAAATTTTATTTAAAAATATACACTTTTAGTCACTTAGATCAATTCATGTGGTTGGAGGTGAAAATTTGAACAAGATCCTTATAAAAAAAATTGATATTAAAAATAAGAGTAAATTACATTTATTTCTTTTAAGTCCCTGAAAATTATACTTACACCATTTGTATTTTTAAATTATACAAACAAAATTCTCTATTTTCAAAATTGTTAATAAAATTTATATTTTATGAATATATTTTTTAAAAAATTTATAAATAACTTAATTTAATACAGTACAAATTACTAAAAATTTAAATTAATATTTATAAAAACTTAAAAAAAAAGTTAGTATAGTTAATTTTTAAATATTGAGAGAGTGAATGTAGATTTTATAAATTTTAAAATAAATTTTTATATTAATTTAAAATTAAAGAGAGTGTAAATTTAATTTTTAAAAATAAAAAGTAAATATAACAATCTAATAACAATCACTTTAATGGTCCCATGGGGTTCTATCAAGGTTTGGTCCCTATGCTTTAAGAATTAGATCCCAAATTGGACACAAGAGAGAACAAATTCTCAAGTTTCATGTTCCAATCACATGTCGCAGCCGACAAACAGCACCCTAGGACCTCCGAGTACCATTAATTGTATCCGAGATTATAAATAAGGATTCCCAAACTCCAGCCTCCGTATGATCACCGAAAGAATTGCCAAAGGTTTTGTCGAAAAAAAGAATGACCAAAAAGCTGAGGCCAACATGGGATCTACGCAAATGAATTTCATCTCTCTCTCTCTCTCTCTCTTTTTCTTTTTTTTTCAGATCATAACTCTGCCCCCAGAGTGAAGCAACTTGCGCTTTAAAAAGCTGGCAAAGTGTTTGGATTCACCAAGATTCCTGTGACATACTACGCTTTTTTATGTGCCTCTGTTTTCATATTTTACGCCTCAATAATTATTCATGCAATACAAGTAGTCTCAATTTTCAAGTACACAGCTTACTGTTAATTTCTGCGGAGGTCTAAGCAGTTTTTTTTTTTCGTTATTTTATCTTGAATTTTTAAATATTTTAAGTATAAGATATTATAATATCTAAAATATATATATTTAGTATGATAATAAAAAATTATCATAAAAATTAGAATTGATATTTTAAAAAAATTAAAAAAATTAAAATTTTAATAATACAAAATGTTTATAATTTTTGAATGATATTAAATATTAGTTAAAATAATATTATTTTACCTCTAGTATACTAAATACAAATATTTTAATATCAAATAACTCGTTGACCATATTAAATTACTGCACAATACAGAGGAAAGGCAATTTGGTATTATTTAAAGGATTTGTTTAAAAATAAAAATCGATGTAGCTTTTTCTTTTTTAGACAAAATGACAATATTTTATTCAAAATACCTATAATCATATAAATTTTAGAACTAATAACAAATGGATGTTTATAATTTTTTATTGAATTAAAAGTCAAATAAATTTTTTATTAATCTTTGATATTTAGGGTGAAAAATTGTCACTATTATTGTTAAATTAAATTAAAAAATTTAAAAATATTATAATATATCTGAACCAAGAGTATGATAGAAAATTAAAATTTTTTAAATCTATTTAAAAGAAGACCGATTTGAAATATTTTCTTAAATTTATTTGCAAAAAAAAAAGAAAAAAAAGAGAAAAGTGAAGAAGTAAAATAAGAAAAGAAGAAAAAAGAAAAGTTGGAGGAGAGATGCAGCTTTCTTTTTAACTGATTGAAATTTGTTCTGCTTTTTCGTTCTGCTTCGAAGAAAACTCTCTCGGGGGGTTGAATGTAGCTTTTTCTTTTTTGTTCATCTTTTAAGTCAATAATCTTTTGGGAGCAGAGAATGTGTGCTAAAATGGAAATATTTGCTGATTTTACTAGAAAGACAAGATTAAAAATAACCAATGTTATGGAAAAAAAAATCTAATAATTTTCTTTTTTTAAAAAAAAATAATATCAATATACAGCAACTAATTTTATATTATAATTTTTATGTTAATTTGTTCATAATAATCTGAAATTGATATTCTTATGCAGATGTATAGTTTAACACCTGTTTCTCATGTTCAGGGTGAGTGAGTGGCTTTCCACAGAGAGGCCCACCGTGATCAGAACAACATGTGGATTCGTACTTAAGGGAACCAGCCAGCCTGTTGCACCGATTAGCATTCCTCTTTTTTTTTTTTCTTTTTTTTTTTCCATGTTGAACAATTAAATTAATGCAAAAATTTACTTGGAAATTATAAATAAATCTATAAATAATAAATTTTATTAATACCAAAATTAACCTCACATCTATAATAATAAATTATAAATAAATATATAAATATATCAATAAATCAAAAACTTGATTGCGACTATCAATTTTTCGTATTTGAATTGTTACATTAACATTTACACTTGAATGGACTAAAAAATTATATTTATGCTTTAAGTGATAGTTATAATTTTTTAGTTAATATTAAATGTCTGATCTTAAACATTAATATTAAAATAAAATTATAAAATTAAATCCTAGAGACGTGGCCGAAAAAGAGTCAATTATAATTTTTAATCTAATAATAAATATTTATTTTTGCCAACAAAAAATTAAAATGAGTATATAGTATATTTACATATTTATTTATATTACTTTGATCTATATACTTTTAATAAATCAAACCCACCTAACACTTTCCACCAACCAACATTTATTATTATTTTTTCCCTCAAAAGCACGCGCAATTAAAACAGGAAATCCCATGTGGAGCCAAACCAAAGCACTTGACTTGGAACATTAGGTCTGAAAATTAATACTAATGTTCAGAAGCTCTTTAAAATGCAGGCAAAGCCAAAATTCAAGACAGGCAACAACACTATTCAATATAGACAAAATGAGCTACTCAACGCTATTATGGCAAATGGGAAAGGCAGGAAAAACTGAGTAGAACCACAAATGTGAACCTTTGTTAAATAAATGCCAAGCCACAAACTTTCCACCTAACCTCCCAACAGCATGAGAATTACCTGTCCACCACATTTCTGGTGGCCTGCATCTGTTGCTTGTGAGTTGTGACTCTGACTCAATCAGGAACATAATGAGTATAAGCAATAAAAAGAATTGCTAGCTAGATGCACTTTGATAGTTTGCCTAAAAGTAGGAAGGTGATTAGTTCTAAATCAGGATTGATGTTGCATAGAGTTTATCTCTTCTAATAGAGATTATAAGTTAAGACTATTCTTAGTAGGTGAGCATGTGCTTTGTCCACACATCAAGTCGAGAGTTTTGAGACCTCTTAGATAATATAATAAAATTGAGGAAAACTATTTTTTTGTCCCTGACAAATACGTAAATTTTCAATTTAGTCTTCACAGATGAAAGTACTTATAATATCACTCTTAAACCATAATCTAAAATTTGACTCCATACTTGACTCATTGTTTAAATTATAGTTTTCTATAACATTTATCTTATTTGATATATGAACTAACACTCACTTAACACTGCAATAGAATGAAAAGGATATCAAAACCTGCAAGAAACATCCGTTATGCTTAACTGGCCTCTCACTCAAGATGCATGATGTTAATGCAATCATCTCTATTTGCTTTAAATTTGCCTTATCACATATTCAATCAATTCATAGCACAATCTAATTATGATCTCAAGCCTCTTAGCTTATTAAATGGGACAGAACAGCAAGTGACAACATGTGAGGACCCAAAACTTTACTATATTCAAACTCAATGACAACCAAATATGCAAAATCGCTCCCTTATTAAGATAATCAAACAAGAATGATGTGGGGAATATCAGTAAAATCCCCAATGCTTATACTTGATCATGACTACGCCTCTTTATACACACACATAGATAGAGGTGAAGATGATGTTTAGAAATACTGCTAGACAGCGACTATTTGGAAGCAATATATAATAGGAGTTCCCAGTACAATCTCTTGTATTTTAAGTTCATCACCAAGTACACCAATTTGTGGGAATGTACACCAACTTGTATTTCACTTATTTTTTTCCTTTAAAACAAGCCCACCACTTTCTGTATTATTTCTAACAACTGAAAAGAATTACAGCATAATATCAATCTAGTTTTTACTCTAGAAACGTACATATCTGCAAGTATGTAAGTATGTTGTATAGATGACTTGTCTATTAACAGAGGGAGACACCACCACCTAGATGTGTCCTAGCAACAAGAAATTTTTAGTAATATAATATCAAATATAGCAATATGATTCCTAAGAGATGTTTCCACAATTAATCCTTTCAAATGGAAAGCAACCTTCAAAAACATGTTGTGGATGATACCTTCCATGACCTAAAACTTCCATTTTATCAAGCAGCAAAAGTTCATAATGTTGCTATTTGCAGCAAAAGAAAAAGCGTGCATCATGCAAGACCTTTTTCTTACTCTAATAATAATAAAAGCACACAAATGGACTGGCAATTCAAAAAGAGAAGGTGCTGCCATGGAGTGACCTTTAAAATGTTAGCAACATGAAAAATGGCTGAGTTCTGCACAAAATTATGAATGCAAGTCTCCCTTGAAAAGACGTGTTTAATTCAGTCAGAAAACAGGAAATCAAACTATTGTGTGCTATTTTATTAAATTTGCATAAGAATTATACACTGCCCCCAATCAGCATATGCTCTATCAGTCATGAATGCTACAATTCTGAAACTACAACAATTACATTCTGGAAAAAGAATAAAAGAGAAGAATATTTTCTTTGATACTGGTTATAGGTGCCAGGACATAATCTCCACCAATGACAAAACTTCTTCAGTGTAAGAAACAAGGTTCCTCCTTATATGGCATCATAGACATATGAAACACGATAATCGTGCAACGAACAGAGAAACATTAAAGGACAATCACAACAATCATAATGAACAAGAATTCAAAGATCCTACCACACAGTTAAAAGAATCCATCACCCAGCGGCTTTTTTCGCACCAGAATAGTAATTGAGGTACCACCGGACAAATTTCTTCAAACCAGTTTGTAGATCTGTTGTAGGCTTATACCCAAGCTCTCTCTGAGCCAAGCTAATGTTTGCATGAGTAAACTGCACATCCCCATTTCGTGGTAACTTCATTATGTTTCTCTTTGCCTTCACCTTCAGGAGCCTCTCCAAAATGCTCACAAGATCCGTAACTGGCACAGGTGAAGTATTCCCTAAATTGAAAACCCGCAATTGAGCTGGCCCTCTCTTCTTTCCACCACTGCCAGTGCTCTTCTCTGCAGTATCCAATGCTCCCAAGCAACCCCTGACAATGTCATCAATGTATGTAAAATCCCTTGCAACCGTGCCATGATTAGGCCCTTCAAAGATTGAAATTGATTTCCCCTTCAAAATATCCCTTGTAAAAAAGAAGTATGCCATATCAGGCCTTCCCCAAGGTCCATAAACAGTAAAGAATCGCAACCCTGTTAAGGAAAGGCCATATATATGGTTATATGTATGAGCAATTTCTTCACCAGCCTTCTTAGTGGCAGCATACAGACTAGCAGGCTGATCGGTTCGATCTCTTTCCGAAAAGGGTACCTTGGTATTCAGTCCATACACCGAGCTAGAAGATGCCCACACAATTGCAGGTTGTGGATTCGCTGATTTACAAACTTCAAGTAGATTGACAAAACCAGCAATATTACTATGCACATATGAGCCAGGATTTTCCATTGCATACCTCACACCAGCTTGAGCAGCCAAATGCATCACATGAGTGAATGCCACAACCTCGAAGAGCTTCCTTAGAAGCGCTGAATCGTTGATATCACCTTCCACAATGTAGACCCCAGTGCGCTCTAGAAGAGCTTGGCGAGCACGTTTCAGAGAAGGGTCATAATAATCGTTGAAATTGTCGAGGCCAAGCACACCATCACCCCTGCGTTTAAGCGCAGCAGAGACATGGGTTCCAACGAATCCGGCGGCTCCAGTGACTAGGACCGATATTCCATTGCGGGACCTTACTTTGGCAGAAGAGCGAACCTGCTTCTCCCAAGCGGGACCTCCCCACCCGTTTGTTCTCAGGGACCGGCGAGAGGGATCTGCAGGTAGCGATGCTGATGATTGCGATCGGAAAAAGAAGATAAAGATCAGACCTAAGAACACAAAAGACCAAAATGTGAGCTTCGCGAGCGAAGAGTGCCACCGAACCCTGTGGAAATAGGAAGATTTTTCCATCTTGAATTTTCCAGGAGTGGAGGGAATGTCATCCATAAGGGACATTTGCTTCAGATGAGATATTCTCCAAGGGAAATGCCAACTCCAAAGTAAACAACACACTGCCCTTCTTTCTTATATCCTCAAAATGTGGATAAAATTTCTGAGTTCTCGTTTCAGAATCACGTCACGATTAGGGTTTCAGAAAGATGGGTATGCCGCGATTCTTGAGGAATAGTGTTCGAGGTAAGGAAAAGTGAAGGAGAAAAAAGCGACGTTTGGTTGGTGCTCTTCTACCTCTTTTTCATCGCTGTATTTGGGAATCTTCTTGTTTCTTGGAGGGATGGGTTGGTGATGCTGCCCACTCTTTTGGGTTTATAGTTTTACAGACAAAAAGGTTAAAGATTTGATTTTTGATTAAAAAGAAAAAAAACGTTAATGGCTGTACAGAATGGAACGGAGAGAGAGAGAGAGAGAGAGAGAGAGAGAGAAAGCTTAAAACTTTTAAGCAAGGCCGAGTACAACAAAGTGGATAATTAAATGAGCTACGATTTGTTTTCTATTACTGTGTTTCCCTTTCCCTGCTAGAAAGAACAAGAAGATGGGATTATTGAAGAAATGCTGCAAAGTGAAGAGTAAAAACAAAGTCTTTTTCTCTTCTATCTATGGGATGCTAATTTGTCTGATTGGCTGGATGGCCTTAATTTTGGGAGTTCCAAAATTTATCCACCCCTTTATTTTGGTACATTTTGTGTGAATGAACTTCCTCACATGGGGATGAGAGTTGAAGCTTGAGATTTAAGGAGGATAATGAGAGGTTTGTTGGATATAGCAATGGCCTATAATTTGAGGCTTGCTATAAGGGGTTCCCTATTTTTCCACCATTGGAAGGAGTGTGAGATTTGTGGGGATTTGTTATTTTGACCATCTCTAAATTCAGAGAATAACTATGAAGATTTAGGACATGGGCTTTTAATTAACGAGTTAGTGCTAAATTATCCAATTCTAAAATTAGAGATCTAAATCTAAGGATCTAGATTCTTCTATAACTCTCATTAATTACTGTGTATTTATTTTTTTATACGGCGGTTATATAATATAAAAAATCTAAATTCATAAATCTAAGTGTAGTCATTCAAGTTGTAAGAGTCAAACCATAGTTTTCTCCTTAGAGCGTTGCTATATTCACGGAATTATTTCATTAAAATTCTCCTCAATGCTCTTTGAATTGGATTCAAAATTATTAACCAGTGCATATCTCAATCAATCACTTGAAAAAAAAAACATGGCTTGAATTAATACTTAATAGACATGGTTTCATTTATTTGAAAATTTAACAAAAATTATTATTTATGAATAATAGGCTCATGATTTTAAAAAATTTTATAAATTGTTTTCACTATATATGTATCTTCCCTTTAATTAAAGTAGGACAAAATTTAAATATATTTTTTTATTATGTTTCACATTAAAAATATGATATTTGAATTTTTTTTATAATTCAGTATTATATAATTGACTTTTTCAAAAAAATATTTACATGTGTTGTATTCTTATATATAAAAAAATCTTATAATAAACACTTAAAAGGCCTTATTAAAGTTTTTCTTTTGAAGTAAATTGGGAATCAATGTCAAAAGGCCTAACTTTATTAAACACTTCTATTTAACTTTGTTGAAGATTAAATAATATTTTTTTAATTTCACTTAAGTAAACAACTAAATTAATATTAGTAGAAATTATTACAAAAATATTCACTTAAAAATTAAAAATTTCATGTTGTATTTATTATTGATATTACATTTATCTCTTAATGATAAAGTTAGGGTGCATTTGATTTATATTTTTACTTTTATTTTTAATTATATAGTTGTATTTTTGCTGTACTTTCATTCAAACAGTGAAATACTATTTATACGTATTATAATAAATTTAAAATAATTGTAAAAATATTATTATTATTACAGTGTGTTATACTATTAAAAATTTTAAAAATATTTTTTACAAATAAAAAAAATAGTAAACAAATATGTTTTCAAAAATATTTTTTTTTATTTTCAGTAAAAATAAAAACTCAAAACCATCCAACCAAACATGCTATAAAATCTTTGAACAAATATATCTTTTGAATAGCTTCTCTTTTCAAGTGTGTTTGTCTCCAAACTAATTTTCCTCTACAAAGAAAAATTCCTTTCTTAGCTCCTTAGTTGTTGTCATTATTTAACTTTTATGTGGGTTCCCCCTATAATTATGGCGGAACAAGGCATACTCTTGTGACACTACAGAACAATAAAATGAAACGTGCAATCAAAGGATGAAATCATCCTAATATCTAATTAATAACATGTTTTAATAAGATGATATGTCATGTCTCCCTACCAGTCTCTGTTCAATTTTTCGGAGAAGGAACAAGATTTAACTGAGTAAAATTTTAAATGCAATAGACTAGTGAAAAAAAAAAGGTAAATTCTCAAGATCGCTCAAAAAAAAAAAATGCAATTCAGAAAAGAATTGAGAGTAATCTCGATCAGTGTTATAAAAAGCATATCAAATTAGATGGCCACATTGAAAAATCGATGGAGGGATTAATTTGGTTTAACATTTAAAACTGTTCAACAAAAAAAAAAAGGTTAATCAATCAAAAAATGGAGGGATTAATTTGGTTTAACATTTAAAATTGTTAAATAAAAAATGGTTAATCAATAAAAAAATCACTTAAAATTGACAAAAAAAAATAGTGAACATTTTAAAATTTTAATTTTTTATATTTATTTTTTATGTTATTAAAACAATACTATTTTTGTAGCTTAAAACAATATCATTTTAGCTAATTTATTATATTAATGATAATTATATATATAGATTATTTTTGTGTGATTAAAATAATATTGTAACGACTATTATTAATTATTGAATATTATTTCATGTAAATATATTAATTTTTTTCGTATATAATGAATTTATTAATAAAATATTAAATATCTTAATATGTATTATTTAATTATTTTTATATTGATATATTTAATTAATTTTATATATTTATGTTTTAATATATTATATTTCATAAGATAAAAAATAAAAAATAAAACATATATTTTACTATTAGCTCAGTCATTATTAAATCAACGAACTATAAATCACTTTCTTCGTTAATTTAATCATTAGTCTAATTTTAAAACATTAGTGCCGTTGAGACGGAAAGAGATAAAAAGAGAGAGAGAGGCATTAAATGGGCAAACAAACTTGAAAATGAAGGCAAAAGCATCTTCCCAAGAATCCTTTTGTTGAACTCTCTCTTAAGGCAACAAAGTATCATGTGCGCCAGGGAATGTGTGGGTTAGGGTAGAACAATCACAATCACAATCACAATCACAAGATTGCTTCATTCACAAGGTCATTGAGGATTTGAAATTAAAATTCAAGAAAAGACTAATAGGTCAAAAACGTAAACTTAAATTTTGGTTTTAATTTAACAAAAAAATTAATTTTTAAAATTATTAACTAGTTATTAATTTTTTTAAAATAAAAAAATTATTTTGTATTATTAATTTTTAAAAAGACTAATTATATATAATAAAATCTTAAAATCATTTAAAATAATGTTATACATAAAATTAGTAGCTTATTAAAGAAGAATACTATTATTCTCTTGCATGCAGTCCACGAACTTGATCATCCTATCATCAGCGAAGGTTCCATCCTTAAACAACGATTGCATCTCCAGCTATCAAAATTTAAATAAACTTGACCTGCCTCTCTCATTTAAAGAAAATATTTGATTCATAAAATATTTTATTTAAAAATAAATAATTTCTTGATAATAAAATTTTAAAAAATAAGATATATATAATAAAAATTAAAAAAATATGTTTGATTGTTATTTTATTTTTTTAGAATAATTTATTGTACTTTAATCAAATTTTTATTTTATGTTTAATTCACGTAAAATATTTTTTAAAATATAATTATTTCTCAAAAAATATCTTTTGAGAGTGTGTTTGACAAGTCTAATAAGTTAACTTATAGTGTATTTGACTAAATTATAAATTTGTTTGATCAAATTAGAGGTATTTGGTAAACGAGTTTATTTGAATAATTTAAATAAACTAAAAGCTTATAAACTATACGTTACTTGATAAATAAATAAAAAATGATAAACTTCAAGTAGCGCATAGTTTATAAATTTTTAACTAATTTATAAATTTTATGTTAGCTTATAAGTTATTTTTATCAAAAAGAGTTTAAAAAGAATGATAAATAAAATAAATTAAAAAAATGAATAAAAAAAAGATAATTTAATTATTTCACATAGTATTTTTTTTTCATGGAAATATTTTATTTCCCCATAAAAGTTATTTTTTTTCTTTTTAATAAATTTTTATTTTCAGAAATATTTTACATTTGGAAATAAAATTTTATTCTTCATACCAAATGTAAAAATTTTTATCTTCACCTTATTTTTTAAAAAAAATTAAAATATATCTTGTACTACCATACAGAGGGTGAGCTTCACTAAGGTTATAATTTTAAATAAAAGACTGAACACCGCCTGTGAATCCATTTCAACGAGTAACTTTCTGAGGCCAATGGTTACCGCAAGCTCCACGCCAATAGCCATTGCCCACATTTCAGTCAAAAGACTGTTCCCCATTCTTGCTTCTTTGCAATTTGGGAAAGCTGAACCATTTATATCAAGTTTAACCCAATTTTGAAGAGAAATATGTAACTTAAATAGAGAAATTAACGAATTCGATATTTAAAATTTATGTTAAATTATTAAGAAATTTTTTATTCAGAAATTCTTCTCAAATTTGGGAGAGCTAAGCCATTTACATTAAGTTTAAACTGGTTCTAAGAAAGAATATGCAAGAATTTAATAGAAATTAAAGAGTTTGATTTTTTTAAAAAATTAATTAATTAATTTTAAAAAATTTATATATCAAATTATTATTTTAATATAATATAAAAATTATGGCAAGTTTGTATCCCGTAAAATTTTACTTGCATCACCATCTTCTTTGTGTAATTATGCTGAACACTAATATAATAATTGTCAATTTTGTAGAAATATATTTATATTATAATGATTAAGAGTATGTTTAATAAAATAAATAAGTTAATTTATGATTTATTTGACTAATTTATAAATTTATTTGATTAAATTAAATATATTTGATAAATGAAATTATTTAAATAATTTAAACTAATTAAAAATTTATTAACGTATAATTTATAAATTTTAAATTATTTTATAAATTATTTTTATCAAACATAATTTAAATCAATTAATTGTAAACTTGTTTTTTTTTGAAAAAAAAACTATTTTACTTACTACCAAATGGCAACATTGATGATTTAAAATATGTTTAAAAAAAATAAATAAATAAATTTATAATTTATTTGATTAATTTATAAATTTGTTTGATTAAATTAAAAATATTTAGTAAATTAATTTATTTAAATAATTTAAATTAATTAAAAAGTTATAAATTATTTTTATCAAACAGAACTTTAATATTCTATAATTTTTTTTCACACTTTCTTACTTAAAAGTATATATTTAAATTTTATAAAATATTTTTTTGGTAAAATTTAAATAGTACAAAAAAAGAAACAGTATTAATTAAAGCCTTTTTAAATATGATATTTTTAAAAATTAATTTTTTATTTATTTATGATATTCAAATAATCGCTTCTGTTATAATCAACTAACGTCAAGTGACCCTATAAAAAATTTTATTAAGTATTTCTACAAAATTTAAATGAAATTATATTTTTAAGACACTGAATGATAAACTAATATTTGAAATATCAAATTAATAATCATACAATCTTTTAAAAACTAAAATAAATTTTTTGTTTCTTACTACATATTACATTACAGTTGGTTTCTTTTATTTATTTATTTATTATAAATATTGAACTGAAAAATTCCTTAACATTACATTTAGTTCCGTTAGGATGATATCTCTATTTATTAACTCAAATTCGACTCCTACAAAATCATTTGAAAAAAAAAATAGATTAGTATAAAATTCAAAATTGATTGTGATAAAAAAAAAGTTAATTTCTTCTCCTTTAATTAATATTTTTATTACACGATATTATATCTTACTATGAAAAATTATACAATTTTCTTAAAATAATAATAAAATATATTTTTATTAAACTGTCATATTTTTTATTAAAAAATATATACAAACTTCTGTTAAAAGTAAGAATAAAATATTTTCCTTTATCTTAATTAATGTCTTTATTATATAACTCTTCCCTCTACTATAAAAATATATATGATTTTTTTTTAAATATTTCAACTTAATTTATATATTTTAAAAACTTTTTATATCAGAGAAAAAATAAAAAGTCACCCTCATTTTTTTATTCTCAATTTTCAACCAAATTTTATAAGTTAATAAAATTAAAATTTTAATAACCCAAATTACTTTAAAATTATTTTGAAAAAGAACAATTAGTATTGAAAAATAGTAAATAGAAAAAAAAATTTAATGATGATTATTTTATTTTATAAAATGACATTTAGATTAATCTGTAATATAATTTTATTTTTAAAATAGATATTGTGTATATATTTTTTATAATAAAAAAGATCAGTGTAATAAATGTATTAATTAAAAAATAGTAGAGTTTTTTATTTTTAATTTCTTAATTTTTTTAAAAATTTGTAAATATTTTTAAAATAAAAGAAAAAATCGTATAGTACATGTATTAATTAGAAAAAAGATAAAATAATTTATTTAAAAAACTATGAAACCTTAATTACTTATATTATTATTATTATTTGTTTATGGAGGATTATATATAGGTTCAAGTTCAACGCTAGCTAGGAATGGTGCACCGCATGTAGTATCTATAAGTTGACTCACTATTTAATTTATTCATTTGTCTTGACACGCTTGAAATCCTCTTAATTCTTCAACAACTTGGATTCTAAGTTTTGTTTGTAGAAAACTTTGATTTGAAGTTAGGACTTCTAACAGACTTAAAAGAGAAACTTTATTTTAGGGCTAAAATCCCACTTTCTCTCACAGCTTCCACGACAACTTTATGAAAATAGCCTATTAGAGTCGTGATTGGCATAGGCTACTATCGCAAACATGAATTAAATAAACTTTGGCTTATTTGCAGCTTTAAGATGTTAGACACTTTTACTATAAGGAAGTATATAATAAATGCTTTTATGTACGTCTTGTTAGAAAAATAATGGAATTTGTGCATCACTTATCTAGCACTAGGGGCTCGTTTGGATAAATTTTTTTACAGTTTATTGAAATTTTGTTATTAACATAAGTGTTTTTATAATTAAAATATAATATTTATATAAATTTAATTAAGTTTCTTATTAATATTAAAAGAGCTCTTTTCAATTTATTTGTTGAAGCTATTTTTTAAAATTTTTTAGAGAAGTTTTTTGTGAAAATTAAAATTAAATGACCAGGAAGTTCTTTTATATTTTATACAGGATAATGTATTCCTACGTCTATTCCATCAAAACAGAGAGTAAATCTAATTATTGATTGAATAGCATGTTTGACTTGATCAAAATTGACTTGAAAATGAAAAAGTATAAGATTTGATTTGTTTTATTTTTAAAAATTGTTTTATAAAATAAAAAAAATTTTGTTCGATAAATTATTTTTAAAATATGTTATTTTTTTAATTTTAAGTGTTTTATAAATAAAAATAACTCTATTTAGTTTTTTATTTTTTTAAAACAATTTATTTTTAAACAAATTTTTTTGCTTTGAAAATAATTAAAAAAATTGTTTTTACAAGCAAAAAACAAACGGGACCATATACTTTCAATTTGAGGCCAACTAAAATTTCAGTCAAATTTAAACTTTTATTTGAAAATTTACTTAAGCTAGACTCATTTCAAATAATATGATTTTTTTAAAAAAATTAATTATATATACACACACATCAATTTAATCTAATTTTTATTATTAATTTTTCTCTATTTTATATTTTGTAGAATCAAATTAAAAGGAAAAAAATATTTTATTATGTTTCAAACTTAAATAAATGTATTCAGACTAAGCTGGAGTTTAAAAACATATACCAAATATGGAATGTACCTTATAAAAATTCAGGTTAATTAATTACAAATGGATTAAAGTTTAAGAGCACCTTATGAATATTTTAATAATAATAATAATAAATAAATAAATAATAAATAAAATAAGCATCAGGAAATGAAATAAAATAAATTCTAAAATTCGCCATGATCCCATGTGCAATCTGACCAAATAAAAATATCATAGAATTGCGTCCATTATAGTTTTCTTTAACTCAAACCGTCCAGCATCATTTTCCATGAGTTTTCTTGTTAATCTTAGCTGGAGTTTGCTATTTTTTTTTTTTTTTGACAAAACCATGCTGTTGTTTATTGTAAAATATTAAATGCAGGATCGCGTGTATCTCTCTGAATAATAAAATTCAGTATATTAAGAATATGGGGATAAGTAGACTTTGATTGCAAGTGGAGTTTCGAATTTTATTTCATATAAAAAATGGTCAAATATTGAATTTAAATTTTTTAAAAAATTAACAAAAATCTAATCCATGATTCGATTTATGATAAACTTTTTTCTTGTTTAGCTTTGATAACAAGTAAGAGAAGGAAAATAAACTATTTATTGTATTTATTTAATTGGTACAATTTTGAAATTTTTTTTAAAGAGTTAATAAAAATTTATATAAATATATCTTTTTTTTTACTTGAAAAAATAAATATATCAATTGACTCTACTATCCATAAAAAACTAGATTGGGCCTGTATGGCCCATTTTTAATATAATTTTTTTGACCCGAACCAAAAATTTCCAAACCCATTTAGGGCTAAATCATGTTAGACCAAGTCTTATTAACGGTTCTACAAATCGGCCCAAACTTGATAGTTCTACAATTTTTTATTCATTTCTTACACATTTATTTCATTAATTTATTACACAATTAACTAGTAAATTATATATGTCTCTCTTTTCTTCTCCCGTACAACTTAGCCACCTGTGCAAGTTTTGGGGTGGATGGCAGCCCTTCATTATTTCCTTCACTTTTTTTTGGGCTTAATTTAGTAGGTTGTTTTGCAATTTCATTTAGAAAATTATTTTCTTAAAAGTTTTTTATTTTTATTTTTTTTAAAGAATATTTGTTTATTTTGAATTTTTTTTGAAGTTTCAAAGTTTTGCATATTTTATTTTTAAATTTATAATTTTATGTTTAAATTTAAATAAAAAATTAAATTTCAAACAAAGTTGAGTTATGTTAATTTTTTTAACTTTTTTTTAATATTATATTAATTATATATTTAAAATATTAAAGTGTAATATTTAATAGATTAATATTTGTGATATGTGTTTTTTTTATATATTTAAAAACTGTAAAATTGGTTTTATTTCTCATTATATTTGATTTACTAATGTTAATATTTTATATTTTTATTTATTTATAAATATTGATTTTTTTCTTGTCAAAAAATAAAAAGTAAAAAACTAGTAAATTATATGCATAAAAGTTTCTTGTGATGCCACGGGTCCCAGCACAGTGCACACCGCTCTCCATCACTATATCAATGCATGGCTGTCTTAATGTCATTAAATCCATCATTTATGAATTTCACCTAACTATGCTTGTGTGTCTACCTAGCTATCCACGTCATGAAAGAAGACAAAATGGTCCGTGATGGGAAAAATAAAAAGGTAACGAGTAAATTATTGTTTTATTCTGAATATATAATTTTTCAAATTTTAATTTTCTTGTTTTAATACTTAAAAATTATCTCATTTTTAAAATGTCTTTACATTATTTCTGTACTTACATGAATTAACTAAGAATTTATCTAACTTAGTCATGTATACCACATTTTACTTAACATGAAAAATTTATTTAAATATTTTTTTTTATCATTCCACTTTTTTGAATTAAAAAAAATTTAGAGTCTATTTTTTTATTTTTAAAATAAAAAAATTATTTTTTATTTTTATTCAAAAATAAATTCTTAAAATAAATTATTTTTAAAATAAAAAAAATAAAAAAATTATTTTTATTTTTTCAATCTTCAAAATATAAAAAAATAAAAAATATATTTTTAAAATAATTTATCAAACAAATTTTTTTATTTTACAAAATAAATTTCAAAAAAAAAAAAAAAGAATTAAACAAACTCTTAAATTTTAAACAAAATATACCTTATCATGTTAAACTAGATAAACACTTTATGACAATTTAAACTCTTAATTAAATCATGTAAGTAAATTTGTTGATAAAATTAATATAATGATGCTTTTGATAATAGGACAACCTTTGAAAGATTTAAATGGAAAAAAATTAAGTTTTAAAATACTAAATATATATATATATATATATATATATATATATATATATATATATATATATATATATATATATATATATATATATATATATCTTTTGAGAGCTAAAATCACAATTGGCTCAAAAATAATGTACATCAAGGTAAGAGAAAGATAATGCTAAATGATTATTGAGATTGATATAACAAAAATAATGCCCATCTTAACAATACATGTTATTATAAGCCACAACCACAAGGCAATGATAAAATTAAGGGCAAACCATATGCTCACTATTTCTGTGAGTTCTCTCTCTCTTTCACTCTTATGAATCTACAAGACTGTTCAATGCTTGCTAAACTTCTCGAGGACTTCAAAGTAGTCGGGGAATGTTTTCCGGGTGCAACCGGGATCGTTGATGGTTACCGGAACATCCCCACAAGCTGCAAGAGAGAATGACATGGCCATTCTATGGTCATCGTAGGTGTCTATAGACGTGACCTTCAGTTTCTCAGGTGGGGTTATGACGCAGTAATCAGGACCTTCTTCAACCGTTGCTCCTAACTGAAATAATAAGAAAGTAGATCAGTGAGATATGCGGGAACCAGTAGTACAGAATTCATATTAGATGAATGAAGCAAGACACTCCCTCACCTTCCTGAGTTCTGTGCAAATAGCAATCATTCTTTCCGTCTCTTTGACTCTCCAACTTGCCACTGGACATTGACAAAACAATGAATCAAAGGGGGATGAGGGTCATAATTTGCACCATAACACATGCTTACAAGAAACACAAACCTCACCCGTTCAATTATGAGTTTGTTACAAAGGGAAAAGATAAAGCACTCACACAGCAAATACCTCTAGCCTATACAGAAGACGTTTTTAAAGCTTTCAAAATTTCACAAGTTTTAAAAGGCTGAATTTTTTTTTTCAGATGTTGTAATAAACGAGAAATTTGTTTCAAATATAACAATCATATTTGGTGGCGACATTCTGCACAATGGCTCTATCAGATGTACTATGCAATCTCAAAGAAAAATCCTATCAATTTCCGGCCGTCCCTCCTGCCATTATTTAGCCATGATTATTCCAATATTTCTGATGGTTATAATGACATCATTTTACATATATGCCCAACAAAGTTCATGAAGTAAATGTAAATACCCATTTCAATTTCCAAGATCCTTGTAATTATATCAACTTTGTTAACCACAGTAAATACATGTGTTACAAGCTTTTAATCACCAAAGAAAACAAGTTTATAGTGCACAAACTGAAGACTATACCATACCGTCTCTTATAGTAGTGGGACCGTTAGCAAACAGTGCAACTACAGCAAGCGTCATGGCAACATCTGGCATCTTGTTCATATTGACATCAATGGCTTGCAAGAATTTCTGACCTGAAGAATCACGGGGAGGTCCAGTGACAGTTACACTGTGTTCTGTCCAGGAAACTTTAGCTCCCATCTTCTCAAGAACTTCAGCAAATCTTACATCTCCCTTTTAAGAAAGAAGGATAAGGTTACAGAAAAGCATGAGTTCACAAGTAAACAAATGCAACAGAAGATACCATACATTTAATAGGTAGCAAATGGGTGCACTATGGCAGGTCAAACATAAGTTCAGTAATTATTCATCCATTCAACCCTTCGCTTTTCCTTGTCAACCCTGTATTAGCAAGCATGATACAATCTGCTAATTGCTTGATCAGAGCATTCCTTTAAAATATAATCTTTTTCTGCTCTCAGACACCAATTTCTAATACATATTTGACACATTTATCCTATAGGCCAAGTTCAAGGATTGATCTCTTTCAGTTCACATTCTCCCAAAAAAAAGAAAAAAAGCAAAGAAACATAGAAAAGTAAAACATGTGAATTTACACGCATATTGTGTGCTTGTGTGAGTACGTAGATCTATCTAGTAAGAGCTGTAGTTAATTGTGGAAGCGAGAGAAGAAAATCCTAACCGCTGGATCTTACATAAATGGTCAAGGACTCAACATTGCATGTATTTGTGTGTGTGAGTATCGGATTGAACACCTAAGAATTCCCTTGGAATCATCTCATTCTGATCAAAGGTATCAGGTTTTAGCATCCAGATTCAGGGGAAGAATCCTGAGACCAATATTATTACAAAAGGTATCAAGTAAGTTAATCCTCTCCTCGCCAGTCCCCTAAAGACCTAAGTTCAAGTCCACATCAATCCCTGAAGTATAATTATGATGTTGAAATAACTCCCCCACACTTTTCAATTTGTCATTATCAGTTAAGATCCAATTCAACCTGTTTGTCTAGAAGCAAGCCTTCGTCGTCTTCATAAATTGGATCAAAATTCTCATCATTAAAACAATAGCCCAACAGTTTTAATACCAGGAAAAGAAGTGTGTTCTTCTGTCAAGATGTCAGTGATTGAATTTTGAACCACTATTGTCAACAGCCTTTTATCATTGTATTAGAGAGAAAACAGATGAACATATTAAAGTTAAAAATGTAACAAGGAAGTTCACCGCCAAAAAAAAAAAAAACAGGTAACAGAGAATAAGCTCCAAATGTAACTTTATTTTTCAATGTCTTCAAGCCAAACAATATTATCATCTGATGTGGTAAATTGTATACTTATGGAACAACGTATGTTGAACAATAAGAACAATAAATGATGTACAAAAGCCATAAAAGATAAACATATACATGCATGTATAAAGGGAGAGGAGGGGATGGGATGGTTTAGAAGTTCACACAATGAAAATGATTCTAATAGTGATTGAGAATGGTATAATGAAGATCAAAATCATAGAGGAATCTACTGAAGAGATAAAAGGCAACATCCATGATCTTTTAAGAATAAAAGCAGGAGGGAAAAAAAGAAAACTAAGGTAAAATAGGAAGGCTTAGTTAATTTAGGATTTAAACAGAAGTCATAATCAATAGGATGGGCTAGAAAATATTAAAATAAATAATTCCAAACATAAATACCTGTAAACTGCTTGTCCCACAGCCCTTAACAGTGATGGTCCCACCTGTGACTGCTGCACCTGCTAGGAAGTAACTGGCACTTGAGGCATCACCTTCAACAAAAGCATTTCCAGGAGACCTGATACATATTTCAATTTTTTAATCTCATTTCAACCATATGCATCAAGAGTGATGTGAATCTAAATCAAGAAATCCTACTTGTAATTTTGACCTCCTCGGATCAAGAACCTATCCCAACTGTCATTGTGTTCCACCGAAACTCCAAAGCGCTCCATCAATTTCAAAGTCATTTCAACATATGGAACTGAAATCAGTTTGTCAATAATTTCAATTTCCACATCGCCAAGTGCCAAAGGAGCTGCCATAAGCAAAGCAGTCAAGTATTGGCTGCTAACTGATCCAGACAGCTTTACCTGCAAGTTAAAAGGGAAAACAATATGTCAAAATAAATCAAACACTCAATGCAACATACTTTAAGTATAATAAGAAGTGAGGGCATAATTCCAAAAGTTTAATAGACTCATGGATTATAACTGCCCAAAAATATCACATTAGTAAAGCAAAAACGTAGACATACTCCTATACAGGCATGAAAACTTTTAAATTGAGATTCCACAAATAAATAAAAAATAGGACTTCTTTGCCAAGGAAAGTCAATTCAAAATATCTGAAACTCACACAGACATGTCTAATTATTATGAAAACGTAAAAAATTTCATTTCACTTGCCATTTTCATATCCAATGACAGGTGTCTTAGTCAACTTTCCCATGTTTTGGGGATTTCAATGCTATAGCTGTGGATTAATACGTATACAACTTTTTTCTTTTTGATTGCCGTAAGGTGATTTTTATCAAAGGACAATCACTTGAAATTGATAAACTAAAAAACAAGTATTTCTATCCTTACTCCATAAATCATGAAACACAAACACTGGTAGAGAATCTAATGAACAATGTCTAGAATAGCAGAGAAACTCTGGTGACTGTATATACTAGTTAATACAACAGCAAGCATAGATACAATACAGTAAGCAACAAAAACAGACCCTACTCAGAGATAATGCACCCTGACCTTTCCCCCTGGAAGTCCTCCCTTCCCAATCACACGAACAGGTGGACAGTTTGTGCCCAGAAAACAATCAATATCTGCACCAAGCTGTTTAAGACCAGCCACCAAATCTCCAATTGGTCTCTCTCTCATTCGAGGCACCCCATCAAGTATGTAGCTGAAAGAAATTAAGAAATTGAACATTCTATAGGTCAATTCAGTGAATCAGACCAGCAAATATGATAGCAGATAGATTTTCAGCAGACAAAAATAGCAAGGTAGATCATGGAAGAAACCCCCTGTTGCAGTCCTCTCAGAAAATATATCCACATTCACATGCTACAATTTGACAAACCAAGTTATTTGTTATATATAATTAAAAAATAGCTGAAAAACAGATAGAGGCAGATAAATCTAGCTAAGATATCTAGATCATAAAAAATAAATAGATAAAGGAAGAGTCTGTTGAATTAGTTACATCATACACAGGTATTGATGTATAAAAAATATGCCTCCTCTATGTCTTATATCGTATTTTCCTTCAAAACAACTTTATTGATTAAACTAATATTGGCGGGTAAAAAATTAAAGATTTTCATTGTTCTCGAGTGCATTGACAATTTTTAAAATATGATTTAATGAGTAATTTCAAAGTTCAAGAATAATATATGACAGACCTTGAGTTTCCACCTGCTGCAATCACAGCTGCTGTCAAAGGGCGCATCGCTGTACCGGCATTTCCAAGGAATAATTTAACTTCATCTTCTGATTCTCTGCTAACGGGAAACTTTCCACCACAGCCTTCAACAATTGCTTGTTTGGTTTTCTTGTTATCTTCCACGTGTAGCCCAAGGGTTCTTAACGCACCAATCATATAATGAATATCCTCACTATCTAACAAGTTGTCTACAACAGTCGTTCCCTGAAAAAATGGAAAACTGATAGTTTGTAATTCAACTAAGTATGTGTCATATATATAGTGAAACTAAGCTTTTCATTTCCATCAATGCTGTGCAATTAGAGTCAGCCCTCTCCATTTCATAAACTCCTAATCCTGGAGTTGGAGAGATTAAATCCTATAACCTAGTGCGATACCAAGAGACTTAACCAGCGGAATCTACTAGCATTTACAAAACACAAATATTAATGAAGAAAAGACAACATGTCTATTCGACTCAAAACCATATTTGCAAGGATCTTTATTTGACTCACAAGAACCGTCCTAAGTAAACCAGCTAGGCACAGGCGAGAGTACTATCCTTAATCCATTTTATCCATTTCCTATGGAAGAAAACGCTTCATTGTCAATCATAAATATAACAAAATTGAATTGAAGTTCAAAATCAACAATACATCAGACTCAGGTTTCAAACTCACAGAACTGAAATCAAAGAGTCACCTCTGAGAGAGCAGCAAGAAGCAGAATTCGATTGGATAGGGACTTTGAGCCAGGCAATGTAATGGTACCAGAGATTTCTTTGATGGGCTGCAACACAATCTCGGGCACGGTTGACGGCTTCTCTGCTGCGGCAACTGAGGCAGAAACCGTAAACTTACTCGCTTTACGCACACCCACCTTGCAATTTCCCATTGCGCATCCATTGCTATGCTTCAAGCTCCAAGATTTTGAGGAGCCCCAAAGCTGCGACCTCAATGAAATTGAAGCGGAAGATTTGGGTTTGTGGGAATTGGACGTATTATGGAAAATTTGAGTGCTTTGAGCTCCATTGTGGATCCTACCAACTTGGGCCATTTCACTTTCCCTCAAAGCCTCAGTTCTCAGCGCTCAATCTCAATCTTTCTCTCTCACTATATTCTATAATGAGTGTTCCTGAAAACTAGTTTCTAGGTTGGGGTGGGGAGGGGGGGTTGTTGGATTGACTCTGCTAAAAGGTTTACCAACTAACTGAGAACGCTGACGCCACAAAAGAATTGAGTAAAAGATGGTGTACGTCGCAAACCTACACCTAACAACGAAGATTGGTTTAGGTAGTTGTGGCCTCGTGGGTGCTCGGGAGTGGTTCTAATTATGCATAAATTTGTTGTACTGCGTAAAAGGAGATCGGAGAAAGGGAAAAAAGAGTGGGTTGGTGGGACTCGGAGGGAGTCAGTGAGAATAGGCTCCAACAAATAGTGTCGCTCTCCGTCTCACCAACCCGAGATGGGACAGTCAATTGAAATGATATTATTATTTTAAAAAATTAATAATCCTATTTATGTTAAAAATAATATTACGACTGTATCAAATTTTACACACACAACTATTTGGTAGTCTACTTTTTTTTTTTTTTATGATAAAAATTAAAAATAAATTTAAAAATACATTTGTTTATTATTTTTTTAAAAAATATTTTTAAAATTTTTTATTTTTAAAATTTTTAATATTGTAATATATTTTTTTAATTATTTTAAATTCATGTGTATAGATAATATTTTAGGATTTATATAATTAAAAAATAATAAAAATAAAATATAAATTAAGCATATTTTCACTAATAAAACACTTTTAGTAAAAATTTTATTTAAATAAAATTATGACATGTCATTTTGTTTATACAGAGAAATCACAACCATAGGTTTTATTATTGAACTATCTAATATTTATTTAATTTATATTAATATAAAAATAATGACAATAACAAAAATAATAACAAAATTATTGACAATAGTTAATAAAGTTGGTATTTAATTTTTTATCGATAAATAATTTTTTATTTATCAGTAATATTTAAATTATGATATATTATAAAAATAATATTTTTTTAAAATTATTTTTATTATTTATTATAATTTAATTACTGTTTATAAAAAAAATTATTTATTAATAACAGATTAAATTATTTTTTTAATTAATAATAAGTAAAAATAACGGTAAGAATATCATTTATTGGATTGAGTAAAATGTATAAAATATTTTTACTTTTATTTGTATAAATTAAAGGAGAGACTTAAAGGAGAGGGGAGGAAATTTTTAAAGAATATCACGTTTAAAATAATAATTTGAAGAGAATGAGAGAGAAAATAGAGAGAAAAAATCTCTTCTTTTCCCCCATTTTTTTTTTCTTTTAAAAGTAAAAGATTTAGAAGGTAGAAAAAATATAGAATAAAAAAAATTATTTTTTTAATTATTTTTCTTTCTCTCTCCTCCTCCTAAATTAAACCAAATAATTTTTTTTTTATCTTATCCCCTTCCTTAAAATCCCTCCCTCTAATGCACTCAGTGTCAAGGTCCTGAAGCACACGCGTTTAATTCACTACTCTTTTTCTCGCTCTTAAGAATAAGTTCCCAATTGGAGGTCTCCCTCCAACAAAAGAATTCCTTTTATACATGATGTGTGACTATTTCTTCAAGTGTTTCTTTTTAAAATGAAAATTTCCTCTTTCAAACAAAAAATATATTTGTAAAAAAAATAGATTTAGCATTACAAATACAAATACATAATAATTGATTATAAAATAATAAAATATTTTTTAATATTTATTTATGTTATGTCATATAAAAAGATCTAAACCCAAAAAAAAACTTTTTAATTTAAACTTTTAAACTCATAAAAGTCCTTTTTTAATTTTAGTTTTCTCAAAATATTAAAAAAATGTAAAATTTTTCCCGGAGAACTCATATTTTTTAACTTAATAAAAGAAATTACACAATTTGATCTTTGAAAATTATACTTTCTAATGAATTAACACATAACTTTATTCCTTTATAAAAATTAATCCCATAAAATTTGTAACTCGTTACACATTAATTAATTTCTCTCTTAACTAATCACTTAACTCTTGAAGAATTCACTGTGTTAATTGATGTTTACGAAGACCACCGTTATATACTTTTAAGTGTAAATTTAATTTAAGAGTAAATATTTAATCTTTTGATAGTAAATCAAAATTTACATTAATAAATAATTAAAATGATCACCTATATTTAGTTCAATTAATTTTTTTTATTTAAATAGATAAATAATAATTTTTTAATTTTTTTACTTATATAAATTTTAATTCATTGCTGTAAAACCAATTATTTAGTATAGTGTGAAATTACACTACAGCTCTACTCTCTCTCTTCTTGTCAATATACCTCTTCTCTCTCGCACTCTGATTTCTTTTTTAACCACAAAAGGCCACTCAGAAAGACCCCACAAAATCATCACTCCTGCGATATCCTCTCAACCTCTTTTCAAGTCATGAATCTTTGCTTCAACCTCTTGCTCAAGCTGCTTCACATTACCACCAAAATCTTCACCTACTCATATTTGTCATTGAATCGAAGAAATAAACAGTTCACGATTCAATCGGTTGAGTTATAGTCGAACTGATATTTAACATTGTATATGTAGTTTATTAAAAAAATAATGGCACACTAACTCCCACTTAAATATTTTGCGTTTTATTTATTGGGATCCATGGCTGCTAAAAAACAAGCAAAAGAAATAGAGGGACAGGATGGTGGGGAATATGCCAAAACTCCCTGTATGTATATAGCATAATTAACCATAAATTGTTTGACAGGGTCCCACTTCCCACATAGAGCGAACCATAAGCCCATGGTGATCAGTGAACCTAACTTTTCTTTCTATATTACTGTACCATACCTTGGAAGGAACTTTTGGTGGTAAAGGACAATATGGATTGGTAGGCCAGGATTTGAGCAGCTTCAACAACCACAAACTCCACTGCTATTCAAAATTTCACCTTCCCAACCCCAAAATGGATCTGAAACCAATGAAATTATTTAGGCTATAGATATTTTCTTTTTGTCACTCATTTTCAATGCTTTTCTGGCATGGAAGGAAGGAAACGTATCGATCTCTTTATCCAAAATTCTATCTACTTTAGTTGGATATGCACACAACCAATTTTCTGATGGCCATAAAGATATATCAACCACTCATTTATATATATATATGCAGAAGATCAAACTTAATTTATAACTGCGGAAATCAATTATAAACAAAAATATAAACATGTAAAAAATGGATTCTATTAAGAAATGCATCTAATATCTTGCCTCTCTTGGTCTACATAAATTTTGTTGACCGGGACTTCCTAAGAAATTTTCCATTCCACAAACCAAATTATTCCTAGTTTTTCTCGGCATAATGAACAAAGGTGCATCAAAAAAACGGCTCATGGTGACAGAAAATATGCTACCAGACTTGAGCATGGGGATAGAGGAATATAACCATGTGGTATTGCAAAACTCAATAGAGGAATATAACCATGTGGCATTGCAAAACTCAATAGTCAAAAGGGTTATTACAGGTCATAAAAATTCATTTAATCCACTCTCCTTTGATTTATGTTGCTTTAGAGGGAATCATAAGCAACAGCAATCTAATCTTTCCTTATTCAAGCAAAGGAGACTGCTCTTGAAACAAATCTTCTGCAGATTCCCCTTTCTATATAACTACCAATACTAAACCAGAAAGAAATCAAAAGCTCTGAATGAGGAGAGGCTGTTACATCTAAGAAACTTCTTTGGCTGCTGCAATAACAGCTTCCTTGGTGATACCAAACTCTTTGTATATTCTTCCTGCTGGAGCGCTTGCGCCAAATCGATCAATTCCAATTGCTTTTCCCTTGCTTCCAAGAAGTTTCTCCCACCCAAATGTTGATCCTGCCTCGATGCTAACTCTAGCTGATACAGCAGCAGGTAGAACACTCTCCTTGTAGGTATCTGATTGCTCATCAAAAAGTTCCCAGGAAATGAAAGAAACAACTCTAACAGCCTTCCCTTCCTTCCTTAAGTCCTCAGCAGCTTTGGCCGCAATTTCCAATTCTGAACCAGTTCCAATCAAAATGACATCAGGCTTGTTACCTGTTGAGTTGTCTGAAATGATGTACCCACCCTTTTCAACTCCTTCAATAGAAGTTCCAGGAAGATGGGGTAACTTTTGCCGAGAAAGGGCAAGGATTGAAGGTCTCTTCCTGTTAAGCACAGCAACTTTGTATGCTCCAGCAGTTTCATTACCATCAGCAGGTCGAAGCATCAAAATATTTGGCATTGCCCGGAAGCTTGCCAAGTGCTCTATTGGCTGGTGGGTTGGGCCATCCTCTCCTAGTCCAATTGAATCATGGGTCATAACATAAATAACTCCAGCCTCAGACAGGGCAGAAATTCTTATGGCAGCTCTCATGTAGTCAGTGAAAACAAAGAATGTTGCACAATAAGGAATCAATCCAGGGCAGTGAAGAGCAATGCCATTGCAGATGGCTCCCATTCCATGTTCTCTAACACCAAATCTAACATTGCGTTCTTCTGGAGTATCCTTTTGGAAGTCCCCAAACATTTTCAACAAGGTCATGTTGGAAGAGGCAAGATCTGCACTTCCACCAAGCAAACCGGGAAGAACCTTTGCCAGGGCATTAAGGTTTTGCTGAGACAGATTTCTGGTGGCGTCAGCTGGGCTCTCTGGAGTGTATGTCTGAAAAATGAAATCAAATTGGTAAAATAATCAACATTCCAGACATGATCAATTACACAGAAATCAAAAGTCAGGTTTAGTAAATTTGAACTAATCTTGAAGCCGCATGGGCAGGAAGTGCGATTGTGGCATCATAAAGACTTAAATTACATTATATTACATTCATAAATAGCATATTCATCTTAAATAAGGGATTGTGCATCATTTAAACCTTAATCAGTTTGTGACTTTACTCACCGGAAGTGCTTTCTCCCAGCCAGCAGGCAGTTCACCAGTGATAATAGACTTCAGCTCAGCAGCATCCTCCTTGTATTTCTTCTCATATTCAGCGAACTTAGCATTCCACTCAGCTTCAAGTGCAGCACCCTCGGGGATGTGGTGACTCCAATGCCTTAACACACACAAGAGAGTTCCATGAGACTCATAAATATCTCAATATATTTATAGTAAACAAAGAAATCTCTCATCCATACTTCTTGACATCCTCAGGAACATGGAAAGGCTCATAGGGCCATCCAAGGTTCTTCCTTGTGGCATCGACTTCTTTGGCACCAAGTGCACTTCCATGTACACTGTAGGAATTAGCTTTATTTGGAGAACCATAGCCAATGGTAGTAGTCACCTGTGAAATCGATCAGTTCAGAAAAGATTGACCAGCATCCAGGGCTGAATAAAACTGATACAAATATAGTTTATTACTTTACTTTTACATCTATCATTATATGCTAGAAATTTTATATATTTTCCATGTAAAACTAACCTTGATGAGCGTGGGTTTGTCTTTGACAGATTTTGCTTCCTTGATGGCTGCACGAATATCATCATAGCCAGTATTACCATTCTTTACCCAGATAACATGCCATCCAAGTCCCTCGAAACGTTTGTCAACACTCTCAGTAAATGCAATATCTGTGTCACCATCAATGGAAATGTGATTATCATCATAGAAAGCTATTAGCTTCCCAAGTCCCCAGTGCCCAGCAAGTGAGCATGCTTCATTTGAAATTCCCTCCATTTGACAGCCATCACCGAGTATAGCATACCTGAAGGTGAAAAATGCCATTAGTGAAATGCCACAAAGCCTACGCATTAAAGTTTAGGAACAAGATTTGGACAAGGAGGGAGGGGGGGGGGGGAGGAATAAGATGCAATTATATTACGTGTAATGGTCGACAATCTCATTGTCAGGCTTGTTATATCTTGCAGCCAAGTGCTTCTCTGCAAGGGCCAGACCAACAGCATTGGCAATGCCCTGACCAAGTGGACCTGGACATAATATGAGAATAAATGGATCAATAGAACATATAATTCTTAGTTGGAAAAAAAGTTCTCATATATATAAAATCAAGTTATATCAGACCTGTTGTGACTTCAACTCCAATTGTCTCAAAATTCTCAGGGTGTCCAGGGGTTTTGCTCCCCCATTGGCGAAATTCCTTCAAATCTTCTTCCTATTATTGAAACCCAACATAATAAATTCAGTTCAAGATTCAACGGTTACTATGACCAGTTGTTCACAGTTATGTTTTGATGAAAAGCCCTTATGAATCTTTGGGAAGGGTATGTCATCTATTCATCCGAGAAAAAGCAGACAAAACAAGAGGTCTGCAATCCCAGAAATTATAGAAAACTGTTTGAAAAATGAGTGTAAATGAATTTGAAGGACACGCAGAAATAAAAAAGGGGAAACAAACACCTACTTATTGAAAACATTTTATTTCAAGCAAGGCAGCAGCTAGAAGAGTATAAAGGAGTAACATGTGAAACAAAATGGGCAAGAAAACATGGCTGTCTTTAGACTCTTTTAGATCTGCTTTAGACAAAGAATAAGACAAGACCGAGGGTCGACTATTCGGGTCAAACGACCATATTTTCAGCGTTCTGCTTGCATGTTCTCCATTAATCTCACTGGAAACAAAGTTCTCATCAGATCCAGTCCCATGAAAATCCACAAGGTGAATTATACGCACCTTAACGCTATCATACCCAGCAAGGTGAAGCAGAGCATACTGGAGCATACACCCATGGCCGGCAGATAAGACGAAGCGATCACGGTTGAACCATTTGGGGTTCTTGGGGTTGTATCTCATCACCTCGTCGTAGAGAATATGACCCATAGGAGCACAACCCATGGGCAGACCCGGGTGACCCGAGTTAGCCTTCTCGACTGCATCGATGGCCAAGAATCGGATCGTATTGATCGATTTCTCAATCAAAGAAGCCTCGGTGGTCTTATCAAGGGTCTCAACGGCCGCAGCCCGAACAGTGATGCTGCTGCTGCGACGACGCGAACCAGCGAGGCGGGTTGGCTTGGAGGAAGAAGAAACAGAAAAATTTGGCCTAAGCCCAGAGAAATTGGGCAAGGAGACCCGGTCGGAAGATGGGTTAGAGCCATGGAGGGAGATGGCTCGGGCCAACAGAGCTTGGGAAAGAGTTAGAGAAGAAGAGGAAGCCATTGTTTCTAGAGGAGAGGTAGAGAAGAAGGTGAGCTGATGGCAGCATTTTCACCGAGGCTCTTTGGTTTTGTAGAGAGGAGCTCGTGGAGCTTGTCGTCCACAAGGACAGGTAGAGCCACAGAGCCTCATCCAAAGTGAGAAAAAAATAATAATTTATTTTTTAATTAAAATAATTTTGGATGGTGAAGATTGGAGAAGTAACGGAGCGAAAAGAAAATAGAGAGAGAAAAAGCAAAGAAAAGGAAAGAAAACCAGTATTTTGAGGTCGGTTTGTGTTTGAATCGTATTCATAAAAACAATTTTTAGTTTCTAAAAACAAAAAAATAAAAATTATCTTCCAAAATGTTTTGGATATTGTTTTTAAAACTAAAAAAAAACGGAATTTGTGTTTCAAAAACAAATGGTACAAAACAAATTTTACATTTTCTCTAAAATAAACAATAAAAAACGTAAAATAATTTTTTTATTAATGGTGTGTGTCTATATATATAAATTTTGTTCTCAAAATAAAATTTTTAAACTCCTTTTTTATTTTTATAAAAAGTTTCAAATATTTTTTATTTTTTAAATTATTTTTAAAAACTATTTAACATAATTATTTATTTAAAACATAAAAATAAAAACAATGAATTAAGCGTTGGTTTGTCCGCCGATATAGACAAAAATTGATAATTACACAATTAATTTTAAGAGTGATCACGATTCAGTTTGATTGAATTTTAAAGTCTCAACCAAACTAAATTAATTTTAAAAAAGATAAAAAAATTTGAACCTAATCAATTCGGTTGAAATTCATAAAACTAAATCAAATTGATTTTAATCGATTTAATTTAATTTTTAATCGATTTAATTCAGTTTGATCGATCTGGATCAATTTGATTTGATTTTAAACACTCTAATTAATTTTATTCGTTATTTTTATATTTAATATATAACTTTATATGTATATAATTTATTTTATTTAAAATTTTTTGAGTGAAATAAAATAAATTTGGATATAATTACTTATAATATTTTAAAGAGATAAGAAAAAAATTTAATTATTAAAACGTAATTTTCAATATCAAAAAGCAGTCAAAATTTTAGACTTTGTCAACCACCATAATTACTAAAATAATGCTGTAAAATCTTTATAATTGATTGGTGACGCACCAATGTATGTTTTATAATGTCCCTTGAAAAACGGTAGGGTCACTTATAATTGTGAGGATTTTTATTTTATAATATAAGTAATATTATTTTTTAAAGGTTGTGTTAGTGTCAATTGCCACTTGAATGTAACATTTTATTTTACATAAAATTTTATAATTCTTTAACTCAAATCTCTGTTTATTAAATTAAGGTTTATTTTTTTTTATTTTATAAAAATAGTAATTAAAATATGATACTATAATATTATCGATTAAGATATCAATTATATTTATATTTAAACTGTAACATAAAAATTAACATAAAGACGAAGTTATTGAAAAATAAATAAAAGTTTATTTAAATAATTGGGTGTTATAAATTTTTTTAAAAGGAATTGAATATCAATATAAATTTTTAATATTAAAAAATCTTGAATTTTCACAATATGAATAATTGAAATTTTTTTATTAAATCTATTTATTAAGTTAAATCAACTTTATTTTTTGGGGTCAAGAAGCCCATATTCAAATCTAGCTCTAATATTTTAAATAATAAATATATTAAGCAGTATATTAAAAAAATTAAATAATAATATTTTTAAAATACAAAGAAAATCAATGTATATTAATTTTAAAAATAAAAGAGAGATAAGTGAATTTAATATAAAAGAAAATAGAAGTCTATATATGTATAATGCAAAATATAGAATAGGTTTACGTATATTTTTAAAAATAAAATAAAACAAATATATTTAATATAAAATACTGAGGAAAAAATAATTTACTCTTAAATTATCACAAGACACCAATCAATTCTATTTTTAAACGCATGTTTTAATTTGAAAGTAGTGTTAGTGGCATAATAAAAATTATTTATTTATTTTACATAATTACATGCATGTCAACTTTAATTTCTGTTTTTCCTGATGAAATTGATTTTTTAAATGGGCTAAACATCTAATCTAAATTATTTCACAGTATAAATATCTAAATTTTCTAAAATTTTACATTATATTTCATAGCAAAAAAGCAATTCTATTTTTTTTTAAAAAAAATTAGTTTTACTTTATTCAAATAACTTTTGTATGATTAGATTTATTATTATTATTATAAATTTAAAGATTTTGAAAATGCTGAAATTATTGACCACTGATAATTAAGTTGTACGAATAAATTATTCCTAATTAAAAAATCATAAAAAAATTGTTAAACGTAACAAAAATTCTTAGTCACAACGACATATAGAATATTTCTGATAAAATTAAGCTATGAGATTAGACCACTAAAAAGAAAAAGGGGAGGCAAAAAGGAATCTCACTTTATGCCTTGGGATGTTGGAGTTTTTTTTTTTTTTTTTATAAAAAGGAAACCATTATAATATTTTTAATGGGCATAATAAATAGAGAAAAAAATAATTTAAACCAAAATATTCCTTGCCTCCATGTTGCAATATTATAATTAAACCAGAAACTAAAGTATAATTTTAAGAGAAAACTTGATGATATCATGCTGACGTTGAAATTTAACCAGATCCTTCTACAAAGTTTTTTATTTAAAAATTAAAATAATTCAATAAAAAAATAATCAACAAATTAGTAAACCAATCAAAAATTTAAAAAAAAAATCTGTGAATTAGGCTGGTTAGAATACTTTTTTTTATTGATTATTTATTAAATTGATTAGCTCAAGATAATATTATTTTGACTTATTTTTTACATTAATAATGATTATATATGAATTTTATTTTTTACTTTACTTTTTGTGATTAAAATTATTATTGTAGTAATTATTATTAACTATTGAATATTATATTATGTAAGAGTGCCAAATTATTTTATTATGATAATTATCATCCTAAATTATTTATTTATTTTATATAAAAATTTAAAATATATAAATCAAGAATTAATTTTTCTAGTGTTTATCCAAATTTTAAAACATTTATTAAGTTATTAAAATTATCTTCCCAAAATCTAGGCTGATTAACATAATCTATTGCGCAGCCGTAAAAAACACAGCTCCTCCTGCGTGGGTTGGTGAGAATGACAAAGGAGGGTTTGGCACGAGGGTTGGTAACAAAACGTTAGGTATTGCTTTGAATTCAAGATCTGCTCATATACAAAACTCTAGTAAGTTGACCGTCAGAAGGCCATTGAAATTCCTTCTACATGTGTAAAGTTTTCAAAAATTAATTAAATTTTTATATACATTGAGAAAAATTGTGTGTAAAATCAACCAAAACACTAAAACTTTAGCTAGGCCAATAATCCTTGTCCAAAATTTCTTGGACACTTTTACTCATGGAAAAAAAAATTTCTTATTTTTTCCGTGGACTTTTTTTCTTAGATATTTATTTGTGAAAATACATACTATATTAGGCACGTCGGCCATACTTAAAAAGAAGACTAAGACAACCATACGAACACCAAATATAATAAACCTAATATGTGCTTATGAGAAAACTGAAGATATGAGATACATAGAGAAAAAAGGTGAAACATTTTTTGAACACTTATAAATTTAAATTGTTTTTAATAGAAAAATAATTATTACATAAATGATAAAAAAAATAGAAAACCTCTAAGGAATGGGCAAAAAATGAAGAAAGTAGTTGTAAATTCAATGAAGAAAATGGGTAAATCTTGAAAATTCAAATATTCTCTTATCTTGGAAATTTATTTCAGAAAGAAGGGCAAAACTTTCAAAGAGAGAAATCTTTCCCAAAGGAAAGAGAAAAAAATGAAACAGTACATACTTTCAAACATTAAAAAAAATAAATTAAAAAGCCATTAAATTATACATGATTTACAATAAAAAGTGATTTTATTTTTTATATAATTAATTTATTTTAAAATTTTGTAATTCTGATTTGGCCGAGCTTGGGCCTTTTATTTTAAACCCAAATTTTATTAATTTCCGAACCATTTGTTTTTTGGTCAGACAGGCAGGTGTAGTTCTCACATGGAAGAATCCAAAAGCTATCTTGAAAAATAAAATTACCATCTACACTTGAAAAGTAATTTATGCTTTGAGAATGCAAGTCCATTCTCGCTTACATTAGCAATAAATTTTTTTCATAACTTTGTGGAATTGAATTCCGTTACTCCTTAATGTTCTCCTGACACAACCTTGACATTAAGGGAAGGGTTATTGTATGTTTATTGAAAAAAAGGGAAATTAACATGAATTTTAGGACAAATTCCAGCAAGAAATAAATAGGATTTTGACTGGATGAATTTTTAATGCTGTCAAGAAAACCTAAGCATCACACCTGGGGTTTGATTGCATCATACGACAAAGAAGAGAGCAATTTTCCCCATTGCTGATGCCATAGGGAAAATGGTTTGCCTTTGCAATGGAAAGCCTGAGGTAATTGTTGTTGCCAACATCTACCAGTGTGTCTCCAAATACATTCATGGCTGGAGGCATTTGTGCCTGGGAAAAGCTGAAACTGAAGCTCATGAACATGAAGAAAGTGATGGAGAGAAAGGAACCCATCTTGGGAGTAAAATGCGGAAAGCTAAGCTTACTATGTGGAGGAAGAGAAAGGTTGGGTTGGGTTGGGTTGGGTTTTAAAGGTGCAAAGAAATAGATGGAGTGTGAAAAGAAGAATTTGATTGAAGGCTAGAGTGAGTAGTGAGTGATAATGGAGGAAAGAGCACTCTCCAGATACTCAACCCCCTTTGATCATTCATATTTTTTCGTATTGTCATGAAATAAAGAGAATCTGATTAAATTTCCCATTTGTCTTTAGATTATTTAGCTATTTATTTGGTCGTGTTTTGGATTCTCAGATTGGTAGGTGGATGAATATATATATATACACACACAAAGACACACAATAATTGGTTGAGCTCCTAGAGAAGAGCTTCTTCTCTTGGACAGAAGCATTCTTGCTGTCGAAATATACAAACTCGCACACATTCACATTCTAGCCAAAACAATGGGGTTTTAAAACCTTTATAACTTGAAACTGAGTCTTTGTTAAACACATTCTTGCTGGATCTTTTTGTAGAATTTGGGAATTTTTTTGTCTATGTTCAATTGGTCTGTGAATGATGAATTAATTGGCTAGTGGAAACCATATATAGGAACCAGGACATTTGCTTTCTCGGGCTTCAGCTATTCACCACTTCATTAGAATTTTGGACTGCATTATTCATTTATAATGTCCAAAGGTTACAACTTCATTACTTTCACGCTTTCATCCTTCCTCTCTCTATCTTTTTTCATTTGTGCCTTGAAAATAAATAAAGATGAAGACAGTGATGCCAGAACTCCTCAAATGTAATGTACATGAATGTCTAAACATAAATATGCACCAGCTTCCTATGAATGTTATTTCTCAAGGAGAAAGAAGGATCTACTAAGAATTTTTATTTTAGAAGTTTTGGTTTCAACTAGTTGTGAATATATTTTAGTATTTGTTTCTTGTGGCAGTTTTGTTTATGGTTATTTGTGGCAGTTTCACCTACTAGGAAAAAAGGTTCTGCTTGCTGGATTTTGTATTTCCAAAGATGGGGTTCTTTCTGGAAGTCTAGATTTAAAGGCCATATGCTATGAATGTGTCAGACCCCTGTACTGTCACAATATCAGAGGAGAAATAAAAATAAACACCAGAAAACTAACTGTCAGCAGAAACTGCATCATGGGGGTTATTTAGAGGGAGCATGTAGATATGGGTAGAAATAAGGAAGGGTAGAGGGGGTGGAAAATTTAGAGAGGAATTAGAGTGGTTTTCGGAGGCATTTGGTAGTCTCAAACTGCCAGAATTTGTCTACTGCATGGTTCTGTATTTTCTGCATCTAACGACCGGATTAATGTTGTTCTGTATTTCCTGCATCTTTCTACTGGTTCGGTATTGTTCAGTATTTTTTGCATCTATCGACAGGTTCGGTGTTGTTCTATATGACCTGCTGGTGATTTCATTACTGGAGAATAGGATCTATTTTAACTAAAGGTTTTCTGCATATCTGATAAGTGGGAGCAATACACTATTTTGCTGGAGCCTAGAGGTATTCTGTTGTTCCTAAATTCTGTATTTTAGCATAATTGGAGTTTAGAAGCATTCTGTTGTTGCCAATTCTGGACTTTGGCATATAGTTTTCACTATTTCTGGATTAGTAGCCCTTCAGAATGCATTTATTATCTGAATGTGTAACTTGTGGTTAACCCTTCTGTAGGCAAGCTGGCAACACATGTTCTTCTTTGTGCTCTATCACTGACTTCCTTTCTCTTGGGTCTGGCTAGCTAGAAGGGGAAGAGCAGGGTGTGATAAGGTCTTAAAAATCATAACCAGTTTTAAAGTTCGTCTTAGCTTTCTTCTTATGGACTTTACGTTACTTTTCTACTTAGGTTCCATGCCCCTTTTGTGAAATAAATTGATCTGCTATTAAGAATTTAGGCGCCAAGGTTTGATGTTTTTCCTAAACTAGTCCTTTTCCTCTCTCCCTTTTAAGTTTGAAACAGATGACACAGGTTTTGTTCTCCTAGGGCTATTTATTCTATTCCTTTGGTTTGTATTATATTTAGGGTGAATTATTATATATATATATATATATATATATATATATATATATATATATATATATATATATATATATATATATATATATATATATATATAATTTAACTCGTTTTGAGGGTTTAAAGATAATAATATTTTATAGTTATATAATTAGTATTTTTTTATTATTAAAAAAATAAAGTGTAACAATGGATCAAATTTGACTTGAGCCTAACCTTGGCCTACGACGATGAACCAAAATCAAGATGGGTTTGAGTTTGGGTCTAGACTCGTACACAAAAATCCATTAAATTTAAATTTCAGCTCAATCCGACCTATGAATATATCTTTTTTCTTTTTTTTGACAGGACCTATGAATATATCTAATTGTAACTCAACACATCTAAAGACAGAGCCTCATGGGCTTTTCTCACTTGTGCTTACAACAGATCAACACTATCAATCTTATCAGAGATCTCACCTTTTATGTGTCTCTTACTCTCTTCATTTAAGCCAAAACTGAACTGAATCTAAAATTGGCCACACCTCAGTGTGTTCCTAGTTTCCATGAATGCTAATTGGATGCAAGAAAAGAAAATAATTGAAAGCTAGGACATTTAGAAATCCACTATCCTTCACTCTTCAATCTCAATTTTTTTTTAAGGGGCTTTACTCCACTATCTTGACTCAAGTAGGAAGAATCGATTCTCTATAATTTAAAAGCATTCTTTCAAAGTAATCTTTATAAATGTGATATTCAACTTTTACTTTTAGAAAAATTAGTTGTGAATCATTTTAATATTTAAATAAGGATAACTTCATTTCAAAATTTTTATTTTGAGCTACTCAACTATTTTATTTTAGACTCTTTAGCTTTTTCATTGGTTTTTCTATCGATTTCTATCAACTTTTAACTTAATTTTTATTCATCAATAAATACTAAATTTTGCATATTCATATTTTATTTTTGTTTTTTTGGGGTTAAAAGGTGTATGCTTCCAAGCTTCGCTAAATCAAACGACAATAACTTCGCAACACATTCCTAATATTTTATTGGTAACCCTGTAATATCGTATCTGTTCTTTCCAAGAGGAAAAAGAGGGAAACAAAGAAGATCCAAACTCCAAAGAGATTAATTCAGATTTACTTCAATAAGATAAATCAAGTAAAAGTATTTCTACTCAAACTATATAAATGACAAGTTCAAGGCTTTTTGCCACTGCAAACCAATAATAGATTGTGATGACCTAGAAAACACACATTTTGACATAAATATAAAACACGACAAGAATTTGACAGCACAAAAATAAAATAAAATTTAAGTACAATTTAAAATATCTTGTTTGATATGGATGTCAAACAGACATCAAACAGTACTAATGCTTCATATAGGAACAACCGGAAGAAAAACAGGATGATGAAGTTAACGATGTAGAATATCAGAGCATTTGCAAGTTGTAACACACAGACATTGTGTCCAGAGTGCCCCAAAGATCATAGGTTTCCATACAGAACCGTCTGCAAGCTGTGGGCCTGTGGCTACCCAACAGGCTGGAATTGAAACCTGAGCAAGTCCTTTGCATCCAGAACTGAATGTGCTGGATTTCATCGAATCAATTCGTAAATGTGGTCCAAAATTGACTCAAACTAACTGATGACATTCTTTGAAATTGCAAGGAAGAGAGCCAGAAGTCCCTCAGATCACTTATTGAGATATATGAGCCTGCAATATGCTCGAAGAATCAAGACAAGCTACCAAACTGTAACTCGAGTAACCAAAAACTAAGTCCTAATCCTCTTTGCGGTTCTTCTGGTCACAAATAAATTTTAATCAAACGTTCAAGGACTTTGTTTTCACTTATGAAGCATGGATATTTAATAAATATACTTATATCATGTCTAATACTTGTTTGACATTTATATTAAATACAATACAATACTTCAAATTACATTTAAACACTGTACATTTTTAATGTTGTAATGTCCATATCGTTTCAAGTCCCGTATCTAGATCAGTATCCGTGCTCCTTAGTTTTCCATATATTATAATAGACCTATAACGGCAATGCATTTTGGTGAGATTCATACAAATCATCAGTTTGCAACTCGTTGGGGTAGGATGCATTATTAACTTAAGTGAACAAGTAAACCTTATGCCTTTGGAAACATGAACCTGCAGGAGTTTAATAAGGATTCTGAGATTTTTAAATAGTAATTAAATCCTTACCAAAAAAAAAAAAATAACTAGTAATTAAACAGGGCAATAGTAAAATATTCAAAAGAAATGAGCAAGCTAGAAACTTAGCTACTGGAAAAGGATGATCAATAAAGCAGTAGTAATGGCACGTAAATATACTAAATAAAATTATCATAAAAATTTACAGCACTCTGAAATCCAGGGCAAAGTAAGCCATTCAAGTTTCTTAAGAAATGAAACTAAGCAAATCACATTGTTAAATTTAGCCTTGGATCATATTTGACTAGAAATTTTGACACACACATCGATAGCTAAGGCAAAATTTCTCTCTCATTTCATGAAGGAAAAAAAAAACTCAATACAAAAATTTTTTATTGCTCTAAATTTAGTGACAACTCAGTGTGCCAAATGAGCTACCCATGGCAGCCCAAGACGAATCCAAAAACATTCTAAATAAGTACACCTGGCCAGATTAGCTCAAAAAGACACAAAGCAATAAAGGATTTAATAGAATACAAGCTATTTCATACATCTTAATAATCTCTTACCATCTTGCTTATCAGTTGTTGTCGCTATTGTTGCTCCAGGATGAAAACAAGGGAAATTGTGTTAGCAAATACTCCACGAACCTAGCAGGAGCAGATTTGTCTGTCACTGCATTTTCCTTCTTAGCTACTTCAGTATCAACATCCCGCCAGAACTTGATGATATGGAGACTTTCTTCCTCTGTTGATCTTTGAATGACAATTCTAGAAGCATATCCCTTCTCCCTCATTCGAAGGCATATCTCAGAGGGATTATTTGCTGTGAGGGTGACCATGTACAGCCATCCCTTTTCTGACAAAAGATGGTCTGCAATAGGCAATATCCTATCAATAACACTCCGGCCATTCTCCCCACCAGCCCAAGAAGAGGTAATACCGTCAGCACCCACTTCATCTTCAGGGGTAGGCACATAAGGGGGGTTCACAACCATAACGTCAACCAATCCTGCTAGACGCTTCTCTAGTCCTGATGCAATATCTGTGATTATCAACTCTGCATCAACTCTATGTGCTTCCAATGTCTCACGGGTCACCCTAACTGCGTGTGGATTGATATCAGTGGCAACAAAGTTGGCACCAATACCTTCCTGCCCAAGCATAAGAGCTAGGGATGTAATAACATATCCACTGCCACAACCTATCTCCATACACAATGTAGGACAATGCTTCAACAGGTTAGTGCGGTCAGCCAAAAGAGCATCAACTAGCGCAAAAGAATCATCACATGGTTCATAAACCTCCTCATGTGAACTCACAAGACGAATTTGGGCAGTTCTAGAGGACAACTTATATGAAACCTTATATTACAAAAGAGCTGTCAGTAAAACTCAATAGTTCAGAGTCATCAATGGTAAAAGGAGAAAGAGTGGCTGCAAAAAAAACATTTTAGTTGCCTTACCATTTTATTGCTATCTGCTTTGGTAGTGATACTCAAAGAACTTATTGAATCCAGTTCTGGATTGCTCTGGTCCATGTTGAGAAGCAAAATTCCCCCTGTTAGATTTCTCTCAATTCTAGTTTCTAAACTGAGAAATGAAGAGTAATTTAAACGTTAATATTATGGACAGGTAATATCTAAGTAAAAAAGCATTTAAACTTGATAAAAAAAGGCAATACGATGGACTGCCAATAAGAAAACAATCTGAATATGCAGCAGAGGCCTTGCTGGAATTAGTGAAAAGGGAATCCAGCAGGAGGGAGACATGTGTACTGTTAATGGGAGCCTCTAGAAGGAGTTAGTTAGGGAAAGTGTAAAAGGCTGAGGGAGAGGGAAAAAGTAGACAAAATTGGGTGAAATTGTGGGGGAACATCTAGCAGCCTCAAGTGCTAGAAATCTTTTCTTCTAGTTTATTTTCTGCTATCGGCATCAGAACTTGCCTCTGTTTTCTTGCTTCTTTAAAATTCTGTGTATCTAGGTTCATTCCTACAAGGGGGGACTTGGTGTGAGTAGAATTCATTTTCTAGTGCATTCTGCTTGGGTTTCCATCACAATACAAGAAAGAGGAAGTGAATAAATTATAAATTGTCTTAAAACTAAAATGCTATATAAGTTCAATATATAGAAACCTGTCAAGAAGTGTCAATGATATGGTTTCTAATCCAAACCATTGAGACAAGCAATCTTCTGTCCATGTTGAACAGTATAATAGTATTATTAGTAAGACAAAATTAAAACAATTTGTTAGTCACCAACTCACCATTGGTCTTGATGCATGCTATATTGACCATGTCAAAGCTTTGTATTCACAAGGACTATTATAATTCAAAAGCTTTAGCTAAAAAAGGAAATTCTATAAATAGTTTTATTACAAAATCTAAGACACCCCTCACACGAAAGTCTTTTGGGTTTGAAGTGTGAATAAAACACACATGCCCATACACCTTATGCTAAAATTTCATTTATTTATGAAGGATGGGGGAAGAAAGGATCAAATTCTTAATCACTTGATCATAGAGGCTCTTATACCATGTTAACAACTATTTTAACTCAAAAATTTAAGCTATTACATAAAGACCTATGAATATTTTTATTATAATGGCAAAAGTAAGTGCAAAAATTGAGCATCATTAAGAAAGAGAAAGAAACGGTAAGGAGAAAAACTAATGGAAAAAGCAAGTGAAAATAAAACTATAAGGTTCATTCTACGCATCAACATCCTATCCAGCATACTATTTGATCTCCGTCATCCCCACCATTCAGAGCTTGGATTTAGTCCCTATGCATTTACAACATATTAGTTCTACTCATCGTCTGGGCTACGTATAACTAATGTCACACAATTTAGTATACATGCAGGTGTCTTTGATATAATGCTGCAGTCAGGGGAAAAAAATGAAGTCTTCATCTGAACTCTGAACTATAATAAAATCCATACAGGAAAAGAGGATATGTCCAACATATGGTCAGCTAACCAAGAGAACAGTTGATGATTGTGCAGGAAGAGTCTTCATGCTTTCCAAGTAAGCCCCCAAATTATTGCTGCCAATTATAATTAAAAAAAATACTTAGCTTGCATTCTGCTATGATTAAGTGCTTCAAAAGTTATATGAAGGAAATAATAAAGATCAGAATGAATGAACAGGCACAGGATTGGTGAGATGAGGCTTCATGTGAGATGGGGCTTCATGTCATACACATAAGTATTCTAATATAGAAAGCTCACGATAGATTGAAGACAGGTCCAGGCTCTCAAGAGAAAAGTAGATATATAAATGATGACAAATAGAGCAAACAAGCTGGCAAGTTTAAGAAAAAAGATTATCTCCATAGGCAGGAATATCAGGTGTAAAACCAAGAAGCTCAATTTGTCTTGTTAAAGAAACCAAGCATTCACAAATCCACTCGGACAGTGGATGTGATGCATCCCTCACTACAAACTCATGTACAATGCCATTGACCTCAATTAAGCTACAACCAGGAGTCTTCTCTACTCCTCTCTCTTTCATTATTTTCCTAGCATGCCTTGCCTCCTTCCACATTTTTGCTTCACCATACATATTAGCAAGCAAAACATAAGTTCCACTATCCTCAGGATCCAACTCAAGAAGCTTCAAAGCCACTCTCTCTCCAATTACTACATTTCCATGAACACGACAAGCAAAGAATAAAGCACCCCACACAGCAGCATCTGCAGCTATAGGCATATTTTTAATAAGATCTTCCGCTTCCTCCAAGTGACCAGACCTTCCTAGAAGGTCTACCATGCATGAGTAATGTTTTAGCTTAGGGGAAATGTGGAATTTGGAGCTCATTTGGGCAAAATATTCACGGCCTTCTTCAACCAAACCACCGTGACAACAAGCTGATAAGATGCCAAGAAAGGTTATCTCATCGGGTATCAACCCACTACGAATCATTTCTGAGAAATAGGATATAGCATCGCAAGCATTCCCATGAAGGGCTAACCCACAAATAATGGCTGTCCAAGTCAAACGATTTCTTTGTGGCATCTCTTGGAAAACCTGGAGAGCCCTTGTAATATTTCCACACTTGGCATACATGTCAACTAGTGTGGTTCCCAAGGCAACATCTAAAGCAAAATTGTGTCTTTTAATATAATGGTGGAGCCATATTCCAACATCAAGTGCTCCAAGTTGTGAGCATGCTGACAAGCAGTTAACAATGGTTACTTCATCGGGTTTTATATTACTAACTTGCATTTCATGGAATAGAGTCAATGCCTCTTTACTGCGCTTCGCTTCAACACAACCACTGATGATTGCATTCCATGGCACAACATTGTTCTCTGGAATTTTATACAAAAGTTCCAGAGCAAAATCTAGAAAACCAAATCTGGCATATCCCAAAACCATTGTTGTCCATGAAACAAGGGTCTTCTCTGCCATGTTGTCAAATAAAACTTGTGCCTCCGTAAGATCTCCACACTTTGCATACATGTCCATAAGAGCATTAGTAAGTGGAATTGTCAAATCAAGCCCATGTTCTTTGATGTACAGATGAAATTTTCTGCCAAGATTCAAATCCTGCAACTGGGAACAAGAAGAAACCATCCCAATCATTGTAATTTCATTTGGCTTCACTTTCTCAGCCTCAAGTTCCCAATAGACATTTAATGCCTCATTTGCTAGCCCTCTTCTAACACACCCACTAATCATGGAATTCCATGTTACTAGATCTCTCACACAGCTTTTATCAAACACATCATATGCTGCATCTAACTCTCCATATGAAAGTAGCATAGTGATCATCGCATTGTGCACAAATATATCAAATTCAAAACCAAACTTCAATACATGTCCAAGAATGGCAAGACCCACACAATTTAGTGATGGATAAGAACAAGCTTTAAGCAATAAAGGATAAGTATGATTATCTGGCCTCAACATACCATAATGTAACATTTTCTTGTAAAACAGAATTGCTGCTTCTACATTCCCACTCTCTAAATACCCCCTAATTGTCACATTCCAAGAAAAGACATTTGCGTGTTTTGCATTATACAAAATTTTCGTGCAATAATCAAGAGTTCGCGATTCTGAGAGAGCACAGAAGGCAATAAGGCGACTTGCTGCAAAGCTGTCGAATATTAATCCTGTTAGGATCATTTGTGCTTGGATTTGCTTCAACTGGATAAGGGATTTGCACCTTTCTAAGAGGGAAAGGAGTGGGTTTGTTCGAACAAAGCTGTGTGTAGTGTTCCAATTGATGGGTTTCATATAGGAAGCCAAAGCTTGAGTATGTAGATAAGAAAGAAAAGGGCCTGAGAGTGGGATTTGGCTCAAAGGTGGACATCTGAGTTTGCTGAAATACAGAATGTGCATCAGTTTCAAAAGCGTGTGTCTAGGAAGTAGAAGTATGTCTGCTACATCCTATATCGGCATTAGAGCAAAGGTATCCGTTGACAATGGTCTCTGAAAAGTTCTGCTGTTTGTTCAGAAAGAAGCAAACTGGTGTCATTTACATGGGACACGGTACACAGCCAAAGAAAAGCATGCTTCTGCCAATAATAGAAAAGAGAATCAAGAGAAATTTCAAACAGATGGAACTTGAAAATATATTTTTTTCCAAAACTTTTGAGGTAGGAAACACTCAGTCTGGTTCTCAAACAGCTTGGGAGGCAAAAATTACGTTGTACATTTCTTCTAAGTCCTAAACCCAAGATCGCAGACTAAACAAATGTTAAGATTATATGCAAGTAACAACCAACAGCAGTAAAAGAGCATTTCACTTAAAATAATAGGAAAAGATAAAAGCAAACATTCACAACTATAACAAGAATAGCAGAAAAAGCATCAGATTAAAGGAAGTCAGAATAGTCCAATCAACATTGTAAATGGCTTCTTCCAAACAAGTAGAAAATTTGTATCCGAATCTCTTTCAAGGAGGGGGAAAAACGTTATTCTATGAACCCTCCACGGATTAATAGAAATTAAAGAGCAAAAGGAAAGAAAGCAGATTAAAAACGAAATTTTGATAAACTGATAAGCAGGTAAAGCTGAGTGAATTGAGAGAGAAAAAGAGAGCCTTACCGTCAATGGAGGTAACACTGCTCCAAGCAACTGGGGTCATCAACTGGGGCACAGAGGAGGAAGGAGGTCGATTCCCAAAGCAACAACTCCTCTAGCCGCCAAACCTCTCTTCCTTTTTGGGTTTTTTTACACCACAAAAGGTGGGGCAAAACCTTCCGGATTGGTGGAGGATCTGGAGATCGCTTGCACTACCCAATTTCAGTCTTTTCCTGATCGTGGGAACTTGGGCCAAACTATTGGGTTTGTTCAGTGCACTGGCGGCCATAAAAAAATTCTTGCAACCGTAGCAATTTTAGTTGTATTTGAGTTTAATTAATTTTCTCTGTCGTTCTAATGTCAAAAAAAAAAAAAGCTTTCCTTGATTTTTTTTTAATTTTTTTTAATAGAGATAAATTAAAACTATACATAAACTTACGGTTAATCTATAATATATCATTTTATAGGAAAATAATATGTGATTTTTTTTGGTGATAAACTATTTGACTTCATTTTTAAATAAAAATATTAAGTATGTGACTTTAATATTATTAATATTTAATAATTTAAAATTTATATAAAATATTAGCATAATAATTAATCTCTTACCTACGAGGTAGTATTTGGTACAGTTTTTCGAAGTTCTTAAAAATATTTCCACGTCTGTGTTTATAATTTATGATTTTTTTTATACTTATTTAATGTAACATTAAATCATCTTTTATTTGAACAAGGCATCTTCTTGGGTTAAGAAAGTCTCTAGCTGCACTATTATTCCATTCATCATTATTTGAGGGTGGACTTTATGTTTTTTTTTCCGGCTCTTAAATGGCCCTTGTGAATATTAAATTAGAGTTTATAAAAAAAAGAATATTAAAAATAGAGGGAAGGCAAGCCAATCACAAAGTTAATTATGGTTTAATGATTTCATCTTTCACATGAAAATTCGGAGTATAAATTAATAATTTGATGTCTATATTTGTAAATTTATTAATAAGTTTTTTTTACATGTAAAAGCTATATATTAAAAGATATGTTTTTCAGTTTCTAAAAAAATTGAATTCATTACATTAATTTTTAAATATTTGATAAAAAGATAAATATATAATAATTTTAATATTTTTAAAGATTAACTCATCATTTTTTAAAATTTAAAAACATAAGTTAAATGAGCCTACGATATAAGAAAAAAAAAATACTAGTTTACTCTTCATTAAAATTTAAAGTGAATATTTCAAAATAAAAAAAAAAAATACGTTGAAACTAGAAAATTTTATTATAAAATTAATGTCTACTCTCTAATTGTGATAATAAAATTATTTATGAGTCTTCGTATAATAATTTAAATTAAAATAATTTTTGACTTAATATTAAAATTTCTATGATTAAATATTAAATATTCAACTTTTGCAACTTTCATTTTTTAAATAAAAAATTAAATTTAACATAGCTTTAAGTCTAAAAGACATTCATGTGAAGAGTAAGTACTAGAAATCATAATAAAATTGTTTACAAACTTTCACTCAATAATTTAAACTTTTAAATTAAAATAATTTTTAATAATCATATACATAATTTTCCTCAATAAGTTGTGAATTTTTTTTAACTACCAATTGAAGATTTAAGATAATCAAAGCTAAGAAAAATGTTTAAAACTGTTCAAGATTGTAGAAGCAAACACTGATTGTTAAAAAGATTAGGTTATCGTAAACTTGTGTATCCTTGCGTTCTGGGTTCTTTGTTTTGAATCTTCCTTCCATGAATATCAGATGGTGAAGGAAGCACAGATAACTAGATGTTAATAAAAGGATATATTTTCATTACTAAAAGGTAACATTGGCTGTTTAACCACCCCAAGAAGGAATTGGTGTAGTTGTAGCCCTTTTTTCTAATTTTTTTTAAGAGTGGTTTATCAACATAAAATTAGATAAAGCACTCATAATTGGTGGTAAGTGATTTACAATCTTAGAAAGAGATTAAATGTTTAAATCTTAAAAGAAGTTATTTCAAGTCTAAAAAGAATCAGTCTTGTAACCCAAAAAAAAATTGACTACTAAATATTTGAGTTTGAATTTTAAAAACATTAGTTTTATATATTCAACTAACATAACTTACAATGCCAACATAAGCGGAAAAATTAAAGAAATTAGAGAGAGATGTCTACATACAATAACACAAATACAAATAACATTAAAAATGGTCATCGTTTTAAATTTTAAAAAGAATTAGTCTTACAATAAAAAGACAGATTGAGCATAGAGGATCTGAATTTAAATTCTAGTCGAAGTCAGATAAATGAAAAATAAAATTAGTTTTAAAAATTCAATTAACGTACATAACTTACAATGTCAATAGGAGCAGAAGAAATTACAGAGAGATTACAAATGTAATAACAAATACGAACATCATTTTTCATTTTCAATTAATTTTGGATAAGGACAAACGAATATTATTTGATGGGATATCGATCTCCAAGCAACAAATGGCAATTTCGACGTGAAAAACTATAACCAACAAGGTAAAACCTGAAATAAAGAACAGAATGCAGCAGTCAAGTAAAACCTCCATTTTTAAAAAATGAGATTTATTATAAAAAAAATTTAATTTTTATGTATTAAAAAGCATATTATTTATAATTTTATTTTTTAATTTAATTTAAACATAAATATTTTATTATTATTATTTTTAATTTAAAATTCAACTAATTTAACTAATGACTTAATAATCCGATTTCTTCACCGGTTCATCTTGTTCCAAAAACTATGCTTATAGGGTGTTTGGTTAAAGAATTGGAAGTAGAATTCTTGGTAATGTTTCATAGAAATGATATATTATTATATTTTCTTCAAGTTTTAAAAAGATTTTCTGGAATTCATATATGTACACAAATTTGACATGAGAATATATTATCATATATATTTCTGAGGAAGGAGGGGAAAACGTTCTAATTTCAAACTCTAAAATCTATACCCTAAAATTTTGAATCATAAAATTTCAAACTTCGAACACCAAACCCTAAAACATTTAACTCCAAACTTTAAAATTCTAAATCTTAAAAACTAAATTCAAAACCCTAAATTTTAAACTTCAAAACATCAAACTTAAAAATTCTAAACCCTAAATTGAAAACTATAAAATCTCAAACCGAAAACCATGAACACTAAACCTCAAAATCAAAATTTAAACCCTAAAATCCCAAATTGTAAATAAAAAACCCCAAATACTTAGACCCCAAAATCATAAACTATAAAACCACAAAACCCTAAATCCTAAATCTTAAAACTCTAAACCACAAAACTCCCAAAGCCAAACCTTGTAATGATCCTAAATTAAAGAAAAACCTTAAATTAAAGAAAGAATTACTATAATTTAGATAAGAGTACTATTATATTAGAGGATTTGCTTATTTATCACTTAGTTATGAAGATTTCTATGGGATATATGAGGATTTAATGTTTTAGGGTCAAAATATAATTTCTTAAAAGTTTAGTGGTCAAAATATAAATAACAAAAATTATAAGAGCATCTCCCAACAGTTAAAATTTTGCTATTTAGTCTCCCATATGATTTTTAGGTCACTAACTATAGAAGGGGCATGAGTCACCTGGATATTTCCCCATAACTCTACTTTCTCTCTCTAGAAATTCCTATCTTATCTCTCTAAAAAGTTTTATCACTTTTGGACTTCAGATTTCAGCATTACCACCACTAACAGATTCAAAACACCAAGAACTACAAATTTTTCTAATTGATTTCTCATAAACTGGCCGAAAATCAATCGAAAAGTAGAGGAGAGAACCTTAAAAAAGTGAGTTTTGAAACTCCTAATTAGAGTTCTCAAACTGAAAAACTAATATCGTAGATGAATCTAAGAGTGAAAAAACCTTGGGAACTCAAATTTTGAGGTTAGATCACTTCTATAGAAGGCTCTCTTGCCTCATACTCTTCCTTTCTCTTCGGCGAGTGAAGCCTACATGTATTCCCTTGTGGTGGCGCATGCAGCGCATGTCCTAGAGTTCTATTTATTGAGTGATGTTAACTGAGCTCTCGAATGCCAAATTTCATTAATTCTAGAGTCATTTCCTATATTTTTAGACTTTCTAAACTTAATTTTGAGGTCAATTTTGCAAATTCTATTTAGAAATGTGTATTTTGGGGTTGTCAAACTTAGAAACCATTACTTGTGTGTAGATAATACTTGCTATGATTTATATTAATATCTCTTGAAACTTTAAATGTGAATTTAAACTTAGCATTTAATTCAATTTAATTATTTCCAGATCTTGAAATTGAATAATTGTCACTAATTGCTTGCTTGATGTGTTTATTTTCAAGTGTAATAATGATTAGAATATAACAAGATTTCAATGTTTAAAGTTTCCTTATTTTAGAACACTTGAACATACATTTGCATATAAATCTCTCACCATATTTATGAAGGTAGATTTGAATATACTTGAATTGGAATATAATATACAAATAGTTTATGATTAATGTGTGTATGAGAGAATGTGTTTAGTTACAAGATGATTATGATTTATCTATTATGAATTAGGAAATTTGAACCTTATAGTTTGAGAGAAGAATTTCTTGATTGAACTTGTGGAAATTCTATACTTATTGATTAAGGTATGGTTTTACATGAATGAATTGATATGTACACTTTTGCCTCTAGAAAAATGATTGAATTTGTGCTAAGTTGATTAAAGTTTGTTTAGTAAATAAAATAGTCTTATAAAGGGTATTTCTTGCTTTAAATGGACAACTATTTTTCTTACACTATCGCTTGGGAGGAATCATAATTAGAAACACGGTTGCCAGTAGTAGATAATGTTATCCTTGGTGTACTTTGAAACCTTAACTAGTAGGAGTATTGCTAGGCAAACACACGAGATGTATTTTTGAAAAGGAGTGGCAAAATGCTAGGTAACTATCTAATTGGTGATTTTCCTCTCTTGTGGTGTGCTTAGGATTAAAGTTTGGTTTTGTTTGAGAGTTCTTCTAAACGTTAATTCATTTACTAAACTATATATATATATATATATATGTTCTTGATTGTGCATAAAAGCATTTGTTTTATGGTCATTAATTTCATGATACTACCAATTTCATTATATTAGTAAAAGTGATTATGTATGGGTTTCCTATGACATCATTCTTGCTCTTGCAATGTTGTTACACATATGTTCACTTATATGCAAGTTTTGCTTAGTTATAATAAGCCTTATTTGCTCATTGAATTGCCAAATTCACTTTTTATTATTTAAAAATTTTAGATAAAAATACAGAGTCTGGCATTTCCTCTATTGCTAAGTAGATAATTTAGCTACACTTCTACTGGGTGAGCCCATTTTTGTTTCGAGGGTTCATAGTTTTGATTGGTTATATATACTATATTTTAGAGTATGCTCCAAGTGCTATAGGTTGGATCCTTGCTTCTGCTTAGTTTTGACACATAAACATTAATTTGTTTTTATTATGTATACATAGGAGAACTTATATACATGTGCCTTTATCTTGGTATTTTTGTTGTATAATATGCTAAAAGGTTGTATGGAACATGTTTTGGTTAAGGTTTGATTGCTAATTGTGCTGATCATGTTCTCTTAAATTAGGGGCATGACAAAACTCAAGACACCAAATCTAAAAACTTTAAATTGCAAAACTCTAAATCCTAAACCCTAAACTCTAAAATATAAACTCAAATCTCAAATCTTAAAACTCCAAACCCTAAAAACTCTAAATTCTAAAACTCAAACTTCCAAAACTACAAATTCTAAGCACCAAAATCCCAAATCTAAAACCCAAACCCCAAATACCAAATCTCAAAAGTCCAAACCCAAAAAATTTAAACCCCAAAAATAAACTCCAAAGCCCTCAATCATAAATTTCAAAACTCCAAACCCTAAGACCTCAAACATTAAACTCTAAAACCTAAGCTCTAAATCCCAAAACTCCAAACTGTAAACTTTAAACTTTAAAGCTCCAAACTCCATAACACCAAAACCTTAAACCCCATAAACTCAAAGTCTAAACTCTAAACTTCAAAACTTCAAATTCCAAAACCCTCAACTCCAAAACCTAAGTCCACAACCCTAACCCCCAAACTCCAAAAACCGCTATAAAACCTTCAAACCTCAATCCCTAAATCCTAAGCTCCAAACCCTTAAATCTCAAACTCCAAAAACTTAAACCTCAAAATTCCAAACTTGTACCCCAAATCCTAAATCACTAAACTTCAAACTCTAAAATTCAAATTCCGATACCAATAACACCAAACTCTAAAGCCCTAAATCTTAAACCCTAAAACTCTAAAACATAAATCTTAAATTCCAAACCTTAACATGTATTTTTTTTTCCATCTTTTAATATTTTGTGTAATTACATATGTATTTAATCATTTTTATATGTTAAAAATTGTCAAACATTCTATTGAATATCAATGTGAATCAAACGTAAGAATATTAGATTCTTAATAATGTAGTAAAATATTTCTAAAAATATTTATGATATTGAACCAAACATGAAATTGTTATGGTTTAGTAAATGTGAATCTCAAGAATTTTTTATTCTGCGAACCAAACTCTTTTGAGAATGACAATTGGCAAGTATTTGATATATCTAAAATGGAATTTGAGGTGTATATACAATATGAACATTTTTATTACGTTTTTTTTATATATACAACATAAATATCCAAAAATATTCAAAATTTTTATTAAATCTAAACTTGCCCAAAATCATTTTAAATATCAGAAAATTAATCATTGTCCAAAATTATTTTAGATATCTAATTTTAATATCCAATATCTATTATTGATCAAGTATCGAGGATTCATTTTGGTTGGGTATAATTTGATATCTGAAATATCCGCCCAAATTGCCTATCTTTACGACCATTTAGTTCCCAGAAAAAAAATTGTATTTGTATGTTATTATTTTTAAGCCTTTTTATATTTACTTTTTCTACTATTAATTTAACATCGAATAATACATAAGATAAATAGGACATGGATCCCCTGTGCCCCCAAAACGCAGCCATTTGACTGCTCTTTGTTTTTTTTTAAATTTATTTTTAAATTTTAATTTTTTAATAAATTATTTAAAAAAATATTTTTCTTTATAAAATTTAAAAATATAATAACGTTTTGGTTTTTTAATATATTTTTAAATTGTAATTTTTTCAACATCTTATTTAGAAAATTATTTTTTAAAAAAATTAAAGAGAAAATAAACTTTAAAAAATAATAATTTGTTGAAAATAATTTTTCATTGAAAAATTTTAAAAAGTTTTTGAAAAATCAAATATAAGTCGTTGAAAATAATTTCTTTATTGAAAAACCTTAAAAATTTGATGAAAAATCAAATATATGAATAAGGTGTTATGCTTCCTTGCATTTTTTTATTTTTAAATTTATTTTTAATTTTTTCAGTGAGTTATCTAAAAAAAAAATTTCACTTTAAAAAGTATTTTTATATTTTATTTTTCAACAAAGTTTTAAAGTTTTTCAATAAATTCTTATGTTTTGGTTAGTTAATGATGTAGTTAAAGTCATAACAATGACATAAAGAGAACAAAAAATTTAAGCTAGTTTTATTTGAAAAGGAAAAAAAAATTCAAAAATTCAAATTTTTTTTTATATTTTTAAAGTTTATTTTTTCTTTAATTTTTAAAGAAAAAATAATTTTTTAAATAATTTGTTGAAAAAAAATAAACTTTCAAAATATATTAAAATAAATTTTAAAAAGTCAAATTAAAAAAATTATATTTTTTAAGTTTATTTTTTATTTAATTTTTTTAAATAATTTAATAAAAAAATTTAAAATTTAAAATATATTAAATATATATATAAAAAAAAACAAAACGCAAGCCAAATGGCTACGTTTTGGGGGCACAGCACCCCCTGCTGCGCCAAGCAGGGGATCCGTGTCCAGATAAATAAGGTTTGTAATAAAATATTAAATCAACCAATAAAAAAATAAAATAAGAATTTGCCATACAAGAATCTGAAGGCAAGGGCAGCAGAGCACGTACCTATTTATCTGATACGTCAATATTAAGGATTGAAAGCCTGCGTCCATTCTTCATCTTCAATTTTCCCAGCGTATCTGCCAATGCTTTGGATGGCCATGAAACTTGCACTTCTCGTAAATTACCCAATGACCACAGTTCATCAGGGAGCATGCTCCATGGCTTGCAGTTATTGATGACCAAACTTCGAAGGCGAGGCATGGCACCCGCGGCCAGGTTCCAGTTTCTGCAGTGCAACCCTCTCATTTGAGAGACCAAGAATTTCTTAAACTCCCCTGTTTTGCTATAAATGTTGAATGTTCTATAAATCTCAGAACTTCCCAAAAGTTTTAGAATCTCAAGATTGGGCATGGAACCCAGAAGGACCATGACATGGGAGTTTAGATCCTCCAAGAATGCCAATGTTATCTTGGTTAGCCTCAAAGGAAGCAAATCTGCCCTTTGTGGAAGCATATCATCCCACCTGAGACTTGGCCTGAAAATAATTTTTAGTGTTTGAAGATCAGATAAGCTTTGGAGGGTTGGCCAGAATCTATGTGGGGTCAACTTGAGTCGGGACCTGTGGTATAATCTCAGTTTTCTCAGCTTCGGAAACTTGGCGGTGGAAAAGAGGAAACCCGTTTGATCTTCAAGAGCAACATTAGAAAGGGTTTGAAGATTGTCTAGAGGCTCATTAAGACGAGGCATCTTCACAGTCCAATACATTAGAAGGTGTCTCAAACGTTTAAGATTGTTTATTTTAGAGGGTAAACATCCCTCTGAGCCTCTCAATTCTAGAGTTTCCAAATTCCGTAGCTCGCATATATGACCTAAAATAGTCTGAAAATCCATACCAGATAAGGGTTCATAGATATCTATGGCTAGGTACCTCAGATGAATTAGCTTCCTTATATCTGCAGGAACATTGGCCATGATGCCCGCACGGCTAAAATCTAGGACACGAACTAACTTAAAGTTTCTGACGAGCAATTTACAGTATCCTCGGTTGTGAAGCCTCCAATTCCTGTAGGATTGATAGCTAGCTACAACGTTTTCTGGCAATAGATCTTGGGCGAAGCAAATCAAAGAACGGACAGAAGAATGATCTGTACCAAGGCTGGAAGATAGGTAGGTAGAAGGGCCACAATATAGGGACAACCTTCGGGGCTTGGCCAAGGTTGAACTGCTATTCCCTGTATAAACTTCGTAAAACTTGTCCTTTTTGCTTTCTTCTATGCACAGCACACGCAAAAGATCGTGAATCCTACATGTTTTGATACCCCCATCTGTCCTCTTTTTTACTATTTGGATCAAGCTTCGGTCGATGAGCTCTTGCAAATATAATTCAGCAACATCTTCTTGCTGCTTAGTGCCAGTGTCTTGTGCAATAAAAGCCTCTGATACCCATAGATGGATTAATTGCCTGACAGGAATTTCGAAGTCTTCAGGGTAAAGACCGAAATAAAGAAAGCATGGCTTCAATTGGCGTGGTAAGTAGTAATAGCTCAGTGCTAATATTTGGCTACATGAGGTTTTTTGTTGAAAAATATGCCAACTTTCATTTCCAGCCACAAAGGACCATTGTGCTTTAGACCTTCCCATTTTTGCCATAAGGCCTGCTAATACCACAATGGACAGCGGTAAACCCCCACAGCTTTCGGCCATTTTTTTTACCAAGATCTTCCAAATCAGGAGGACATTCTTCTCCTCGGAACACCGTCTTGAAGAAGAGTTCCCAACTTTTTTCTTTGCAGAGAAATGGAAGGTGATACTGATAAAGAGAAGATAAACTCAACTGATTAGCAACTTCATTTGAGCGGCTGGAGATCAATATTCTGCTCCCATTTTGGTTATCTGGAAACCCATCTTTTATATCTTCCCATGCCTTAGGTTCCCATATGTCATTAAGAACAACTAGATACCTCTTTCGTCTTTTCAAGATTCTGTGGAGCTCCCTCCTTAGATCTTCAGTACTCATTTCTTGAGAACTCTGCAGGTCGAACTTTGGTGCCAGTTGCATAAAAAGGTTGAGCAATAGATGCTTAGGTTCATAATCATTAGACAGATCAGTTCATGCACAACAATCGAAGTATCTCTTCACACGATTGTTTTTGAAGATCTTCCGGGCAAGGGTGGTTTTCCCCAATCCACCCATTCCAATTATTGAGATGATCTCAAGCTCTGAACGCCCTTCGGCGAGCTTCTTAATCACCTCCAATGAGTCTTCCTCAAAGCCTACTACATTATCTTTTGTTACGACTCCAATTTGGGATACATGATGTAAGCCACAATATAGACATACATAAACTAGTACACAATAATACCTCACATCATATTAGAAATGAATATTTTATTTATATACATAATCATCTTCTTACAAATTTATGTCATACAGTTCTTGTATATGGATAATCTTAACCAACATGCATAGAGTACACAACAGAAGCAAGATCCTGCCCATGATCATCGGAGCACAGTCTAGATTACAAAAAATAAATAAAAATAAACAAGATTACAAAAGATCTATTAAGAAGTCCTAGGAACAATTGAGATCACCACTGAAACTACTACTCTATTCAAGTTCGGATGAATGCGGGTTGGACTCTTTAATGCTATCTGAAAACATAAAATATGAGAGGGTGAGTTTACGCAACTCAGTGAGCAGATATAACCTACTATAACTAAAACAGAACAGACTATATGTACGAATTTGCATAAATAGAAATTATGTTAGAATATAATATTATGTAAATCAGTATATAACAATAAGCTAAAGCTTTAAAGGGGCTAAATTTTGTTAAGAGAAATTCTGAAATCTTAAGATTCAATATATTATACAATAATTTCAAAATTAGATAAGGAAATAGGAAAATAACTCTTTATGAAAAAAAAAATGTTTAGAGGATACCTCAAAGTAGAACCATAATTATAATTTTTTTATACCCAAGCACAAAGCCTAGTAAGGGCAATCACCACATACATGTTTTATCCCAAACACATAGCAATGTGATGGGTAAATCACCATATTCTTATCATTCACATCATAAGGTTGGGAGTAGCTTCCCTCAACTGCTTAACCTTTCCATATGATAACTGTCCTAAGCATACAGCAATAGGATGAGTAAATCACTACATTCTCATCATAGGTAACCAGGCTAAATGTCACTGGCTATTAGAGGAGACATACCTCAATTCCATACTTATTCACAATCCAATATTCATGTGCCCTTTCGCACAAAGGGCTAACAACTCCCTTGCTAGTTAAGATTACATGGTGCACTAAGGTTAACTATATCTGCCACTAGCTAACAGTGTTTCTGTCAATGATTCCTTCAGAATAAACAAGTTTTATAAACTAAAAATATAAACTGAAAGGAAAATTAGAAAGCATGAGGTTAAAATTCTTTTTAAGACAAAATATATCCCTTTCTTCCAAGAGATTCCTCGGACAGAATTCCAGTATAGAAATTCATTCTCTAAAATTAAAAATACAACATTTTCATTTTAGTTCAGACAAACCATGACATTCAGTCCCAAAGACACATTTCAAACATAAATCCAAATTCAATTTCACTATATTCATGAAATAATGAGGTATCATTTATAACATAAATCATATGAAACAATTTGAGAAATGATACAATTATAAGATTCAATAAAGTGTAACATAACACCATATTTTTATCATAAACTTGGAGGGATTATTAGAGGTCTGTTCTGCATGACCTATAGCTTCTAAAAATATAAATCAATATAAACCTGAAATTCAATTTATGCTATACACAATTAAAACTTTATTTTAAAATGCATGGGCATGAGAGGGATTTGAAAAGGCGTTATAGTAAACTATATTCATTCACATTCAAAGGTCCAAGAGTAATAAACCTTGCTTTTTGGCTTTTATTATTCGAATTATTAGTCAACTTCCAAGCTTGGTTCCTGGAAGTTTCACAACCTGTAATTTAACAGTTGAGAAGATCAACATCCATACACATCAAAATTACCATCTTAGGAGCTCATTGCACATAATCCCAAACCATGAGTCTTTAATCTCTCTAGGATAAATTTCTAAAACATACTAGTTCATATTTTTATGATAATTCGTACTTATCAATTTAGCTTCAACAACATGATTTATGAATTAATTCTACCATCACCAATTTACACATAAACCTTCCAACTTCAAGCTTCCTATGAACAAGCTTCTTAAATAACTACTCCAAAACTTCTTTGATTATTTGAACCGCCAAATCATGCCTTACAACTTAGAATATTCTAAATCAAAATTTTTGGGCGCAGTTACTGTTTACATCACTATTTATATTACTATTCACTGAAGCAAAAATCCATAATCTAAATAACCAAATGATGTTATTTTCTTGTAAAATTGGCATAGAAGTAGTACAACATGTCATTAACATGATTCTATGCTCAGAATTTCCATAAACCAACAAAAAGACCAAAATTTTTGAACATTTATCTTGGTACTACAGTAATTTTGCAGAGCAGAATTTTCCAACTGAAAAATTAATGGATTGCTTTAACTTTTCTGTGGATTTTACAGTAGATTTTCAGCCTTAACATAAGGGATTTGAGTGGCTGAAAATTTGGATGAAGATGGCACACAAAATGGAAGAAAATGGTAGGGTTTTAGGCGAAGAGAGAAATGCACGTTTTGCTGAAAATTTTCTTTAGCTTTTGGTGCAACGTGCATACATAAAAACAATGGGAGGGGTATTGTTGTCATTTCCTAATTAAATAAGGACAATTTAATCTTTTTCTAAGAAAAAAGGGAATAATTTGGTAATTTTTTTTATAATAATAAATTTTTAAAAATGGAATATTACAATCTTCCTCCACCACTCTCCTACGTTTGTTCAAGTCTGCAGCTGCGTCTGCATCCTCATCGTTCACTTTTCCAAACTCCATGCCATATTCTTGCTGGTTTTTCTTTATTTCTTCGATTCTGTTCTTTATTTTTTCAATCTTAAAGGCGACATCGCGAAGCATCTTTGAGTGGTTTACGTGATTGGCCAAATCCCACCAATTTTTTATTCTCTGCCTATTAAAACTGTAAATATAAGTGTCAATGACATCCTCAGCTTCATGAACAGTGTCTCTGATCTGGCTGATGATCTCTCTGATTATTTCATGCTCGTTCCGTCTTCCCTCTGAGACTTTGAGAAAAGTATTTAGTATTCCCAGCTGATCGTGGAGCAACTTGATCTGCTCTGCTACCTCGTATGGCAAATTCACTTCCTGTAAGAGTAGCCGCGGCAAATTTTCCAACAGGAAAGTTACAACGCTGTCAGCCATTGCTGTAGCTGATCTCCTTCCTCAAGGGTTTCCTTGGAAAATCCCCTCTGAAAGTGATACAACCCTTGCAAGGACGGTGGATGATTCACGAATCTTTGAGGCATCCTATCTGTGCTTCATCATCCTTAAAATTCTATAAGTCAAATTTTGACTTTATTAATATTTTATATATAAATACTTTGTTTCATATTTTATTTTTTAACTAAAAATATATATTTTTATATAGAGACGTGTCATGAGGTGGTGCTTTAATTTATGTCAGGAAATTCCCCGCTGATATTTTTTTTAATAAATTATTGTCACTATATCATAAAGAATGATCATTTGGTTAAAAATAATAGATTTTATACAATATTTACAATTGAAATTAGTGTTTCTTTAGAATAACCAATTTATATTTAAATTTTACCTTTAAACTAGCTTTTCATTGTATATATAATGTTCATGAAATAAAAATATAAGTATTTAAATAATAAGTTTTCGAAAAAAGTGCTGTAAGTGAAAAAGGCATTTGAGAATTTACTGCTCATTGTAACTTGTAAGGAATCTCATTGTTGCATTAACAAAAATTATTTTTGTTTATAAACATTACATAAAAATAGTTCAATGATAATAAAACCAACATCATATACACTACAAAAAATTTGACCTTCGGTGGCGACTTTTTTCGCCACTGAATGTTAAAAAATTGCCACTAATACCTTTTCGTGGCGACATTTCGCCACCAAAAAGTCACCGCTCATGAGACCGTCACTAAAACTTTTTATGGCGACTAAAATAAGTCGCCACCAATAAATATATCTTCAGTGGCGACAAATTTGAGCGCCACAGAAACTACCTTTTTAGTGGCGACTTATGTGGCCACAAAAAATTTTTTTTTGCCACCAAAACTAAAAAAATCGCCACTAAAAACTAGTAATTATACCTTTAGTGGCAACTGTCTGGTCGCCACTGAAGGGGTTTCAGTGGCGACTATAATAGTTGTCACAGAAGACCTTCAGTGGCGACTATTGTTGTCGCCACTGATAGGGTTTCTGTGACGACTGAAAAAGGTTGCCACTAAAGACTTTTTAGTGGCGACCTTATATTTGTCGCCACTAAAAATAATTTTTTCACATGTTATCACAAAATCCCAATTTCAGTGGCGACAGAAAAAGGTCGCCACTGAAACCTTTATTTAAATTTTTTTTATTAAAATTTGTGCAATTGATATTATAAAATTATTTATATTTTTTTATTTAATTTTATATTTAAACTATATTTTATAATAACAATCTAATAATATGTAACAAAAAAAAACTTAAAAATTAATAAAATATTTTTCTTTAATATATATGTATTACCAAAATCAAGCATAATTGTCATATATATAAATAAAAAAAATTATTTTATACAAAATAAAATGAGTATAGATATGGTATGAATTACATATAGAACACAAGAAGAAAATTATCATACTTGCCAAGAATTTAGCTGTAGTATAGATAAGGACAAGATTAAACATACTTTAAATACAATTTGACAATAGACACGCAATACATGCAAGTTTCGTGAAAATAAAATAAAAGACTAAATCCAATACAAATTTGTGACTTTGACTAAGACCAATCTATATTTAGGTTTTTATTGCCGTATTCTTGATCATACTTGGCAATAGATATGAAGCCATCAGCATCCCCATCCTACACGTACACAAATATTAGAATCTTTCAGAAAAGGCATCCTATTAATTCAACATAAAAATGTATATATCAATGCAAAATCAATTACTCATAAGATATAAAGAGGCAATTATTGCAAATAAAATTTAAATTGTAATTGAAATTCTACATTTTTGTAGGAAATACAATTTTTATTGTCAATATGGATAAAACGATTACTCTTTATAGAATAGTTTGTTAAAAATTTAAAAAAATTTGTATATCTGTTGCATTACAATCAAAATTTGTTAAGATTTATTTGTGTACCTCAATTAATAAAATAGTAGCATAAAATAGTAGCATTTGGCATACAAAATGAAAATAAAAATATCAAGAATCTAAGCATGTATACAAACTATCCCCTACCTCAGGTGATGTTGGGTCAAAATAGTTATCTAGGTAATTACCATAAAAGTGAAAGAGGAAAGAAAGCTAAATTATCAATGAATTTAGATGCTTTTGGTTTCACTCTGAAAAATGAAAACAAGAAATTTATTGGTTATTTCAGATTTTTTTAATATTGAATTCAATACTCGATGTTTGAGTAATTTTTAAATATTTATTACATGGTCCTCTAGGTATCCCTCCACCTTTCAAAGAAAAACACTAAGAATTCAATTTTCGCTCCACTTTCTCATTTTGGCAGATATCACACACAAAAGTATTTTCTAAAAGTTCAGAAGAATGGAACAAGTGAACATGTACCTTCCCCTAGGCCAAAGAGAAACGCTGCTCACCCTTACCCACAAAAAACCCCTAAAAATGGTTAGCATAGTCAACTACTGTTCTCTGGAAGAGAGCTTGAACCATTTCAAAAATTTCATTGAAGTTTAAAATGAGGAAAGTGAGGTATAAATTGAATAAGTGCATAATGAAAGAAAAAAAAAGCAGCAGTTTGGCCCAGACATTTAGGGAAATAATGAATTACACATTCCTCACCTCAGTATTCTCTTCAAGAATTCTAATCATAAGTCCTGTCAACTTATGGGAACTGGATACTAGTTTCAACTAGATGCATTTCTGAGCTAAACTGTACATGCTTTCCATACCCTGGTTGCAAAAGGAGAAAACGATTAAATAGAGGTCCATCTTATGGAAAAAAATACAGGAAGAGCATCAATTAACTAGTGACAACAATAAATATAAGATTGGATAATTAAACAAGTAGATCAAAGTTACCATTGTAAATAGTCTTATGTACAGAAAATAGGAAATATACAACTCTATCCACTGACATGTTGCCATGCAGAGACTCTCAATGTTACCCAACATTGTTTGAAGCATGTTTTTCAAGTCCTCTCGGGTTTGATGATTATCACACTGCAACCAGAATACACTGCAATCTAGCTTAGGGATTTATTCCTTCCATTTCTCCCAAGCCTATAATATTAAAATGTGCCTAATTTTCCAGCAGTAGAATTAGGACACAAGCAAGGCATTTTGGAAATAAGAACAACGACTGCCTCTAATAATCCATTCTCTTTGCTACTCCATAGCTGCTCTGGGACTTTTTTTTTATTGGTGAAAAAAAAATGAAAAGCCTATGCCTACTTTCCCTACGTGTATATCAATTACCAAACTTTGAAAACAACATGACAATATATATATATATATAACAAAGTGTACAATATACCACATCACAGAACAATGCGACGTTTAAAATAAAAATCCAATGGTTCTCACTTCTCAATTCACAACACTGAGTCATTTTTTTTTGGAGGGAGACAATGAAAATTTTGGAGGGAAGCGAATAAAAAACGAAAAATCATAATTAAATTATTCCATCTCTAAATTTTAAAGTTAGACATAAAAATTTAAAGATTCAAAAATTTTATCTCTAGATTTTATCTCAAAAAATAATTTAAATATTATTTCAAAAATTAGATATAAATTTAAAGATATAAAATTTAGATACTCAATACGTCTTATTATTTTGAAAAGTAGTGACAAATTTTTTTAAATTTGATTTTTTATCTCTAAATATATCATTTTTAAAATTAGAGACAGATAATTAAACATGAAAAAAATTTGTCTCTAAATACGTCACTAATAATTTTTTAAAAATTGTTCACAAAAGTAGAGATGGATATGTAGAGACGAAAATAATTCAGTCTCTAATTCAGTCTTTAAAAGTAAGTAGAGACGTAAAATATAAAAACAGGAGTTTTTTGTCTCTAAATTCCGTCTATATTTTTCAAAATTCCTCGTCCGTCACTAAATTTTAAAATCTATCTCTATTTCCGTCTCTGTTAGGGACGGAAATTATTCCGTCTCTAAATCATTTTTTTCTAGTAGTGTAATTTGAGCAAACTAAAGCAGTTATGCCTATTTTACTAATATGACGTTTTGTGTCAATGGCCTATTTTGCTAACAAAATAAAAAGGATGAACTGAATTGAGAATTATAGATTGCAAAGTCATGGTGAACAAATTTATTTTATTACATTTTTTGGTTGACTTAAAAAATTTAAAACTAATTAATAATTAAAATGTTAAAATATATATTCCTTTAATTATAAAATAGTTTATCAATAATCAATAAAATAAAAATACATCACTAAGTGGATATATGAATGATGGATACTGAAGGGTACTTTACTCTTTTTGTTTTTTATTTCATTGCACTTTTTCACTCTTAATCAATTTTGTAAGGTAAAGTCATCTCTTATATAAGAGAAAATCCGTATTTCGTAGGAATCAAGTGTGCAGTAGAATTTATTAACAAAACACAATAAATCGATAGAATAGAATCTAAATTCTCATTCTATCAACTTATTTTTACAAATCGAACGAGACCCAAATTCTTTATCTAATGATATTTAATTTATGTTTTAAAGAATGGAGACGGAATTATAGATGACAAATTTAGGGACACAATTTTTTCATCTTTAAAAATAATTTAAATAATCTTTCAAAAAATAGAAATTGGGGACAAAAATTTAACGACAAAATTTTTTGTCGTTAAATTTTGTTGCTAACAATAATTTAATTATTATTTTAAAAAGTTGAGATATAATTAGAGATGAAAAATTTATTTTTAAATTTTGTCTCTAATAATAATTTAAATATTATTTCTAAAAGTATAATAGAATTAAAGATAAAAAATTTAGATATAAAATTTGTTCTTCTATAAATTCCGTCTCTGACAATAATTTAAATATTATTTTGAAAATTAGAGATGAAAAATTTATAGACGAAATATTTCGTCTTTAAATTCCATCTCTACCAATAATTTAAATAATGTTTCAAAAATTATAGACAAAAAATTTATATAGATAACACATTATATTTCTTCTTTACATTTTTTATATGTTGTATCTTCATGTATTTATACATTTATACGCAATATTAATTCATTTTTTGGGCTAAATGTGGAGGAATAACAGATCTTCAGACCTTCAAATTTTTATTTAATATATAAAACAAGATTTTTAATTGTTACATAATAATAGGGTAATATATATACATAAATAAAGTTATAGTTACTTATTATGGTGCTTTAGTGGAGAAAAAGTTAGTTTGGACGCAATTATCAAATATCCACCTCACCGTCGTAGGATATAAACTTCAAGGAGCTACCCTGCATTCTATACTATGACTTTGAGTTTTATATAGTCATTTTTGACACACACAAAAATTAGAAATCATAGTTGAAATTTTAGAATAACCAATAACAGTTTCTATTAAGGCTATGCTAGTGCCATCATATATTAGAATTTTTAATAAAATATTATAAGAAAAAAATGTCATCTTTTCATGACAATTGATATCTTGTATTTAATACATGAACCATTTTAAATTTTTGTAATTATTAAAGAAAAAGAAGAAAATATATTCTTAAAATATATGAATGGAGAATCTGAATATAGGTTTTGCATATTTTAAATATATATATATATATATATATATATATATATATATATATATATATATATATATATATTCAATTTTATTTTTTAAACTTAATCTTTATCAATTTAATCTCTTAAGAATTAATTAATTAATTTTAAAAATGTCTTCAAATTTATTTTATTTATAAATATTTAACAATTTTTTTATAATTAAAGCAAAGCTAAAGTTTAGTTAAAATTTCATTTTAATTAGTTACAAAAATTTATTCAATTTCTATTAATATTGTTAATGCACAATTATTTATACAAGAAAAATAATTTTTTAAGTAATATGTTTAAAAATACAACTTCAAAATTTTTTAATTCAAAATAAATTTTTAATAGATTAAAATAAAAAAAATGATCTTTTAACTTTAAAGTTTTAAATTTTGAAAAATTTTGATGATTAAGTAAAATTGAAACAAACCCTTTATTATTAAAATAACAAAAAAAAAGATAAAACGTCACAACAATGTGCATTTCACATATTTTCTTACTTAGTATAAATAAGAATTTATATGGTTGAAATAAATATATAATTATATTAAAATTTTCTCTATATTAATCAAAATTTTTTTTAACACTCTCAACAAAACAATCTTTTAAAAAATATAAATTTTTATATAGTTTATATAAAAACTTTAAATTTTATGCATATATTAAAAATAAATTAAAGATAATGTTTTTAAAAAAAAAGTAATTTTACCTTTCAGTGACGATTTTATTTAAATCGCCACTAAAACCTTTCAGTGGCGATAAATAGTTGCCACTGAAGACAAGATTCAGTGGCGACTTCACATGTCGCCACCGAAAGTTTATTTTCAGTGGCGATAAATAGGCGCCACTGAAGCCAAGATCCCGTGGCGACGTCACATGTCACCACTAAAACCTTTTCGATGGCGACAAATAGTCGCCACGGAAACCAAGTTTTAGTGGCGATGTCAAATGTCGCCACGGAAAGTGCACCTTTTGCCCAAAAAAAATTTTAAATCGCTCTTTACCCCCATCTTTAGTGGCGACATTATTAAAGTCGCCACTAAAAGTGTACTTTTTTGTGGCGACATGCTTATGTCGCCACTAAAAGCATAACTTTCAGTGGTGACTCTAAATATCGCCTCTGAATGTAGCTTTTAGTGACGATTTTAAAAGTCGCCACGAAAAATTAAATTTCTTGTAGTGATAGTACTATATTAACTATTTAAAATTAAAATTATTAATTAAATTAAAAAAATTATTCACAATCAATCGTTCGTGATGGTTGGCGTTATGTGTTTTTAATTTTACAAAAAAATATTTTAAAATGAAAACACAGATTTTTATTTTCTACCATTGGTAAATTAATTAATACTACGAATATTTAAATAACGGAGGTTGATAGTTAAATAATAGAGTATTGGGCTCTGTATTCTAATCTTAGAAGAAGACAATTGTGAAATTGTAGTATATTAAATTTGTCAAAGTCTTCTGTTTGAAACAATCAAAATCTTACTTAAAAAACTATGTATATCCAACCCTCAATCAGGTAGTTAGAATAAGTGAGCACCACGAAGGTTGAAAAGTTTTAGGTTGTGTTATTATTTATACTATTGAATCCACCTTATCTATACTAATATGACTTGGGGAGAATTTGGTGTATTGGTATGGGATAGTTGACAAGATTTGATGGCTTGATCTTTTGATAGGCATGGATGTTTATTACCAAAACAAAATTTACAAATTTTGCCAAAACAATAACTTCAGGTGAAAACAACAATTGAAGTTGTATACTTCAATTTACAAAATATTAGCATTAAAAAATGTAACAGAAGCATTCAGAGATGTCAAGATAGAATCGCTAGAATTTTGTGCTGAAAGTCATGCAGAATTCTAGCATCTCTGCCCTTTATGAAAAAGTGAACAATTATTTGTTTTAACTTCCATTCAAACTTCATGAAGATATCAATTTTACAAAGGCTATTTATCCTAAAATGACTCTGATACTCACAAATTATATATACGTTTTGAGTGCAAGCGTACACTATCGTTGTCAAGTGATAAAAATTGGGAGTATGAGTATCGTTCCCACGAGGATTGTGATTATTAATAACTACCTTACTTGAATTCCAACTCTAACTGAATATCCGAATTCTTGATTTTATGATAAATATGAAAAGAAAAATAAAAATAAGAAATATAACAAAAAATGAATATTTGTGAAGAGAAATTTAATAAAGCAAATTCTAGGGTTTCCAATTTCACCTTAATTAATCCCTATTGCATTCCCAATCTTTTTAACCTAGAAATTATAATATAATTGATAGTCGAGATACCCTAAACAATCCACTAGCCTCTCTTGAAATCTAATAGAAACATCTTTCGAATACTAACCCACTATGTCTCCATGTGAATTAAAACAAGTAAAGAATCATTAAGTTCTATGGTTCTCAATTAAGACTGCATAGACGATGCAAGTATATCTCTATCTTATATGAAATCTATGGTTTTTACACAATGAACTAGACACATAAATCTCCTCTTGGTCTCATTATAATTAACCCCTCATCTAATTAGTGGTCAGTTAATTAGAAGCATTAAGCATGGTGTAGAAACTCAATTAAGAAGAATAATTAATGTATTAAAAAGATTTGAAACTACAAGAGTTCATAATTAGGCTGCATCATAGCCCTGGAAAATAAAATTAGTTCATACTCTAATGTGACATCAACTCAAAGTAAAAAGAAAACGTTCAAGAATGATTAAAAGAAATAATAGAGAATTGGTGATAGAATAAAAACTTTGATCTTAATTTGTCTTCTAGTAAGGATCTCTTCCCTTTTCTGCTCTCTATCCCTCGATCCTCCCTCTTTCGCAGCCTACGTCCCATTTTTAAAGAAAAATCTCGGCCCATTGGATCCGTGTACTTCAAAATACAAAATCGTGGCTTTTGGGTTGGCGTCGCGACATTGGGTCTTAGTGTTGTGATGCCATGTCTTCAGCTTGGGTTGGTGTCGCGACGCTGAATTACAAAATACTCATAAAATAAAAGTTGAATATCTTTTTTTTTTTAATTTTCTATAGCCACTTGAATCACTTTATTCGGAACTTGTATGAGGAAGTTATGTCTAAATTAGTGAAACAACGTCAAAGCTGTCAAAAATCTACAATCTTTTATTTTTTTCCTCCAATTTTCTCTCAATTATTCATCTTCTTTTTATCTACAAAATAAACACATAATCACATATAAATCTAACATAATTTACTCAAAAATTCACAAAATTATAAGTTAAAGGTAATTAATTTATAAATATAAAACTCACTCATCAGACTCCTATAGATTTATAGTTAACCCAAAAAGAATTTTCTTAACTTTTACAATAAGGACAAATTAAACTAACATAGTCAGAATGGGCATATTAAACATTTTATGTTAAAAAGAGTTTAGAAAAAATTTGAAAAAAGGTTAGTTATTGATTATAAGCCTCTAAATCATTTTCTAAAAGATGATAAATTTTCTCTCCTAAAAATTAGTTCTCTTCACCTATTTGAAAGATGCTAGAATTTATTCAAATATGACCTTAAAGCAACATTTTGGCAAACTTGTCTTGATCCTAAAGATAGATATAAAATAGCTTTTTGCATTCTCAATGCCCAATATCAACGGACAATTCTTCTATGTGGTCTTAAAGTGCACTATCTTTATTTCAAAAATCCATAGTCCGGATATTTGAGCCCATCCTTCATAGTGCATTGGTCTATATTCATGATATCTTCTTATTATGAAAAGATGAGCAAGCCCATCGGCTTCTTTTACATCAATTTTTTGAACTCATAAAAAAATTTGGAGTAATGAAAAGAAAAGATGACTGGTCCAAACTCAAATTAATTTTTTGGAAATGTTGTGAATGAAATTTACACAAAGAGGAAATATAATGTAAAGACAATTAGAGAGAAATAACACATAGAGAAGAGAATGTCCTCATTTTCTTATTGCTTCATACAAGCCTCTATTTATAGGCATACAATCATAAAGGAGGATAACCCAAAAGCCAAGGAGCATAAATAATATTCAATGGCTTTAGGAGTTGGAAAAATAAAATGACACTCATAATAATAATGGATTTAATAATATTCATATTTTGGGAGTTGAGAAATCAAATGGACATCCACAATAATAGATGATTTTATAACACTCCCCCTTGGATGTCCATTTTACAAGGAATATGCCTCATTAAAACCTCACTAGAGAAAAATCCAGTGGGAAAAAACCCTAGTGAAGGAAAAAGAGTACATCATTCACTACAACAAAACCGCGGTATTACGGCGGTTTTTTAGTAGGCTTAACGACGGTTCCGACCGTCGTTAAGTCCATTAACGACGGTTTTCAAACCGTCGTGGAACTCTAGGTCTAACGACGGTTTTATCAACCGTGGGAATAACCGTCGCTATGTCTGGTTTAACGACGGTTTCTATAACCGTCGGTAACCAGACATAGCGACGGTTTTTAACCACCGTTAATAATTATTTTGTATTTTTTATTTTTAATTAAAAAAATTAAATATCACGACAGTTTGCACAAAAACTGTCGTTAAATATTTTTTTTTTCAATTATAACGACAGTTTTTAACAAAAAACCGTCGTTATTTATTTATTTATTTTTCTTAATTATAACGACGGTTTTGAACAAAAACCGTCATTATTTCTATTTATTTTTTATTTTTTAATTAATAAAATTAATTAAAATTTTTATAACAACTTTATTTGTAATTTAAAATATAATATTTTATACTATTCATAATACTACTAATGTTGTTTTGATTATTAAATTTTTATGTAAAATAAAAATTAATTTATATTTTTAATATTTTATAAATTAATTTTTATATATTTTATTTTATTATATAATAATTAAGCATTTGAATTATTTAAAAATTGAAAATTGTATTTTAAAATTTAATAATAGTTAACTAGATACTAAAGATGCATAAATTATTGAATTATAATGAATCTATATATAAAAAAAATTTATATACAGAAAATTAATAGTAACAAAAGTGACGAAATTACATATACACATATAATAACTAAATCAAGTTTTCGGACCCTACGGATGCTGATCACGCTGATGCCCACTACCACGATCGTTGGGGTCCTGAAAAATCAATTTTATTTGTTAAAATTTTGAATGTTATTAAAATAAAAAAAATTATACCAACAATTTTTATGTATTAAAATGTTACCCTGTATCCGGGACTATGAAGTCTTGAAATTTCAGGTGGCAGCTGACCCTGAAATTTTTGTAGCAGGAACGTCATAGCAGCCTCCATCTGTGCTTGGCGTGCTGCGAGCTCAGCATCTCGTCGCTGGAGCTCAGCGTCTCGCTCCTGTATAGCTGTCTTCAGGCGCTGCTGCTCGACGTCTCCCTCCTGCATAGCTATCTTCAGGCGCTCCACCTCACTCTGTAAGTCGTGGTATGACGGTCCAAACTGTGAGCTCGACCCAGATGAACTACGGCCGAAGACTTGAGTTGGGCAAACACCCAACCCAAATCCTCGAACGCGGCCGGAGTGCTCCTTAGTGCCAAGAGCTCTCGCAAGTGAATCGGCCGTCAAGAGCTCTTGGGACGAGCTATCCTCCTGCTGGATCGAAGCAATTTTCTCCTAACATTCAATAACAGGAAATTAATAATATTAAACATTATCTAAAAATTAAATAATTATCCACTTAAGGTTGATAAGATTTTATTACTCACCGCAACAGCCCGAGCTTCGTCGTTGATGTATGATCCGTCAGCTCTTTTATGAGCTGCCGTCCATACATCACTACGAGTCACTGGTCCCTGAAGCTCAATCTCCTGAATATTAAAATCATTAATCAATCAATTTATGATTATAGTCTTATAAACATTTAAAAAAACAAAATATTTATAGATTTAAACTTACCATTTTCTCCTTTTTACGTGCAAGGCTCTTCGATCCAGTAGTGTGTGGCATTGTCAGCTGTCTTCTATTCCGTTTATTCTTTGCAGCCACATCCTAATTAATCACATAGGAAAAATAATTAGTGACAATATTTAAAAGTTAAATTTTAAAAATATATATATTAACAACTTACCCTAGACTTCGCGTCTAGGCGATAGTCTACGAAAGTTGCCCACTGATAAGGTGGGATGCCTGTCGGGACTTCACTCCGCAACTGATCTCTGGTCTTCGTACCATCGTACGCCAGGCGGAATATATTGTATCGTGCTGCTCTCCATTTCGCTCCTAGCGACTGCATGATCAGTTTCTTGTGTTGATCCGTCACAATAAAATGTGTCTGTAAACGAAATTAAAAAATTAGTTACACATAAATAATATATAAATTACAAATAAATATAATTAATTACAAAAGATATATGTTTTCATATCTGAATATTATTTACGAAGACATTCGTCTTCGACTGCTGAGGAATGCTCCTCCAATCCCTGTAAGAGATCGGGAATAACCGAAAGTTATCCCCGATGGTGCCGAGGAAGACACCGAGCAAACCGCCACTGTCTCCGATAGGCTGGTGGTTGTCGTTGAACTGGAAAACCACCTTTGACTACTCAGGCAGGGCCCATACGTCGTGGACAGTCAATTGTCTGGACGCCGTGTGCCCGGTCCCGTCTATCAAAATAATTAGTGACAATTATATATTATATTACTAAGATAAAATTATTAAGCACATAAAGTGTACATGATTACAATACTCACCGACTACATCAACTGTCCAACTCCTCCTGCGTCTGCGCTCCTGTTCACCGGGCTGATGCTCCGCCTCTACACCGCCAAAGATCGTCTCAAAATCGAACGAATAATCGTCATCCGGTGCCTGAGCGTCGGGTGGGGGGAGTGTGCAGGGGACGGCCTGCGAATCCAGTGGTTGCGAGTCGCTAAGAGGGACTGATGATGTGGCAGCCTCCGACTCCATAATGGGCTCTCCACCCTCACTGATCGCCCCACGGGGCGTGGAAGTCTAAGAACTGGATGCCCCTGTCATGTCTGATCTAGCCTTCTTCATCGTCACCGCTACTGGCAAAATGAAATTAATAAAACAATTATAAAATAAATTTTGCCTAATAAAAGTGATGGAAATAAATAAAATAGTACAGTAATTATAAGTAGTTTAAAATATATATAAATAGGCGGCAACAGCAAAACTAATACCGTAACAAGCATAAATTAACTTCTTCTTCTGGAAACAATGTTTCTAAATTTTGCGTGTGTAACGGATCGCTCTCGTATATAAGATTTTCATCTTCATCGCCCATCTCGTATAAGTCACAGGGTTTTAAATGCATCACTATACTCCAGTTCTTGTCCAACTCATCTTGTACATAGTATACTTGATGAGCCTCAGATGCCTGAATGTATGGTTCGTCATCATCATTTTCACCAGTGTGAATCAACCGAGAAAAATCAACCGATGTCACCCCGAAGTCATCAATTGCAATTCCTCTCGTTGTAGTTGTGTTGGCCCACATACACTTAAATAATACGACTGTAAAATGGCCATGGTAGTTTAACTCGACAATGTCCAATAGTTTTCCGTAATACGGGACGCCACCAAATAGCATATTCGTATCACTAGTACTTGTATAACTCCTCATCCCGAAAGTACCGTAAACTCCACTATTTTGAGATGTCATCCCTTGGTCTCGCTCTAAAGATCGAAATTTGAATCCATTGACATTGTAAGCACTGTATCGACGTGCTCTATCTAGTGGACCAAGTGCGAGATATTTTAAATCAGCACACTGCGATCCATCGGCATCATTTGCGATCTGGAAAACGAATAAAGGATGAGTTGTACTCATATTTAACATATGAATTAAATGTGACCATGTTGAAATACTTACACGACGCGAAAACCAAGAGACAAATTCTCTATGGACTTTTTTGTCTATCTCGGTAGATGATCGCGTCCGACTTCTTAAACTATGCCGTACATAGTCTCTAAATTCCCTGTTGAGAAAACATTGTCTAAACACTTAATGCTACACAGGAAGAAAAATTGTATAATCATGTAGCTAAGTGTGAGTTAACTTACTGTAAGTAAGGATCAACTTCTTTGCAGTTTGTTAAGACATGCCGATGAGCCTGCAATTTTTCCCAGGGAGAAATGGTGAAATAATCAAATCCACCAACTGGTCTTCCTATTGGTGGGAACAAACTCCTGTCAGATGTCCCAACATCGGGTCGATCATCCACACGAGGAGGACGATTGAAGACAGTGTCAACACCATCTATGTATCTAGAACAGAATAACAAAAGTTCTCCTGCAATATACGACTCTGCTATTGAGCCTTCTGGCCTTGCTCTATTCCGTACGAAAGATTTAAGTTTACCCAAGTATCTAGAGAACATAGATTAAATGAATAAAATTGGATTAACAATAATGCAAGAAATTGAAATTATGTGTTTTTAATGTTTTACCTTTCGACGGGATACATCTAACGATATTGGATTGGTCCTCCTAACTTTGCTTCCATGACCAAATGTACAGTCAAGTGCACCATGACTGTAAAGAAAGATGGCGGAAATAACATTTCAAGATGGCACATCGTCATAATGATTCGATTTTGAAGTTGATCAAGTTCATTAACATTCAAAAATCTGGAGCACAGTTGCCGGAAGAATGAACAAAACTCAATCAGAACTGCAGATACCGGCTTCGGCAGTGTCTTTCTTATGGATAATGGTAACAGTTGTTCCATAAGGATATGATAGTCGTGACTTTTTAGTCCTCCGATCTTACGCTGTCTTACATCCATACATCTGGAGATATTACTGCAATGACCGTCAGGCACAGATACATTCTTAAGTGTTTTCAGAAATACTTCCTTGCCTGCATTTGTCAACGTGAACAAAGCAGGTGGATATTTACCGCCATCATCAGGCCACAACTCAGGCCTCACACCAAACTCCTTTAAGTCTTTCTGCGCGTTTACATGATCCTTTGAACGGCTGGAATCATTAAGTAAAGTGTAAATGATGTTATCGCAGACATTTTTCTCAATATGCATTACGTCAAGATTATGACGCAACATATTATTTGTCCAATACGGAAGTTTGAAAAATATACTTTTCTTACACCATTGTTGAGTTCCAGCATCAACCGAACCCTGACCTCGGGAACGCCATTGTTGAGTCCCAACATCAGTTTCCACATTTTTTCCAAAGACAACTTCAATATCATCGACTTGTCGGAAAATGTCTACACCACTCAGTTGCGGAGGAGGGTTTCTTCTTTCCTCTTTTTCGTCAAACCTATTGCGGGCCAGCCTGAATTTGTGACCCGAAGATAAGAAGCGGCGATGTCCCATAAAACACCACTTCTGACTGTGAGGGAGACGGACTGGAGTAGAGTCAAAGTTACAGTACGGACAGACTAATCCAGTATGAGTATTCCAGCCTGATAAACATCCAAGGCCAGGAAAATCACTGATTGTTCGCAAAAGAGCTGCATGCATATTGAACATTTCTTTGCCAAATGCATCGTACGTCTTAACACCTTCAACCCACAACTCCTTCAGCTCTTCAATTAGTAGCTGTAAAAACACATCTATATCATTCCCCGGTGCTTTTTTCCCTGGAATTATCATTGACAACATGAATGAACTCTGTTTCATAGACATCCAAGGAGGAATATTGTACGGAATCAGCAGAACTGGCCATATACTGTAACATGTAGATAGGTTTCCAAATGGATTGAAACCATCTGTTGCAAGGCCCAAACGAACATTTCTCGGATCTGATGCAAATTGAGGATTTAGAAGATCAAATCTCTGCCATGCCTCAGAATCCTTTGGATGCCTCATGATGCCGTCAGAAATTTTGGCTTCAGAATGCCATCTCATAAATTGAGCAGTTTTAGAAGACATGAACAACCTCTGCAATCTTGGCTTAACTGGAAAGTATCTAAGAATTTTATTAGGCACCTTTTTTTGCTTCTCCCCTTTTCGTTTCGGTTTCCACCTTGGTGCTGCTCACTTACAACAAGTTTCTCTACTTTCATGCTCACCCCAGTATAACATACAATCATTCTGACATGCGTGAATTTTTTTGTAGTTCAACCCCAACTTATTAATGAATTTTTTTGCCTCGTAAAATGAAGGCGGAATCTTGGCATCTGGGAATACATCGACAAGCAACTCAAGTACCATCGACATTGCTTTGTCGCTTAGGCCGCACAAACACTTGATGTGATACAACTTCACCAAGAAAGACAGTTTTGAATACTTTTCACAACCTTCATAGAGCGGTTGTTCACCATCTTTCAGTAACTCATAAAAATCTTTGACACTATCATCCATCCTTTCTGCTGACTGCGGAACTGGCATATCCACAGAAGCGATGCTCTCATTTTCGGGGTGAATCCCGAATGCATCACGGACTATGTTCTGGACAGGGTCATCTCGAACTATGGGTTCTGAGACCTCAATTGGCATTATAGCATGTCCTACAGCAGGTTCTTCTGTAATCATTTCTCCGTGCAAACTCCAAAAAGTGTATCCCTCCGGAAATGGTTTGACGATCAAATGTTGGCGCACGACCTCGATGAGTTGCCATTTTTTGAATCTACACTTTGGGCATGGGCATACTATTCTACCTTCGACCCCAGAGTTAGCATTTGCGAATTCCAAAAATCCGTCTAAACCATTTAGGTACTCTATTGAATGTCGAGGTTTATTGATCCAAGATTTATCCATTTCTGAAATATTTATGAATTTAGATATCAATTAACTTAAATAACTCTTAATCTGAACTAAAAGAAAACATGACTATTTTACATGAGAAGGGATTTGCAATTGATTGTGCATAAAACACAACACATTTTGAAGAGGTGTAAAATGTTTTACATGTAAGACATTTTTGGCAAATTTTATGATAATAGACATTTAATGAAGCACTAAATAAAAAATCTTCGTTATTGTCATTAATTAAAAGGATGAGTTTCATGATCAAATATCTACGAATCTGAATTTTTTGGAAAAGACAGCCACTAGCAAGAAAAAAATTGAATTATGATTTTACATCTGTCGTTACAATTTTAATTATAGTATTTACATGGTAAAATTTCTAACGAACTCTTATAGGGAATTGAAATTTTTAATTCCCTATCTAAAAAAGTAAAATCAGTGGCCCATACAAGGGTCATATATTGAAGAATAATTCTACTCAATTACATTTAAGATCTTGTTTGTTCCTTAATAGAGAATCTAGTGTAATTAATTAAAATAATGAGTTTCATGATCAAATTTCTACGAATGTAAATTTTTTGGAAAGGAAAAACCACTAGCAGCAAAAAATTAAAATATTATTTTACAGCTGCCGCAAAGATTTCAATTATAGTATTTACATGGTAAAATTTCTAACGAATTCAGATAAGGAATTGAAATTTCAATTCCCTATTTAAAAAAATAAAATCTGTGGCCTATATAAGGGCAATATATTCAAGAATAATTCTACTCAATTACATATAAAATCTTGTTAGTTTTTTAATAGCGAATCTAGTGTAACAACAAAGTGCATTTAAAATTATTACACTACTAGCATACATATTAAAATTATGTTATTATAAATTTGTTTCTATTTTTTTAAAAATTATGTGTTTTTTTAAATGAGTTTTATTTTTTTAAAACTAATTCCTAATACTAATTTCGTCTATTTATTAACATTTATTATTTTATCTTATCACCTGAATAAATATTTTAATATTTTATTAACAACTGTAATATAATTTGACTATTATTAATTTATGTATATTATTTAAATACGTTTATCAATATAATAACTACTTTCAATTTATGTTATTATTAATTCATTAAAAATTATTACACTACTAGCATACATATTAAAATTATGTTATTATAAATTTGTTTCCATGTTTTAAAAATTATGTGTATTTTTAAATGAGTTTTATTTTTTTAAAACTAATTCCTAATACTAATTTTGTCTATTTATTAATATTTATTATTTTATCTCATCACCTGAATAAATATTTTACTATTTTATTAACAATTGTAATATAATTTGACTATTATTAATTGATGTATATTATTTAAATACGTTTATCAATATAATAACTACTTTCAATTTATTTACATTAATTTTAATAATATTTGAAAAATAGTAAATAACTTGTATTTAAAACAAAATTCACTATCATTTTATACTAAATTAATAATATTATATATATTTCTTAAATTTTTATTAAAATATACGTATATTTTTAAATTAGTGTCACAATTTTTAAAAAATTGTTTTCAATACTTACTCTATTTATGTTTTTATATAAATGTATTTCTCCTTATATGTTTTCAACGAACATACTATATATTATAATATTAAACATCATAAATATCAAAAAAATAACACAAATTTTAAAATTGATTCATACAATAATGTACATCACAATGACAAATATATTTATAACAAAAGTAGTAAGCAAATAAAATATCTAATATTATCTCAATCTAACATATAATAATTTGTAATAAATTCATTCAAAATCTAATTAATTAAATTACATACCTTCAAAATGATTCCAAATAAATAACGCACAAAAATAAAAAATAAAGTGTCACCCCAACGTCACAATATCTTCACAAAATAAAATAAAAAATAATATAAGAAAATATTTTGAACATACAATATAAAAAAAAATAATCAAATCCAATTAAAAAATTAAATGACATACCTTGAGAATAAATAAAACAAGTCGCAGAGAACACCACAGTAAAAAAATTTGAAAAAGAAAGCAATATAATTTCAGAGAGTGTATTATGTAAAAATAATCTATCAAGAAACTGTTGTAAGAAAAATAAAGAGGACCTTTCAATTTATAGACGAACGCACGGTTTAACGACGGTTATTAACCGTCGTTAAACCAACCAACAACCGTCGTTAAACCAACCAACAACCGTCGTTAAATGGGTTTAGCGACGGTTTCTAAAAAGAACCGTCGTAACGTATAATTTTAACGACGGTTCTTCCTACAACCGTCGTTAAACTACATGAACATCGAGTAACGGTCTGAATTTCGAACGTTATAACTTCATGACGGTTTTAATTAAACCGTCGTTAAATAACGACGGTTGTTACGGGAACCGTCGTAAAATCACGACGATTTTATGTCTAACCGTTGTAATTTTACGACGATTTTATAAAAACAGTCGTAATATCCGTCAAATAGTTCCCTTCGTCGCAGATGACCACGGTTGGATCTTAACCGTCCGTATTTCACGACGGTTTTATGGAAAACCATCGTTAGATGACCAACTTTAACGACGGTTCATAAACCGTCGTTAAACTTGGCTTTAGAGACGGTTTTTTGTGACCGTCGTTAAAAACCCGTCGCCATTCCCCGCTTTTCTTGTAGTGATTCTTTGTATACTCCCCCTGTTCTCAGTATCATTGAATATCTCTGAGTTGATACATCCCAATTTTATATACTAGTCTTTCAAATTCTGAAGTAGGTAAGACTATGGTAAATAAATCTGTCAAATTACCACTTGAATGAATTTTTTGTACGTCACCACATATAAATAAATATCATGTTTAAGATCAGGCCTTATGTGGATCAGATAAACATCTAGCATCTGCATAACCAATGAGTTATGGTCTAAATCCATTTGCATATAGCAATTCCATATCAATAATACCTCAGAAATATCGAAAGACATATTTAATTCTATTCGAATGTCTTCGCATTGGACAAGAGCTAAATTTAGCTAACAGGCTGATAGCAAAAACTATATCAGTCATTCTATTATTGGCAAGATACATCAGTGCACCAATTGCACTAAAATATGGTATTTTAGGACCAAAAACTTCTTTATTATCATATTGAGGTTGAAAACATATTATTTCACATTAAGTGAGCGAACAACCATTGTGATACTAAAAGGATTTTCTTTATCCATATAAAATTCTTTTAAGACTGATAAATAAAAATTTTATTTCTTAAATACTCAAATTATAAGTCAAGAAAAAATTTTGTTTTGTCAAGATCTTTCATTTCAAACTCCTTTTTCAAACACTCTACTGTCTTTATAATCTCTTCAGGAGTTCCAATAATATTTAAATCATCAACATACACGATAATAATAGCAAATCCTGAATTTGTTTTCTTTATAAAAACACATTGACATATATGGTCATTCTTATAACCATGATTTAACAAATATTCACTGAGACGGTTATATCACATTTGTCCAGATTGTTTTAATTCATATAAAAATCTTTATAATTAAATTGAATAAACTTCCTGGGACTTTTGAATTATATGCTTCAGGCATCTTAAATTCTTCTGAAATTTTTATATATATGTCACTATCAAGTAAGCCATATAAATAGGCTATAACAACATCCCTAAGACGCATATCAAGTTTTTCATGTACTGTCAGACTAATGAGATAACGAAATATAATTGCATCTACCACATAAAATATGTGAAATTATAATCAATTCCAGGTCTTTGTGAAAACCTTTTGCAACAAGCTGTGCTTTGTACCTCACAATTTCTATTTTCTCATTTATTTTACATACAAATACCCATTTGTACCCAACGGGTATTACACCTTCAAGTGTTTGAACCATAGATTCAAATACCTCAGAATTTTTAAGTGAATTCAATTTTGTTTGAATTACGTCTTTCCATTTTGACCAATCATATCTACGTCGACACTCATCGACAGATGTAGATTTGTAATCATCATTATCATTCAAAATATTAAGCGCTATTGTATACACAAAAATGTTGTCGACAATTGTGTCTTTTTGATTCAATCGTCTACATACATAATTTATTGAGATCTCTTCATTTTCATCAACTTCATCAATTTCAAAAATTTCATCAATTTCAGTAATTTCATCAATTTCAGGTACCTGAACTTCTTCTAGAAGTACTTTATTTGTTATGTCTCTAGTCTCTTCAAGAGCTGAACTTCTTCTGGAAGTACTTTATTTGTTATGTCTCTAGTCTCTTCAAGAGCATCTATTTCTGATATTGAATAATTATTTCTCTCTTTTTACGGGGATTTTTAGTTTTTAAACCGATTGGTCTATCACGCTTCTGGCGTGCTTTAGACTTGCTAGTGATTTCATTAATGGATTGTCCTTTGGGGACATCAATCGGTACATAAGTATTTACAGCTGGTATATGTGACTTGGTCACTCTCTTTAGGTCAGTATACATCTGGCAGTTGATTTTCTATTCTATGTAAATGAATTATCTTTTAAACTTCAAGTTCATATTATTTTGTGTGAGGTTCAATATATAGACCATCTGTTTTTCATTTTCTCCCCCTAATGTTGGGAAGACTAATTCATCAAAATGACAATCGGAAAAATATGCCGTAAATACTTCTCCTGTCATTGGTTCAAGATATCTTATAATAGAAAGAGAATCATATCCAACATATATTCCTAATCTCCTTTGAAAACCCATCTTAATGTGTTGTGGTGGGGCTATTAAAACATATACCATACACCCAAAAATTCTAATATGAGAAATATTTAACTTATGACCATAAGCCAATTATAAAGGAGAAATATTTATGATAACTTATTGATTTGATGTGTACTAGTGCTGCTGCATATAAAAATTGCATATCCCCAAATAGAAACAAAGAACTTTGTTCGCATAAGCAAGGGTCTAGCCATTAATTAAAATTGCTTAATAAATAATTTAGCTAACCCATTTTGTGTATGAACATGAGCTACAGGATGTTCTACATTTATGCCAATCGACATACAATAGTCATTGAAAACTTGTGAAGAAAATTCACCAGCATTATCAAGGTGAATGGATTTAATTGTATAATTTGTAAATTGTGCTCTTAATCAAATTATTTGAGCAAGTAATCTTGCAAACACTAGATTACAAGTTGATAGCAAGCACACATGAGACCATCTACTAGATGTGTCTATTAATACCATATCTAAATGGCCCACATTTAGGATAAATAGGTCCACATATATCACCATGTATACTTTTCAAAAATGTTGGAGATTCAATTCCAACTTTAACTAGTAATAGCTAATAACCAATTTGCCTTGAGAACAAACAACACATGACAATTTCTTAGATTGAAAAATCTTCAAGTTTTTCAATAGGTGCCCATGTGAATTTTTAATAATTTTTTGCATTATTATTGATCCAAGATGTCTCAACTGATCATGTCAAATAGTGATCAATAAACTTCTGGTTTATTGTAGTATGTTCGCAAATACTTCTTTTTGTATATGAGACTTATCTCAAACAATTTGCAAATTGTGAACAGTGCATTAAAAGAATCATTTTTCAAGTAACTAGGCACATTATAAAATGGGTGGTATAAGATAGCACTATATTGATGCAAGTGATAAATAACCATAACATAAGATTTAGCTAATTTAGAAAGAGATAAAGTGAATGTCAATAAGAGTTTCACACTTCACAAATTATTTAGTAAAGTAGGCAATTGACCATCAAATCTCATGAATAAATATAAAGCCAATTAATAGATCACCCAACCTATTTAAAATGCAAATAAGAGCATAGTTAGAAATATCTTCTTAATACTCTAAGGCCAATGTTAGCCCTCAGGTTACCAACTTAAAGGATACATCACTTTTACTTTAAAATATAATAAATGGACAATATCAGAATAAATTAAAAGATGGCAATGACCTCAAAGTTAATAAATATAAATTCTAACATTATAAGGTTTCTAATGTCTAAACAATGCCTCAAGAAATACTTTGAAGAATATTAAGAATTTTAAATCATTATATGATCATCTTTAAACTCATCAATCAAAGTTGTCAATTAAACAATTAACATAAGGGTTATAAATATATCCAAATCCATGAATAAGGATTCTAGCTATCAAGACACATATTTTAATCACAATTTTTAGATGGCTCTGACTCATACAAAATGCACATGTCTCAATTTAGAATTTACAAACAAATTTTTTTTCAAGGAACAATTAAAAGATTTGCATGTGAAAATATTCATTATTTTTCCTCGGCCACGTCCACGACCTCAACCACGACCACAACCACGTCCTCGTCCATTATTAATTATAGTCACATTCACTTCAGGGAATGGAGCAGAACCAGTTGGATGAGTTTCATGGTTTTTCATTAACATCTCATTATTTTGTTCAGCCACAAGAAGGCATGAAATCAATTGTGAGTATTTTTCAAATCTTTTTTCTCGATACTGCTGCTGTAGAAGCACATTCGAGGCATGAAAAGTAGAGAAAGTTTTCTCTAACATATCTTTATCAGAAATTTCTTCTTCGCATAATTTTAATTGGGAGCTAATACGAAACATTGCAGAATTATACTCACTAACTGTTTTAAAATCTTGCAAATGTAAATGCATCTAGTCATAACGAGTTTTTGAAAAATAACAGTTTTTTGGTGGTCATACCTTTCTTTTAAATTTTTCCAAAGAACAAGTGGATCTTTCACAGTAAGGTATTCAAATTTTAGTCCTTCGTGAACGTGGTGACAAAGAAAAATCATCGCCTATTTTGCATTGATTCACCATTTCCTTCTTTAATGGTGTCTCCAAGACCCATTGCATCAAGATGAATTTCAGCATCTAGTATCCAAGATAAATAGTTCTTGCCCGAAATATCAAGAGTCACAAACTCAAGTTTTGTAAGATTTGACATGATTTTAAAATAAAATAAAATAAAACCAATAAAATTTTTTTAAGCAAGTTATGAAAATCTTACCTACACAATCTCTTCCTTGTGATTTGAAAACTAATAGTCAAGAGCAAATTCGTGCTGATAACGTGTTGTGGATGAAATTTACACAAGGAGGAAATATAATGTAAAGACAATTAGAGAGAAATAACACATAGAGAAGAGAATGTCCTCATTTTCTTATTGCTTCATACAAGCCTCTATTTATAGGCATATAATCATAAAGGAGGATAACCCAAAAGCCAAGGAGCATAAATAATATTCAATGGCTTTAGGAGTTGGGAAAATAAAAGGACACTCATAATAATAATGGATTTAATAATATTCATATTTTGGGAGTCGAGAAATCAAATGGACATCCACAATAATAGATGATTTTATAACAGGGAATATATTTTCCTCATAGAAACTATCAACTTGGATCTCATATAGCACAAGATCTACTTATTTTTCTTGATAAAGCTCTAACCTCTAGGCATTATTAACTATCTCAAGGACTTCATTCCACATGTCTTAAAGTAAACGGGCTAGTTGTCATAGTTATTGAAGAAATTTTTTTCACCTTGGGGACATGAACAGACAGATGTAATAAAAGCTTTAAAGCAAGTGTCACAGAATTTGTCACCTCTTAAGATTCCTAGTAAAGGAAAAAGAATGTTGTAGATAGATTCTAGTGATCACTATTGAGGAGTAGTGTTAATTAAAGATATTGATGGAAAAAATATTACTATGATCATGCAAGCGGACAGTTCAAAGAATATGAAAACCACTATCACACAATCTACAAAAGAGATTCTTGTAGTAAAATATGAAATTAAAAAATTTTATTTTTTATCTTCAAAGACATCACTTAGCTTTAAAGATGGCCAACTCATTATTTTTGAAGGTCTTAGAATTCAAAAATCAAGCTGTTCCTAAACCATAATTGTTGAGATTAAAGGATTGGTTCTCCAAATATGACTTCAATGTTTAGCATATAGAAGGAGATCAATACCTTATTCCAGACTTACTCTCAAGACCAAAATCCATCTAGATCATCACATCTACTTCAACTTTCCCTTTGATCATGACTTCTAGTCAACTATTACCTTTTACTGCCAGATGCCATTCCACCAGGTTTGCAACTTCCTCTTACTTTTGCTTTTTATTAAAGCACTTGCAAAAGATAACCTATTTCAGTACCTATAGAAAGTCCTTATCAAAAGAAAACTCAATATAGAAAAACCAGTATTCCATTTTGGCTAATCCATTTCTAATCCTTTTTCATATCAAACCCTTAAACCTCTCCTTGAAGAAGAAATATGGTATCTTTGATGCCTCACAATTTTCTACAGTACATCCATTGAGTTCCTTATTATGTTACCACCATCACCATAATCCTCGAAATGAACACACATTATTATCGACATTCCTATAATGGAATGCTCCATTAATGTGAAAAACATAGCTTCAAAAAATCATTAGTGAACTTTAAGTTTGGACGCTGGCCATAAAAGATCTTACTAAGGTTTTATTAGTCTTTACCTTTCACAAACCTTATTTGAAAGACTTGACAAATTATTATGGTCACAAAACCAAGTTTACTAATGGAAAACTTTTCCTAATTATACAAAACATGAAAAAGTATATTTTGCTCATCCTCATATGTTTCCTTTGTGAAATTAATAATTTCACTCAATATCCAAAGTTCATTGTTTGTACTTCTATTGGTCTTAAAGTAGGAGAATTCATTCTTGAAGAGCCTCAAGAATGGAAAGTTTTACCAGGCAATTACTATGAAGATTATTATGGTATTAATTCCACTCTTAATCCTAGTTCTACATACAATCTTGATCCAAGTCAATATAAAGGAAAAACTCCAAAAATTGAAACTTAAGATGTTCTCACGTACTCTCAGGATCTGTATTAAGAACACACTGGCCAACCATAGTAGTATAATCTTTATGGAAGCATAAGTTTCAATGACTCACAATACAGAAATTTGAACTTATTTCTAAGTTAGAACTCAAGATAAGGCCACTAGATGTCTTGCCACATTACTCCTATGTTTTTTCCATGTTAAATATGATAGATTAGGTGTCTAAAGTTTTCTATCCTATATGACAACATCATCCATGAATTTAGGATAAAATACTATACTTTTGGTGAGTCATTGTACCTATTTTGTCCTTTTGTGTGAATCATTTTACCATATAAGCTTAGTCATCTTATGAGTCATCGTAAGAGTTATTGTACTATAGTGCTTAGTAATTTTTGCTTGTTTGTATTACACTTTGGCTATAAATACCACTAGCCATCTATGTTGTAATCAAGTTGAAAGATTAGTAGAAAAATTATACTCGTGTCTTAAAAAAATACCTTCTTTCTAAACCATCTCACTTCCTAGAGGTCAGAGCTCTATGACATTTGCTTAATACTCATAATTGAAATTGATATATGAGTATATTTTATACTTGTTTCATTAGAGAAATCAATGTATCAGAAAGTATTAGTTCAATTAGTTAAGTATAAAGTCTTTATATCGTGATAAAACACTTATGAGGTATTTGGCCTTGAGTTGGGATAGTTCAAGTTGTGGCATTTATTAAGCTCGGCAATGAAGTAAGAGTTTGATTCATAATATATTGATTGATACTTATGAAGTATGATTGAGTATTGTGGTTATACAAGTCATATTATATTACCCGTATGGTCATACTAGTCATACTATATTACCCTTGTAGGATCAGAGTCTTGGCTTTGATGTTGTTATGAGTAGAAGTAAATGTTAGTAAAACATCACTCTCCTATATGGACTCTCAAACTTCTTCTGATATTATCCCTGTTCGACTTTCTTTTGCACTTTCTCCTCTTAAATCTCCTTGTCCATACCTAAATCTTTTACCCAAATTCATCCAAAATAGAGAATCTTGTGGAATATTTTTATGTTCTAGAAGATACAAAATTTATAGGAACTCAAGCACTTCTTCTTAGTCCTTATAATGTTTTCACTAGAACTTGGATTGTTAAAAACCTTATCCCCATAAATAGAGCCTTTAATGTCAAAGAATGCATCCAAACTTCTAGAATAGACTAGTGTTTACTCCCAGTCTCCTTAATTGAACAATATGTCATTCTTGAAATCTTCACAAATGTTATCCTTTGATGGAAACGTGATGGATATACACCCTGACACTTATGTGTAGTAAGATTGATTTTGACTCTCTATAGCAGACAAGGTTTACTAATTATATAATGACTTGATCTTTTAGATACTAGTTATCTTATATTTGAGCATGTTGTTATTAGTACAGTCCTTATTACTCTTCATTCTGGAAGTGTGGTCTTGACATTATATCCATACTACATGGTTAGCCTAAAGATAACACTTTATCTAATCACTTCAAAGTTCAAGTCTAGATCATAGGAGCGCCATAGGTTGGCAATACTCTCTCACTACTCTACACCATCAAATCATTTACTGTGTCCAAATCCATTTGATGAACCTGCTAGCAGGACACTCCTTAGATGCCTTATTTATAAATGCCAATCAAAATATTGAAATTCTAACTATTGTGCAGATTCCTTAATAGATTTCACGGAAAGAATTGCTATACGTTATGCCTTTAGAATGGATAATGAATTATAATTTTTTTTTCCAAGAGACCAAGCCTATTTAGACTTTTGAAGATCTCATATTTCAAAATATGCATGATGGCATAGTCAAAACAACATTTGAAAGTCCTGAAGAAAGTAGTAGTAGATGTCTCAGTTTCATTTTCCAAAGCCTTATGATCACTCTTGTTGAAATTAAAGATCCATAAATTTCAGTTTTGTTTTTGTTCCTCATGAATTTGTCACTTACACAAATATAATTTATTATCTTTAACTTCAACAAGAGTGATCATGTGGCTTTGGAAAGTAAAAGTAAGATAGCTACTGCTACTTTCTTTAGGACTTTTAACTGTTGTTTTGACTATGCCATCATGCATAAGTTGAAAGATGAGATCTACAAAATTTGAATAGGCTTGGTCTCTTGTTGAAATTTTTCACAATTTTCTATTCATTCGAAAGGCATGAGCTTTAGCAATTCTTTCCTTAACATTTGTCAAGGAATCTACACAATTGTCAAAATTTTAGTATTCTGATGGGCATTTATGAACAAGGCATATGAGGGGTGCCCTATTGGTAGGTTCATTGAATGGTTTTAGACATGGTAAATGATTTGATGGTGCAAAGTAACTAAGAGAATTTCCAACCTATGGTACTCTTGTGATTTGAACTTGAACTTTGAAGTGATTTGGTAAAGTGTCTCCTTTGAGGCTGACATTGTAGTTTGGATAAAATGTCAGGACCACACTTCCAGGATAAAGAGTAGTGAGGATTCTACCAATAATAGTATGCTCATATGTAAGATAACAAATATCTAAAAGAGCAAGTCGTGTTATAACTGGTAAACCTTATCTGTCATGGAGAGTCAAAATCAGGTTCACTGCGCCTAAGTGTCAATGAGTATATCCCTTATGTTTCCATTGAACAGTGAAATCTTTGAGAATTTCAAGAGTGACAGACTGTTTAGCTAAAGAGGTTGGGAGTGAACACTAATCCATTTTGGAAGTATGGACATATTCTTTGACATTAGAGGGTTTGTTTATGCAGATCAAGTTTTTAACAATTTGAGGTCTGGTGAAAACATTATAGGGACTAAGAACAGGTGCTTGAGTTTCTGGAACTTTTGTATCTTCTGCAACATAAGAATTAATATTCCACAAGGTTTTCTATTTTTGAAGGGATTTACATGGGGTGCAAGATTTAGGTACGGAGAAGGGTGGAGATTTGAAAAGAGAAAGTGAAGAAGAGAGTTGAATATAGGTAATATCGGAAGAAGTTTGAGAGTCCATCTGTGAGAGTGATCTTCCTTCCTCACTAGGTTTAATTGCTAATAGAGACTACAATTTACATTTTGTAAGTTCTCAACTTCTGTATTCACGGTTCATCGCAGATTAATTTAATGAGTTCTTAGGATGTTTATGACCAGTTAGGCTCATCCTCTACCTTTAATCATAAACTAGGTTCTTATTCTATAAATTTGAACCTTACCCACTTGATAATTTTGCACCAATTCCTTCGGTATTAAAACAGCTGGTTCATAGGAATGTAGTTATGCTGCTGTTTGGGATGATTGGAGGATTAGAAGCAAATACTGTCAAGTAAAGTCTACAAAGATATTTAGTAAATTAGTGAGATACACCAAGAATCAGAAGCACTATGTTTGTTTTCCCTCTATTCTTTTTTTCTTAATCTTTAGTTGGTGTCCTAATCAGATGAAAAGAAAAAGAAAAAAATAATTTTGAGAAGAAATAATGGACTACATTGGTCCGATAAAGATATTGTATCCCTAGTGACACAATAATGCAAATCTTGCTGACTGCCCCTAGGAGACTGTCCTCAACAAGGTTGAACATCTATCCTTGGCTTAACAATACCAAGATCGAAAAAATAGAGAGAGGAGAGAATGAACATGATCAGCGAAGAGAGAGCTAGAGCCCAAAAGTTATCATTCAAGCAATTGGATACTACTCCTTAGGACAAAAAATGCGGTTTAGGGACATCGGAGTTGGAACAACCCCCCATTTTCTGCAAAATCTTCCAGATCTTTATGGAAGTGCTGCTCATAGTATACACAGTTGCACACACAAGCTGAAGTGCCGAGCCTTGAAAGGAGGTGTTTGATGAAATAAAGAAAATGGCAGTGCTATGTAAAAGAAAAGATAAACAGGAGCAAAAGTATGTTATTTTATTCACTTGATAATTACAAAATATATATGGTATCTTGGCTAACATAGTAGGAGTATAATAAGGCAATAATTCTGTAGCTATTATCCTATCTATAACAATAGTTGTTATCTAGTATTCAATTACATATAAAATACAAATATTTGAACATTTGAATTTACGCAAGATCTGTTGCATGGCTGGTGCATGTGCGTATCATGATGCTGTTACGTCATTGCTGGTGCATGGGCTTAACGTGGGTCTTTATGCATGTGCTAGTGCATGGGTTTAGCATGGGTCTATGACTCCATTACGCCCCCTCAAGATGGTGGACGGATCAAGAACACCAATCTTGCTTCGTAAAACTTGAAAGCGTGCACTAGGTAGTGGTTTAGTGAGAAGATCAGCCAGCTGATATTGAGATGGAACATGAGTGACCTTTAAAGCCTTAGCTGCAATTAATTCACCAAAAAAATGATAGTCAATGGAGATATGCTTCATGCGCGAGTGAAAAACTGGATTTGCACATAGATAGGTAGCTCCAATGTTATCAGAATAAATGATGGGTGGAGTGGAAATGTTGACCCCAAGTTCAGACAAAATATTTTGGAGCCATAATAATTCAGCAGTAGTGGAGGCAATGGTCCTATATTCAGCCTCTGTAGAGGATCTTGCAACAGAACGCTACTTTTTAGAGCACCAGGAAATTGGATTAGGGCCAAAATAAATTATGTAAGCGCCCGTGGAACGTCGGTCACAAGTATCCCCAGCCCAGTCCGCATCACAGTATGCCAGTAGTGAAAGATTAGTACTTCGTTGGAGATGAATGCCATATGTAAGAGTTGCTTTAAGGTACCTAAGCAAGCGTTTAACAGCTTGAAAATGGTCATTCGTGGGAGCTTACATGTGCTGTGCAAGTTTGTTGACAGCATAAGCCACATCGGGGCGTGTGTGAGAGAGGTATTGTAAGGAGCCAACAAGCCTAAGATATACAGTAGCATCAGTGAAAGAAGAAGGCGCATCAAACTTACAGGTAGTGGCCATTGGTGTGTTCACAGGTTTTGCATCTTGCATCTGTGCTTTATCAAGGAGATCTCGAACATATTTGTGCTGTGAGAAACATGCCATCAGAGGTGGGTAACAACTCAAGGCCAAGAAAATATCTGGGAGAGCCAAGATCCTTAAGGGAAAATGTGGCAGCAAGGTCATGCAGAAACTGAGTGAGAAATGTAATACTATTTCCTGTAAGTAAAAGGTCATCTACATAAACCAAGAAATAAGCAGTGACATTCCCATGCTTGTAAACAAAGAGAGAGGCATCTGAGCGTGAATTAGAGAATCCATAAGTGATCAAGAAACGATGCAGTGCATGATACCAAGCACGTGGTGCTTGTTTCAAACCGTAGAGTGCCTTTTTTAGCTTGCAGACATGAGATGGAAATTGAGGATGTACAAAACCTGAAGGTTGAGACATATAGACCTCATCTGTAAGTGTACCTTGCAAAAAGGCATTGTTAACATCAAGGTGCCTCAAAGACCAACCAGAAGATAGAGGAATAGTGAGGACAAGTTTAATGGTTTGCGGTTTGATGACAGGACTAAAGGTCTCTGAAAAATCCACTCCAGGGTGTTGGTGAAAACCTTTTGCCACAAGTCTAGCTTTGTATCTTGAAATAGTGCCATCAGGATTATGTTTAACTCTAAAAACCCATTTGTTACCAACAACATTGAAATGAGATTTAGGAGGAACAAGATCCTAGGTACCGTTGGTCATTAATGCAGTAAATTCTTCAGACATAGCTTGTCTCCAATGGGGAGATTTGAGAGCCTGGGAGACGCATGATGGTTCTAAAGGTGGAGGGATTGGATATTTGGTGACTGTATAGAGCTATTTAGGTTTGAAAATATTATTTTTGGCTCTTGTACGCATAGGGTGAGTGTTAAGAGGAATAGAAATGTTACCTGAGTCTTGACTCGGAGAACTTGATGGCATTACTGAGGAAGGCCCTGCGGCAGTTGTTGAGGAAGGTGCTTGTGGAGGTGGAAGTGGAGGGGCAAGATCACGTGTAGATGAATGTGGGCTAAAGGAAGGTAGTGTTGTAGATGGTAGATATGGTTGTCATTTGGGCCCTGCATCAGTATTTGCCCCGTTCTCAAAGCCTTGACCTAAAAGCAAGAAGGAAAAAATTCCAAAGAGACATTATTTTGATGACATAATTGAGATACAGAGATGAGATTAGTATTGACATGGGGAACATGTAAAACATTTTGTAAATGTAAAGAGGAGGGTAGAGAAATGGAACCAGTATGAGTGATAGGAAGAGAAGTGCCGTTAGCAACTGTGAGTTGCTCAGGTCCATCATATTCAGATGACATAGTGAAGTTGGCAAGGTCATTGGTGATGTGGTGAGTTTCTCCAGAGTCAAGTAACCAATGATTATTATGTGAGGATGGTGCAGAAACAGCATGAGCAGCAGGAGAGACATTAGGATTGTTTGCAATCTTGAAACAAAACTTGGCAATGTGTCCCTTACGGTTGTAATATTGACAGAGAAGAGGAGTTTGAGACTTACGTGTAGCAACAGTGGATGGAGGTTGCTGAGAGGCATGTGGTACCAAAGTATGTGAGGAAAAACGACGTTGGCGTGGTTGAGGATGAGAAAAATTCCTTCTAGCAAGGTGAGCTGAAACAGGACTATCAAAAGGCTTCTGTTCTTTCTTCAAATAGGACTCATAATCAATTAAAGTCTCATAAAGTTCATCAAATGAGATGGGTGTCTCACGCACCCGGATGGCAGCTGAGATTTCCTTAAAAGCAGAACCAAGGCCACTTAGACAGTGGAGAACGAGATCAATATCATCCAAAGGATGGCTGATGACAGCTAGTTCATCCGAAATGTGCTTGATGCTTTGAAGATACTCAGCAACCACTACAAGAAAAGCGGGGAATGGCGACGGGTTTTTAACGACGGTCACAAAAAACGGTCTCTAAAGCCAAGTTTAACGACGGTTTATGAACCGTCATTAAAGTTCGTCACCTAACGACGGTTTTCCAGAAAACCGTCGTGAAATACGGACGGTTAAGATCCAACCGTGTTCATCTGCGTCGAAGGGAAATATTTGACGGATATTACGACGATTTTTATAAAATCGTCGTAAAATTACAACGGTTAGACATAAAACCGTCGTGATTTTACGACGGTTCCCGTAACAACCGTCGTATTTAACGACGGTTTAATTAAAACCGTCGTGAAGTTATAACGTTCGAAATTCGGACCGTTACTCGATGTTCGTGTAGTTTAACGACGGTTGTAGGAAGAACCGTCGTTAAAGTTACACGTTACGACGGTTCTTTTTAGAAACCGTCGCTAAACCCATTTAGCGACGGTTGTTGGTTGGTTTAACGACGGTTAATAACCGTCGTTAAACCGTGCGTTCGTCTATAAATTGAAAGGTCCTCTTTATTTTTCTTACAACAGTTTCTTGATAGATTATTTTTACATAATACACTCTCTGAAATTATATTGCTTTCTTTTTCAAATTTTTGTACTGTGGTGTTCTCTGCGACTTGTTTTATTTATTCTCAAGGTATGTCATTTAATTTTTTAATTGGATTTGATTTTTTTTTATATTGTATGTTCAAAATATTTTCTTATATTATTTTTTATTTTATTTTGTGAAGATATTGTGACGTTGGGGCGACACTTTATTTTTGATTTTTGTGCGTTATTTATTTGGAATCATTTTGAAGGTATGTAATTTAATTAATTAGATTTTGAATGAATTTATTTCAAATTATTATATGTTAGATTGAGATAATATTAGATATTTTATTTGCTTACTACTTTTGTTATAAATATATTTGTCATTGTGATGTACATTATTGTATGAATCAATTTTAAAATTTGTGTTATTTTTGTGATATTTATGATGTTTAATATTATAATATATAGTATGTTCGTTGAAAACATGTAAGGAGAAATACATTTATATAATAACATAAATTTAGTAGATGAATTGAAGTGTGTAATTGATTAGATAAAATAATAAATTTTAATAAATAAATAGAGTAAGTATTGAAAACAATTTTTTTAAAATTGTGACACTAATTTTAAAAATATACTTATATTTTAATAAAAATTTAAGAAATATATATAATATTATTAATTTAGTATAAAATGATAGTGACTTTTGTTTTAAATACAAGTTATTTACTATTTTTCAAATATTATTAAAATTAATATAAATAAATTGAAAGTAGTTATTATATTGATAAACGTATTTAAATAATATACATCAATTAATAATAGTCAAATTATATTACAATTGTTAATAAAATAGTAAAATATTTATTCAGGTGATGAGATAAAATAATAAATATTAATAAATAGACAAAATTAGTATTAGGAATTAGTTTAAAAAAAATAAAACTCATTTAAAAATACACATAATTTTTAAAACATGGAAACAAATTTATAATAACATAATTTTAATATGTATGCTAGTAGTGTAATAATTTTTAATGAATTAATAATAACATAAATTGAAAGTAGTTATTATATTGATAAATGTATTTAAATAATATACATAAATTAATAATAGTCAAATTATATTACAGTTGTTAATAAAATATTAAAATATTTATTCAGGTGATGAGATAAAATAATAAAGGTTAATAAATAGACGAAATTAGTATTAGGAATTAGTTTTTAAAAAATAAAACTCATTTAAAAAAACACATAATTTTTAAAAAATAGAAACAAATTTATAATAACATAATTTTAATATGTATGCTAGTAGTGTAATAATTTTGAATGCACTTTGTTGTTACACTAGATTCTCTATTAAAGAACTAACAAGATTTTATATGTAATTGAGTAGAATTATTCTTGAATATATGGCCCTTATATGGGCCACATATTTTATTTTTTTAAATAGGGAATTGAAATTTCAATTCCTTATCTGAATTCGTTAGAAATTTTACCATATAAATACTATAATTGAAATCTTTGCGGCAACTGTAAAATAATATTTTAATTTTTTGTTGCTAGTGGTTTTTCCTTTCCAAAAAATTTACATTCGTAGAAATTTGATCATGAAACTCATTATTTTAATTAATTACACTAGATTCTCTATTAAGGAACAAACAATATCTTAAATATAATTGACTAGAATTATTCTTCAATATATGGCCCTTGTATGGGCCACTGATTTTACTTTTTCAGATAGGGAATTAGAAATTTCAATTCCCTATAAGAGTTCGTTAGAAATTTTACCATGTAAATACTATAATTAAAATTGTAACGGTAGATGTAAAATCATAATTCAATTTTTTTCCTGCTAGTGGCTGTCTTTTCCAAAAAATTTAGATTCGTAGAGATTTGATCATGAAACTCATCCTTTTAATTAATGACAATAACGAAGATTTTTTATTTAGTGCTTCATTAAATGTCTATTATCATAAAATTTGCCAAAAATGTTTTACATGTAAAACATTTTACACCTCTTCAAAATGTGTTGTGTTTTATGCACAATCAATTGCAAATCTCTTCTAATGTAAAATAGTCATGTTTTCTTTTAGTTCAGATTAAGAGTTATTTAAGTTAATTGATATCTAAATTCATAAATATTTCAGAAATAGATAAATCTTGGATCAATAAACCTCGACATTCAATAGAGTACCTAAATGGTTTAGAAGGATTTTTAGAATTCGCAAATGCTAACTCTGGGGTCGAAGGTAGAATAATATGCCCATGCCCAAAGTGTAGATTCAAAAAATGGCAACTCATCGAGGTCGTGCGCCAACATTTGATCGTCAAACCATTTCCGGAGGGATACAATTTTTGGAGTTTGCACGAAGAAATGATTATAGAAGAACTTGCTGTAGGACATGCTATAATGCCAATTGAGGTCTCAGAATCCATAGTTCGAGATGACCCTGTCCAGAACATAGTCCGTGATGCATTCGGGATTCACCCCGAAAATGAGAGCATCGCTTCTGTAGATATGCTAGTTCCGCATTCAGCAGAAAGGATGGATGATAGTGTCAAAGATTTTTATGAGTTACTGAAAGATGGTGAACAACCGCTCTATGAAGGTTGTGAAAAGTATTCAAACCTGTCTTTCTTGGTGAAGTTGTATCACATCAAGTGTTTGTGCGGCCTAAGCGACAAAGCAATGTCGATGGTACTTGAGTTGCTTGTCGATGTATTCCCAGATGCCAAGATTCTGCCTTCATTTTACGAGGCTAAAAAAAGCATTAATAAGTTGGGGTTGAACTACAAAAAAATTTACGCATGTCAGAATGATTGTATGTTATACTGGGGTGAGCATGAAAGTAGAGAAACTTGTTGTAAGTGTTCAGCACCAAGGTGGAAACCGAAACGAAAGGGGGAGAAGCAAAAAAAGGTGCCTAATAAAATTCTTAGATACTTTCCAGTTAAGCCAAGATTGCAGAGGTTGTTCATGTCTTCTAAAACTGCTCAATTTATGAGATGGCATTCTGAAGCCAAAATTTTTGACGGCATCATGAGGCATCCAAAGGATTCTGAGGCATGGAAGAGATTTGATCTTCTGAATCCTCAATTTGCATCAGATCCGAGAAATGTTCGTTTGGGCCTTGCAACAGATGGTTTCAATCCATTTGGAAACCTATCTACAAGTTACAGTATATGGCCAGTTCTGCTGATTCTGTACAATCTTCCTCCTTGGATGTCTATGAAACAGAGTTCATTCATGTTGTCAATGATAATTTCAGGGAAAAAAGCACCGGGGAATGATATAGATGTGTTTTTACAGCCACTAATTGAAGAGCTGAAGGAGTTGTGGATTGAAGGTGTTAAGACGTACGATGCATTTGGCAAAGAAATGTTCAATATGCATGCAGCTCTTTTGTGGACAATCAGTGATTTTCCTGGTCTTGGATGTTTATTAGACTGGAATACTCATACTGGATTAGCCTGTCCGTACTGTAACTTTGACTCTACTCCAGTTCGTCTCCCTCACAGTCGGAAGTGGTGTTTTATGGGACATCGCCGCTTCTTATCTCCGGGTCACAAATTCAGGCTGGCCCGCAATAGGTTTGACAGAAAAGAGGAAAGAAGAAACCTTCCTCCACAACTGAGTGGTGTAGACATTTTCTGACAAGTCGATGATATTGAAGTTGTCTTTGGAAAAAATGTGGAAACTGATGTTGGGACTCAACAACGGCGTTCCCGAGGTCAGGGTTCGGTTGATGCTGGAACTCAACAATGGCGTAAGAAAAGTATATTTTTCAAACTTCCGTATTGGACAAATAATATGTTGCGTCATAATCTTGACGTAATGCATATTGAGAAAAATGTCTGCGATAACATCATTTACACTTTACTTAATGATTCCGGCCGTTCAAAGGTTCACGTAAACGCGCGGAAAGACTTAAAGGAGTTTGGTGTGAGGCCTGAGTTGTGGCCTAATGATGGCGGTAAATATTCACCTGCTTTGTTCACGTTGACAAATGCAGGCAAGGAAGTATTTCTGAAAACACTTAAGAATGTATCTGTGCCTGACGGTTATTGCAGTAATATCTCCAAATATATTGATGTAAGACAGCGTAAGATCGGAGGACTAAAAAGTCATGACTGTCATATCCTTATGGAACAACTGTTACCATTAGCCATAAGAAAGACACTGCCGAAGCCGGTATCTACAGTTCTGATCGAGTTTTGTTCATTCTTCCGGTAACTGTGCTCCAGATTTTTGAATGTTAATGAACTTGATCAACTTCAAAATCAAATCATTATGACGCTGTGCCATCTTGAAATGTTATTTTTGCCATCTTTCTTTACAGTCATGGTGCACTTGACTGTACATTTGGTCATGGAAGCAAAGTTAGGAGGACCAGTCCAATATCGTTGGATGTATCCCGTCGAAAGGTAAAACATTAAAAACACATAATTTCAATTTCTTGCATTATTGTTAATCCAATTTTATTCATTTAATCTATGTTCTCTAGATACTTGGGTAAACTTAAATCTTTCGTACGGAATAGAGCAAGGCCAGAAGGCTCAATAGCAGAGTCGTATATTGCAGGAGAAGTTTTGTTATTCTGTTCTAGATACATAGATGGTGTTGACACTGTCTTCAATCGTCTTCCTCGTGTGGATGATCGACCCGATGTTGGGACGTCTGACAGGAGTTTGTTCCCACCAATAGGAAGACCAGTTGGTGGATTTGATTATTTCACCATTTCTCCCTGGGAAAAATTGCAGGCTCATCGGCATGTCTTAACAAACTGCAAAGAAGTTGATCCTTACTTACAGTAAGTTAACTCACACTTAGCTACATGATTATACAATTTTTCTTCCTGTGTAGCATTAAGTGTTTAGACAATGTTTTCTCAACAGGAAATTTAGAGACTATGTACGGCATAGTTTAAGAAGTCGGACGCGATCATCTACCGAAATAGACAAAAAAGTCCACAGAGAATTTGTCTCTTGGTTTTTGCGTCGTGTAAGTATTTCAACATGGTCACATTTAATTCATATGTCAAATATGAGTACAACTCATCATTTATTCGTTTTACATATCACAAATGATGCCGATGGATCGCAGTGTGTTGATTTAAAATATCTCGCACTTGGTCCACTAGATAGAGCACGTCGATACAGTGCTTACAATGTCAATGGATTCAAATTTTGATCTTTAGAGCGAGACCAAGGGATGACATCTCAAAATAGTGGAGTTTACGGTACTTTCGGGACGAGGAGTTATGCAAGTACTAGTGATATGAATATGCAATTTGGTGGCGTCCCGTATTATGGAAAACTATTGGACATTGTCGAGTTAAACTACCATGGCCATTTTACAGTCGTATTATTTAAGTGTATGTGGGCCAACACAACTACAACTAGAGGAATTGCAATTGATGACTTCGGGGTGACATCGGTTGATTTTTCTCGGTTGATTCACACTGGTGAAAATGATGATGACGAACCATACATCCAGGCATCTGAGGCTCATCAAGTATACTATGTACAAGATGAGTTGGACAAGAACTGGAGTATAGTGATGCATTTAAAACCCCGTGACTTATACGAGATGGGCGATGAAGATGAAAATCTTATATACGAGAGCGATCCGTTACACATGCAAAATTTAGAAACATTGTTTCCAGAAGAAGAAGTTAATTTATGCTTGTTACGGTATTAGTTTTGCTGTTGCCGCCTATTTATATATATTTTAGACTACTTATAATTACTGTACTATTTTATTTATTTCCATCACTTTTATTAGGCCAAATTTATTTTATAATTGTTTTATTAATTTCATTTTGCTAGTAGCGGTGACGATGAAGAAGGCTAGATCAGATATGGCAGGGGCGTCCAGTTCTCAGACTCCCATGCCCCGTGGGGCGATCAGTGAGGGTGGAGAGCCCATTATAGAGTCGGAGGCTACCGCATCATCAGTCCCTCTTAGCGACTCCCAGCTACTGGATTCGCAGGCCGTCCCCTGCACACTCCCCCCACCCGACGCTCAGGCACCCGATGACGATTATTCGTTTGATTTTGAGACGATCTTTGGTGGTGAATAGGCAGAGCATCAGCCCGGTGAGCAGGAGCGCAGACGCAGGAGGAGTTGGACAGTTGATGTAGTCGGTGAATATTGTAATCATGTACACTTTATACGCTTAATAATTTTGTCTTAGTAATATAATATATAATTGTCACTAATTATTTTGATAGACGGGACCGGGCATACGACGTCCACACAGTTGACTGTCCACGACGTATGGGCCCTGCCTGAGCAGTCAAATGTGGTTGTCCAGTTCAACGACAACCACCAGCCTATCGGAGACAGTGGCGGTTTGCTCGGTGTCTTCCTTGGCACCATCGGGGATAACTTTCGGTTATTCCCGATGTCTTACAGGGATTGGAGGAGCATTCCTCAGCAGTCGAAGACGAATGTCTTCGTAAATAATATTCAGGTATGAAAACATATATATTTTGTAATTAATTATATTTATTTGTAATTTATATATTATTTATGTGTAACTAATTTTTTAATTTCGTTTGCAGACACATTTTATTGTGACGGATCAATACAAGAAACTGATCATGCAGTCGCTAGGAGCAAAATGGAGAGCAGCACGATACAATATATTTTGCCTGGCGTACGATGGTACGAAGATCAGAGATCAGTTGCGGAGTGAAGTCCTGACAGGCATCCCACTTGATCAGTGTGCAACTTTTGTAGACTATCGCTTAGACGCGAAGTCTAGGGTAAGTTGTTAATATATATTTTTTTAAAATTTAACTTTTAAATATTGTCACTAATTATTTTTCCTATGTGATTAATTAGGATGTGGCTGCAAAGAATAAACGGAATAGAAGACAGCTGACAATGCCACACACTACTGGATCGAAGAGCCTTGCATGTAAAAAGGCGGAGATGGTAAGTTTAAATCTATAAATATTTTGTTTTTTTAAATATTTATAAGACTATAATCATAAATTGATTGATTAATCATTTTAATATTCAGGAGATTGAGCTTCAGGGTCCAGTGACTCGTGGTGATGTATGGACGGCAGCTCATAAAAGAGCTGACGGATCATACATCAACGACGAAGCTCGGGCTGTTGCGGTGAGTAATAAAATCTTGTCAACCTTAAGTGGATAATTATTTAATTTTTAGATAATGTTTAATATTATTAATTTCCTGTTATTGAATGTTAGGAGAAAATTGCTTCGATCCAGCAGGAGGACAGCTCGTCCCAAGAGCTCTCGACGGCCAATTCACTTGCGAGAGCTCTTGGCACTAAGGAGCACTCTGACCGCGTTCGAGGATTTGGGATGTGTGTTTGCCCAACTCAAGTCTTCGGCCGTAGTTCGTCTGGGTCGAGCTCACAGTCTGAGCCGTCATACCACGACTTACAGAGTGAGGTGGAGTGCCTGAAGACAGCTATGCAGGAGCGGGACGTCGAGCAGCAGCACCTGAAGACAGCTATGCAGGAGCGAGATGCTGAGCTCCAGCGACGAGATGCTGAGCTCGCAGCACGCCAAGCACAGATGGAGGCTGCTATGACGTTCCTGCTAGAAAAATTTTAGGGTCAGCTGCCACCTGAAATTTCAGGACTTCATAGTCCCGGACCCAGGGTAACATTTTAATACATAAAAATTGTTGGTATAATTTTTTTTATTTTAATAACATTCAAAATTTTAACAAACAAAATTGATTTTTTAAGACCCCAGTGATCGTGGTAGTGGGCATCAGCGTGATCAGCATCCGTAGGGTCCGAAAACTTGATTTAGTTATTATATTTGTATATGTAATTTCGTCACTTTTGTTACTATTAATTTTCTGTATATAAATTTTTTTGATATATAGATTCATTATAATTCAATAATTTATACATCTTTAGTATCTAGTTAAATATTATTAAATTTTAAAATACAATTTTCAATTTTTAAATAATTCAAACGCTTAATTATTATATAATAAAATAAAATATATAAAAATTAATTTATAAAATATTAAAAATATAAATTAATTTTTATTTTACATAAAAATTTAATAATCAAAACAGCATTAGTAGTATTATGAATAGTATAAAATATTATATTTTAAAATACAAATAAAATTGTTATAAAAATTTTAATTAATTTTATTAATTAAAAAATAAAAAATAAATAGAAATAACGACGGTTTTTGTTCAAAACCGTCGTTATAATTAAGAAAAAAAATAAATAACGACGGTTTTTTTGTTAAAAACTATCGTTATAATTGAAAAAAAAAAGATTTAACGACGGTTTTTGTGCAAACCGTCGTGATATTTAATTTTATTAATTAAAAATAAAAAATAAAAAATAATTATTAACGGCGGTTAAAAACCGTCGTTATGTCTGGTTTACCGACGGTTATAGAAACCGTCGTTAAACCAGACATAGCGACGGTTATTGTCACGGCCCCAAATGATGGAACACATGACCGGCACGGCATAAGGGTTTCCCCCTAGCTGCAAGCATAACACATAGCATGCACAGACATTCAGCACACAATTCAGAATACATAATAAATATAACTGGCCACATATGCCACATCCAATATCAGAAAATACTGTTTATATATATATATATATATATATCATGAATCCAACATCCTTGATTCAACTTGGCCCAAGGCCTCATAATACCAACATTGTTGTAAACATAAAACCATTTTCCAAACAACACATCAAAATACGCAAGAAAGCGAGGATCCTGCCTGTATGTTCATGGAGATACTCTAGACATAACTAAACAAAACAAACAGTACAAAAGAGCCTTGCCCAAACTGGGGCTCACCAACACTATCTTCAGCCTCCTACGAAGCTGTAGTTGGATCAAAGTCTCTTTGACTATCTGTGGGGAGGAAACAAAAGAGGGGTGAGATTACCACATCTCAGTGAATGAGTAAATCATACTATAACTGAAACAGGGCAAACCAAGCACGAGTGTTTCGCAATGGGTTTAATAATTGAAATCCAAATGTAAAGATAACAATAGAAACATTAAGCATTTAACCATAATTTATTGAAAGAATGCTAAACAGTTCAAATGTATATTCAAAAGATAAAACAGGATTAAATCAATAACCGTAAGCAAATCAATTATGCATGGTAAGTATTAAATGAAGATATTTATGCAATAACAATGATGAATGAGTTTGTTTAGAAATATTTAATCTTTAAGAAAAATGCATCAGTTTATTGGAGTTTTTTCCTAACAGATCATCATCTTCCCCAAGCACATAGCAAAGGAGGGGTAATCACTGTAGGTGTAGACATAAGTCCACCCTAAATTTTCCAAGCACATAGCAATGGGTATGGTAATCACTGTAGGCATAGACATAAGTCTACCCTAAATTTCTCAAGCACATAGCAATGGGTATGGTAATCACTGTAGGCATAGACATAAGTCTACCCTAAATCCCTGTGTCTTAGGCAGTCATATGCCCGTCACAGTATCCTAGGCCGAAGCCTTAATATGATCATGGTGCACCAGGGCTAGCACTACCTGCGGCTAGCTAACAGTGATCTAAAAGGGTCCCTCCAATAGAAAACATTTGAAATATGCTATTCAAAGAGTTTAAAGTAAAACATTTCAATAACTTTACAATAAAGCTATAATTCTCCATCTAGCTCTTTTCATGCATAAAATTCCGTTCTAAAATATATCTCATCCATGAATTCCCATGGAGACTTTTATAATCATAAACTTTCCCTTTAAAACATAGATCGTCCGTAGACGTCACATAGATGCTCATCATGCATCAAATCATTTCATGGCTAACTTAGTTCATTTCTATGACTAAGTTCGTATTTCTATAAATCTAGCTCAAATGGAGAATTATCAGCCTAGATGCTTGCCCTGCATACCTAGAGTTCAACTAGGATTTAAATTTATAATTTCTAACATGGTTGGAACATATTGGTTTTCAAAACGGTAAAAAATTTTAGCATACATTCCAACTAGTTAAAATCATACGAGAGAGAGTTATAAATCGAATTCGTAAAACATGCGCTATAGTATGAAAAATCCACTCACCGGTAAGGGCTCCAGATTGGACAACCCTAAAATCCTAGTTCCTGGTCTGCATTCGGTAAAACAGACCCCAAAATCGAGTCCGGAAGGTCCAAAAACCTTAAATGAGCTTGGTTACTGTTCACCGCCGGAAAATACTATTCACTGTCACAAATTTTTTACCGAATCAACAAAACAATTTCATATCTTAATATTTATCTAGTTTCTGAATCCATCTACGGAGTCAGATTTCTAATTAGAAGTCCCTAAGTAAGGTTTTTCAGAACTTACCTTTTACCGAGATTTTTTACTTCAGATCTACGGCGATTCAACGGTTGATTTGAAAAATTGATCGGTCAAAACTGAAGTACTCTTCGTCCTGAATCTAATAATATATTCAGTTTTGATATCGGAAGCCCTTAAGCACTCCAAATCGAAAGATAAAATTTGAAATTACTATTCACTCACTATGCATGCACTACTATGCATCTTTCCGTTTTTTTTTATCGATACGCAGTTGCCCCCGGTTTTCATTTTATGGTTTTCTGAGTTTGTTTTGTTTTTGTTTTTTTTAAAATATAATAATAATTATTAAATAATTAATAATAGAATTTTCTTTTATAAAATTCATATAAATTCCATTTTTCATCATAAAATATCCCAAAATTTTTTAAAAATTTCCTTTCTCATAAATCTTTAGTTAAACTCTTAAATCATAATTTTTCTTGATAAAAATCATAATAAAACAAATTTCAAAACAAATATCTTTATTCATATTAAAAGAAAGAATATTTCTAAAAATACCATAAAAATTTAATAGAGGCCGGTCTAATTATTTTAAGTAACACAATACTTCTTTTACTTAAAAATCCACTTACTTTTAACAAATCATAATCATTTCTACATAAATAAAAATATATTTACTTATAGCGCGCCAAAACATAAATTCTCATATTTCTTTTGTAATTCTTTAATCCATGTAATAAATATACATATTTTCTATGGTTTTTATCTCCATTTTCAAAATTCTCTCTTTTATCTCCATTTTTATCTCCAACCGTCGTTAAGCCTACTAAAAAACCGTTGTAATACCGCGGTTTTGTTGTAGTGAACAGAGGACGTTCCTTTAGTGAGGTTTGACAAGCGGTCTTTGAGAGCCATTATCCGTGAGCGAGAGCGATTGGCAAAAGCACGTCTAAGATTTTCCCAAGAAGTTTGAGAGGTTGTGGCTTGAGAAATCACAGCACGGGCATCAACATCACAAGCAGCCATGATGGCTAGCAACAAAAAATGATCCTGACGGACCCAAAAGGTGTAGAGAGGATTGATAACTTCCTCACCATCCTGCTCAATGGTGGGTGAGGGACATGGGTTAGAACCAGTTATGTAACCTACTAGGTCATACGCAATCAACATGGAGTGCATCTGTTTGGCCCATGCAACGTAGTTGCTGTTATTCAGCTTGATGATCAAATTTGAGGCGTTAATGTGGATGAGTTCGGTGGTGGATTTTTCTGGATGGAAAGGAACTGATGTGATGGAGGAGGCCATGGTGCTGATTCAACAACGAATAGGAAAAAAAATGCTGATTAAGGCGTGGGCAGCTCTGATACCATAAAAGAAAAGATAAACAGGAGCAAAAGTATGTTATTTTATTCACTTGATAATTACAAAATATATATGGTATCTTGGCTAACAGACAAGGAGTATAATAGGGCAATAATTCTGTAGCTATTATCCTATCTATAACAGTAGTTGTTATCTAGTATTCAGTTACATATAAAATACAAATATTTGAACATTTGAATTTACGCAAGATCTGTTGCATGGCTGGTGCATGTGCGTATCATGATGCTGTTACGTCATTGCTGGTGCATGGGCTTAACGTGGGTCTTTATGCATGTGCTAGTGCATGGGTTTAGCATGGGTCTATGACTCCATTACTATGTTATTGAAAAAGAAAAGAGGGGGGGGGGGGGAGAAAGCTTAGTTCAGGCTAACAAATTAAACTTACACATAAAAATTCAACGGTGCAGTGGTGTATTTTAATAGACCAAATCATTGGGGTATGTATCCTTCGACAACCAAAATGTGTATTTGCTCTTATATTATTCAGAGATTCATTTAAATAAAGTATTGTATTAAAGACTCACACCAACGAAAACACAAACACGTACAGGAAGACTCGTTACGACGCAAAATAAGCCAAAGACAAACTTCACATATTCACCAAAGCCTACGATGTCTACGGTTGAATGTGAAAAAGAAAAAATAGAAGGTACACACATACAACGACCTCAACAAATATATATTTTGCTTTGTACAACGAGGCCAAGTAGATGTTTCTTTGATGGTTAAAAACAGCTGCAAGCAACACTGCGATTTCGGCCTCACAAACTATAACACCTGAAAGTTAAAGAGGATCGATGTAAAGATAAAATGTTGTCAATTATTCCAAAATTAAGTATATTAAGTTAATCATACAAAGAATTAAAAGAAAGAAATAAACATATACTCTTCAACAACAATACCAACACAAATATTTATCATTGTAAAACAAATATTGTAAACTTATTTTTGTTATTAAATAAAAGAACGTTATCAATGAGCTAAATAAATTTGTGAGAATTTCACCCCTTCAATAAACCTGGCTCGGCCAATATAAAAATAGAAATAATAACAAGTTAACAATAACTAATAATATTGTCTACTAGGTATATCAAACTAATTATAAATTAATATGTAAATATGTTCTATTAAAAATATATTTAACATGCTTATATATTTTTTCGCCCTGATCTTTATATCCCATTGCAATTTCTTCTCTATTAATTTTTGCAATTGATTCTCAAAGCTATTTACTCTATTGCATTCTGTCTCCTCCTATCTAAATTAGACGTTAACTTTAACTTAATTATATAAAGTTATTAATTTATCTTTCCTATAAAACAGAGTATAAGTGGAGTATAAAGTAAGCAGAAAGATATTTTGATAACATTACATAGCTATCGTTAAAGTTAATATTTATTTAAATGGTAAGAGACAAAATGCAATAGAGTAGATATATTAGGGGCTTAATTATAAAAATTAATAAATTATAGGATAAATTGCAATTAAAGGTAAAGATCCAAATAAAAAAAATACAATTTCTCCTATTTTTTTAATTGTAATAGCAGTTATATGAAATTATCAAAATACATTTTCTATAAAGAAGAGTACAAAATGGAGTATTAAGTAAATGAAATAATATTTTGATAATTTATATAGTTATTGTTAAGAGATAAACTGTAATAGAGTAGACAGACTAGGGACTTAATTATAGAAAATAATATATTATAGGAGAAATTATATTAGAGGTAAAATTTTAGGCCAAAAAAAAAATACAATTTCTCCTATACTTTATATATATATATATATATATATATATATATTATTATACGGAAAACACTAGTATCTAAGTAAGTTTTCCTAGAGTGTTAGGGTAAAAGAAGACGTACCCCATAATTATTCCAGACAATCTATTTGTCAGCTTCGTCCTTGAGTGTAAGCTTACATCCATCCTTCATCTTCAGTTTTTGAAGCGTTTCTGCCAATTGTTTGGATGGCCATAACACTTGCACTTCCCGCAAATCAACCAACGACCACAGTTCATCAGGGAGCATGCTCAATTTCTTGCACTTGCTGATGACCAAACTTTGAAGGCGAGGCATTGCACCAGCAGCCAAATTCCAATTTGTGCAGGCCAATCCTCTCAATTGAAAGACTCTGAGATCTCTAAACTCCTCATTTTTGCAATCAACATCGAACTCATAAAACAGCTGAGGATTTCCTGATAGCTTCAAGATCTCCAGATTGGGTATGGCTCCCAAAAGTGCGAAGACATTGGGTTCTAGAACTTTCAAGTTTTCCAATGTTATCTTGATCAACCCCGGAGGAAACAATTCTGGAAGCATAGTGGTCCCAATAATTTTGAGCGTTTTTAGATCAGACAACCGTAGAAGGGTTGGCCAGAATTCATGGGATGTCCACTGGAGACTGGATGCATAGTACAATCCCAGTTTTCTCAGATTCGGAAACTTGGCCGTGGAGAAGAAGGAACCCGAATGATCATCAAGAGCAACAGTAGAAAGGCTTTGGAGATTCTCCAAAGGTTCAACAAGATCAGAAATCTTCACAGGACCAGACATCAAAAGATGCCTTAACCGCTTAAGTTCGTGTATTCTAGTTGGCAAGGAACCTAGCGGTGACCCTCTTACGTCGAGAGTTTCTAGATACCGTAGATCGCATATATAATCTGAAATACTCAGAAAATCGGAACCAGACATGGTGTTACCGGTATCTATCTTTAGGTACCTCAGATGAATTAGCCTTCTTATACGTTCAGGAATTGTGTTTATGATGCTAGTGCTAATCTCTAGTACACGAACCAACTTAAAGTCATGGACAAGCGATTTCCAGTATTGTTCGCTGAGTTCAGTCCGATCAGTCTCCTTAGTGGAACAAGGTCCATTTTCTTCTGGCAATTTATCTGGAACGGAGCATATCAAAGAACGGACAGAAGAATGATCAGTACTAGGGCTGGAAGATAGGTAGGAATAAAGGCTGATACGAGACAAGGAGAGTCTTCGGGGCTTGTTCAAGGTTGAAGAATTGCTACTTTTGGTATAAACTTCGTAGAAATTGTTCTTCGTGCTCTCTTCTATGCACTGCGCGCGTAAAAGATCGTGAACCCGACATGTTTTTACACCTCCATCTGTTCTCTTGCTTGCGATCTGGATCAAGCTTCGGTTAATGAGCTCCTGCAAGTATAACTCAGCAACATCCTCAGGTTGCTTAGTTCCAGTATCTTCTGGTATCAATGATCCCTCAGCTACCCATAGACGGATCAAGTGTCTTACAGGAATTTCAATGCGATCTTTAGGGTAGAAACCAACATAAAGAAAGCATAGTTTCAAATGCCTAGGCAAGTAGTTCAAGCTCAATTCCAAAAATTCCCTGCATCGTTCTTCTGGCTTTAAAAGATGCCAAATTTCATTTTTAGCCACCAAGGACCATTGCGCTTTAGATCTCTCCTGTTGAGACAAAACGCCTGCTAATACCACAATGAACAGCGGCAAACCATCACAACTTTCAACCATTTTTTTAGCAATAAGCTCCAGATCAGAAGGGCATTCTTCTCCACGAAACACCTTCTTAGAGAAAAGTTCCCAGCTTTTTTCTTTGGTGAGAAATGGAAGGGGATACTTATATGGGGAAGATCCACTTACTTGGTCGGCAACTAGATGTGAGCGGCTGGTGATCAATATTCTGCTCCCTTTTTGGTCATCTGGAAAGGCATCTTTTACATCATCCCATGTTTTAGGTTCCCATATGCCATCAAGGACAATGAGATACATCTTTTTCTCCAGGCTTTTTCGGAGCACCATCTTTAGGTCGCCTATGCTTGTATCTTGGAACAAACCCACCTTCTTTGGTACCAGTTGCTCCAGAAGTTGCAGCAAAAGTTGCTTAGCTTTATAATTACTAGTCACATTACCCCATGCGCAAGGATTGAAGCGTGTCTTCACCTGATTATTCTTGTAGATCTTCCGGGCCAAAGTTGTTTTTCCCAGCCCGCCCATACCTACGATCGAGATGACATCGCGCTGGGGACGCTCTTTATTGGTGAGCTTATGAATCACTTCCAATGACGACTCCTCGAACCCGACCACATCATCTTCCTCCACATCGCTCCTGCTTTTATCTTCGTCTGCGTCTGCGTCTGCGTCTGCCTGGTCATTATTAACATGACCAACTTCTTGTTGGGCTTTGGTTATTTCTTCGATCTGCGACTGGATTGTCTTGATCTTTGAATTGATGTCGTGAAGCTTCTTTGAGTGATCTAGGCCCTTCACTGCCTTCCGCAGAAGGTCTCTAATTCTCTGACGGTTCTCGTTGTAAATGTAAGTGTCGATGATATCCTCAGTTTCGTGAACAATTTCTCTGATTTTCCCCATGTTTTCGTCATCGTTCCGCTGCTTCCCCTTGGCAGAGTCTGAGAGAAAGCCTTTTAAGGTTTTTAGCTGACGGAGGAGTGAGTTGATCTGCTCCGATACTTCTGAAGGCAAATTTGCTTCCTGCAGGAGTAGGTGGGGAAATTTTTCCAACAGCAAAGTAGCGACAACACCATCTGCCATTGTTGGATACTCCTCACTGAAACGCGTGCCTCAGCTATAGAGCCTCATCCTCTTATGAATGTACGTGGTATATATATATATATATATATATATATATATATATAAAATGTTTTGATATACAAGCGCCGGTCAGATTCACATATTATTATTTGAGGAATAAAAAGTTATCCACCAACCAACAATAGACCAAATTATATATATATTTGTTTAGTTTACAATAAGGCAGCCAAACTATACGTGAATTATGTTTATCTTACCACAATTAAATTTAAGATGAACATCTAGGAAACTTCCCTCCAGCAGCCAAGATAGACTGAATATTTATCCTTAATAATAATAATAATATAATAACAATCACATTAAGTTACACTCACTTTTTTAAATTTGTTGACATTTTACTTTAAAATTATCCAAACATTATCATTATTTTATTTGGCTAATTTAACTAATAAAAATTTAATTTTTTTAAAATGAAATATTATACTGAACTGTTTAGATTATTCAACCTAATTAGAATCATCTGATTTGCTAGATTTAAAAAAAGTTGTAATTTATAATAATAATAATAATAATAATAATAATAATAATAATAATAATAATAATAATAATAATAATAATAATAATAATAATAATAATAGTAATATCATATAAAATTAATCTAAAAATTGGAATTAACTAGCGATTGAAAGTAAAAAAAATTCATATTACTTTTTCTTTCAATGAAGACTTTTTCATCTATGTTTTATAACAGAATTCTCGTCAATATAGATAACACATGCTCACCTTATTTTATCTTACGTCCTTTTTTTTTTCCATTTAATTTCTTAAAGTAGATGCTCCAATAGAATCCTTAACATCCATGCACATGATAAATGAAAAAAAAAATCAAATTGAAAAATTCAAGATGGTTTGAATAAAATTGAAAAATTAAATGTTTCAGGTATTTGGATATTGAATACTTTGGATGACTAAAATTGTACCCAATATATTTTGATTATTTCAAACATAAGATATTGATATTTATTTTGGACATTTAAAATTTATTTTTTAATTATAGATAGGTTTCGAATATTCTATTTGAAGTTTCAGCTTCAATCATTTCCCTGATCAGAAGTTTCAACTTAAATGATCAAAGACGGAATAGCCATTCGTCCATTAGTAAAAGGAAACTCCCAACAAAAGAAAACGAAAATAAAATAGATAAAGAAGAATTATCAATCTATAACCAACTACCCTGAATATTAAATAAAGACTTCGCTTTAAATCAATGCGTCAATTATCTGTGAAAACTTCTGGAAAAGAGCAATTATAAACTAGACATAAAAGAAAGACTTTGGAATTTGGACCAGTTACTGGAAGAAAACTTAGGAGGAATGAATATGAAAAGAAAATAAACTAAGTAAAATTTTCCTCAATTTACATTTATCGATTGTATCATTAGTCTTTCTTGAATTTGGGAGTAATAGATTGTAGATTGCTACATTTAACTTACTTTATTTTCCTTTCATTTTCTTTTCTCCCAAAGTCTTATCCTATTGAGTATTGACTGGTCCAAATTTCAAAGTCTTTCTTTTTTATTTACAGGGGCCAATATATTTTACATCCCTATATGTTTGTTGTCCTTCCCTCCCTTCCCACTTCCAAAAATCTAGAAGTTGTGCTGAATACTTTAGATTTAAAAGTTATGATTTCATTTCATCCATTTTATTGAATATTTTATAAAAAAATATTTATCTATTTGTTATTTTTTATATAAAAATTTTGAAATATGAAGTGTTTATAATTTATCTATTTAAAAAATATTTAGAATATTACGAGCCTTCATGAATTTTCTATGTAATTCACCCAAAAGAATGTTATATATAAACAAACCTAATCTTTAATTAGGCCAAAAAAGAAAAAATAAACCTAATCACTCCCTAAATACTCAATTCTGCTTGGGCAATTTTAAATACTAGACTATAATCCTAACAATGAAATTGTTACAAAAAGTTTATTAATTGGTTCTACAGACAGCACAAGTTATACATTCTAGTTCTTTATTATCAACTTTGAATATGTAAAACCTAATCTCAGAATCAAATAGCGAAAGACATAAAAATTATTAACTTCTAGCCATAGTAATGTTTGTAGAGTTGAAAGTAAGTGGAGAGAATCCAAATTCAAAAAGCAACAACAAGAAGAAAGTCAGAAGCGATTTTTTAACTAATCAGACAATTATCAGATGTGATGATGAACAGTCAGAACAGGGAAGATGTGATGATCAACAGTCCAAAAATTGCCACAAGCTGGTCAGAAAACAATGACCACTAGTTTTTATTTCACAGGAATTGTCATAATGGCATTGTACACATAAATTTCGTGTTTTAAATAACAAAAAAAATATATATTTTCTGAACGAATATTTTATTGATTTTGGAGAAATGAGTACAATCTCTAATTTGTGATCTTCAACGAAGAAGAGTTCCTGTAATTTCTCTATTCAACTTGATTTCGACTCAAAGGTTTGTAGAAGCTTGAATCTTGAGCCATATGCTTGGAACAATCAAAGCGGCTTGCAAGCTTGAATGTTTTCAATCCTTGAATGTCAACATGTAGGAGTTTCAAAGCACTAGCGAGCATTGAAGAGCTAAATATTCTTACTCTCTGCAAATGACATAAGGTCCTATTTATAGGACCTTAGGAGAAGAGTCCTAGTTGCATACGGGTTGCTCTGATAATTATTTTTTAATTAATTCTTTTATTAATAAACAATTAGATAGACAATTTTGATCGGCTTTAATGATGAAATTTTATACGTGGCATGATTTGATTTGCTAGGTAACATTATTATTTATTAAAATGTCATAATGACATGTAACTTAAATTTAATTAGTCCTGCCACGTCATCTTATATGTGTGACAAACCTTAATGGTTGCCATATATTTATTTTAAAATGACACGTGGTTTAAATTTAATTGGCTGTACTATGTCATTCTGTTTACATGATAGAGTTTGATTAGTTGCCATGTATTTAATTTATGAAACCAACACTTGAAGATTTTTCCTTTGTTTATTAAGTAATTACGTGGCCCTCTTGTCAAATTAAATTTTATTATTGGTTTAAATTTTATAAAGGGACAAATTTTGATTGGCCTAAACTTTAATTGCCTACATATATGCTGTTAAAAGTAGATGATATTAAAATATGCGACCTTCTGTATATATGGGAGAAAGGGGAAAAAAAGAAAAAGAAAAAGATCCATGGTGGAAAGGATTGTTATGTTTGGTCGGGACCAGTTTGCTGATTTGTTTTATATTTGGTTATTTTGTTCCCAAGCATGATTGTGAGCCGCCATTATGAAAAGCCTCTGTTTAATTACATTACACTTGGATCATTGTCGAAGGAGGAGTACTAATAATTTGAAATTTTACTTCTTAATTAATATAGTATGGGACCTACACGCCTTTGATTTTTTGCCATTTTTTTACTTGGTTTTTAACCTTTTATTATATAAATAAAGTATATGTTTTCATGTTTAAAGGAATTATAACGTAATTTTCACATTGTTAAAGGATAGCCTAACCCATTCCCGTCCACCTAAAAGAAAGAAGTAAATAAAACCGAACAATTTTAAGTGGATATTTTCATAGAAACCAATAAATGTGTATTCAAGTTCTCTTTTACGGATTTTAAGAATTCTTTACGCTTCTTGCAAGGTTAGACTTTCTAGAACTTTGAATGTTCACTGGAATTTTAGATGCGACGTTGCATAATTAATGTACCTTCTAACAATACAGTTTAGAGCTATTATATCCTGGCTAGACACTTACTCATGAGATTTGAATGGAAGACAAATTAGGAGTTGGGATGGTTTTAAAGATGGCGTGTACATATGAGATTTCATGATTTTCTGACTTACCTATTTAACTATTTACATTGATCTCTTCCTGTGCTTAAATGTGGATTCATTCATCATATTTTGTGTTTTTGTCTTTTAGTTCTTACTCCAGGCATCGTAAATACTAAACGAATTTCTAGAATTAATGAAAAAATATTTATATTTGAAAATAAAATTAAAATATAGTAACTAAATATACAAATTCGTAAAATTAAAATAAATAAAGTTATTGTAATTTGATAAAACAATTTTCAAAACAAAATGAAAAATACATCACTACCTTTTCCATAGGTAAACCATTTTTTTTGAAAAAAATAATGTAAAATAAAATGGATAAATAGGTGGGATAAAAAATTGTGACAATGTATCTTTTCTTACATCTAGCATAAGTGAGAAAGAGAATTGGATTTATATTTCAGTTTGTATAAGTTGGAATGTCTTTTAGTTTCTTTCAATGATTAAAATAAAATTTTAAACATAAAAATTAATTTATATTATTAAAAAAAGCATATCAACATGTGCATGTTGAGACCCTCGTATATGATAATTAATATAAAATTCCTTAATTTCTCCTTCAATTAGATTATTTTCAATTTTGTATGAATAATTTTTTTAATGTAATATTTAAAATGTTTATTTTCATAGTTAACGCTTAGTTAAAAAAATGAAAATTTAAAATATTAAAATACAATACAATAATTTTTTACAAATTTCACTGAAACCAGATTTTGACGAGTCCTTTAAACAATCAAAAAGAATAAAAATAAAATATTGTTTAGGTGACCGGAACTCGTTTCATTGACATTCAATGTCGTCATGGGAACCGGATTTCAGTGAAGACATTTAATATCGTCAGTTTTAAACAATTAAAAAAATAATTAATTTAGGTGACTGCATTTGTAATGTCGTCACTTAAACTATTTTTGGTGACGAATTTTTAATGTCATCACTGAATCTTTTAAACAATTAAAAGAAATAAAATTAGGAGTTGGGATGATTTTAAAGATGGTATGTGCATATGAGATTTCATGGTTTTCTGACTTTCCTACTTAACTATTTACATTGATCTCTCATTGTGCTTAAATATAGATTCATTCATCATATTTTATATTTTTGACTTTTAATTCTTACCTCAGGCATCCGAAATACTAATCGAGTTTCTAGAATTAATGAAAACATTTTAGTATGTCTAAGTTAAGTATACACGAATTATATGTTTTCATGCTTAAAGAAGTGATAACTTAATTTTCCTATGGTTAAAGGCTAACGTAACCCATTCCTGTCCACCTGAAAGAAAGAAGTAAATAAAAACGAACAGTTTTTAATTTGATATTTTCATAGAAACCATTAAATGTGCATTCAAGTTCTCATTTAGGGATTTTAACTTTAAAATATGATATTAAGAATTCTTTATACTTCTTGCAAGGTTAGACTTTCTAGATGCGACCTCTAGAACTTTGAATGTTTGTTGGAATTTTGACATTTTCTGACAGGACAACATTTTTATGACAACAACTAAAGGTATAATTAATGTACCATCTAATTTTATGAACACGAAAGGATAATTAATGTTTGTTCATAAGATTTCATGGTTTTCTGATTTTCTACTTAACTATTTATATTGATCTCTCGTTATGCTTACTTGTAGATTCATTCATCATATTTTGTGTTTTTGTCTTCTAATTCTTACTTCAGGCATCCCAAATACTAAACGAATTTCTAGAATTAATGAAAACATTTGTATATTTCAAAATAAAATTAAATTATTAACTAAATATACAAATTTATAAAATTAAAATAAATAAAGTTAGTATAATTTAATAAAAAATTTATAAAAAAAATGAAAAAGAGATTAACACTTTTCCATAGGTAAACAATTTTTTAACAGAATAACATAAAATAAAATGGATAGATAGGTGGGATAAAAAATTGTGACAAATTATCTTTTCTTAAATCTCACGTAAGTGAGAAAGATAAGTTGGATTGTATTTTATTATGTATAAGTTGAAATGTATTTTAGTTTCTTTCAAGGATGAAAATAATATTTTACTTTAAATAAAATTTTAAACATAAGTATTAATTTATATTACTAAAAATACAAAAGGGTAGTATATAATAATTTATATAAAATTCACTAGTTTCTCCTTCAATTAGATTATTTTCAATCCTCTTTCTATTTTTTTATGAATAATTTTTGTTTTAATGTAATATTTAAAATGTTTATTTTCATAGTTAAGGATTAATTAAAAACTGTGTAATTTTAAAATATTAAAATAGAATACAAGAATTTTTTTTAATTTTATTCTTAAACAATTGACCATCCGATATAATCCAAACTAATTAAAGCTAGGTTGGATCTGTTGTTATCATTTTCATTTGTGAACACTGTTGAATAATACACAAATGTGGTTTTATCACTTTCGTCTCTGATTCAGGCTTTTGTCAATTGTTAATTAGTGCTGGTGTTTTCACCCTTTCTTATAATACTCTGAATCGGCTTAACCAAATATAAATTATCCTTTGCTGCCATGTGCTTATGAGGACTTTGATTCTTTGTTGCATTTCGTTCGGTAGTAGTGAAAGTCTAAAACTTGTACATCATAAAAATAGCAAAGTTTATATACAGATGATTTTTAAGTATTTGTTTCAAGATTTTAATAAAATATAATATCTATTTCTTAATTCGGCATTAGGCTGTCAACTCATTTAAAAAATTCATGTATTATAATTTAATTTAAAAACAAATATTTAAAAATTCACATGTAACTCCCAAAAATATTATGGCAAAAAAAATCCCAACAATATCAATATATTTTGAATATCAAAAATTTAAGATTCCAGTTAACTTTAGACACTAACCAAGCTAAACAGCCTTTAGTCGATGTATTTCTAAAGAAAAATGTAATTTAAAATTATTTTAATGTAATTTTTACATTATAACGTTTTAAAATTTAAAGAATTTAATAATTTATAAATATTTTTTGAAGTTATGTATTTATTCTATCAAAAGTTGGAATAATATATTCAATTCAAAACATCTCAAAATATTCTACAAAAGAAAAAATTTCAAGAAAAAATATATAATTTAATGTTATTAAATCTTATAATAAAATTGTATAAGATATCATCCGTTTCTATATATATATATCAAGAAACATTTGATTCCTTATTATATATAAAGATGCTCATACTATGCAAAGAAATATTTGGAACAATAGAAAGAATAGTTGTAGTCGTCGTCGTGAATTTATATTTTCAATGTCATCGAGTTCTTTAAAATATTTCACACAAATAGACAATTATCATTTTTTAAATAAAATTTTATTTTAGTTCTTTAAGTTTAAATTAAAAATTGATTTACTATTTTAATTTTTTTTTAATTTCATTGCTAGTATTTTATAAATGTCTTTTTTTAATTTGTAAGACTAAGTTTGTAAAAAACAAGTTAATAAAAAATGTTAATTTAGATAGACGTGACTATACAAATGTTGGAAACTAGTAGCCATTACTTTTGTGCAGCTATGCAAGGGTTGAAGTTGGGTAAAAATTGTGATTTTCATGATACCATCTTTATATATATATATATATATATATATATATATATATATATATATATATATATATATATATATATATATATATATATTGAAGTTGTTTGATTTGAATTTTTTTAAAACATTTTGGGGGTTGGGTTATATTTCAAGTTGATCAGATTTTAAAACTAATTTAACCCAATCTATCTAATCATATAGTAAATTACATCATATTTGTTAATAATTATTGTGTTTGATAATTTGTTTTTTTAGAAAAGATCAACAGAAGCCGAACTATTTAATTACTTATTACCACTATGTATATTGATATAAGTTGAACGATTTACTAACTTCAATTTATATAAATAAATATAACGTATTATATCAAGAAACAACAACAAAAAACTCTTAAACTTAGTTTCCCTTAATTCCTTTTAACCTCAAACATGACTTCTACTCTTTAATTTCATTTTACATAAGCCTCCATCGGTTAGTTTCTTCTTCGAGCCCAAACCAAAAAACCAACCAAACTCGATCCAATTTTTTAATATTTTGGCTTAACCAATAACTAATTGGTGCCGGATAAGAAGCGAAAATAAGATCAGAGTATCTAGTTGTTGAAGATGGGAATGGAGAGCATTCAGAATAGTTTGTGTTTGGATGAGGAAGGTTAACTGATCCAAAGCAACAAGAAAGCCGTGGCGAATGCAATGGTTGAGGCCATGGGAGAAGCTTGAGAGAACAATCTAATGGTGCTGACAAAAACAGGCTCCTGAAGGCAGCAACGCAACGGAGGGTATGATTTTGAATTTTAGGGTCCTTATGGCTTATGAGGATCTCCTAATTATAGTATGAGATGCTAGTGATTTCTAGCTGTTTAATAAAAATTTTCAAACCTTCTAATTCAGGTATGCAGACATTTTTGTGTCAAAATTGGATGACTGTGGAATATACCAATATTTGTATTGTGATTTTTTAATCAATCCTTGTTGCTCATTAACGGAAGTGCTTATAACTGTTGAATTCAATTGAATAAAATTATTATTGTTAAGTTTAATTGTTTGAAGTTAATGTATAAATTTGAATTCAATTCTTCACTTTTTCTTTTAAAAAAAGTATAATTCTTAAAAGAATTTCAAAGTTTACACAAATAAAAACTATTCTGTCCTATCCCTTTTTATTGATTCCGCAATAAAATCTAGTTCCATCCTTTTTCCAAACATATAAGATACTTGAACTGGGTAAAAAAATTTTGAATTCTCTTTTTTAAAAAGAGAAATTAAACATGGAAACGATTTTAATTTTAGGCTGAAAAATAATTTTCCTTTTCCAGATATTTAGAATATTATGCAATTATATCAAATTTAATTTACTGACATAAGATAAAGATAAAATTTAAAACATAATTTTTCTTCGTTTTTAAAGATGAAAAGAAAATGTTAGGAAAAAAAAGAACCCATCAAAATGGCGTTGATAAAAAACAAAAGCAAATTTCATTTCAAAGTTTATTTTCGATAAAATCAATACCTGTAAAAGGACTAACAAAGATACAGAGCCAAGGACTCAGATTACAAAACAAAAAAAAAAAAAAAAAAAGACAAGTTTTCCCTTATTCAACAGGTAGCATAACTTACAATATCAACACTCCACGGTGAAAAAAAAACAGACTGATTTGTTATTTTGCTTCTCAAAGATACACGTTATTTTATTTAGTTTTAGTTTCTTAATCATCGAAAGATTATCCCATCCTCTGAAATACTAAACTGTTGATTTATAAGGCAGATAAGCAAATTTGATAAATATTTGTTAATGATGTTAACATAATGACATTTTTTAAGATAAAAATGTTTGGTAAAGACATTTTTTAAGAGAGAAAAGTTTTGGAGAATTGAAATAAGAAAGTAAACATTTAAGAGACCAAATTGTGAAAATATGTATGTTTTGCTGATTGAAATAGAAATTCACTAAAATATAAAAGAAATACACAAGCTTACATGCAAACAACCACAAATACAAACTTAAACACATACATTAACCACACCATAAGAGAAATACACAAACTTATACGCATACAACCACAAATTGTGTTAAATGTTGACACTGAGCAGCAAGCAACACGAACGATTTTGAGGTGACGAACCATAACATGAACATCTGAAATAAAGAACAAACAAAAAAGAAGAAAACGCAGTGATCAATTCCTAAATTAAGGACAAGGTTGATGTCACACAAGGACTTGTCAGTTCTAATTGTATGTGTTTGCACATTCATATTAGTTTTAATTACAGTTATAATTAGAGGCATTAATGAGGGCTTTAACAATTATGTTTACTTTAGATATGTATGAGTACGTGAATGGCTTTCAATTCATAATAAAGATTGCAATCAGTATTCGATATTCATCATAAAATATAATTTCAATAATAAAAATCATTCTATTTCTCAAAATGAAGGCTTAATTCATAAAGTAGTTGTCACAAATTATACTTTCTAAATGGATACAATTCAACAATTAAATCTATTAGTTTTTTAAGCACTTGCATTATATCCTCTCGTAATCACACAATGATGACAACATAAACAAGAACAATACATTGCAGCAGCAACAAGTGAGAACAGCTAACAATATTATTATCAATTATGGGTCTGTAAAGGTCGAGGATGTACCTTACGAATCTTATACGGCTTTAAAGGATTGTAACCTTACATCCATGTCTCCTCTCTAGTCCTCAAAGCAAATAAGCCAATGATGTGCATGGCCTCGACACTTGCACATGCTGCAAATCATTCAATGAACAGAGTTCATTGGGGAGCTCTGACTCTGTCTCGTAGTTAATGATGGACAATCTTTGAAGGCGACGCATTGAACCTGTGGCCAAAGTCTACCCTCTGTACTTTAAGTCTTTCATCTGAAAGACTTTCAGCTTTTCAAACTTCCGGGTTTCGCAGTGCATCCAAAAATCGTACCTCTTTCGGGACTTTCCTGATAATTTCAAAATCTCGAGTTGGGAATGTCCCAAAAGTGCCATGATATCAGAAGGTACGTGGTTCATGTTTTTCAAAGTTAACTTTGTCAGCTTCGAAGGAAACAAATCAGCCGGGGGAAGTAGCAGAGAACCTATATGTGGAGGAAAAAAATCAGCTAGTGGATGTTGTGCAGGAGTAGGACCAATGATTTTGAGAGTTTGTAGATGGGATAAGATTCCAATTTTTGGCCAGAAATTAAGCGGGTCCCGGCTAAGATCCGGTGAGTAGTAAAATCCTAGTTTTCTCAGCATCGGTGTCTTGGGAAAGACGGAACCCATGTCATTTCAAGGGCAACCGTAGAAAGGGTTTCAAGAAAGTCCATAGGCTCATTGATGAGAGGCATTTTCACATGCCCCGATACGAAAAGATGCTTTAATCGCTGGAGTTTCGATAATTGAGTAGGCAAGGTAATTAGTCCTGGTAACCCCAGGCCTTCAACTCGCCAGCTAGCTTGTAGGGACACTCTCATGTCTAGAGTTTCTAGATTCCATAGGCAGCATATATCATCTGAATCAAATCTGGCTTCTATCCTTAGGTACCTGAGATTGATTAGTTCCTTTATGCTCGTAGGAATTTTAATTAAGACGAGCGCCGGATGAATGTCTAGTACGCGAACCAACTTGAAGTCTCTGAGAATAGATTCCCAGTATCTTTCATTTATATAGTCTTTCCAATCATCATACCTTTTGTTATGGTCAATTGACTCTTTTCCGAAGCAAATCAAAGAACGGACAGATGAATGATCAGTGCTACTGCTGGAAGATAGGTAGAAAGAACCTCTGGAATAGAGGGACGGTCTTCGAGTCTTGGCTGAGGTTGAATTGGCATTCCCCGCATAAACTACGTAGAACTTGGTCTTCTTGCTCTCTTCTATGCATAATGCGCGCAGAAGATCATGCATGCAACATTTTTTCACACCCCCATCACTCCTCTTGCTTTCCACTTGGATCAAGCTTCGGTCGATGAGCTCCAACAAGTAATATTCAGCAGCATCCTCTGGTCGCCGGTTGCCAGTATTATGTATTAAACCTTCTGCTACCCATTGAAGGATCAATTCCCAGGCAGGAATTTTGAAGTCTTCTGGGTAAAGACCAACATAAACATGGTTTCAGATTCGTGGTCGACACTTGTAGCTCAATGCCAATATGTCCCTGCACTTGTCTTTTTGTTCAATAAGATGCAGAATTTCATTTCCAGCCACGATGAACCAGATCGCTTCAGACCTATCTAGTTTTGCCAAGAGGCCTGCTAATACGACAATGGACAACTATAAGCCATTCGTTTGCCAAGACCTTCCAGATGAGGAGGGTATGGTTCTCCCTTGAACACCCTTTTGGAGAAGAGTTGCCAGCTTTCATCTTTATTGAGAGGCGGAAGCTCATACTTACACCGATCAGTAGATGCACTAGCAGAGTTAGCAACTTGATTTGAGCGACTGGTGTATAGCGTCCCAGACTTCAGGTTCCCATATGTCATCAAGGACTATGAGATACTTTGTCTTTTCCAATAAACTTTGGAACTTCTTCTATGGATCCTCTGGTGTCATTTCTTGTGAAGGCACATACAATTTTGATCCCACTTGAGCCAAAAGCTTGAGCAAGAGGTCGTTAAATTTACAATCTTCAAATACATCAGTCCACAAATAGAAATCGAAGTAGTTCTTCTCTTGAGAGCTTTTGTAGACCCGACGAGCAAGGGTGGTCTTTCCCAACCAAGGCAAGCCAAAGATAGTGATGACATCAAGCTCTTGACACCCTCCAGTGAGCTTATTGATTACCACATCTGAGTGATCCTCAAAGCCTATCACGTCATCTTTCTCCACATTTCTTCTGCGTTCCCTCAAATGTTCTGCAGCAGCTGTCGCTGCAGCTGCCTCTCCGTCTCCATGGTAATTATGAGGGAATTCCATGCCTGACCGTTGATTGCTTTGTATTGCTTCAATCCTGCTCTTGATGTTGTCTATCTTCTTTTCAAGATCGTGAAAAAAACTTGAGTTATCTATGCGATTGACCACGTCGACCAACGGAGATTTGGTCCTTTGCCGGTCAACGTGGCAGACATAACTGTCGATGACATCCTCAGCGTCAAAAAGAGCGTCCCTTAATTGATCAACGACCTCACTGATCATTTCATTCTGGTTCTGCATGTTTTCAGAGACCTCGAGAACGACAGTTAGTACTCCAATCTGATCATGCAGTGACTTGATTTTTTCTGCTACCTCTTGAGGCAATTTGTATTCCCGTAAGAGTAGGGGAAGCAAAGTTTTCAGCCAAGTGACAGCACTGTCTAGTGTTACCATCTCTAATTAGCTGGACACTCACTTAACAGATTTGAATGGAACACAAAATTCGGAGTTGAGATGGTTGTAAAGATGGCATACACATGATGTTTTAATCCCTTTATATCCTTTGAGCTAATCAGGGCTACGAAAGTCATCTAGGAAAATTCAGCACGCTACAAGCCAGACCTCCATAATTCGATGACGACGGCAAAGATGACAATAATAAATAATCATCAATGATAAATTAAAACCTCAAGGGAAAACGAATGGAAGATTAACAATATATTATCAACTAGTCCCCATAAATTAAAAGGGAAGACTTTGAAATTTGGATCAAAACGATAAATGAAAACTTTGGGAAAATAAATAAATTTGGGTTAATTAATTCATTAAAAACAAATATAGCGAAAGAAAAAGATGAAAAGAAATATATATATACATATATATATATATATACATATATATATATATACATATATATATATATATATATATATATATATATATATATATATATATATGGTTCTCCCTTGAACACCCTTTTGGAGAAGAGTTGCCAGCTTTCATCTTTATTGAGAGGCGGAAGCTCATACTTACACCGATCAGTAGATGCACTAGCAGAGTTAGCAACTTGATTTGAGCGACTGGTGTATAGCGTCCCAGACTTCAGGTTCCCATATGTCATCAAGGACTATGAGATACTTTGTCTTTTCCAATAAACTTTGGAACTTCTTCTATGGATCCTCTGGTGTCATTTCTTGTGAAGGCACATACAATTTTGATCCCACTTGAGCCAAAAGCTTGAGCAAGAGGTCGTTAAATTTACAATCTTCAAATACATCAGTCCACAAATAGAAATCGAAGTAGTTCTTCTCTTGAGAGCTTTTGTAGACCCGACGAGCAAGGGTGGTCTTTCCCAACCAAGGCAAGCCAAAGATAGTGATGACATCAAGCTCTTGACACCCTCCAGTGAGCTTATTGATTACCACATCTGAGTGATCCTCAAAGCCTATCACGTCATCTTTCTCCACATTTCTTCTGCGTTCCCTCAAATGTTCTGCAGCAGCTGTCGCTGCAGCTGCCTCTCCGTCTCCATGGTAATTATGAGGGAATTCCATGCCTGACCGTTGATTGCTTTGTATTGCTTCAATCCTGCTCTTGATGTTGTCTATCTTCTTTTCAAGATCGTGAAAAAAACTTGAGTTATCTATGCGATTGACCACGTCGACCAACGGAGATTTGGTCCTTTGCCGGTCAACGTGGCAGACATAACTGTCGATGACATCCTCAGCGTCAAAAAGAGCGTCCCTTAATTGATCAACGACCTCACTGATCATTTCATTCTGGTTCTGCATGTTTTCAGAGACCTCGAGAACGACAGTTAGTACTCCAATCTGATCATGCAGTGACTTGATTTTTTCTGCTACCTCTTGAGGCAATTTGTATTCCCGTAAGAGTAGGGGAAGCAAAGTTTTCAGCCAAGTGACAGCACTGTCTAGTGTTACCATCTCTAATTAGCTGGACACTCACTTAACAGATTTGAATGGAACACAAAATTCGGAGTTGAGATGGTTGTAAAGATGGCATACACATGATGTTTTAATCCCTTTATATCCTTTGAGCTAATCAGGGCTACGAAAGTCATCTAGGAAAATTCAGCACGCTACAAGCCAGACCTCCATAATTCGATGACGACGGCAAAGATGACAATAATAAATAATCATCAATGATAAATTAAAACCTCAAGGGAAAACGAATGGAAGATTAACAATATATTATCAACTAGTCCCCATAAATTAAAAGGGAAGACTTTGAAATTTGGATCAAAACGATAAATGAAAACTTTGGGAAAATAAATAAATTTGGGTTAATTAATTCATTAAAAACAAATATAGCGAAAGAAAAAGATGAAAAGAAATATATATATACATATATATATATATATATATATATATATATATATATATATATATATATATATATATATATATATATATATATATATATGGTTCTCCCTTGAACACCCTTTTGGAGAAGAGTTGCCAGCTTTCATCTTTATTGAGAGGCGGAAGCTCATACTTACACCGATCAGTAGATGCACTAGCAGAGTTAGCAACTTGATTTGAGCGACTGGTGTATAGCGTCCCAGACTTCAGGTTCCCATATGTCATCAAGGACTATGAGATACTTTGTCTTTTCCAATAAACTTTGGAACTTCTTCTATGGATCCTCTGGTGTCATTTCTTGTGAAGGCACATACAATTTTGATCCCACTTGAGCCAAAAGCTTGAGCAAGAGGTCGTTAAATTTACAATCTTCAAATACATCAGTCCACAAATAGAAATCGAAGTAGTTCTTCTCTTGAGAGCTTTTGTAGACCCGACGAGCAAGGGTGGTCTTTCCCAACCAAGGCAAGCCAAAGATAGTGATGACATCAAGCTCTTGACACCCTCCAGTGAGCTTATTGATTACCACATCTGAGTGATCCTCAAAGCCTATCACGTCATCTTTCTCCACATTTCTTCTGCGTTCCCTCAAATGTTCTGCAGCAGCTGTCGCTGCAGCTGCCTCTCCGTCTCCATGGTAATTATGAGGGAATTCCATGCCTGACCGTTGATTGCTTTGTATTGCTTCAATCCTGCTCTTGATGTTGTCTATCTTCTTTTCAAGATCGTGAAAAAAACTTGAGTTATCTATGCGATTGACCACGTCGACCAACGGAGATTTGGTCCTTTGCCGGTCAACGTGGCAGACATAACTGTCGATGACATCCTCAGCGTCAAAAAGAGCGTCCCTTAATTGATCAACGACCTCACTGATCATTTCATTCTGGTTCTGCATGTTTTCAGAGACCTCGAGAACGACAGTTAGTACTCCAATCTGATCATGCAGTGACTTGATTTTTTCTGCTACCTCTTGAGGCAATTTGTATTCCCGTAAGAGTAGGGGAAGCAAAGTTTTCAGCCAAGTGACAGCACTGTCTAGTGTTACCATCTCTAATTAGCTGGACACTCACTTAACAGATTTGAATGGAACACAAAATTCGGAGTTGAGATGGTTGTAAAGATGGCATACACATGATGTTTTAATCCCTTTATATCCTTTGAGCTAATCAGGGCTACGAAAGTCATCTAGGAAAATTCAGCACGCTACAAGCCAGACCTCCATAATTCGATGACGACGGCAAAGATGACAATAATAAATAATCATCAATGATAAATTAAAACCTCAAGGGAAAACGAATGGAAGATTAACAATATATTATCAACTAGTCCCCATAAATTAAAAGGGAAGACTTTGAAATTTGGATCAAAACGATAAATGAAAACTTTGGGAAAATAAATAAATTTGGGTTAATTAATTCATTAAAAACAAATATAGCGAAAGAAAAAGATGAAAAGAAATATATATATACATATATATATATATATACATATATATATATATATATATATATATATATATATATATATATATATATATATGGTTCTCCCTTGAACACCCTTTTGGAGAAGAGTTGCCAGCTTTCATCTTTATTGAGAGGCGGAAGCTCATACTTACACCGATCAGTAGATGCACTAGCAGAGTTAGCAACTTGATTTGAGCGACTGGTGTATAGCGTCCCAGACTTCAGGTTCCCATATGTCATCAAGGACTATGAGATACTTTGTCTTTTCCAATAAACTTTGGAACTTCTTCTATGGATCCTCTGGTGTCATTTCTTGTGAAGGCACATACAATTTTGATCCCACTTGAGCCAAAAGCTTGAGCAAGAGGTCGTTAAATTTACAATCTTCAAATACATCAGTCCACAAATAGAAATCGAAGTAGTTCTTCTCTTGAGAGCTTTTGTAGACCCGACGAGCAAGGGTGGTCTTTCCCAACCAAGGCAAGCCAAAGATAGTGATGACATCAAGCTCTTGACACCCTCCAGTGAGCTTATTGATTACCACATCTGAGTGATCCTCAAAGCCTATCACGTCATCTTTCTCCACATTTCTTCTGCGTTCCCTCAAATGTTCTGCAGCAGCTGTCGCTGCAGCTGCCTCTCCGTCTCCATGGTAATTATGAGGGAATTCCATGCCTGACCGTTGATTGCTTTGTATTGCTTCAATCCTGCTCTTGATGTTGTCTATCTTCTTTTCAAGATCGTGAAAAAAACTTGTCACGACCCAAATTTTAGGGCACGTGAAATCCATATACCATACACATATATTTTCCATAAATGAACATAATGACATTCTTTATCATATAAACCAATACATATAAGTTCTCATACACATATACAATATACAATTTACGTCTATAAACACCAGAGTAACAGTAGAAGCAAGGATCCTGCCTGTGACGTTCAGAGCAACTCTAGAATACAAATATTTTTCAATTATAAAACATTGAGAGCCTAGAAACAATGTAGGCTCACCACTGGAGTACAACCTCTAGTCGATCATTTGGTTGCTGGACCAAACTCTGTGTCTTTATCTGAAAAATAGATCCACATCGTGTAGTGAGTTTTACAACTCAGTGAGCAGATAACACCCCCTATAACTTCTTAGGTCAACATATGGATGTACTTTTCATTTCAAGGTTCTCATATTGAAAAGTTACATTCATGAGTACATTCATATGGGACCCGCATTTCAAAACATCTCAGTTCAAATCACATACAAATATCTGTAACCACATATGATACAAATTGATCTTAAATCGAATTTGTTATGCAATAAAAATCAATTCTTTTGTATAATACTCAAGTATGTCACAACTTTCAATAAACTCAATAGATAAATATGGAATGTGAGTTCATCACCCTTCTGCCTCCTCACATTACCATAGTCACAATCAGAATAGGTAATCAGGGAATGTGAGTTCATCACCCTACTGCCTCCTCACATTACCACTGAGTACAACTTCAATAGATCAACAGGGAATGTGAGTTCATCACCCTTCTGCCTCCTCACATTACCACTGTCATCATCACAATAGGTAATTAGGGAATGTGAGTTCATCACCCTACTGCCTCCTCACATTACCACTAATACCACCTTCACAATATCGTCTCAAGCCATATAATCTCGTCATTTCTCATCAATACATATATATATTTATATGAATATATAAACATGTAAAAAAAAATGCATATCCATCATATGCAATGAATTATTTTCAAACAATTCGCCATACAATCATATTTGGCAATTTACCACTTTACATATCATTCAAAACAGAGCTCTCAGTCTCAGTACAAAATCTTTTATTATAAATTTTCCAATCAGAGAAATCATATAATCATGCCTATATTCGAGGCAAATATAACACTGTAAAATTAATGCCACATGCATATCATATTTTCTTTGCCATGTAATGCGAAATGCATTTAGAATTATCGTATTCAAAGCATTTCAAAATCTATTTCAAAACTCATACTCTTCTTGAACTAGATATCATTTCAAATATTCCAAACCATTTCAGAAACATATGAACATATAAATAACATGTAATCATACTCATTTATCAATGAAAAGTTCAAGAAGAGTAAAAACAAGTTATAGGAAGAATTATCTACTCACAGGTAAGGGCTCCAGATTGGACAGCCCTAAAATCCTCGTTTCTAGTCTGAATTTGACCAAATAAGCTTCAAAAACGTGTCCGGAAGGTCCAAAAACCTTAAATGAGCTCGGGTACTGTTCACCGCCGGAAACACTATTCATCGTCACTATTCATCGCCGGAATTACTATTCATCCACCACTATTCACGGCCAAAAGTACTATTCATCGCCATATAAAAAGTTACCAAATGACCGAAAAAATTACATATTCTAATGTTTATCAAGCTTCTGAACCCATCTACGGTGTCAGATTTCTAATTTGAAGTCTTTAAGTAAGGTTTTTCAGAACTTACCTTTTACCGAGATTTTCTACTTCAGATCTACAGTGATTCAACGGTTGATTTGAAAAACTGATCGGTCAAAATTGAAGTACTCTTCGTCCTGAATCCAATAACAATTTCAGTTTTGAGATTGGAAGCCCCTAAGCACTTCAAATCGAAAGATAAATTTTGAGATTACTATGCACTCACTATTCATTACTATTCCTTTTCGTTTTTTTTTTCTTTTCTTCTTTATGAAATTTTGCACCCGGCTTCGTTTATGGTTTCTGACATTTGTTTTTTTTTTTTTTTTAAATATAATAATATTTATTAAATAATTAATAATAGGATTTTTTTTTTTATAAAAATTCATATAAATTCCATTTTTCATCATAAAATATCCCAAAAATTTCTAAAAATTTCCTTCCTCATAAATCTTTAGTTAAACTCTTAAATCATAATTTTTCTCAATAAAAATCATATTAAAACAAATTTCAAAACAAATATCTTTATTCATATTAAAAGAAAGAATATTTCTAAAAATACCATAAAAATTCAATAGAGGCCGATATAATTATTTTAAGCAACACAATACTTCTTTTACTTAAAAGTCCACTTACTTTTAACAAATCATAATTATTTCTACATAAATAATAATATTTTTGCTAATAGCGCGCTAAAATATAAATTCTCATATTTTTTTTTTGTAATTCTTTAATCCATGTAATAAATATACATATTTTCACTGGTTCTTATCTCTATTGTCAAAATTCTTTTTTTTTTCTACATTCCCTTTAATTGGAATTTTTCGTTAAATTTTACGGTTATTACATTCTTCCCCCCTTAAAGAAATTCGGTCCCCGAATTTCACCACCACAGTTGCAGATAAACACTAACCTCATTGTTCAAATAAATATAGATATCTAGCGCGTATATCCTCCTCTCTTTCCCAAGTAGTTTCCTCAAAAGAGTAATTTTTTTTTTCATATCACCTTTACTATAGGTATTTCTTTTAACTGTAACTTCTTTACTTGTCTGTCCACTATTGCTACTGGTTGTTCCTCTTAGGTTAAATCTTTCTGTAACTGAATCTATGGACACTGTATAACATGTGTAGAATCCGGTAAATATTTCCGTAGTATAGACACATGAAAAACTGGATAAACATTATCCAATGCAAGTGGTAAACCGATCCTATCAAGAATTCAAATAATTCTATATACCGAGAGGGTAACTTCCCTTTCTTTCCAAATCTCATTACCTCTTTCATTGGTGAGTCATTAAAAAAATATACGATCACCAACTGAAAATTCCTAGTGCTCAATATTCATAGTCCTTGTAAACTTTTGACTTGTATTGAGTTTCCAGTATTCTTTTTCTTAATCAATTTCACTTTATCAATGACATCTTATAATAAATATAACTCCACTGAGTTATTTAACAGAACATTTGTAACACCTCTTACATAAGGTTTAAATCTTCTAATATCATTTTATTATAGACAAATCCTGCTAAAACATATGCTTGAAGCATGCTTTCCAAGCTAACATCATAAATTTAGATAATTTATATTTTATGTATTGCATGTTATTCCAAATTATATTTCCAAAGTTTAACTGTTCTCAATGCACTCACATATTAAGAAACCTATGATGTTCATGTAAAACTTCAAATGATGCCATTGTATATTGGCATGATAATTACTGCTATGAGCAAGTTCAACTAAGGACAATTAATTTCTCTAAACTTTCACCACAATAATATAAAGTTACGTAAAGCATAACTTCTAATGTATAAACACATCATTTAAATTTAGTATCAGTTATACTATAATATAATAAATATCCTTAGACTTTCTGAATAACTCTCTTGAGATAATATATTCAATTTGTACTTGTCAACATACCCGCCAATAAAAAAAAAATTTCACTTGTATCTTCTTTTTACCATTATACTAGTACCATTTTGTTTTTATCTCAGTATATCCTTATTACCTTGGGTAATCCATATTCACAATCTATGACTTCCTCTGAAATCTCCTTTCTCAACAATTATCCATACGTGAATTTCCAATATCAACATAATTTACATTCTAAATACTAGACTCAGTTTAGCATGGTATAAATCTTTAACATAAATATCTTAATCACTTACATTATTCTCAGAGATGATTCTCAAAATATTCTTCATCTGTTCAAATTAAAAATTTTGAGATTATCTTAAATCTTACTTTTCATATTTTACTCTTCAAAAATTTCAACACCGTTAATTCCTTTGATTACATTCGTCAAAACACCATTACATCATCATCCATCTAGTCTTTTCAAAATTTTTATTACTTTAATCCAATAATCAGTTGAACACCATAATAACTGAGTTCCAAATATTAGAAATTATCTTTCCTTGAAATGAGGAAAAACAACCTTGCATTTAATACCAACCGTTAATGAGGGAGAATGCAGTGAAACAGATGAAAAGCACAATAGAGAATGGTGCCAAAATAGAAAGTCAAAAATTTAAACAAACATTGAAAAGCATTAAAATCGGTGGCCGTAATTCTTGAAAATCTATAAACAAAATCTATCTACGATTTCGGCAAAAATCGGTGGCCGCAAATTTTGAATATATGTGCCAATATTTAATACAAAGATATTGTTATTCGGCGGAAGCATATCATATGAAAAAAAATATCTCTGAGCTTATGAAGTCTGTGAAAAACAATAGCACATAGTTAACTGGTAGGATGCAGTTGATTGCTTCAGAATAGATGTAATCAATCAACTGTAAAATAACCAGTCCAAATTAAAATTTCTCAAAATAGCTAGTCGACTTATAAACCAATAGTCGATTGGTAAGAATATTGAGAAAAACAAGATAAATCTTTTGCTTGTCCCTCTTCAACAATTAATTGGTTTGCATTTTCATTTTCATTTTTTTTTACAATGACGGCTATCACCTACAAGTTTTCTACAAAAATCAAGACATCAATGCTTCATCAAAGACAACAAGAAAAAGATAGATTTCTGGTGATATCTTATCTTATGCTCTTTATGTGCTTAATATGAGTCAGAGTCATAACTACTATACATATACATGCTTGCCGTTTTTTTTTTACCTTTAATTTAGCTGATATCCACTAATCACTCACATAGCTGTTCTAGTAATATCTGGCCTATTCGCATAGCTATTATAAATATGCCCTTCTATGAGTTCTATAAATGCTTACATTAGTGTCTTTATCTTCATACTCAGAGTTAAGGTGATAGAAATTATGGAGGGAATCGCATTCCGTCAGTTTCGAAATATCTGTGTCTTTTGTGGTTCCAGTCCTGGAAAAGATAGGGAATATGTGAAAGCAGCACAAAACCTGGGTATAGTGCTGGCCAGAAGAAAAATTCATCTAGTCTATGGTGGAGGTAACTGTGGGTTAATGGGGTGTGTGGCTACAGCTGCACATGTAGGAGGATGCCAAGTTCTAGGTATTATTCCTACAGCTCTAGCTGCATTCAGCAACATAGGGAAAACAATTGGGGAAGAATATAGAGTAGCTTCCATGCATGAACGCATGGCTAGAATGATGAGCAATACTGACGCCTTCATTGCTTTACCAGGTGGTTTTGGTACTTTAGAGGAGATTTTCCAAATAGTCTCTTGGGCACAACTAAATATGCATCACAAACCGATAGGTTTGTTAAATGTTAATCATTTCTTTGATGGTTTGTTGTCTTTTCTTGATCATGCTGTGGAACAAAGGTTTATCCCACACTCAGCACGACAAATTCTTATTTCAGCTTCAAATGCTGAGGAGTTAATCGATGCTTTACAAGCATATGTTCATGTACCTGATCTAATCACAACCCAAATAGAATGGACAACAGACCATAGCAGAAAGCGCAAATTGAACTTAGATCTTCATCTATACTGTAGCAAGATGTGGACATTATTGTACCACTTTTACTTTTTTAGGGTTATCTTATATACCATATTGCTAGCCACATACCTTAAGAAAGTACTATTACTAAGTCAAAAATTCATATTTTGAGAACTTAGCATATAGCTGATACTCCTTTGGAGTTTGTAATACTATCTTTAAATATTGCTTATGATCATCTGCACTCTTGAAATATTTTAGTATATTATCAATAATTATAATGACAAATTAATTCAGAGATGGCTTCAATACTCTTTTTTTTTTTATCAAGTCCTTGAATGCAACTAGGCATTTGTCAGACTAAATGACATCACCAAGAACTCATAATACCATAACGAGTCTTAAAAGAATTTTTTTTTTTTAATATCCTCTTCCCTTATCCTCAATTGATGAGATCTAGATATCAAATCAAATCAATTTTTTTTTAAATATTGAGCACCTTGTAGCTGGTCAAACATATCATCTATATGAGGTAATGAGTATTTATTCCACATTTTTACTTTATTCTATGCATAGTCATAGTGATCCATCTTTCTTTTTCATAGATAGAACTGAAGCACTCCAAGTAATAGTACTAGGGTATATAAATCCCTAATCTAACAAGTGTCTCAACTGATCCATCAATTCCTTGAGTTCAATCGGTGCTCTTATATATAGAGGTATAGACACTGGTTGGGTTCCAGGAAGTAAATCAACACCAAATTATATTTTACGTTTCGAGGTAATCCTGGCAATTCTTCAAGAATTACATCAGAAAATTTTCTAACCACTAAAACTTAATTTACAATGATATACTTTATATCAACATCTCTCACTACTGCCAACTATCCTTGGCACCTTTTTGTAGTCACTTATGGACTGCTAAAGCAGAAATTAGATTACTGGGTATCTCACTACGATCCCCTTGTATCAAGAAAGAAAATTCCTCAATAATTGAATTTAATCACCATATAATGTCATTTTAAAATGACATGACATAATGCCAACAAATTCATTCTCAATATCACATCACAGTCTACCATATCTAGACAACCGGTACAACGGATGTCACATTCAGAAACCATCATATTTGGTATTTGTCTCAATTCTTTAAATTCTTGAAGACGCATATCGCTTTTACTTTCAAGCTATAATTGATCCATAGATATTTCTTAAGATGTCACAATATTCAATCTATCTTATACTATAAATTTTAACAACTTCGAATAGAAAGGAATTTGAAACCCTATAGAATCCCTTAGCAGCACCTGAAGTATAAATATGTCCGGCTCATATCGATACTAAAGGTCCTACTAAAGAATCCTTTGCTCTGATTGTCACAGGGAAACCTAATGCTCTGATACCAACTTGTCACGACCCAAATTTTAGGGCACGTGAAATCCATATACCATACACATATATTTTCCATAAATGAACATAATGACATTCTTTATCATATAAACCAATACATATAAGTTCTCATACACATATACAATATACAATTTACGTCTATAAACACCAGAGTAACAGTAGAAGCAAGGATCCTGCCTGTGACGTTCAGAGCAACTCTAGAATACAAATATTTTTCAATTATAAAACATTGAGAGCCTAGAAACAATGTAGGCTCACCACTGGAGTACAACCTCTAGTCGATCATTTGGTTGCTGGACCAAACTCTGTGTCTTTATCTGAAAAATAGATCCACATCGTGTAGTGAGTTTTACAACTCAGTGAGCAGATAACACCCCCTATAACTTCTTAGGTCAACATATGGATGTACTTTTCATTTCAAGGTTCTCATATTGAAAAGTTACATTCATGAGTACATTCATATGGGACCCGCATTTCAAAACATCTCAATTCAAATCACATACAAATATCTGTAACCACATATGATACAAATTGATCTTAAATCGAATTTGTTATGCAATAAAAATCAATTCTTTTGTATAATACTCAAGTATGTCACAACTTTCAATAAACTCAATAGATAAATATGGAATGTGAGTTCATCACCCTTCTGCCTCCTCACATTACCATAGTCACAATCAGAATAGGTAATCAGGGAATGTGAGTTCATCACCCTACTGCCTCCTCACATTACCACTGAGTACAACTTCAATAGATCAACAGGGAATGTGAGTTCATCACCCTTCTGCCTCCTCACATTACCACTGTCATCATCACAATAGGTAATTAGGGAATGTGAGTTCATCACCCTACTGCCTCCTCACATTACCACTAATACCACCTTCACAATATCGTCTCAAGCCATATAATCTCGTCATTTCTCATCAATACATATATATATTTATATGAATATATAAACATGTAAAAAAAAATGCATATCCATCATATGCAATGAATTATTTTCAAACAATTCGCCATACAATCATATTTGGCAATTTACCACTTTACATATCATTCAAAACAGAGCTCTCAGTCTCAGTACAAAATCTTTTATTATAAATTTTCCAATCAGAGAAATCATATAATCATGCCTATATTCGAGGCAAATATAACACTGTAAAATTAATGCCACATGCATATCATATTTTCTTTGCCATGTAATGCGAAATGCATTTAGAATTATCGTATTCAAAGCATTTCAAAATCTATTTCAAAACTCATACTCTTCTTGAACTAGATATCATTTCAAATATTCCAAACCATTTCAGAAACATATGAACATATAAATAACATGTAATCATACTCATTTATCAATGAAAAGTTCAAGAAGAGTAAAAACAAGTTATAGGAAGAATTATCTACTCACAGGTAAGGGCTCCAGATTGGACAGCCCTAAAATCCTCGTTTCTAGTCTGAATTTGACCAAATAAGCTTCAAAAACGTGTCCGGAAGGTCCAAAAACCTTAAATGAGCTCGGGGTACTGTTCACCGCCGGAAACACTATTCATCGTCACTATTCATCGCCGGAATTACTATTCATCAACCACTATTCACGGCCAAAAGTACTATTCATCGCCATATAAAAAGTTACCAAATGACCGAAAAAATTACATATTCTAATGTTTATCAAGCTTCTGAACCCATCTACGGTGTCAGATTTCTAATTTGAAGTCTTTAAGTAAGGTTTTTCAGAACTTACCTTTTACCGAGATTTTCTACTTCAGATCTACAGTGATTCAACGGTTGATTTGAAAAACTGATCGGTCAAAATTGAAGTACTCTTCGTCCTGAATCCAATAACAATTTCAGTTTTGAGATTGGAAGCCCCTAAGCACTTCAAATCGAAAGATAAATTTTGAGATTACTATGCACTCACTATTCATTACTATTCCTTTTCGTTTTTTTTTTCTTTTCTTCTTTATGAAATTTTGCACCCGGCTTCGTTTATGGTTTCTGACATTTGTTTTTTTTTTTTTTAAATATAATAATATTTATTAAATAATTAATAATAGGATTTTTTTTTTATAAAAATTCATATAAATTCCATTTTTCATCATAAAATATCCCAAAAATTTCTAAAAATTTCCTTCCTCATAAATCTTTAGTTAAACTCTTAAATCATAATTTTTCTCAATAAAAATCATATTAAAACAAATTTCAAAACAAATATCTTTATTCATATTAAAAGAAAGAATATTTCTAAAAATACCATAAAAATTCAATAGAGGCCGATATAATTATTTTAAGCAACACAATACTTCTTTTACTTAAAAGTCCACTTACTTTTAACAAATCATAATTATTTCTACATAAATAATAATATTTTTGCTAATAGCGCGCTAAAATATAAATTCTCATATTTTTTTTTTGTAATTCTTTAATCCATGTAATAAATATACATATTTTCACTGGTTCTTATCTCTATTGTCAAAATTCTTTTTTTTTTCTACATTCCCTTTAATTGGAATTTTTCGTTAAATTTTACGGTTATTACAAAACTTGAGTTATCTATGCGATTGACCACGTCAACCAACGGAGATTTGGTCCTTTGCCGGTCAACGTGGCAGACATAACTGTCGATGACATCCTCAGCGTCAAAAAGAGCGTCCCTTAATTGATCAACGACCTCACTGATCATTTCATTCTGGTTCTGCATGTTTTCAGAGACCTCGAGAACGACAGTTAGTACTCCAATCTGATCATGCAGTGACTTGATTTTTTCTGCTACCTCTTGAGGCAATTTGTATTCCCGTAAGAGTAGGGGAAGCAAAGTTTTCAGCCAAGTGACAGCACTGTCTAGTGTTACCATCTCTAATTAGCTGGACACTCACTTAACAGATTTGAATGGAACACAAAATTCGGAGTTGAGATGGTTGTAAAGATGGCATACACATGATGTTTTAATCCCTTTATATCCTTTGAGCTAATCAGGGCTACGAAAGTCATCTAGGAAAATTCAGCATGCTACAAGCCAGACCTCCATAATTCGATGACGACGGCAAAGATGACAATAATAAATAATCATCAATGATAAATTAAAACCTCAAGGGAAAACGAATGGAAGATTAACAATATATTATCAACTAGTCCCCATAAATTAAAAGGGAAGACTTTGAAATTTGGATCAAAACGATAAATGAAAACTTTGGGAAAATAAATAAATTTGGGTTAATTAATTCATTAAAAACAAATATAGCGAAAGAAAAAGATGAAAAGAAATATATATATATATATATATATATGTATGTATGTATATATATATGTGTATATATATATATGTATGTATATATATATGTGTGTATATATATATATATATATATATATATATATATATATGTGTGTATATATATATATATATATATATATATATATATATATATATATATATCTGCGCGCACACACACACGTACACACAACTACAGTATTCAATATATACGAGTTTGTTAACTTTATTCTTTGGTCTCTATAATTACCATTGAAAATATTGTAAAATTTATAATAGCATGCCTTGAAATTTTATAATTTTGTCTAAATTATCATTTCTTTAAATTTAAATATAAAATAATTTTTACCTTTCTCTTACTAAATGCCAAACTAGTCCTGGTTCTATTTTTCAATCTTTTCGACCTCGGTTCTGTAGGAGCAAGTCATAAAGATTGAGAAAAATCGTTCATTCACAACCACTGATGAAGGATTCCTCAAAATCTTGTAGAAGTATATAAGCTGGCCACTATAGAGTCGATAACTATTTCGGCACCAAGAATTGCAAAAGCTAGAATAGTTTTATTAGTAGAAAATTTAGAGTCTAACTGAGAAAACGTGGAAATAAACCACATCTGTTATAGTCTTGGTGCAAATGATCAGGTAAATAGCTGAGAAAACTAATTTAATTGAGGGATTTTTTGACACGCGGAACTTTAAATCTTTTTCTTTCAATTAACTATTTTTCTAAAACAACTAATTCCCATTATATATCAGTACCAATATGAAAGCAACAATGTTAAATATCTGTTTCACACACTTTTTTTATAATACCTCACATTTAAACTGTACAAATTGTTAACTGCCGTGACTATCATTATAGTTATATTGTTATCATGGTTGATGTTACCATCATTGTCATTATTACTACTACTATTGTCATCATAACTTATATGTTGCCTTGGCGCCACTACTGCTATCTTTGTCACCACCATGCCACTAATATTAATTGTCACAACCAGTCAACCACCGGTATTCTTGTGTGTGTGTAATATTATTTTTATCATATAAATAAATACATAATAATTAATGTTATGCTATATCAGCTTACTTGTCATTGATCCAACAAACACTTTTTTAGTATAAAAATTTATATAATAGATATCTTAATATTATTCGGCATCATTTATTCTATTAAGTTTGATCTTATCCGATGCACTAAATGAAACGGTAGTTTTTCATGTTTTAATAAGTCATAATGGTTGTCTATGAGTGAACTATATGCCAAGGAAAATATTGAAAAATTCAACTATCAAACAGAGAGTCTCGTAATTTAAATATGATCTTAAGTCTTAATAATTGTACAATGTCAGACATGTCACAATTCATAAATTTTCTAACACATTTTTGGATAAAATGACCACAATCTTATATAAAATCTGCTGTGAGAATGATATTAAATGATCACGTTTTTGCATCTTCGTGGGTTGTTAATCCATTGTCGTCCATGTCAGTTGTTGTAGGTACAATTGTTTATTTTTTATTACTGTTAGTATTCATTGAGTGTAGCTGGTTTCGTGTTTGTTTTTCTCTAATTGCCCATCTAAGAGTGAAAATAAATGGACGGACGGTAATCATGCATTTCGTTTGGTCATTATTAATTTAAGCCATTGTAATTAATTAACGAGAGAAGTCATAAACTAATCACAAAGTTAATTATGGTTTAACGATTCCAACCTTGACTTGAAAATCCAATTAATTTACAGTCAATATTTTAAAATAAAATATTCATATATTGAGCATTGGAAATTTTATTACATAGTATTTTATTCTATTATAAAAATATATACAAATCTCTTTTCAAAATAAATATATAGAGTAAAATATTTTTCTTTCTCTTTATTAATACTCTTATTACAAAACTCTCCATTTTATTATGAAATATACACAAACTTTCTTTAAAAATAAAAAATATGCTATAATTTAATTCAAATGTTTCAAATACTCTTTTTGAAAGAGAAACAACAACAACAACAACAACAACAATAATAATAATAATAAAAAGAGAACTCCTTCAAATTTTCTTTTTTCCCCATTATCTTTTAATTAATACCAATTATTCCATCTCAACTATTTTATCTTCATATTCTCTTCATGGTAAATACTATTTAATTTTAATATACAATAGGAAACTATATAATAATAATAGATTGTACATCAATTTACTTAACCTAATAGATATTCGAGTAATCAAACTCAATCCAATATTAAATGAGACAAAATCTATTTTCTGGACACAGAGGTAGATTAATGGAAGACATAAAAAAAAGGAAGAGATTAATATTTGAAAAACAATATAATATATGAAGTGTGTAAGAGAGCGAGATAGAGAAGCATGGAAGATAAATGCTATGAGGCATTTCTATTATAGCTAAGAGGTTTAGGTTATCGAAATACCAATTTGATTAGTTTAAAAATTTAGTTGAAAAGTTTCTCATTGATCATATTTTACCAATATAAGAACCTATTTGTAAAGAAAAAATTAGAAGATTAATAATTGGTATTAGAGAATAATGAAGAAGTTAAAAGAAATTTTGAGAGAGTAATTTTTTTATATTTGTTTCTCTTTTATAGACGGTATTTGAGACAGTTAGGTTATGTTTTAGTTTTTTTTTCTTTTTTCGGTGAAGAATTATGTATATTTTCATAATAGAAGCTAGAGTCATGTAATAGAAGCATTAATTAAGAAAGGGGAACATATTTTATTCACTGAGAACATTCGTATATATTTTTATAATAGAAAAAATAATTGTACAATAACAGCATTAACCAAGGTAGAGTGAGTACTTTACTCTCATTTTCAAAAGTAGTTAAGTGTATATTTTTATAATAAAAGGATAAAATGTGTAATAAGGATATTAATTAAAGAAAGAAGTATTTTCCTCAAAAATTTATTGGTAGCTACAATTTGTTAAAGATGTGATATTTAGTTTTTTATCGGTAAATAATTTTTTTTCTACTAATTAATAATGTTTAGATCTTAACATCTGGTAAAAATAATTTTTACTACGTCTCACGATCTGAGCATCACTGATAGATAAAAAAAATTGTCCGTTGCCAAATTATTGTCCCTTGTTAAATGTGAAAGGCAAGTAGCTCAAAATTAAATCAGGAGGCGTTTGGCGATTGTCCAAATAAACTCTACCTGACACGCCTCGCGTATATAACTTTGTTTCGTCTATGGAATAATGGAGATTTTATAATAATAATAATTTTTATGTTTATTATTTAATATTTTTCAAAAATTAAAAACAGTTTCCCATTATTTTAGAAGAAAACCTCATTGATTTTTATAGAGTAAGTTTTGCAGTAGAGATAGCCATTATATTCATAATTGATGAGTAGCCATAACTTTTATCTGTTTGAAGTAGGGTATACAAATCAATAAATAAATCTAAATCTGAATCTAGGCATTTTTGTTTAAAAATTGTGTATATCAGTAGTGTGTATATGTTTGTGTGTGTACTGTATGTGTGTGTATGTGTATTTATATATTAAAAAATATTTTTTTCCCTTAGAGTAACTTATAAATTGAGCATAGCCAAAATCCTTAATTATTCTTTTAATCAGTTACACAATCTTGTTTTGCTTCTTTGCCTCATAAGCTACCTGGAGCCCAATGATAGCAATCTAACACATTCCAGGACCAAGGAGAAGATCTCTTTCAAAAAAGAAGGGTTCTTTGACAAGCATTTAAATGAAGATGTTCAAGTTGTAATTCTTATTGGTTGATCGTTGTTGTGTTTTATGATATGTTTGAGGATCATTTGCGATGTTTTAAATAACTATCTATGGACAGCGTTGTAAATAATATTTGACAATTTAGAATGATCTGAATTTTTCATATGGAATTATATTAATGGTTTTTGACACATTTTTTTTTAATTTTATATAAAAAATTTATATAAATAAGTCAAAAAAATTTATATCAGTGGGTCAAATATAAATTTAAGAGTGAATTACAAAATAAATTTTAACATGACTTATTTTATAAAGGCCTGATGTAAATTTTATAAAAAAATAAATATATAGAACAAAAAGTTTTAAATTGAGGCGGGGCATGTGGATGAAGAGAGGGCTAAGCAAAAAGAACAATTTATTAATCACACACAATTGAATTACAACAACATAAGCACATTGATATTTATATCAGTTGCGCGTATGCAGAGAGATAAAACTACTTGAATTAAACTAACACAAGCCTAACTAACTCAAATGACATAGCACTAACTCTAACCCAGCAGAGATATTCTCTACTCTGAGTTTGCTACCACACAAACGAAATTAAAATTGGAACTAGAAATGGCTTTTGTAACTAGTCAACATTTTGCTCACTTTAAGGAATGTGAACCACAATAATCTCCTCGCTTAGAACCTTTGCTTTGACAAAGTGAATATCCAACTCAATATACTTTGTCTTGGAATGAAGAATCGGATTCATAGACGTCAATACTGCACTGAGTTTATCGCAGTATATAGTTGGACTAGTAAGCAGAGGAGCGTGTAATTCTTGAAGCAAGGATTCAATCCAAATTACTTCAGCAACAGTAAGGGCAAGAATTCTATATCCACCTTCATAACTTGAATGAGAAACAACAACTTGTTTCTTTGATGCTCACTAAACAAGATTTAAGCCAAAATAAATTCAGTATCTAGAGGTAGATCTATGGTCATCGAGATCTGCTGCCCAATCTGCATCACCCATCCCTTCTACTCTTTATTCAGATGATTTTCTCAAATGCAACTCAAAATGAAGTGTATCCTTCAAGTATCTAAGAAGTCTCTTCATAACCTTCCAATATTCCACCAAGGGACTTGCATAAATTAACAAACCTTATTAACACAAAAGGAAAATTCGGTCTGAGTTATGGTAGCATATTGAAGTGCTCCCACAAACTATCTATATAATTGAGGATCCTCCATAAAATCAGTTCCATGCCGAGTTGGTTTCAACCCTACTGTCATAGATGGTTTACTCCCCTTTGCATGCTCCACTTTAGCCCTACACAAAAGATCTTTATTATATTTTACTTGCGAGAGGTGTAAAGAACTACCTAAGAGAGTTCACACCTTTATACCCAAGAAATAGTGAAGCAAGCCTAAATCTTGCAATGCAAACTCATAATGCAGGGCAGAAATAAGCTGAGCAATTGCAGTTTCAAAAGTGCCAATCACTAAAATATCGTCAACGTAAACTAGGATGTAAGTTTTACGTGTCAAAGTGATAGTAATGAATAAAGAGTTATCGCACTTGCTAGAAACAACCAAAATTTGCAAAATGCAGTAGCAAGCTTTTGGAACCAAGTTTTAGGCGCTTGCTTGAGGCCATATAAGGATTTTTGTAACTTACACACTAGCTGCTTGTTATCAACCTCAGAGCCAGGGGCTTGGCTCATGTAAACTTCTTGGGGATCACCATGAAGAAATGCATTATTGAAGTCTAATTGATGCACATTCCATCCTTAAGCCAAAGCTAAAGTGAGGACTACCCAAATAGTGGTTGATTTTACTACCCGACTAAAGGTCTCTTTACTATCAAAATCTTCCTTTTGTTGAAAACCTTCTGTCACAAACCTTGCTTTTTAATTTTGTATAGAACCATCAACATTTCCTTTTATTCAATAAACCCACTTGCACCCAATTGCAATTATGTTTGAAGGAAGAGGATAAACCGCCAAGTATGATTTTTTATAAAAGCATTACATTCTTCCTCCATTGCTAGTTTCCACTTAGGAGATTGCAAAGCCTGAGATATATATTGTAGTAGGTTCTGTTTCTGTGAGGAAAGCTTTTGGTTTAAAAATTTCAGCGTGTGCTTTAGTTGTCATTAGATGAGTAAGAAGTGGCATAGGCAAAAAATTTATTGTTACAGTTCTATCAGAGAAAAACTGAGGAGATATGGATACTACTGTTTACGTTTTCATCAAGAACGGAAGGCAAACCTCCATAATTAACACTACTGGTAACATGATCATAAGTATTAATACTACAATTATTATCATCAATATCAGCAAGACTATGCATTGCAAGAAGCTCAGTAATTGGCAATTGATAAGGAGAAGGAGAATGGAAAAGGGGAGCGGAAGGGAAGAATTATGGTTGAGTAACACAAACTAAAGTGGGAAACAAAGAGGAATAAGGAAAGGAAGTCTCAAGGAAATTGACATTTCTAGAGATATACATATGACTACTAGGTGAAAGACATTTATAGCCTTGTGAGAATTATTGTACTATAAGAAAATGCTTTTAGTGGATATAAAGCTCATTTTGTGTTTATTATACAGTCTAAGAAGGGGGAAGTGTTGAAGGTTGATTAAAAGTGCAAACACGTGCTGACAACATGACAATTGACTTGGTCTAAATTTAATTAAATGAGCTCCTTAAGTTTCTATTCATGAGCTCAAGTTTCTGTTCACGTATTCAAGTAGAGTTGTTATTTGTTGCTGCAAAATAGCTATCGGTCAAGTATTTTAAGCTTAGTTTTCATTGCATGCAAGCCTATAAGTAGGCAATCACTATTTAAATAAAATAAGCATTTTTTATGTAACGTATCTTAGATGCATATATTCCTCTCAGCTTTTTGCATTTTTTTTTGAAAAAGTAACAGTGCAGTTATGTTAATATACGATATAATTCTCCAACGCGAGTGGTATCAGAGCTAGGTTCGATTGTAAACAGGCGTATAACTCATGGCATCAAATGGAAATGCAGTGAGTGTTTCCAACCCTCATTACCAATCTTTAAAGGAGATTGCTATGAATTTTGGAGCATCAAAATGAAGAATTTATTGAAGTCTCAAGATCTATGGGGCTTGGTAGAGAATGGTTATGCTGAACCAGATGAGGAGAATATGCTGAGGGAAAATAGGAAAAAGAATTCAAAGGCATTATTCTTCATCCAACAGGCAGTGCATGAAACAGTGTTATTGAGAATTACAGTAGCCACCACATTTAAGCAGGCTTGGAGCATCTTACAAACAGAGTTTCAAGGGTCTTCCAAGGTTATTGCAGTGAAACTTCAAACTCTAAGACATGAGTTTTAAACCTTGCACATGAAGGGTAGTGAAAATGTGCAAGATGTTCTATCAAGGGTCATTGGAATCATAAACCAAATAAGGACATATGGTGACCAGATTATAGATCAAACAGTCATGGCAAAGGTATTAAAGAGTTTGACTCCTAAATTTGATCATGTGGTAGCAGTGATTGAAGAATCAAAAGACCTAACAACCTTCTCCTTTGATGAACTGATGAGTTCTTTATAAGCACATGAAGCAAGAATCAATAGATCAATAAAGAAAAGTGAAGAGAAGGCATTCTAGGTGAAAAGGGAGACACCTCAATCAAAAGAAGTAGACAAAGGGACTGGTAGAGGACGAGGCAGAGGAGGCTCTAGAGGAAGAAGTCGTGGTAGAGGCAGAGGAAGAAATTCTGATCAAAGGTTCTTTTCCAATGAACAAAGAAGTTATAGAGGCAACATTCAGTTCCATAATTGCAAGAAATATGGGTATATGAAGGCAGATTGTTGGGCCAAAGAAAAGCAAGCAAATTTTGTAAAAGAAGGAGAAGTAAGTAACCTATTCATGGCTCATTATGAAACTAACAATGCTACTAGTGGTGTATGGGTTGTAGACAGTGGCTGCTCAAATCATATGACAGGCATGAGGCAGCTATTCAAGGAACTAGATGAATCACAAAAGATGATAGTGAATCTTAGACATAACAAAGAAATCCAAGTTGAAGGCAAAGGAATAGTAGGAATTAAAATTAGTAAAGGCGAGCTAAAATTGCTGCACAATGTGCAATTTGTTCCTAACTAGGCACATAATTTGCTGAGTGTTGAACAATTAATGGCATGTAGATATTCAATCCTATTTGATAATGACTCATGTGAAATCAAAGACAAAAAGATGGGCCAACACATGGTTAGCATCCAAATGACCAAAAACAATATGTTTCCACTTGAAGTATCAAATGTGGAAAGTTTTGGCTTGGTTGTTAACACTCAAAGTAGTTCTAGGTTATGGCACCTACGTAATAGGCATTTTAACATCAAAGGTATGAAACTCTTGAGTCAAAAGGAGATGGTTTGTGGGCTACCAAAAATGGAAGAGATGGAAATATGTGAAGGGTGCATATATGGAAAGCAAACTAGGAAGTCATTCCCCAAAGGCAAGGCATAGAGATCCTCATCCTGCCTTGAACTTGTACATGCAGTCCTATGTGGTCCAATACAAACAGAATCACTGGGGGGAACTATTTATTTTCAACTTTTTACTGATGATTATAGCCGTATGAGTTGGGTTTATTTTAAAAAATATAAATCACAAACCTTTGAGTGTTTCAGGAAGTTTAAAGCCTTAGTTGAAAAGCAAAGTAGCTACTATATAAAGACCTTACGTATTGATAGAGGTGGAGGGTTTGTGTCCAATGAGTTTAACAATTTTTGTGAAGAAAAAGGCATACATAGGGAGTTGACAGCACCTCACACACTTGAGCAAAACAGTGTGACTGAAAGGAAGAACCGAACTGTGGTTGAGATGGCAAGAAGTTTATTGAAAGGAAGAAGTCTTCCTAACTAGTTTTGGGTAGAAACAATTTTAGCTGCAGTTTATCTTTTAAATCTCTCACCTACCAAGGCAGTACTAAATATGACGCCATATGAGGCTTGGAGAGGTACAAAGCCTTCAGAAAGTCACTTAGAAGTTTTTGGTTGTGTAGCTTATGCTTTGGTTAATTCACAATATCATAAAAAAATTAGATGAAAAATCTATAAAATACATTGTCATTGGCTATTGCATTGAATCCAAATCATATAGACTATATAACAATTCTAGTGGCAAAGTGTTTATCAGTGGAAAAGTGGAATTCAATGAGGAAGCAAGCTGGAAATGGAGTAGTGGTGTAGCTAATACAGAACCATAAATCAATGTTCCATTAGAAATAGTGATTGATTCAACACCTACAATTGTCAATCCACCCACATCAAGCAGTAGTAGTCTAGCAAGCACACCTAGTGCAAAACCAAGAAGCCACAACATTTTCTCAGAAACTGAATCCTCAGAGGAAACTTCTCCTAGAAAGGTTAGAACTTTAAGAGAGATTTATGAATCACGTTCATTTGCTCTTCTTGCTGCAGAACCCATTTCGTATAAGGAAGTTGCAGAAGCAAAAGAAGGGCAATAAGCAATGAAGGATGAATTGTTGGCAATTAAAAAAAATGGTACTTGGGAATTAACAAATCTACCATAAGGTAAGAACACAATTGGCCTGAAATGGATCTTTAAAATGAAATACAATGCAGATGGTAGTATTCAGAATTTTAAGGCTCGACTAGTAGCAAAAGGCTACTTGCAATTGTAGGGAATTGACTTTGAAGAAACATTCTCACCAATAGTAAGATTTGAAACAGTGAGAACATTTCTTGCTTTGGGAGCACAACTCAAATGGCCCATATATCAATTTGATGTCAAGTCATCTTTCTTAAATGGAGAATTGGAGGAAGACGTTTATGTTGATCAACTTGAAGGTTTTGTATTATAAGGCAATGAAGACAAAGTCTATAAGATAAACAAGGCTTTATATACACTAAGGCAAGCTCCACAGGCCTAGTACAATAAAATAGATCTCTACTTTCAACAAAATGGCTTTGAAAGGAGTGACTATGAACCCACCTTGTATTTGAAGAGGCGAGGTAACTTTGACTTGATGCTATTTTGCTTATACATAGATGACATTATTTATATGAGTTCATCTTCTTTTTTAATCAATGAATTCAAGAATGGCATGATGAAAATGTTTGAGATGACAAACTTAGGCTTGCTGCATTACTTCCTTGGGTTAGAAATTAAACAAGGGGAAGATGGTGTGTTTGTATCACAAAAGAAATATGTAGAGAACTTATTGAAACGACTTAATATGTTGATTTGTAAGAAAGTAGCCACGCCTATGAACTTGAATGAGAAATTGCAGCTAGAGAATGGTACTAAAAAAATTGATGCAAGGAAGTTTAGAAGCTTAGTTGGAGGGTTGATTTATTTAACTCACACCAAGCCTGACATTTCTTATTTAGTTGGTGTTGTTTCAAGGTTCATGAGCAATCCTTCAAAACATCACTTTGGAGATGCAAAGCGAGTACTTAGATATGTTGCAGGAACCTTAGATTATGGCATATGGTATCATCATGTTGATAGTTTCAAGTTATGTGGATTTACAAATAGTGACTGGGTAGATTCTATAGATGATAGAAAGCACCTTTGGACATGATTTTAGTCTTGGTTCTGGGGCTATAGCATGGAGTTCAAAAAAATAAGCCATCACAACACTATCAACCATCGAGGTAGAGTATGTGGCTGCTTCATCAGCTGCTTGTCAAGCAATTTGGATGAGAAGATTACTTGCGGATATGGGCAGAATCAAGAAGATGCAACACAGATTCTGTGTAACAATAGATTAGCTATTATGATAACAAAAAATCCAGCCTTGCATGGAAGAACAAAACATATAAATATTCGGTTTCACTTCATAAGAGATCTAGTAGCTGATAACTTGTTCTTAATGAAGTATTGCAGCACTAATGAACATGTGGCAGACATATTTACAAAGGCCCTTACCACTCAAAAGCATGCCTATTTCAGATCATTATTGGGAGTTTGCAACTTTGAATCAAGGGGGAGTGTTGAAGGTTGATTAAAAGTGCAAACACGTGCTGACAACATGACAATTGATTTGGTCTAAATTTAGTTAAATGAGTTCCTTAGGTTTCTGTTCATAAGCTCAAGTTTCTGTTCACGTACTCAAGTAGAGTTTGTTGCTGCAAAATAGCTATCAGTTGAGTATTTTAAGCTTAGTTTCCGTTGTATGTAAGCCTATAAGTAGGCAATCACTATTTGAATAAAATAAGCATTTTTTACATAATGTATCCTACATGCATATATTCCTCTTAGCATTTTGCATTTTTTGAAAAAGTAACAGTGTAGTTACGTTAATATACGATAAAATTCTCCAACAGGAAGTAGGAGTAACCAATTTTTTTTTAAAATTATTAATTATGTTGCACTTTGAAGAGCTTTGTGAGAGGAGTTTGACCATCTAACAAAGGAGTAGGTAGAAAAATTGATGTTTCAAAGGCATGACCCCAAAAATGAAATGTGAAGGAAGCAGTGGCCAAAAAAGTGAGAACAATTTTAGTCGTGTTTATGTTCATGCTCAGAAGCTCCATTTTGTTCATGGGTGTAAGGGAAACTGATCTTATATAGGATGCCATTGCCAATTAGGTACCTGGAAAAGCTTTGATATTCACCCTCTAGTTGGTTTGAATAGCTTTACGGTTTTCACCAATTTGCAATTCTACCATTTGCTTAAAATGTAGAGAAGCAGTGAAGGCATCATATTTCTTTTTAAGAAAATAAATCCATGTGTATTGGGAAAAGGAATTTGTGAAAAAGATGTAATACTTATGACCATGTTGAGTACCAACAAGTGAGGGTTCCCATAAATAGTAGTATACTAACTGTAGGGGTTTTGAATAATATAAGCTCCACCATAGCAACATGCTTTACATTAATCATCAAACAATGTTTTCCTGCTTGGAGACAGTTTACAAGACTTAAACACAGCAACAACTATCTTAAAAGAAGGATGGCCAAATTGGTTGTGCCAAATCATTAAAAAACAAATACAATTTGGTAAATTAGAATACACAAAAGAATTGGAAACTGAATTAGAGAAAAGATTCTGAGAGGCTAGATAAGAGAGTTGAAGTTGGTCATAGACATAAAGCCCTTCCTTAACCTTCCCTTTGATAAGAATTTTGTTGGAACCTTGTGCCTTAACAGGAAAGAAGTTAGGTTAGAATTAAAAAAAGGCACAGTTATCTTTGGAAAACTTAGATACACTTAATTTTTTTTGGTTATAGAAGGGACATGAAGTAAATTAGAAGAGGTAAGAGTTTGTGAAGAAATAAAAGTACTGAGGAATTAAGAGTGACCAATATGATCAATGAGAAAATCTTCTCAATTACCAATATGTATCTGTGCTGAGCCCTTATACTGAGCTTAATTTATGAGATTATTCACATAAGGAGTCACATGATGCGACACTATTGAGTCAGGGTACCATGGAGGATCAAAAACGGTTTCTGGTGCTGCAATCAAGGCTAGAGACTCAAAACTATATTGTTAGGTATTGGACTAATAAGCAAGGTTATTCTCACAATAGTTTTAATAGCTTTGATAATCTATGTGGAAGTAATACCGTGCTTCATGTCCGAATTTTCCATAAACTTGGCAAGGTATTTAAGATCTATTATTATAGAATCTACCTCTTCCTCTACGATCAAAATTTCTGGCAACTCTACCACCATGATTTGCTGAACCACGATTCTGATTTTGGCCAGGATTAAATGATAAAATTGCCAGAATTCCTTCCTTGGTTACTAGCAAAATTATTTGATCTTCTAAAGCCACTAGTTGATCCATTTCTCAACTGAAATCTACATGTTTTTGTAAACCTCTCCATTCTGTTTTCATGAGCGGGAAGTATAAATTCAATATCACTCACAGAGTATGGATCAAGTCAAGTAGTTATGGATGCTATAACAAGATAATATCCCTCAGTTAGTCCTTTCAATATTGCTTCAATATGATAACTAAGAGAGACAGGACAACCTACTGAAACTAGTGAATGAACAGCGCCTTTGATTTTATAAAGGTATTCAGCAATTAACATTGAATCTTTCTTAGTATTTTGAAGTTGAAGATTGAAATTGCATTACCTTCGCTCTTGTCTGAGAAGCAAAGAAGGTGAGGATCTAATTCCACTCGTTCAAGTGGTATCTTTGTCCTCTATAGGGTGCTAAAAAACCCTCACAGTTAGTATACCCAGCATCAACCAAATAGTAACAACCTATAAAATTACATATAGATATTAGTAATCCAAGTGTTCGTACCAAAAGTATTATATAAATATATATTTACATGAATATATGATCTAATTAAAAACATAAATTATTCTCTCACCTTGTGGTATTTTTAGCCCATTACTTCTACTAATTACATCACGTAATACCCTGCCATCAGCTGCTGACCCTTCCCATCCTAGCAATACATATATAAATTGTCCTTCTTGGGAGCACACTCCTAATACATTATTTGTGATATCTCATTTTCTATTACGATATCTAAGTTTATCTTTTAGTGGCACTCTTATCCTTATGTATGTTCCAAATAGAGGACCGAGATAATTTTAGACAAAAAAAAAAGTAGAGTTAATATTATGTAATAGTATGTAGGTTATGATCAAATAATATAGGCAACGTAATTATTTACCTTGAACCATTTCCATTTATCATCTATTGAATCATCAGGAATTAGTTCAGGTGTTTTTAATAACTCCCCTTGCACAAGCATTATAGTGTTCAACACCAATTTAAAATATCTACTATTGGTTTCTCCCGATCGACCAAATTGAAATTGGATTACCCTATTCTTGACGTGATGAGCAAGAATGTGTAGAAGTATTGCTACTTGCTCATCGACTAACATATGTTTAGTAGGTTTTAAACCCTCTATAGAATCCAACATAGAGCAAACCTGATCAAATGTTAATTTGTACATCTTAAGTTGGTTAAAACAATTTAGAAAAGTCTCATTCTTGACCTAAAAGGAGATTCTTAGGGAATTAAAAGAAATAAAAAAAATAAAAACTATTAATGATTCAAATTTGACTAAAGCCTCTTAAGCCTAAAATTTTGCTCAAATAGATTACAATATATTAAATCAGCATATTTTGCTCCAATCAATATAATTAAGGCCCAATGAGTCAACTAATATGTACTTTATGGACCTAACTCTTCATTTAATAGTATTTTGGCTTAAAAAGCTCTCAATAAACCCATCTTCAGCCTGGATAATGTTCAGCATGTTCTCATAGGTTTTCAGCCTAGATTCTTGAGTCATTTGATTAGATAAAGTATCTTGAACGAGTCCATTCAAAACTTCTTTAATCCTTTTTGCTCGAGTTTTAGTAATTGGTCCACTTAAAATTTTTAATGGGCCACTTGAACATTTTGAGCTAGGTTGATTATTATCATGGTTCTCATCAAGAACTTTTCTTCTTATGAACTATATTGGACCACATAAAGGATACAACTGACTCAACTTTTGCGAAATTAAATAATTTTTCTCTTATCATTTATTCAAAACTTGTAGAATTATTCTTTGCTTCTAAACATATATGAAGCTTCAATCAACTAATCTAAAGGAATGAATAATTATTGCTTTTATTTATTTATTTATAATTGTATCAAAATAAAATTCAGAAACTTATGTAACTAAATCAAATTAAATTAAAATGGTATGCTATCATATATATAATATAATGACTACCCATATATGTCATAGTTATACACCCCATGTCCAAGACCATTTTATTGAATATTATCATAATTCCCACTTTTGAATATTCAGTACTGCTCATCTCACACGCCAAAGATAAACGTAGGGAAATATGTGAATGTGAAATAAGTCATTTTTTGCTTTTGGGTTGACGTGTGAAGTCACAATATTTTTTCACATTTTATTCCAACTGCCCGCTCAATAATCACGACGAAGACCATTAATTAATAGTAGGCATTGATTTTTTGTTTTTTTGTTTTAGATGGATATTTTTACACTTTTTAAATATGATTAATCTAATTCAAAGAAATTACTCCTTGTCACAAGTGTTTTCTTACGCATCTAATTGATATCATATACAACATTGTAGTTGTAATGTGTATTACACAAACAAAATCGTTTCTCTTCTCCAACCATTTACAGATACATTTAACTAAAAAGGGACATATTATAAAAGCCAATCTTCCTAGTCCAAGCTCATTTATTGTTATGTGGAGAAGAAAATTGAAATAATATTAATTAAATTAATAAAAATACTTGTATTTATGTCAATCATCCAAGAGCACTAAATAATCACTGTACTGGGATGCTTAACCCTGTGTTGGTCGAATTTTCTTATATTTTATTCCTAAAAAAAAAAGAACAAGAGTTAGTGATAATTCAACATATAATAAACTAAGATTAGACCAGCATGGTCATTTTTTGGTTACTTGGTGGCAAACACATCAAATTTACAAGTCAGCTCCATCTACATCTCGGAATTTGTCAAGTTTATTTTCTTTTTAATAAAAAATTATATATATAATTATTGTAAAAACGAGGTGTAAATATTTATTTCTATCAAATGAGTACATAAGGCTGTGTCTATATATACTACGTTTATCCTATGCTAACCCTAAATATTTAAACATTTGAATATATACAAGAATCTAGGAAGTGGTTGCATGAGGGTTATCTTTATCAGCATAAGGGTTATCTCTATCACGCCCCCGCAAGATGGTGGTTCCATCAAGAACACCAATCTTGACTCTGAGTTCATGAAAAAATGATGATGGTAGAGGTTTAGTGAGAATGTCAGCTAGCTGTGACCGTGAGGGGACATGTTGAATGCGAAGTTGATTAGAGGAAACACATTCTCTGACAAAGTGATAATCAAGTGCAATGTGTTTCATGCGGGAGTGAAACACCGGGTTTGCACAGACATAGGAGACGCCAATATTGTCACAGTAAACAGTGGGAACGGAGGATGGTGAGAGGCCAAGTTCAGTGAGGAGATTTAACAGCCATGAAATTTCAGCAGTGGTTAAAGCAACAGCGCGATATTCAGCTTCTGTGGAAGACCGGGCAATGGATCATTGCTTCTTGGAGGACCATGAGACAACATTTGAGCCCATGAAGACTAGATATCCCGAAGTAGAAGTTCTGTCATCTTTGTTACCAGCCCAGTCAGCATCAGAGAAAGCATAGAGGTGCAGAGTAGATGCTGAGGTGAGGGATAGACCAAAGTGAATAGTAGCCTTGAGATACCGAAGAATTCTCTTGACAGCTTGAAGGTGAAGGATGGTAGGCCGATGCATGTATTGGGATAATTTGTTGACAGCATAACCAATGTCTAGACGTGTCATTGAGAGGTACTGAAGTGCTCCAATGATGCTGCGATATTCAGTGGCTTCAGTGAGTGGAGAGCCATTAACGAGTTGAAGAGAAATCGAGGAAGACATTGGGGTGGAAGCACCCTTAGCACCAGTCATGTTGGTCTTGGTTAGAAGATCATGAATGTATCTATGTTGGGAGAGAAATAGACCAACAGAGGTGGGAATGAATTCCACACCCAAGAAGTAAGATGGTGTACCCAGGTCTTTGAGGGAAAAACATGATGCAAGAGAAGAGCAGAATTGAGTCAGGAAGGAATGATTGTTCCCCGTAAGCAGAAGGTCATCAACATAAACGGGGAAATAAGCCGTGATAGAACCATGATGGTAGATGAAAAGAGATCCGTCAGTGAGCGAGTTTTTGAAACCAAAGGACAGAAGGAAACGGGCAAGCTCAAGATACCAAGCACGGGGTGCTTGCTTGAGTCCATAGATAGCTTTATGTAACTTACAGACATAGGTAGGGTGAGTGGAATCTGCATAACCAGGCGGCTGAGACATATAAACTTCATCATAGAGCATGCCTTGGAGGAAAGCGTTGTTTATATCCAGGTGTTTCAGGGGCCAGTTATTGTGGAGGGCAATGGAAAGGATAGCTTTCACAATTTGGGGTTTTATAACGGGACTGAAGGTGTCTCTATAGTCAATTCCTGGGCGTTGGGAGAACCCTTTGGCGCAAAGACGGGCTTTAAATCGATCGATTCCACCAGAGGGTAAGCGTTTGATGCGGAAGACCCACTTGCACCCAATGATGTTTGCATGAGAGGGAGGAGGTACTAAGGTCCAGGTGCAGTTACGGGTGAGGGCTTGAATTTCATTAGACATGGCAAGTTGCCATTCAGGATTACAAAGTGCTTGTTGATGAGACGTGGGTTCAATGGTGGGTGGTAGAGGATGTTTGGTGGTGCATAGATTGAAGGGGACCTTTGGTTTGAAAATATTATTCTTGGATCGAGTGATGATTTGTCTGGAAGGAGAAAGAGGACCGGGAGAAGAGGAAGGAGGAGATGAGTCAGAGAAGGAAGAACTGGAGAGAGGTAAATGAACTGGGGTAGGGTTAGACGCCAATGGTGGAGATAGAGGAGAAGAAGTGATGGGAGATGATGAAGGAGAAGTAGGGTTATGGGAGAGAGAGTTCGAGGGAATAGGAGATGTAGAGGACGAAGAAAAAGGAAGAGGAGAAGCAAGGGAATGAGTGACGAGGGATGGATCTGAATGAGGGGGAATGACGTGATAAGAGGAGATTGGAATGAAGTTAAGAGATGCATCGGATAAGGTAGAAGTGGGTTGATACAAGGAGAGATTGTGATAAGGATAAGTTGTTTCAAGGAATTGCACGTGTCGAGATACGAAAAATTTGGAGTTATTGAAATCAAAACAAACATATGCATGTTGATCAGTTGAGTATCCGACGAAAACACATGGAGAGGATCTTGGGCTAAGTTTTCTGGAGGAATATGGATGTAACCAAGGGTAGCAAAGGCAACCAAAAGATTTTAAATGTTGAGGATTAGGATCATGCCCAAAGAGTCGCATGTAGGGGGAGGACATGGAAAGGGTAGGTGTGGGTAATCTGTTGATTAAGTATGTGGCAGTCTAGAAGGCAAACAACCAGAAAGAAGAAGATAAGGAGGCATGATGGAGGAGAGCAAGGCCGGTTTCAACGATATGGCGATGCTGACGTTCAGCTAATCCATTTCTTTCTGGGGTATATGGTGGGGAAGTAAAAAAGGAGATGCCATGAATATTAAAGTAGTCCTTAAGTTTAAGAAATTCTCCCCCATTATCTGAGTGAAAACAGCGGATGGGAGTGTTAAAAAAAATTTTCAACTAGGTTACGAAACCTAATGAATGTATGATAAACATCAGACTTTTGTTGCAAGGGGTATAGCCACGTATAGCGTGTAAAATGATCAACGAAAATTACGTAATATTTAAATTTATTGATGGAAAGAATTGGAGCAGGACCCTATACATCAGCATAAGTAATGTCCAAAGGTTTGGACGAAGAAACATGTGATTGAGTGAAAGGAAGTCTATGACTTTTATTACATGAACATGTAAGACAATTGAAAGAGAGATCCATGGGAACTTGAAACTTTTCTGCCAGATGATGTAGTATGCAAGCATGAGGGTGACCAAACTTGTGATGCCAAAGGATAGTGGAGGATGCAGGTTGAACAGCAAGAGCGTGAGTAGAGGCAGGACGTGGTGTCATTGATGGGAAGGGATAAGTGTTGCCATTACTCGGGCCTTGGAGAAGGCATGCCCCCGTGAGGAGATCCTTCACAGTAAAAGAAGAAGGTGAGAATTCAATGGAAACCTTGTTTGTTTTGCAGAATTGATTGATTGAAATTAAATTATAATGCATTGAAGGAACACAGAAAACGTTATGAAGGTGAAAGAGAGAAGAGGAGGAGGAAAGCTGTGAAGAGCCAAGGTGGGAAATAGCCAAACCTGCACCATTACCTACAAGCATCTGATCGTGGCCAAGATAGGGTGATTTCTGAGAAAGATTGTTGGCATCATTAGTGACATGGTGAGATGCTCTGGAGTCAAGAAGCCAAGGAGAAGAGTTGAGGGGAAGGGAAGAAGTGTCAGAAGTGTATAGTGAGAGAGGTGTGGTGCAGTGAGCCTGAGGTTTTGATTGGCGAAGGTGAGGAAAAAATTTGAAACATCTAGAGGCTGAATGACCATATTTAGAGCATAATTGACACACAATGGGAGAGAAGGTTGAGTTGGTGGAAGGTGTAGGGAGAAGAGGTGCGCGAGAAGTAGAGAAAGAAGGTGATGATGGTTTACGTTTGTGAGGGTTAAACCGATTGGTAACGTTGGCTGTAATGGGCATTGAAAAACTGATGGGTTCATCTTTTTTCGTGTAATTTTCAAAATCAACTAGCTTGTCCCTTAGTTCTAGGAAGGAGATAGGTGTGTCACGAGCACGTAGAGGACCAGAAATGTCTTTAAATTCAGGACCCAAACCATTTAATGCATAGATAACTAAGTCTAGATCATCAACTGGATGTTGAGAAATAAGGGAGATTTCATCGGCTAGGTTTTTCAGAGATAGAAGATAGGTTGTGACAGAAAGAGTGCCACGGGTTGCAGTGGCAAGTTTATGCTTAAGAGCCATGAGACGAGAGCGAGATTGGTTGGCAAAGAGTGTTTGAAGATGATCCCACGCTTGTTTGGATGTAGTGGGTGAACCAAGGAGAGTGAAAATGTCTGACTCTAAGGATGACATGATGGCATGCAGAATGAGTTGATCTTGACGGATCCAAAATGCAAAGTCTGGATTAGGAAGGGTGAGATCATTGGAAATAATGGTTGGGGATGGACATGATTTAGTTCCATCAACGAAGGACATGAGATCATGTCCTTTGAGTAACGCATCAACTAGAGAGCGCCAAGAGTGATAGTTTGACTTATTAAGTTTAATGGGAATATGCTGAGCAGTAAAAGAGATGAGTGTGAAACCAGGATGATGAGGGATAAGTGAAGAATTGAGGGAGTTCACATTAGGGGTAGACGATAAAGAGGTTGAGGAGGCCATTTGAATTGCTGTGAAGCGATTGTGCTATGATACCATGTAAAAACGAGGTGTAAATATTTATTTCTATCAAATGAGTACATAAGGCTGTGTCTATATATACTACGTTTATCCTATGCTAACCCTAAATATTTAAACATTTGAATATATACAAGAATCTAGGAAGTGGTTGCATGAGGGTTATCTTTATCAGCATAAGGGTTATCTCTATCAATTATAATAGTTCTCTTTTTAGTTAAAAAATGTTTTGGGTTAAAAAAATTAATATATTATAAAAACAAGATGGGAAAACTGATATTAGTTACAAAATAGCTTTTCAGCATATCCTTTTTAGTAATTGAACAGTAAAAAGTACTTGTTTTTAGACTGATTAAACACTAATTATATTTATAAAGTGCTTATGAAACGATTTGGCCAAACACATTTTGCTTCTTAGTTACAGCACTTTTTTTTGAAACTCCATTTAGATGAAGGACAATTTTGCTTCTAATTATCACAAAGTCACATTTTTGTGCCCATCTCACATGTTAATCGTTGACTCATTGGTCATCATGCATCAATTACTGAGAGGCCAAGTTTGGGACCACTCTATGCATGAATGTGGAATAATAACTCATTTTCTTGTCTTTTGGGTTGACGATCAAAGTCACATTGGAAGTTCCTTTTAGTTTCTTTGAAGTTGGATTGCGATGATACTTTCCATGTCAATTATCCGTGTACTTTGACTATTCTTGTTTGGATTTTAAAAGCGATAAAATAACAGCATAATTGAATTATATTTTTGGCTTTTTTGTGAGTCTACCAGAGATCTGAAATTCAATAAATTATCAACTACCGGCTTCGTCATTTTGGCTTTGATGCAACATTCTTGTGTCATAAACAGTAAACTAATCCACAAGCACTTTTTTTAATAAACAGTACACTAATCTGCAGTAGAAATTAATTATTGAAACCTCTAATTGGTGAAAGTCGGCGAATTAATTATAACTAAGTATAAAATTAATAGAAGCCACACACTCACGTGTTGAATCCAACCCAACAGTCAAATGGGTAATATCTCTACCCAATTTTGCCAGACTATGAGCAACAATGTTTTAACTTCTACAAATCCAAGAAAAGATAGTGTTGTGGAAATTTTTTATGAATATTCTCACACTTTTTAAATATAAAATTAATCTAATTCAAATACTGAAGTTGCATATCTTTACAAAAGTTTTTATTTTTCACGAATTCAAATTCTTTACATTGTATAAATCACTTAATTACTAAATTTAATTTTGTTTATCAGTTGAGAAGTTTGGAACTCGTTTTACCAAAGCCACCATTATCTTGTGAATAACCAACCTATTTTCCAAGTGCAATGTTATAAATATATTAGATGTTTCCAAAGGGACACAGTATTGTAAATGTATGAATTCATAGATAACATTTTAGTAAATGTTATATTATTACAATTAAATAAAAAAGAAAGAATCAAGAATCATCTCCTTCGATTGCCTTTTTCAACTTCCCATATTCTTCCTCTCCAATTTTCTACTGCTCTTCCAAGTTAGTTGTTCCGCCAAGTAAGTTTTACAGTCATCTCTTTCTTTGTCTTTGTTAGTCACTGTTTCTTCCTTACATTATTAATACGCGTGTATGTTGTTTTGATTTTTCACACTAGGGTTAGAGAGACCGAGAACCGCTTAGAAATTAGGGTTATTTTAAATTTTTGTTTATCCTTTTAGTAGTTTCCTAATTCTTAGTTTTGTTATTTTAGTCTATTTTATTTTTTTTCCTATTTTAATTTTTTTAACCTGCTTTAATAATTTAATGTTTCTTTATGTAACTCGGAGAGAGAGAGAGAGAGAGGGGGGAAGTGGGGTTTGTGACATAGAGCTGTTTAAGCATAAGGGTTGTTTAGAATTTTTGTTTATTTTTTAATAAATTACTCTCCTTCTAATTAATACACTTATCACACAACTTTCCCTTTATTTTAAAAGTATAAACAAACATTTTTTAAAACTAAAAATATAGAATAATTTAACACTGTAAATTCTGTCCGCATTACCACACCATATAATACTATCTTCAATATTGCAAGATGAAATGGAGATCTGTCTCAACTTTTGAACTACACTGTTTGGGTACAGTTGACTGACCAAAGGGAGATTCTAATGTGATTGATTCTGGCGATAAGATCTGAGACCTTTAAAAATTTCCATGGTGGATTGGATAATATTGACCATTCCGCTATCTACCAATATATAGTTGAGTCCATGCTGACTGTTAATTAAGAGTAGGTTTAAGACTTTAATTTTACCAGATGCTACAAGTGAAGGTTCCATTAAATTCTACTCGAATTAAAGTCTCCGTCAACTAATTATTCTTCGCCTTCCTTACCATTTGCAGTCAATGCCCCATTTTTCACTCAAAGGAAACTTCAAACGTCCAAGTCTTGCCTGACTCACTTTTTCTACAAGGGACATCTCTCAGAGTAGTTGTCCATGCGAACAAAAAATGATAGAAGGAAGAAGGAAAAAATATATACTTGACTTTGTTTCCACACGATAAAGATTATTAAAATAATATACTTTGAATTTTTGCACTCATAGATTTTAATGGTGACAAAACATAAATGAATTATCATTTAACCCTTAAAGTCATTTAGTGAAAAACCTTTAAAGAACCATTGAGCCGGTTATAACCGGCAAAAATTTAGTGAATCAAATTGCTTTGAATGGTTTTTCCTTTTTCTGTTATTTAAATTACACCATTTTAAATTTTTTTAACTCAACAATGTTATTTTGGTTAATTTATTATATTAATGATAATTATATGTGTATTTTAACTTTTTTGTGATTGAAAATGATATTTTAACAATTGACTATTATTGACTATTGAGTATTATATCATGTAAAAATATGAACTTTCATATATAATAGAGATATTAATAAAATTTCAAATATATTAATATGTATTATTTGATTATTTTTATTTTGAATGACTTGTTTAAGTAAGTTTATTTATTTTAGTTATTTAAATATATCATATTTTATAATTTAAAAAATATATTATATATTTTACTACTTGTTCAACTATAGTTGAACCAATAAATTATGAACCACTCTTTTTACCTGATTTAATGATCGATCTACTTTTTAAGACATTTGCTTAAAGCAAACAGGTGTGCATTTAAAAGAGACACCAAGTGAAGAAAACTTGGGGATGAAGTGGGAATATAAATTCCTTGTAGTAGATAAGGGTTTGTTTAATCACGTGGACATACTTTTCACAAAATTACACTGACATAATGAAATTTCGAGGAATTTGCAAAAAGGTGTACCGAAATTAACTATGGTGTGCATTTTTTTATTCTATATCGCCAATCACCTTTGTCTATAAAGTCTCTGAGCTGGCAATCATTCATTGCAATAATCAATAAGACTTGTCGTTAAAAAACTATAATGGCAGTGTGCAACATTTCCATTCCAAAAACGGTAGTAATACTGTTACTAGTGTGGCATACCTTTGCCTTGTTTCCAAATGCGACTGGCAGCCCCACAAAAACGTAGCACTACATACCATCATAGAAGACAAGAAAAAAGCTATATGTTAGAGCCAATGGTGGAATAGCAGTGACCACAATTTCTTAGATCGATGTCAGTGGAACAGTATTAGTTGCGATGAATCTGGAAGCATTGTGAAGATTTATAGACCGAACGTCTGTGTCTTGATATATCGGTTTGGAGATATCAACTTGAATGCATTCCCCAATTTATAAACTCTGGATCTTAGTGGAATAGGGCTGGAGGGAAGCATTTCAACTCAGATTGTGTTGGGATTTGGAAGACCCAAACAGGCAATTAATGGGACAAAATAACAAGGAGAAAAAATAATAGACAAATGGAGAATATGTAACCTTATGGTATAATTAATTTACCATGTAAACTTATGTTATAATTAATGTAACACCTAACCTTATGGTATAATTAATTTACCATGTAACCTTATGTTATAATTAATGTACCATCTAACCATATGTTATAACTTTTTTTGGATACTCTCACCGTAGCTCGTTAATTTTTAACGAGATCGGATAATCATTGACACTTCTTGTGAAAAGTCTTTGGTCTTTCCTTATTATATATATAAGTTAAATTGCTTTACTTAAGTATAATTATGTAATTATATTATGTCAACATTTGCACAAATTTTGTTAAAAGGAAATAGCATTAGATCAGAAAATCAATGATGGAGAAAGAAATGGAAGACCCGTCCAAAATGGAGAAGAAATCCAAAGAATAGTCAAAGATGGAGGTTGGGAGTGTGGCAGAAAAAAATCAAGGGGTAAAAAAGTCCAACAAAAAAAAAGAAGTGGTGAATTTGGGATTTCAAAAGGGGAAAATGACGGGAATAAGGTACAGCGCAAAGGTAGGCCACTTAAGTACCTGTTCCTCGCCAAATCTCATTAATTAGAACTTCCCCAAGTTAACTCTCAAGGGAGAAGATCACGAACAGCTAGCGATGGCAGACAGTGTTGTTACTTTTCTATTGGAAAATCTACCCCGGCTACTCTTGCAGGAACATAATTTGCCAAATGAAGTAGAAGAGCAGATCAAGTTGCTCCACGATCAGCTGGGAATACTAAATGCTTTTCTCAAAGTCTCTGAGGGAAAGCGGAACGAGCATGAAATAGTCAGAGAGATCGTCAGCCAGATTAGAGACTCTGCTCATGAAGCTGAAGATATCATTGACATTTATATCTACGATCTTAATCGGCAGACATTAAAATGTTGGGTAAATCCTATCCATCCCGTAAATCACTCAAAGATGCTTCATGATGTCGCCTTCAAGATTGAGAAACTCAAGCTCAGGATTGAAGAAATAAAGCGAAATCAACAAGAATATGGCATGGAATTTGGTCAAGTGAACGATGAGGACACAAAGGCAGCTGCAGAGTTGAATAAACGCAGAAGAGAGGTGGAGGAAGATAATGTGGTAGGCTTTGAGGACAACTCACTGGAGGTGATTAATAAGCTCACAGGAGGGAGTCAAGAGCGTGAGATCATCTCAATTATTGGCATGGGTGGACTGGGAAAAACCACCCTTGCCCGGAAGGTCTGCAAGAACAATCGGGTGAAGAGAGACTTCAATCATTGCGTGTGGACTGATGTTTCTAATGACTACGAACCAAATCAACTTTTGCTCAACTTTCTGCAGCAACTGTTACCAAATTCTTATGAGAGTTTTCAAGAAAAGAGTACAGAGGATCTAAGGATGGAGCTCCGAAAAATCCTGGAAAAAAAGAGGTATCTCGTTGTTCTTGATGACATTTGGAAACCCGAAGCATGGCACGATATAAAAGATGCCTTTCCTGATGACCAAAATGGGAGCAGAATATTGGTAACCAGCCGCTCAAATCAAGTTGCTAATGAGTTAAGTGCATTTTCTCTTTATCAGTATCACCTTCCATTTCTTAGCAAAGAAAAAAGTTGGGAACTCTTCTCTAAAAGGGTGTTCCGGGGAAAAAAATGCCCTTCCGATCTGGAAGATCTTGGCAGAAAAATGGTTGAAAATTGTGATGGTTTACCGCTATCCATTGTGGTATTAGCAGGCCTTATGTCAAAAATGGGACAGTCCAAAGCACAGTGGTCCTTGGTGGCTGGAAATGAAATTTGGCATCTTTTTCGAGAAAAACACCAATGTAGCCAGATATTAGCATTGAGCTATTACTATTTACCACGGTATTTGAAGCCGTGCTTTCTATATCTTGGTCTTTTCCCTGAAGACTTTGAAATTTCTGCCAGACACCTGTTCCGACTTTGGGTAGCAGAGGGATTAATACAAGAAGATACGGGAACTAAGCAACCAGAGGATATTGCTGAACTACACTTGCAGGAGCTCATAGACCGAAACTTGGTCCAAATTGCGAGTAGGAGGACAGATGGTGGTATAAAAACATGTCGTATTCACGATCTCTTGCGGGCACTGTGCATAGAAGAGAGCAAGAAAGACAAGTTCTTCGAAGTTTATACTGGGAATAAAATTTCAACCTTGGCCAATCCTCGACGACTGTCCCTGTATTGTAGATCTTCTTCCTACTTTTCTTCCAGCCATAGCAGTGGCACTGATCATTCATTTGTCCGTTCTTTGATTTGCTTCGCCCATGATTCAATTTCGCCGTTTGTAATTTATCACGAGTATTCGAAGAAATACTGGAAATCACTTCTCAAGGTCTTGAAGTTGCTTCGGGTACTGGATCTAAGCCGTACGGGTGCCGTACTATTTATTCCTAATTCTATAAGGAAGCTCATTTATCTGAGGTACCTAAGGATAGATTTTGCTTCTAGAAATAACTATCGATTCGATTCTCTGACCTTAACTCTTCCAAATCATATATGCAATCTACGGAATCTGGAAATACTTGACTTGAGAGGGTCACGAGTAATTTTATTCTTACCTACCAGAATTAAGGTTCTTAAAAGGTTAAGGCATCTTTTATTGTCTGGGCCCGTGAGGTTTCCCAGTCTTGATGAGCCTTTAGACAATCTCCAAACCCTTTCTATGGTTTCTCTTGAAGATCATACGGGATCCCTCTTCTCCACGGCCAAGTTTCCGAATCTCAAAAAACTGGGATTGTGCTACGGAAACGGTTGCAAGTGGACCCCACGACAATTCTGGCCAACCATCCAAAGCTTATCCAATCTACGAACACTCAAAGTTATTGAGACTAGTGAGCTTCCATTTAGCACAGGTTTGTTTTATTGTTTATAACGTTGGCATCCTTGCACTTTTCTATTACAATTTTCAGTTGTTATATCAAACCACTTCAAAATTATTAACAGTGTTGACCTTCCACAAAACATAGGATGCTTTCCTTTGACCCTCACCAAGATAACATTGCAAGGCTTCGAGGGCCTAGAATCCCATGTGATGGAAGTTTTGGGAGCCATCCCCAATCTCGAGATTTTGAAACTATTAGGTAGTTATGACTTTGATGTGTCGTTAAACATTGATTGCAAAAGTGGGGAGTTCAAAAGCCTCAGGGTCTTTCACGTGGGAAGGATACGCTGCAGAAATTGGAATCTGGCCACAGGTGCAATGCCTCGACTTCAAAGCTTGGTCATCGACGGCTGCCGGGCATTGGACATGCTCCCTCATGAACTGTGGTCATTGGATGATCTGCGGGATGTGCGCGTGTTATGGCCATCCAAACCATTGGGAGATTCGCTTCAAAAACTGAAGATGAAGGATGGATGTAAGCTTACAATCGTTAATTAATGAGGATGCATGTAGTTGCCTGCACAAGGGGTTACGTAATTTACTCCTTAGTCTCAGACAGTAAACGATATTGTTGATGGTATTTGTGAAGATAATAATATTTTATAATAATTAAACATTACATGCTTAGCAAGGGAAACCAAATAAAACATATCATTATTAATGAAATACAAATCCCAACAAATTGATCACTTTAAGATTCTATTTTAGAATTATTTACCCTTTATAAATTTATCTTGTTTTTAAAATAATATATTCATAATATTATAGGTATGATAAATTACAATGAATTGTATTTTGATTATCAAGATTATAAAAAATATTGATTATCTCAAATTACAAATGCATATATTATTAAATATATTGATTATCTGACATTGCAAATGCATATATTATTATATCAAATATTGATTGGCTTATTATGACTTGAAATATATTCAATGATTACAAAAAGGGCGAGTATAATGTTTATAGAAGAAAGTTATTTAAAGAAAATTAAAGCACTAAAAACGTCTTTATATTTTATTTTAACTGTAAAATCAATATGTATATGTTGATAGACACAGATTAATCCTTGACTCAAGAATTGGAAAAAAAAATTATAAACAAATTTAAGGGCATGTTTGAAAAGTGTTTTTAGAAACATTTTTTTTTAAAACAGAAAAAAACAGAAAAAATATGTTTGGCAATCCTTTTTTTTTTTTACCATAAAAACAGCTTTACTATGTTTTTAAAAACACTTATTTTGAAAAAATTTATTATAAAGATGGTAATATTGTAAATATATAAATTCATTAATGGCATGTTAGTAAATATAATATTAGTACTATCTAAATCTCAATGTCTTAAATTTTAAACCTTAAAACCTCAAAACTTCAAATTTTAAAATTGTATTAGGAGTTTAAGAGTTTTGTAGTTTAAGATTTAAGATTTTCATATTTAGAGTTTCAAAGTTTGAGTTTTACAATTTTAGAGTATCGAATTCTAGTACTGTTTTTATATTAAATTTATCACAAAAGAAAACATAAAAAAAATTTGAAATATTTTTAAATTTAACAATGAATCTTCTAAACTATTTTTTTTCTGTTTTTTGGTTTTAAAAACTGTTTTAAAAAAAATCTTCCAAACAATCTTTTCTTTTATTCTTCAAAATTATTTTCAAAACTACTTTAAAAAATAATAAAACGAAAACGGAACTAAACAGTCTTAAAGCACAAAAAATGCCTATAAAATAAATATGTATATTTGCGCACACACAGATTTATCCCTAACTCTCAGTAATTGACTTAATATCTTCTGCTCTCTCTCTTTGTTCTTTATTTCAGGCTTTAATGTTATAGTTGGTCGTGTCGGAATCGCAATGTTTAACTTGCAACTTGGCAACACAATCAAATAATATGTTTTCTTATCCAAAATAAATTAAAAATTAAAAGGAAAATCTATTTCTATTCTATAAGGAGTAATGTGTAGGAGTTGTATTCTGGTGCTGTGTAGCTTAGCTTAGTATTCTGCCCAGATTAAGCAGCTCTGTTGTTATATTATGTTGTATGGTTCAGTTATGGTAGTTATAAGACTATAACAGATTGTATAGGTGTTAACTTACCTGCTTTCCGACTTCAATACAACCCAAAAGTAAAGTGCCCATTGTCCTCTGAGTAATCTGACTAGCCCAGATTATATATATATATATATATATATATATATATATATATATATATATATTACTGTTTTTTCATTGATCCAAAATCTCGGACATGAGACACGCGCAGTCAAAACACAACCCAATAAACAAATACCTGCTTCACATGTTCAACAAACATACTTACGATGTCAACAGTACAAATCATAAAAAGAAATTAGAGACTTACACAATAAAAATAACGAATAAAAATTGAATTTTCTTTTAACTTTTATTTTATTTTGGGCAAGAACAAACATATTATTTGATGGTGCTACCGAGCTGCAAGTTACACATTGTGATTCCGACATTAAGAACTGTGACTTTAAAGCCTGCAATAAAGAGTAGAGAAAGAAGAAGATTAAGTCAATTCCTTAATTAAGGATAAATCTTTGTGTATGCACATATACATATTTTACAGCTAAAATATAAAGTAAAGGCGTTTTTAGTACTTTAATTTTTTTTAAAATAATTTTTTTCCATTCCTGATTAAGGATTAATTAATCTGTGGGTATGCACATATACAAATTGATTTTACAGTTGGTTAAAAACAGATATAAAGGCGTTTTAAGTGCTTTAGTTTTTTTAAAAATAAATAAATTTTCTTCTATAAATGTTATACTCGCCCTTAATTGAAAATCATTTAAATCATAATAAGCAAATCAATATTCCATCTTAATTGAAGGCTATAATTTAATAAAAATTACTTTTTATTATTATTTATCAAATGAATGCTTAATTATTCAAGTCATTAAAACATAGTGTCTAAACAGTTCAACTCTTATTTTCTTCCTCGTTAAGGGCGTTTTTCGAACCAAAAAAAAAACTCTAAGAGATGTTTCTCAAAATTTTGGGGATGATACATAAAATGAATTATACTTACAAAAACTAGAAACTAGAAATTTTATAATGTTTGCATTTGTAATTTCAGATAATCAGTATATTTTATAACAATAATTACCAAGCTCTATTGATAATCCAAGTATAATTCATTGTAATTTATCATACCTTTGCTAAATAATATTATGAATATATTATTTTACAAACAAGATAACTTTAAAAAAAAAGTCAAATAGTTCTCAGCTGGAGTCTTAAAGTGATCAATTTGAGGTCTATTCATTAATAATGTTTTTTTTTATTGGTTCTCCTTTACGAAATATTATTTTCTTCACAAATACCATCAACAGTATCTTTTACTACCGTCTAAGGGAAAAGAGTATAGTAAAAGACGTACCCACTGGATCGTCATTAACGAGGATAATATATTGTAAGTTTACATCCGTTCTTCATCTTCAGTTTTTGAAGCGTATCTTCCAATGCTTTGGATGGCCATGACACGCGCACTTCCCGCAGATTATCCAACGACCACAGTTCATGAGGGAGCATGGTCAATGTCTTGCACTTGCTGATGACCAAGCTTTGAAGGCGAGGCACTGCACCTGTGGCCAGATTCCAATTTCTGCAGCGCATCCCTCTCATAAGAAAGACCCTGAGGTTTCCGAACTCCCCACTTTTGCAATCAATGTTAAACGGGGCACAAATGATTTTTCTATTTGATAGTTTCAAAATCTCGAGATGGGGGATGGCTCCCAAAACTTCCATAACATGGGATTCTAGGTTCTCCAATTCTGCTAATGTGATCTTGGTGAGGGTCAAAGGAAACCAGCCTGTGTTTCGCGGAAGCTCAACACTGTTAGTAATTTTGAAGTTGTTTGATTGATATCTCACATTTTTTTAATATATTTGAATATACAGTATAAAATATCACGATAATCATGCAAGAATATCAACGTTAATCATAGTAAAACAATGAAACAAACCTGTGTTACGCGGAAGCTTACTAGTCCCAATAACTTTGAGTGTTCGTAGATTAGATAAGCTTTGGATGGTTGGCCAGAATTTTTGCGGGGTCCACTTGCAACCGTTTCTGTAGAACAATCCCAGTTTTTTCAGATTCGGAAACTTGGCCGTGGAGAAGAGGGATCCCGTATGATCTTCAAGAGCAACCGTAGAAAGGATTTGGAGATTGTCTAAAGGCTCATTAAGATCGAAAATCTTCGTGGGCCCAGACAATAAAAGATGCCTTAACCTCTTCGGAACCCTTATTCTAGTAGGTAAGACACTTCCTCGTGAGCTCCTCACGTCAAGAGTTTCCAGATTCCGTAGATTGCATATTTGATTTGGAAGAGTTGACACAAAGGTTTTAGATTCGGCTTTATTGAAATGTATCCTTAGGTACCTCAGATGAATAAGATTTCCTATAGATTTAAGAATTAATCGTGCGACACCCGTACTTCTTAGATCCAGGACACGAATCAACTTCAAGACCTTGACAAGTGATTCCCAGTAATTCCCCGAATACAACTGATAACTTGCTCCTGGCGGAAATGGATCTTGGGAGAAGCAAATTAGAGAACGGACAGATGAACGATCAAGGCCACTGCCATGGCCGGAAGAAAAGTAGGAAGAAGGTCTACAATACAGGGACAATCGTCGAGGATAGGCCAAGGTCGAAATTTTATTCCCAGTGTAAACTTCGTAGAACTTGTCTCTCTTGCTCTCCTCTATGCAAAGTGCCCGCAAGAGATCATGAATACGACATGCTTTTACACCACCATCTGTCCTCCTCCTCGCAATTTGGATCAGGCTTCGGTCTATGAGCTCCTGCAAGTATAGTTCAGCAACATCCTCTGGTTGCATATCTCCGGGATCTTCTTGTATGAATCCCTCTGCTACCCAAAGTCGGATCAAGTGTCTAGCAGAAATTTCAAAGTCTTCAGGGAAAAGACCAAGATACAGAAAACATGGCTTCAAACGCCGTGGTAAATAGTAATAGCTCAATGCTAATATCTGGCTGCATTGGTATTTTTGTCGATGAAGATGCCAAACTTCTTTTCCAGCCACCAAGGACCACTTTGCCTTACACAGTCCAAATTTTGACAGAAGGCCAGCTAATACAACAATGGATAGTGGTAAACCATCACAATTTTCAGCCATTTTTCTACTAAGATCTTCCAGATCAGAAGGGCATTTTTCTCCCTGGAAGACCCTTTTAGAGAAGAGTTCCCAACTTTTTTCTTTGCTGAGAAATGGAAGGTGATACTGATAAAGAGAAGATGCACTTAACTCATTAGCAACTTCCTTCGAGCGGCTGGTGATCAATATTCTGCTCCCATTTCGGTCATCAGGAAAGGCATTTTTTATATCGTCCCATCCTTTGGGTTCCCAAATATCATCAAGGACAACGAAATACTTATTTCTTTCCAAGATTTTACGGAGCTCCATCCTTAGATCCTCCCTACTCTTTTGTTGAAAACTCTCATAAAAATTTGGTACCAGTTGCTTCAGAAGGTTGATCAAAAGTTGATTTGGCTCATAGTCATTAGATACATCAGTCCATGTGCAACGATCGAAGTATCTCTTCACCCGATTGTTCTTGTAGATCTTCCGGGCAAGGGTGGTTTTTCCCAACCCACCCATGCCAATGACTGATATGATCTGACGCTGTTGAGTCCCGCTGATGAGCTTATTAATCACCTTCAGTGAGTCGTCCTCAAAGCCTACCACATCGTCTTCCTCCACCTCTCTCCTGCGTTTATTCAATTCTGCAGCTGCCTTTGTGTCCTCATCGTTCGCTTGGCTAAATTCCATGCCATATTTTTCTTGGTTTCTCTTTATTTCTTCGATCCGGAGCAGGAGTTTCTCAATCCTAAAGGTTGCATCATGAAGCATCTTTGAGTGATTTACGCGACGGACAGGACTCCACCAGCTTTTTAATGTCTTCTGATTAAGATCGCAGATATAAATGTCAATGATATCTTCAGCTTCATGCACAGCGTCTCTAATCTGGCTGGTGATCTCTCTGACTATTGCATGCTTGTTCCTCTTTCCTTCAGAGACTTCGAGAAAAGCATCTAGCATTCCCAGCTGATTGTGGAGGAACTTGAACTGCTCGGCTACTTCATCTGGTAAATTAACCTCCTGCAAGAGTAGTCGGGATAGATTTTCCAATAGGAAAGTAACAACACTGTCTGCCATCGCTAGCTATTCGTGAACTTCTCCCTCGCGAGTTAACTGGGGGAAGCTGTGATGAGATTTGGCGAGGAAGTGCTACATCAAAGATGGTACATGATTGTTGGATTGGATGCGTGTTTCAAACCATAAGATAAATGTATCAAGTTTTTGTTGATTTTCTTCCTGGTATATCTTTCTTCTTTTTTGTGTGGGTATGGTGTCTCCTTTTTTTTTTTTTTTTTGCACCAAGGTATCCTCCCGGCCAGAGGCCAAAAAGGCTGATCTCCCGAGGAATTGAGATCGCCGAAGCAGGTATCCCGAACAAGTTTGTTCCATACACATGGCCTAGATTCGAATCCACGACAATATGCTTAATAGATCCAAGTATCTACCACTTGTGCCAACTTGTGTTGGTCTTGATGTCTCTTTTAAATGCACACCTCTTTGCTTTAAGCTAATGTCTTAAAAATTAGATCAATAATTAAATCAGTAAAGAGAGTGGTTCATAATTTATAGGTTCAACTATAATTGAACAAGTAGTAAAATATTTAACATATTTTTTAAATGATAAAATATGATATATTTAAACTAAAATAAATAAACTTACTTAAATAAGTCACTTAAAATAAAAATAATCAAATAATAAATATTAATATATTTGAAATTTTATTAATACCTTTATTATATATGAAAGTTTATATGATATAATATTCAATAGTTAATCATAGTTGGTTGTTAAAATATCATTGTCAATCATAAAAAAGTTAAAATACATATATAATTATCATTAATATAATAAATTAGCCAAAATGACTTTGTTGAGTTAAAAAATTTTAAAATAGTTAAAATGGTGTAATTTTAATAGCAGAAAAAGCAAAATTAAAAAGGAAAAACCATTCAAGGCAATTTGATTCACTAATTTTTTGCTGGTTTTGACTGGCTAAATGGTTCTTTAAAGGTTTTTCACTAAATGACTTTAAGGGTTAAATGATAATTCATTTATGTTTTTTCACCATTAAAATCTATGAGTGTAAAAATTCAAAGTCTATTATTTTAGTAATCTTTATCGCGTGGAAACAAAGTCAAATATGTTTTTTCCCTTCTTCCTTCTATCATTTTTTGTTCGCATGGACAACTACTTTGAGAGATGTCCCTTGTAGAAAAACTGAGTCAGCGAAGACTTGGACGTTTGAAGTTTCCTTTGAGTGAAAAATGGGGCGTTGACTGCAGCTGGCTAGGAAGGCGAAGAATAATTAGTTGACGGAGATTTTAATTCGAGTAGAATTTAATGGAACCTTCACTTTTAGCATCTGGTAAAAATAAACTCTTAAAAACCCACTCCTAATTAACAGTCAGCATGGACTCAATTTATATATAGCTAGGTAGATATTATCCAATCCACTATGGAATTTTTTACTTAAAAATTCAAATTTTCAGGTGACTAAGGTCTCAGATCTTATCACCAGGATCAATCTCATTATAATCTCCCTATGATCAGTCAACTGACCCAAACAATGTAGTTCACAAGTCGAGACAGATCTCAATATTGAAGATAGTATTATATGCATGGTGCGGTAATGCGAACAAAATTTATTGTGTTAAATTATTCTATATTTTTAGTTTTAAAAAATGTTTGTTTATACTTTTAAAATAAAGGGAAAGTTGTGTGATAAGTGTATTAATTAGAAGAAGGAGAGTAATTTATTCAAAAATAAACAAAAATTCTAAGCAACCCTCATGCTTAGACAGCTCCGTGTCACAATCTCCAATCTCTCTCTCTCTCTCTCAGTTACGTAAGGAAAATCTAAATTATTAAAGACTTCTAGTAGCTTAAAAAAATTAAAATATGAAAAAAAAAACTAGGAATTAGGAAACTACTAAAAAAATAATCAAAAATTTTGAACAACCCTAATTTCTAAACAGTGAATAACAAAGGCAACGAAAGAGATGACTGGAAAACTAGGCGCAACAGCCAACAAGCTTGGAAGAGCATTAGAAAATTGGAGAGGAAGAATATGGGAAATCGAAAAAGGAAGTCGAAAAAGGCAATCGAAGGAGATGATTCTTGATTCTTTCTTTTTTATTTAATTCTAATAGTATAATATTTAATAAAATGTTATCAATGAACTCATACATTTACAATACTGTATCCCTTTGGAAACATCCAATATATTTATAACATTGCACTTTGAAAATAGGTTGGTTATTCACAAGATAATGGTGGCTTTGGTAAAACGAGTTCCAAACTTCTCCACTGATGAACAAGTTTAAACTTAGTAATTAACATCTCATTTGATTGTTAGCAAAGGAATAAAATGAAAATAGAAATTGGAATGGAATGTAATGCTATGATTAAAGTTATGTTTGGTATAATTTGAAAAGGAATGGAATCTCCATTACTTTTCTACCTTTGTTATGTCATAAATAATGTAAGGTTAGAATAAAAAACTAACAAAAAGATAAAAATACTCTTGAAAAATAAAACTATTAAAATAAATTTATTTTAACCTAAAATTATTTTAAAATATTATAAATAAATAAAATAAAATAAAATAAATAATTATTAATATAAAAATTTGAACTGAATATAGTCATGGTAACAAAATTTATTTTATTACATTTTTTTGTTAGCTTAAAAAATTAATAATTAATAAATAAAGAAAAAGATATTTTAGTTTTTTTGTTTTTTATTCCATTTCACTCTTCTCTTTCCTTTAGTTTTTTGAGGTAATGCGATCTCCCTCATAAGAGGGAATCTGCATTCCGTGAAAATCAGGAATTCACTAACCAAACACAATAAACTGATAAAATGGAATTAGGATTCTTATTTCATTAGTTTGTTTCTATAAACTAAACAGGACCTAAGTGATTTATACAATGTAAAGAATTTGAATTCATGAAAAAATCTTTTTAAAGAGATGCAACTCCAGTATTTGAATGAGATTAATTTTATATTTAAAAAATTTGAGAATATTTGTTAAAAAAAACAAAGAAAAAAAATTCCACAACACTATCTTGGATTTGTAGAAGTTAAAACATTGTTGGCCATAGTCTGGCAGAATTGGGTAAAGATATTACCCATTTGACTGTTTGGTTGGATCCATCACATGAGTGCGTGGCTTCTATTAATTTTATACTAAGTAGTTATAATTAATTCACCGACTTTCACCAATTAGAGATTTCAATAATTAAATGAGTTTGTATTTGATTCACAGTCCGTAAATATTTTTTTTTCTACTAGTAATATTTAGATAATTACACATAGTAAAAATAATTTTAAAAAAATTATTTACTGATAGTGAACTAATTCAATTTTTTTAATTAATTTTTATTTCATATTAGTGTACTGTTTATTTAAAATAAAGTGTTTATGGATTACTTTACTGTTTATAACACAAAAATGTCGCATCAAAGCCAAAATGACGAAGCCAGTAGTTCATAATTTATTGATTTTCAGTTCTCCGGTAGACTCATAAAAAAGCAAAAAAAAAAAAAAATCAATTAGGCTGTTATTAGATTGCTTTTAAAATCCAAACAAGAATATTCAAAGTACACTGATAATTGTCTTGGTCTTTTATTTAGTTTTTCCAGTGGCATTCAGCCACAAAAACTTCATGGAAAGTAGCATCACAGTTCAACTTCAAAGAAACTAAGGGGAACTTCCAATGTGAGTTTGCCGGTCAACGCAAAAGACGAGAAAATGAATTATTATTCCACTTTCGTACATAGAGTGGTCCCAAAATTGACCTCTCAGTAATTGATGCGTAATGACAAATGAGTCAACGATTAACACGTGAGATGGGCACAAGAAGACTTCGCGATCATTAGAAGCAAAATTGTTCTTCATCTAAATTTTTGGCCAAATCGTTTCATAAGCACTTTATAAATGTAATTAGTGTTTAATCAGTCTAAAAACAAATTACTTTTTACTGTCAAATTACTAAAACGGATATGCTTAAAAACTAATATCAATTTTGCCCATTTTGTTTTTGTAATATATTTGGTAAAAATATTTTTTAACTAAAAAGAGAGCTATTATATATATATATATATATATATATATATATATATATATATATATATATATATATATATATATATATAAAAGAAAAAATGAGTTTCAAAAATAAACTTGACAAATTTGGATATGGAGATGACAGAAGAATTAGATTATTTGACATTTGATAAATTTGGGAGTTAATTTGTGTGGTAACAAAAATTTAGAGACAAAAGTGTGGGAATATAATGAATTCAGAAAGTAAATTATATATTTACTCTTTGTTATTAATTAACAAAATAGAGTTGCTAACAATACTCAGTCATCTCAGTCATTTTTCTGTAAATTTGATGCGCCTTCCAACAAGTAACAACAAAATGACCATGCTGGTCTAATCTTAATATATTATGTGTTGAATTATCACTAACTCTTGTACTTTCATTTATTGACAAAAAAATACACGAAAATTCGACGGTTAAGCATCCCAGTACAGTGATTATTTAGCGCTCCTGAATGATTGAAATATATACAAGTATTCTTATTAATTTAATTAATATTATTTCAATTTGTTGCTCCACATAACAATAAATGAGCTTGGACTAGGAAGATTTGCTTTTATAATAAATGTATAATGTATCTGTAAATGGTTGGAGAAGAGAAATGATTTTGTTTATGTAAGACACACTATAACTACAATGTGGTACATGATATCAATCAGATGCGGAAAAAAAATTGTGAAAAGGAGTAATTTCTTTGAATTAGATTAGTCTTATACTTAAAAAATGTAAAAGTATCCATCTAAACCAAAAAAAAAAAAATGAAGGTCTACTATTAATTAATGGTCTTCGTCATGATCACTGAGCGTGCAGATGGGATAAAATGTGGAAAAATACTGTAACTTCACACGTCAACCCAAAAATAAAAGATGACTTATTTCACATTCATAGATTTTCCTAAGTTTATCTTTGGCGTGTGAGATGAGCAGTATTGAATATTCAAAAGTGGGAATTATGAGAATATTAAAATGGTCTTAGACATGGGTTCTATAATGATGACATATATGGGTAGTCATTATATATATTATAGCATACCATTTTAATTTAATTTAATTTAGTTACGTAAGTTTTTGAATTTTATTTTGATACAATTATATATAAAAAAAAAAGCAATAATTATTCATTCCTTTTGGATTGATTAGTCGATTGAAGCTTCATATCTTTTTAAAAGAAAAGAATAATTCTACAAGTTTTGAATAAATAATAAGAGAAAAATTATTCATTCTTGCAAAAGTTGAGTCAGTTGTATCCTTTATGTGGTCCAATATAGTTGATGAGAAGAAAATTTCTCCCCACAGTCTAGGAATGTCCAAATTCCAAAACATGAAGCCTACAGAATTTGTGCTTCTTATACTACGAAAATGATTTTATTAATATCTCTACATTCTGATCTCTCTAAATCTTCCTCTATCTTGTCTTTTATTATTATTTTTTAACTGTTTTTCAGAGAATTTTTCTTCTACTTCTTCAAGTATACACATGTGTTTTTTTTTTGTTTTTTTTTAAGATTTAATTTTTTACTTTTTTTTATCTAACTTGATCCAACAAATTTTATCTAAATTAGAGATTTTTTGTTCAAAAAAGTAAATTGACAAGAAAATGTTGAGTTAAGTCAAACATTTGGTGAAACATGGAGAATAGATTATGTAAACTCTTGATAATGCTAAGTAAGTAAATCTACTAATAAAATTAATTTGAAGAGATTTTTGAAAATAGAACAATTTTTGAAGGATTGAAATGAAAAAAAAAATTTGAAGGGTATCTCTATCAAATCAGACACTAGTGAATAGGAAGATTCATCGTGCGTTTATTAAAGACAACTCCTAGATTGCAATTACTGAAATTTAATTGAGGAAGTATTTTTAAAGAGGATTGAAGTTTAATTAAAGAGGCATTTAAAACTTCTATGTTACTATTAAACACTATTTTAAAAAATCAGACCAAAGATATCAGTTGAATTGAAAAATTAGTGAACTGATTTTTCTATCGATGTGAGTTAATGATCTTTAAAACTGTTCAATAAAAAGTAGATAAAACAACAACAACAAAAAGGGGTTGAAACTACTCAATCGGACCGAACAACAACAAAAGTGATGTTATTGAAATGACATCATTTTTTTGTACTTTTGAGCTTAAAAAATCAATGAATATATGTATATCTGTGTGTGTGTGTGTGTCGAGGGGAGGGTAATTGAAGCTGTTATTATAACAACTATTACTGATTATTGAATATAATATCATGTAAAAGTGCAAACATATTTTATGTACAATGGAATGATTTATATTAGTATATATTATTTGCTTTCACATAAAATTATTTATATATTATGTTATGTACATAAAATTATTTATATATTATTTTATGTACAGTAATGGTTCCGCAATTGACCCCGTTCAGCTAGTTCTTTTTTTCCCCGAAATGCAGCCAGGGAAAAAAAATTAGTTTATTGGTTTGCTTCAGTATGAAGATTGCTAATTAAAGATAGGATTCGATGGAATGAAAAATATAGTTAATTACATAAGGACCAATCACAAATCCAGTAATAAAAGAAACAAAACAATGGAACATAGTTAAGAAATATAAAACACTAAAAATTTTATTATATACGGTTAGTCTATGAATTTATGAAATTTACAATAATTTTTATAGTGTATGTAAGGACTCATATAAGTTTTACAAATTTAGATACTAATTCGCCTATAGTAAAATTTTTGGAGAACAATGATAAGCAACTCTGTAAATTTGATGGTTAATTTGTTAATGAGGTCAAATATTTAAAAAAAATAGTTATGAAATAAAAATATAACTAAAAATATATATTTGGAATAATTTAGAAGAAAATATTAAAATATATTTTAAAATAGACTGAAAATGAAAAAGTATTTTAAAAACTATTTTCAAAAAATTATTGATGTCTTTTTTGTAATTTTTAAATTATTATTTAAAAATATTGCACAATTATTGAAGGTCAAACTCAAAAATCAAGTAATATTTTTAGTTACTTATGTCAATTTGATTTGAAAATAAAGATGAACAAATTTTAGCTTTACAAAAAAATGGTTTTTCTAAATAATGAAAATTTGTAAATAAAAATGAACCCTTAAGAAATGAAAATAAAATATAAAAACTAAAAATATTTCCAAAAATAAAAAGCAACTAATATTCAATTAAAATATGTGGATATGATGTTAATAGCGAGAAACATGGAGGATATGATATGATATTAATGGGGAGAACATGATTTCCTATTCATGCTAAGATACTTAGAACTTGGGAGAAGATTCAAAGAGGAAAATGTAAGAACAACCATGTTGCAGATGAACACGATGCATCCTTCTATTCAGATATTGTGAGATTGAAAATCCAAATGGTTGTGATTCCTATCCAGCTTGTCCCATTGAATACTTAATAAATAAAATACTTTGATTTTTCCTAACTTCAGGTTCAATAAAAATGTATTTAGTTTTATTTTAAAAATATATACAGAGTTCTTCTGTACTTTAAAAATATATCACTATTTAGTGTTTATTTTTAAATGATACTTAGCATAACTATCAGTCTATCACACAAGACATTTGATGATAGATCCATAAATAAATAGTGGACTAATCATATCACAGGCCTTAAGTGAGTGAGCCAATAACTTAAAATTTCAAATATTATTTTAAATAATTACCTTCAGTCGTGTTCAATTATAATAATAATAATAATAAAGACACGGAACATATTTCTATTTTCTTTCTTTGGTCATCGGTCCAATTCTGGGACGTGCAGGCAAGGGTTGGTCATCAATGCTATTAGCTAGATGCCAACGATGCTAAAAGATCAATTTGGCTAGAGTGTAGCGGTAACATGTGTGAGGCAAACGTACCAATGGGACATGCTGTTAAGGATTGTGTTTGTGTACTGGTTTGGTTCTCCTTTTCGTTTTACATGCCCCACATTGGAGAGTTACCAAGAGTTACGGGCATGAGAACTATTATAAAAACTGAAGTTGCTCGCGGCAGTAAAACACGCAGCCACGCGGTGTGCACAGAGCGAACTATTCTTTCGCCTTTTACTAAAGAATACCGTGTGCACGCCGCATTTAGTGGCATACGCCTATTTTTGGAGGGGCTTCTTTTCGGAGTGGTCCCACAATTAGTGAAAGCTTTCATTTCTAAAGGAGTTCTTATTTGCTCGGCTTTTAATCCGTTTTCTTGGCTTGGTTTGCTTCAGAGTTTTTGTTTACTTTATTTTTATGTTGGATTGGCAGTTCACAATTTATTAGTTTAATTTTAATTAATTATATTCTTCTATTAGAAATTCCGAAAACTTTCTCTTTAGTAAAACTGAGTTTCAAGGCTACATTACCGGGCAAGTCATCAATAAATTAGCACATCGTTAAATAAGTCAAATGCATGTAAGCAAATGACTAGTTAAAGCAAAAAAGTAACTCAAAAAAAAAAAAGACCACGAAATGTGGATCTGGAGAGACTGTAACTTCATTGGGAAAGTAGAGGTCGGAAGCCAGCAAGGTTGTATGCTTTGTTGCTAGGCCACAGCTCAAGAGTCTGCCATGAGTCTTGCCTTCCAAGAGGTCAAAGAAGAATTCATCCAAGCCGTATTTGTATGAGGCGTCTGTGAAATAAATGGTGCCATCTTGTGCTACATCCACCACATCTGTTATTTTAAATTTTAAGCTCTCAAACTTACTCTCAACAGCCTCTGCATGCGCATGCATCATTCAATTCCTTCCTTGTTTTGTAAACATTTTTTTACAAAGTTAGGATTCAACAACTAGTAAGGATGAATTAATTACCTTGCTATTAAAAAAAATTAATAAATTTCTTATTAATCTATTATAGTATATAATTTACGAAAGATACTATTTTAAAGAAAAATTGGATACTACCACAATATAATTGATTTAATTTATAATTAAATTGTACATTCGAGTCCATTCAATAATTGATATCCCGTTTAATTAATTATTTATTTATTTTAGTTCAAGTCATCAAAGAAATACCTTGTAGGAGTCAGCAACTATAAGTTCACCATTCTGGCCAAGAGCAAGACCGAGAGGTCTTCCGCACCGAGTCAGCCACCGATTCGTTCACGTGACTCCTATAACTTTTTCTTTATCTCTCATACTTCAACCAACGGTACAGAGAGGTAGAATTCAGCTCTTCTATTTTTTTTTAATGAGAATCAATATATCTTTACATAGCTTTATGTGAGACTAATATCTTTTGGATCTTAAAATGATAATAATTTTCATCCATTTCATAATAACATTTTTTAAAATTCAAACTTTTAATCTCCTTAAAAGGTCATCTGTGGAATTTAAACTTGCTAGTAGTAAGTGTTGGCCACGTGCAATTTTAAAAAAAAAATTATTGTAGTAGCGTCTGGTTTGTTTCGCTGCTCTTGCTTTAAATTATCAATTAATGATAATGAAAAGGTAAGGGAGAATGCGTAACCAATGAAAAGATGCTTGATTCATCCTGACCATGTGTGATGAAGATTCGGCGTTTTTTTTTTTTGAACTATAAATATCTACATAGAAAACGCCATGTCAGTGTTCTCCCCACTTTGACTGGGCCCACTACTGGTTCAAGCAACGATGCTTAACAAAATGCTACACAGTATTCGGAAAAACTAAAAGAAGAGGGAAAACGATGTTAATACAGCATATTGGTGATGTTCAAAGGTAAGACTACTCTGACCGATGGGCTTTTATATTTGGACCCCCAAAATAATAATTATTATTACTTCAGTTCATATCTCAATGAGTATTAAATTTGAGACATATACGTAAGTCATAGATTTATATAAGTGTAATAAATTAAAAATAGAAGTTTAAAGAATATATTTTTAATTATAATAATCAGATTATTCAGAAACACGATCATCATATATAAATTAGAATAGAGAGAATTTGTTTAATTTATCTAAAAATTTGATCCGTGTATTTGATAGAAAATCCTGAACTTTTTTATAGAATAAAAACCTTTATATCAAAAAAATATTTTTTGAGTGTTTCGCTGTGTCATTCTTTTCATCAAATAAGAGGTATTTATAATTGATGAATTGTTGTCATAACCATCCTGAACAATTCACGTAATGACACATTTTTACATAGGGTCACTTCTTCACATAGGATTATCTCTTTATGTAGGGTTGCCTTTTCACATAAGATAATTATCATATACAATGGATCACATATATTTTAAATTAATATAATTAACATTCTCCCACTTGGTACATTGAACACTATATGTATCACTTTAATATTGATAGATTTTTTAAATCTCCCATTGACATAATATCCCTATACCTAAACAAAATAATTTAAATTGCATGAATTATAGTAGTAAGTCCTTTTAGAACAAGTATTACCTTCCATATGTCAAAATGCAACTAAATTTCTTTAAATGAGAACCATATGTGGTACGTATATTTATGAATGATAGATCTTTAAATCTCCCATGGACATAATATCCCTATACCTAAACAAAAGAATTTAAACTGCATGAATCATAGCTGTAAGTCCTTTTAGAATAAGTATTACCTTCCATGTATCACAATGCAACTAAATTTTCTTGAATGAGAACCATATGCAGTATATATATTTATGAATGAACTTCTAAATATTCATTCAGGGTCATCAAAACATACATTACCATTCTTTTGAACTTTATGTATATACAACTAAATAAGAGAAGACAAATATAAATTAATGAAATTTTTCGAATTGACAAAATACGATACCAAAAACATAAGAGTACCTTAATTACATATGATTACAGAATAGAACTAAATCTCATATGCTCAACATGTTTCTTATAAGCAACAGATGGTAAAACTTTTGTCAAGAGATCTGCAATCATCTGTTTCGTACTAATGTATTCTAGAACTACATTGTTTACTTTAACATGTTCTCTAATAGTTAGATACTTAATGTTGATGTGCTTACTACGACTTCTGCTTTTATTATTCTTGGCCAAAAAAATTGATGCAAAATTATCACAATAAATTTTCAATGGCTTGACAATTGTATCAATAATTACAAATTCAGAAATAAAACTCCTCAACCATATAGCATATGATCACTTCAAAGTATTATACAAACTCTGCTTTAATGGTAGAAGTGGCAATCAAAGATTGCTTTACACTTGTCCAAGAAATGGTCATTCCAACTAATAAGAAAACATATCCTAATGTTGACTTTTTTGAGTCGAGGCAGCCTAGGAAGTCAAAATCTGAATATTTAACCACTTCTAAATAATTAGATCGTCTATATGTAAGCTTGTAATCCTTAGTTTCCTAAAGGTATCAGCATGAACTTCTTTGTAGCCTTCCAAGGGTTCAAACTAGGGTTACTTTGATATATTCTCAACATTCTAACTATATATGCAATGTCAAGTCTTGTACAAACTTTAGCATACATCAAACTTTCAACTGTAGAAGCATAAGGAATATTTTTCATTTGTTCCATCTTTAAAATATTTTTTGGACTTTGTTTCAAATTAAATTTGTCACATTTGACTACAAGTGCAATATTGGATGACAATCCTTCATACGAAGTCTCTATAAAACTTTATTGATATAAACATCTTAAGACAATTTTAATATCCCTCAGAATTTGTCTCTCTCAATTTTTATGCTTATGACATAAGAGGTTTTATCTATATCTTTCATATCAAATTACTGTGAGAGAAATTATTTAACCTCATAAAATAAGCTAAAATTATTTGAAGTAAGTAAAATATCATCTATATATAAGATTATAAAAATTACGAGGATTATGACACGATCATGCTAGTAATATCTTTTACGAATGGTTACGAAGATTATAACCAACTCCTCCCATTGGTAAAAGATATTATATATTACTAGCATGAAAAAGAGGGTAATTAATTCATATAGTTGGAAGAAAACCTAAAGCCTATTTAGTTTTTCAGTTTTTAATTTTAATTTTTATTAAAAATGAAAAAGAATTGTAAAAATATGATTGTTTATAATTTTTTATTTTTAAATTTTTAAAAATTTTAAAAATACCAAAAAGATATTTTAAAATGTTCAGTAATAATGACGGTGTTTTTATAATTATTTTAAAATATATAAATGATATTTGTTTGTTTATATAATTTAAAAATAATAAAATAAAAATAACATAAATTTTTTTAAAAAAATGTTAAAAATAAAAATAAAAATATTTTTAAAACTAAACGTGATCTAAATATTATAAACAACAACAGCTTTATCATTAATTAGTTTTAGTTTAAAAATTTAAAAGATTGTCACGAGTATCTTTGACATTATAAACAAATTATTAATAGAATACGACACTAGTTTAATATAGTGAATAAAATACATTTTTTATTCTCTTATTGATACTTCTCTCGACTGTAGTGTGGGGCCCATACTTAATTAAACGATTTGACTCTCTTTATTTTCAGAGATGATTTAAAACAAAATTAAAAAGGGCGTTTAAGTAGTGGAGAATACGGGAAATGTCGAGCGCCGTAAAAAAAATTGAATTTTAACAACAAAAGTGTAATTTTAATCCTTTAACTTTATTTTAAATTTCAATTTTATTTTTAAAATTTTTTATTGATATTTCTTAATTCACTAAATGATATTAAGTTAATCTCTCCCACTTGGCAGTCTCACGTGGTAACCAATTGACACCGAGTTTGCATACTTGGTCTGACAGAAGTGACTTACACTAAAAATTAATTGCCACATAAGGTTAATCATTCCCAAATTCTCAGCACCCAAAAAAACAAAAAACGAAAGAGTTAATAGTTGTTTGGATCTTGGAAAGATACAAAACTTTTCAATTTGATTTTTTAAAATTTAGTTTTTCCATTTAATCTTCCAAAAAATTATATCTTCAAAAACGTTATGGTAAAAATTTGTCTTAATAAAAAAGGGAATTAAGTTCAAATCCAGAATACACCACTACATGTTCGACAGCTTCCTTTGCAGTTAATTTTATTTTGTTCTTTCTGCCAATATTTCCTCCAAATGGCCCACCTGAGCTGTTTTTTCCTTTTGAACTCCTAAATTCACCACCACTCTTTTTTGTTGGATTTTTTTTACCCCTTGATTTTTTCTGCTCACTCCCAGCCTCCATCTTTGACTCTTCTTTGGATTCCTTCTCCATTTTGGATGGGGCTTCAATTTCCTTCTCCATCATTGATTTTCTGATCTAATGCTATTTCCTTTTAACAAAATTTGTGCAATCTTGACGTAATATAATCACATAAAAAAGTGTTAATGATTATCCGATGTGAAATATATCGTTGAACATTAACGAGCTATGGTGAGAGTATCTATCAAAACATTAGGCTATTAAATGAGAGTATGAAATTTTAAACACCATTTTTAAGTCTTAAGGATTTCTCAATGTGCACAAATCATAAATTTTTCCTCACATTTTTTGGATAAAATGACCACAATATAATATGGTATTTCGGATGCCTGAGGTAAGAATTGAAAGCCAAAAATACAGAATATGATGAATGAAACTACGCGTAAGCACAACGACAGATCAATGTAAATAGTTAACTAGGAAAGTCAGACAACCGTGAATTCTCGTATGTACCTCCCATAATTAAAACCATCCCAACTCCTTATTTTATTTTTTTAATTGTCTAAAGGATTTGGGGATGTCATTAAAAAATTATCACCATTGACACCAAAAAGTAGTTTCATTGACGACATTTATATGTTTTTAATTGTGTGAAAGATTTATTTACGACATTAAATATCTTCACTGAGACCAAGTTCCAGTGATGACATTGAATGTCACTGAAACAAGTTCCTATCATCTAAACAATATTTTACTTTTCGTTTTTTAGTTGTTTGAAGGACTCGTCAAAACCTACTTTTAGTGACATTCCTCGAAAATTCTTGTATTGTATTTTAATGTTTTAAAATTGCATATTTTTTAATTAAGCCTTAACTACAAAAATAAACATTTTAAATATTACATCAAAAAGTTACTAATACAAAATAGAGAGAGGACTGAAAATAATCTAATTGAAGGAATATAAATTATCATATATTACGGTCTCAACATGCTCTATTCACTGCTAGGAATGCACGGAATAGGGACGGAGGTATAATAACGGGTAAAAAAAAATCGTCTCTAAACTAGGGTATAATGATGGTTTATTAACCGTCGTTATACCACAGATATTAGCTGTCACGGCCCCAAATGATGAAACACATGACCGACATGGCATAAGAGTTTCTCTCTAGCCACAAGCCTAACACATAACATGCACAAACATCCAGCACACCACCCAAAGTATATAATAAATATAACTGGCCACATATGCCACATCCAGTATAAGAAAATACTGTATATATATATATATATATATATATATATATATATATATATATATATATATATATATATATATATATATATATCATGCAACATTCGTGATTCACCTTGGCCCATGGCCTCATAATACAAACATCGTTGTAAAATATAAAACCGTTTTCCAAACAACACATCAAAATACGCAAGAAGCGAGGATTTTGCCTGTAAATTCATGGAGATACACTAGACATAAACAAAACTAGACAAAAAGTACAAAAGAGCCTTGCCCAAAATGGGGCTCACCAACGCTATATTCAGTCTCCTACGAAGCTGTAGCTGGATCAAAGTCTCTTTGACTATCTGTGGGGAGGAAACAGAAGAGGGGTGAGATCACATCTCAGTGAATGGGTAGATCACACTATAACAGAAATAGGGCAAACCAAGCACAAGTGTTTCGCAATGAGTTTAATAATTGAAATCAAAGTGTAAAGATAATAATAGAAACATTAAGCATTTAACCATAATTTATTGAAAGAAAAGCTAAACAGTTCAAATGTATGTTCAAAAGATAAAACATGATTTAAATAAGTAACCGTAAAGCAAATCAATTACGCATGGTAAGTAATAAATAAAGTTATTTATGCAATCACAATGATGAATGAGATTGTTTAAAAATATTTAATCTTTAAGAAAAAATGCACTAGTCTATTGGAGTTCTTCCTGACAGATCTATCATCTTTCCCAAGCACATAGCAAGGGAAGGGTAATCACTGTAGGCGTAGACATAAGTCCACCCTAAATTCCCCAAGCACATAGTAAAGGGTGTGGCAATCACTGTAGGCGTAAACATAAGTCCATCCTAAATTCTGTGACTTAGGCGGTTATAAGCCCGTTACAATATCATTGGCCGAAACCTTTGCATGATCATGGTGCACCAGGGCTAGCACTACCTGCAGCTAACTAACAGTGATCTAAAAGGGTTCCTCCAATAGAAAACATTTGAAAATATGCTATTCAAAGAGTTTAAGTAAAACATTTCAATAACATTATAATAAAGCTATAATTCTCCATCTAGCTTTTTTCATGCATAAAATTCCGTTCTAAAATATGTTTCATCCATGGATTCCCATGGAGACCTTTATCATCATAAACTTTCAAACATAGATCGTCCGTAGACGTCGCATAGATGTTCGTAATGCATCAAATCATTTCATGGCTAACTTAGTTTATTTCTATGACTAAGTTCGCATTTCTATAAATTTAGCTCAATAGAGAATTATCAGCTTAGATGCTTGCCCTGCATACCTAGGGTTCAACTAAGATTGAAATTTATAATTTTTAACATGGTTGGAACACATTGGTTTTCAAAACGATAAAACAATTTAGCATACATTCCAACTAGTAAAAAAAAATCATATGAGAGAGTTATAAACCGAATTCGTAAAACATGCGCTATAGTAAGAAAAATCCACTCACCGGTAAGGGCTCCAGATTGGACAGCCCTAAAATCCTCGTTTCTGATCTGAATTCGGTAAAACAAACTCTAAAATCGAGTCCGGAAGGTCCAAAAAACTTGAAAAATGACTTCGGGAGTTTAGTAACTATTCATCACCAGAAAATACTATTTACGCCGAAAAACACTATTAACCACCACAAAAATTTTACCAAATCAACAAAACGAATTCATATCCTAATGTTTATCTAGTTTTTGAATCCATCTACGGAGTCAGATTTCTAATTAGAAATCTTTAAGTAAGGTTTTTCAGAACTTATATTTTACCGAGATTTTCTACTTCAGATCTACGGCGATTCAACGGTTGATTTAAAAAACTGATCGGTCAAAATTGAAGTACTTTTCATCCTAAATCCAATAACACTTTCAGTTTTGAAATCAGAAGCCAATCGGTACTCCAAATCGAAAGAAAATGTTGGATGTTACTATTCTTATACTATTCATTATTATTCATTTTTTTTCCGATTTTTCTTCGAATTCGATACGCAGTCACCCCGGTTTCATTTTATGGTTTCTGCTCTCTCTTTTTTAAATATAATAATAATTATTAAATAATTAATAATAATATTTTATTTTATAAAAATTCATATAAATTCTATTTTTCATCATAAAATATCCCAAAAATTTCTAAAAATTTCCTTTCTCATAAATCTTTAGTTAAACTCTTAAATCATAATTTTTCTGAATAAAAATCGTAATAAAACAAATTTTAAAATAAATATCTTTATTCATATTAAAAAAAAGAATATTTCTAAAAATACCATAAAAATTCGTTAGAGGCCGGTATAATTATTTTAAGCAACACAATACTTCTTAAAGTCCACTTACTTTTAACAAATCATAATCATTTCTACATAAATAAAAATATATTTATTTATAGTAAAATATTATCATTTAAAAAATAAAATTGCGCGCCAAAACGTAACATCTCATACCCCTTTTATAATTCTTTAATTCATGTAATAAATAAATTTATTTCCACTGGCTCTTATCTCCATTTTCAAAATGCTCTCTATTATTCAAAATTTTCTTTACTTTGGACTTTATTAAATTTACGGCTATTACATTAGTGACAGTTTTATTGTAACCATCGTTAATTAAAAACGGTAAAAAATAAATCGTCATTACTTTGGGGTATAACGATGGTTTGAAAAAAATCGTCGTTATGTAACGACAGTTTTGTGTTTAACTGTCGTCAATCAACGACGTTTAAGAAACACCATCATTAAATCGGATCAAGTCCCAATGAGCGGTTCATTTACCATCATGAGATAACTACAGTTCAAGCTTAATCGTCGTCAATTTATGATGGCTTAGTTGAACCGTCGTTATCTCATGACGGAAAATAGATTGTTCATGAGGACTTGGTCTGGTTTAAAAATAGTTTTTCTTAACCGTTGTTATACCACACACCATTTTTACGACGTTTGTATTTTTAACCATTGTTAAATATGATTTTAGCGATGGTTTCCTTGATAATTGTCGTTAAAGTAGGTTTTAATGACGGTTATAATAACCGTCGTTAAGTCATTCCTTTTTCTATAAATCTGCTTTCCCTATTTCATTTTCGTTATGCAATTCTAAAAACTTTCTTTCTCTTTCTCTTTCTCTCTACTAAGATTGGTTGCTAATTTACTTGAGTTTGCGGCTTGAAATTTCTTATTCTTACTTACGGTATGTAGTTCAATATTTTTATTATTGTGAAATATTATTTTTTATATGATGCAAGTTTGAATTAATTTACTGAAATAATTATCCTTTTATTTTTGTGAAGATCTCATTTACAAACATTTGCGATTCGCAGTTTTTTGATATTGCTGAAGGTATGTATTTTAATTTTTTTGATGTTGTGAAAAAAAGTTTATATTTGAATTAGTTAATGACTTCAAATTAAAATATTTTATTAGAAACATTATTTTATTAGTTAAAATATTTTTGTGAAGATCTCATTTACAAACATTATTTTATTATATTATGTAGGTTAAATGTATATTTTTTACATAATAAAATTAGGAGTAAGAATTATTTAATATTTATAATTGTTATAATAATATTATGGGGTGACTATATATTGGCTATGAAGAATTTATTATTTATGATGAATAACATAATTATTAAATTAAATATATTATATTCGTAATTATAAGATCGAACGGATTAAATTAATTAAGGTGTAAAAAATAATTGTTATAAAATAATTAAAATAGAAGCATAATGACATATATTTTTTGTAAAATAATAGTATTAAAATTAATTTATATATAACAAAAATAGTTATTATATTAATAAATGTAATTAAATACTATACATAAATACTATGAGAAAATTTAATACATTTTTTACATGTATATTGACAAACGAATAAGAAATTTTGTATAGTAGATTAAAAATATTAATGAAAGCTTGACGCATTAAATTAAAATTTTTGTAACTGAACGGATTAAATTAATTAGGGAGTAAAAAATCAAATTAAGTTGCATAAAAAGTTAATTTTTGTAGTTGTTATAAGAAATTAAAATAGATGCATAATAATATATATTTATTGGTAAATAAGAGTATGAAAAATAATTTAGATATAACAAAAATAGTTATTATATTAATAAAATTAATTAAATACTATACATAAATATTATGACAATATTTAATATATTTTTTACATATATATGACAAACGAGTAAGAAATTTTGTATAGTATTATATTAAAATTGTTAATGATAGTTTGTTGCATTAAATTAAAATTTTTGAAATTGAATTATTTTGAATGAGTTTAAATTAAATATAATTAGTTAAGTTTAATTATGCAATTTAGATAGGATTGTTAGCTTGTTAAAAAAATATGGGATGTTAATGTAATTAACAATGAAAAGTAAGTATGTTAAGAAATTGTAAGTATGAAGATATTAAATAGAATGAAAATTCATGAAATTCTTTTTTGTTATATTTGTTAATCCTCGAAAAAGAGTTAGAACATGAAATAGTACATGTAGGAATGCATTAAATAGCAGAGTATTATTTAATTATTTAAATTTTTAATGGTTTCAAACATGGATAAGTCTTGGATCCATAAATCTCGACACACCCGAGAGTATTTAAAAGATCTAGAAGGCTTTTTAGATTTTACAAATATTAACTCGAGTGTCGAAGGTAAACTAATCTGTCCATGCTCAAAGTGTAGATTTAAAAAATGGCAAATTATGGAAGTTGTGCATCAACACTTGATCGTCAAGCATTTTTCACAAGGATGCAATTTCTAAAGTATGCATGGGGAAATGTCAATAGAAGATTCTGCTACAGAACATCAAATAATACTACAAGAGGTGGCGGAACATCCCATCGTTCGGAATGACCCTGTACAGGAAATAGTCCGTAATATATTTGGAATTTATCACGAAAATGAAAGTATCGATTCTGTGGACATGTTAGTTCCACCATCAGGTGAAAAGATGGACGAATGTATGAAATATTTTTTTGAATTACTGAAGGATGACCAACAACAACTATACAAAAGGTGCGAGAAATACTTCAAATTGACAGTTTTTGTGAATTTGTACCATGTCAAGTGTTTATGTGGGATAAGTGACAAGGCTATGTCGATAATACTAAAGTTATTGGTTGATGTCTTCCCAGATGTAAAACTTCCAACTTCATTTTAAGAGGCCAAAAAATCATTAATAAGTTGGGGATGAATTACAAGAAAATACATACATGTAAGAATGATTGCATGTTATACTGGGTGGAGGACAAAAATAGAGATGTTTGTAGTAAGTGCAACGCACCAAGGTTGAAACCGAAAAAGAAAGGGGAGAAGCAGAAGAATATGGCTAATAAAATTCTCAGATACTTTCCACTTAAGTCACGATTACAAAGATTGTTCATGGCTTCTAAGACTGCTGAATATATGAGATGGCATTCCATAGACGAAAATTGTGACGGCATGATAAGGCATCCAAAGGACTTCGATGCATGGAAGAGATTTGACCTTCTGAACTCGCAATTTGCATTAGATCCGAGGAATGTATGTTTGGGGCTTGCCACTGATAGTTTCAATCTATTTGGGAACTTAAGTACAAGATACATCATATGGCCAGTCGTATTGATCCCTTACAATATCCCTCCTTAGATGTTCATGAAGCAGAGTTATTTTATGCTGTCAATGATAATACTAGGTAGAAAGGTACCGAGAAATGATATAGATGTATTTCTGCAACCACTGATTGAAGAGTTGAAGGAGTTATAGTTTGACGGTGTGTAGACTTACGATTCATTCAGCAATGACATGTTCAACATGCATGCAGCTCTTTTGTAGACAATCAGTAATTTTCTCGGTCTTGGATGTTTATAAGGCTAGAAGACTTATATTGGATTGGCCTATCCACACTGTAATTTTCACTCAACTCTTGTACGCCTGGTGTTTTATGGGACACCGTCACTTTTTAAAACTGGGTCATAAATATAGAATGGCTCACATCAGGTTTGATGGGACAGAGGAAAGAAAAAATCCTCCTCTGCAACTGAATGGTGTAGACATCTTAAGACAAGTTGATGATATTAATGTTGTATTCGAAAAGAACGGGGAACATAGAGGTCAAGAATAGAGGACCCGAGGTTAGGGTGGGGTTAAAACTGAGACTCAACAATGGCATAAAAAAAGTATATTTTTTGAACTTCCGTACTGGGCGAACAATTTGTTACGCCATAATCTTGATCTCATGCATATTGAGAAAAATGTCTGTGACAATATCTTGTATACTTTGCTCAATGACACTAACTGTTCAAAAGACCACATCAATGCATAAAAAGAGTTATAGGAGTTAAGTGTGAGCTCAGAGTTGTGGCCAGATAAAAACAGTAAATATCTTCCCCTTTGTTCATGTTGAAAAATTCAGGTAAGTATATTTTTATCAGAACAATTAAAAACATATATATGCCCGACGGATATTCTAGCCATATCTCCAGATGCATTGATTTAAGACAGCGTAAGATTAGGGGGTTGAAAATTTATGACTGTTATATTCTTATGGAACAACTGTTACCCTTAGCTATAAGGAAGGCACTTCCTGACCAGGTGGCTGCAGTTCTGGTAGAGCTTTGTTTGTTCTTCTGACAAGTTTGTTTTACAGTTTTAAATGTCAATGAACTTGACTAAGTTCATAATCATATTGTTATAACACTGTACCATCCAGAGATATTATTTCTGCCTTCCTTCTTCACATTCATGGTGCACTTAACAGTTCACTTGGTCTAAGAAGCCAAGTTAGGTGGACTAGTTCAATATCGTTGGATGTATTCTCTTGAAAGGTAAAAATCAAAAACACCCATATGAATATTCTCTTCTTCATTTCTTTTTTTTTTCTCAAGTTTTATTCAGTTAACTTATGTTGTACAAATACTTGGGTAAGTTTAAGTCATTTGTCCAGAATAAAGCAAAGCCAGAAGGCTCAATAGTTGAGTCATGTGTTGCAAGAAATTTTCTACTTTTTTTGTTCAAGGTACTTGGAGGGTGTAGAAACAGTATTCAACAATACTATTTGGGTCAACGATCGACCTGATGTGGGGACATCTAGTAGGGGTATGTTATTTCCATAAGTAGGAAGACTAGTAGGTGAGTTTGAATATTTCACATTTTCTCCACAGCAAAAATTACAAGCCCATCACCATGTCTTAACAAACTGCCAAGAAGTTGATTTCTACTTACAGTGAGTAAACTAAGATTTTTTGTTGCATTACTATTTACCTGGCTAATATGTAGTATTAAGTTTATGTATCATCCTTGCTGTACAAGGAATTTAGATAATACGTAAGGCATAGTTTACGAAATCGAACTCGATCATCTTCCAAGATAGATAAAAAAGTTCACAAAGGGTTTGTCTTTTGGTTTACTCGTCGTGTAAGTATACAATTGATAGTTAATTTATATTTGCAGTCTATCATGAGCACAACTCACGGCTCCATCTTTTTTTCCTAGATGGCAAATGATGGCAGTGGGACCTTGTCTACTAATTTAAGATTTCTTGTAATTGAACCCCTGAATAGAGCATGCTAATATAGTGCATAAAATATAAACAAATTTAAATTTTGAACGTTAGAGTGAGACCTAGGGTTGACAACCCAAAGTAGTGGAGTTTACGGTATTTTCAGGATGATGAGTTATGCAAGTAGTAGTGACAGGAACATGCAATTTGGTGGAAACCCTTATTATCGGAAATTATTGGATATTGTAGAATTGAATTATTATGACCACTTTACAGTTACTTTAATTAAGTGTATGTGGAACAATACAACTACACTGAAGGGTATTACAAAGGATGACTTTGGGATGACGTTTGTTGATTTCTCACGGTTGATTCATACTAGTGAAAATGACAACGATGAGCCATACATCCAAGCATCCAAGGTGCATCAAGTATATTATGTAGAAGATGCGCTTGACAACAAATAGAGTATAGTTGTACATTTGAAACCCCGTGACTCATATGAGATGGGCAAATATGATGATAATATTTTATATGACAGTGATCCATTGCCTGTTCAAAATTTAAAAAGATTATTTTCAGAAGAAGAAGTGAATTTATATCTGTTACGGTATCAATTTGAGACTGTAATTACATAAATATATTTTGGCTTTTCTTATGAACAATTTATGATTGTTACGTGTTTTGACAACTGTTCTTATTATTTTTACTTATGATTGTTTAGTTTTTTGTAATTTGTCTCAAGAACTAATGTTATTAATTTTGTTTTGACAGGAATTGTGAGGATGAGAAGGGCTAGATCAGTCAACACGGGTAAGGCAGGTGCATCCAGTTCGTATAGGCCTATTGCCCTCCCGGTAATTAGTGAGGGAGGACAGCCCAGTGAGGATGATGATACTGTACAGTCAGAGGCTGTCCCATCTGATTCTCAGGCGCCAGAGTCAGAGGCCATCCCTTCCACATTCTTTTCCAATGCTCAGGCACTGGATGTCAATTTTGATATCGACATAGACGTAGACGACCTATTGGCCGATATGGAGGTGGAGTGTCAGTCCACTTAGCAAAAGTGTAGACACATTAGGAATTGGACAGTTGACATCATCGGTAAATATCAAAATTTTTTTGTATATATAATAATTAACACTTAAATATTGAGCTAACATTTATTTTATATTCCAACAGATCGGACTAGGCAGGTGACGTCCAGACATATAACTGTCTATGACATCTGGGCGTTACCCTGTGGGTATAAGGTGGTTGTCCAGTTCAACGACACCTACCAGCCCATCGAAGACAGTGGTGATCTCCTTGGTGTGTTCCTTGGCACCATTAAGGATAATTTTCGCTTCTTCCCGATCTCCTACAGAGATTGGAGGAGCATTCCAGAAAATTACAAGACGAATGTGTTCATAAACACAATATAAGTATGGACTGTTTATTCTTGCTAATTATACCAAATTTTTTTTACTGACATTTGTAATTTTTTCTGTAGACACATTTTAACATGTTGAGCCTCCACAAGAAGTTGATCTAAGTGGAGAGTTGTACGTTACAATATGTTTCAGTTGAAGTACGATGGGACGAAGATCAGGGATGAGTTGCTCAATGACGTCCCATCTTGCATCCTACATGAGCAATGGGCTACTTTTATTGACTACCGACTTAAAGTGAAGTCTAGGGTAATTACTTATATTTATTTCTGCATATATTTTATTTCTCAAAAAGTGTGATCAATTAATCTGTTTACACGATTAATTAGGATGTGGCCGCTCAAAATAGGCGAAATAGAAGACGTATGATGATGCCACATACCACTAGATTGAAGAGCCTTGTACGTAAAAAGGATGAGCTGGTAAGTTATCCTTTATTGGTATCTTTTTTTTTAATAAAATACTAATTAACATAATAAAAATTTCATTAATTGTTAACATTTTCAGGAGGCCGAGGTTGGGAGTTCAATGACTTGCGGCGATGTATGGACGGCGGCTCATAAAAGGGCTAACGGATCATACATCAATGACGAGGCTCGAATAGTTGTTGTATGTATAATTATGTTATTGTTCTTTTATGTTAAATTTTATTTGATTTTTTGTTAATTTTTAACAAAATTTATTGTCTATTTTTCTAGTTTGTAGAAAAAAATTACCTCGATTCAGCAGGAGGATAGCTCTTCCTAAGAGCTCTTGACAATTGATTACTTGCGAGACCTTTGAGAACTAAGGAGCACCCAGGTCGTGTTAACACCCAACCCAAATTTTCTGTCATGGCTCAACTGGTTCGAACTCATACTCTGGACCATCGTACGAAGAGTTGCAGACTGAGGTGGCTCTCCTAAAAACAGCAATAGAGGAGTGGGATGTCAAACAGTAGCGACGAGAGGTCAAGCGACAGGCGCGTGACGCTGACATCATAGCACGACAGAAACAGATAGAGGCAGCTATGATGTTCTTCCTCTAGAGCTTTCAGGGTCAAGTGCCGCCTGAAGTTGCACTTGCTCACAATGCAAGTCCTAGGGTAATTTCTCAATACTAAACTCTATAAACAATTGTTACAATTAATTTATTTAATTTCAAAAAGCTTACATAATGAAATTTTTTTTAGGTCCCCAGTGATAATGCCAATGGACATAAGCCTGAAAAACCCTTGCAGGGCTCGAGTTCATGATTCCATTGTATATCTTTTGTTGTTGTTGCTGTTGTTGTTGTAATAGGCTATAAATTATAATTTTAACTTCTGAGTGACTATTAGTTTTTTATTCACAAGTTATTTGTTATGTGATTTGCATCCGATTTTTTTTTTATATGTCAATATATTTGATAAAAAATCTAACATTACAAAATAATTTACACTCATCATACTCAAAGAAAAAAAATATTTTAAATTATTAAATGAAAGAACAATAATTTAAAATTCAACTAAAAAGTAAATTAAGTGGAATAAAAAAATTTTAAAATTTTTTTCAGTATTAACGATGGTTTTCCCAACTGTCGTTAAAACATAGTCATAACGATGATTTAGAAACCATTGTTGCTCCTTGTCATAGCGATGGTTTCCAGACCATTGCTAAGACTGGGTCTAATGACGGTTCTAATAACTGTCGTTAAGACAAGACATAGCGACGGTTTTGTAAACCATCTCTATGGCCAGGTCTAACGACGGTTAACTAACCGTCGCTATGACGAGTTTTAATGACACAATTCCCACTGTTGATCGAAACCGTTGCAATGCTTCTTGTTCCACGACAGTTTGTCCAACCGTCGTTAAGTGTTTTGGCAACGATTAAAACCATCGTTAAATTCTTTTTTTCTTGTAGTGATTGTACATGTTCATTTGATTTTTTTTAATAATATAAGTTCATTTTTATGTTTAAAATTTTATTTAAAGTAAAATACTATTTTGATCCTTGAAAGAAACTTATTATACATTCCAACTTATACATGCTACAATACAACTCAGCTTCTCTTTCTCACTTATTCTCTATTAAAATATATTTTTTAAAAAAATTGTTTGCCTTAGTGATGTCTTTTTCATTTTGTTGTGGCAAACGTTTTGTTAAATTATTCTAACTTTATTTATTTAAATTTTATGAATTTGTATATTTAGTTAATATTTTAATTTTATATTCAATTATAAACATGTTTTCATTAATTCTAGAAATTCATTTAGTATTTAGGATGCAGGAAGTAAGAATTAAGTGGAAAAAACACAAAATATGATGAATGAATCTACATGCGAGCACAAGGATAGATCAATATAGATAGTTAAGTAGGAAAGTCAGAAACCATGAAATCTCATATGTACATACCATCTTTAAAACCATTCCAACTCCTAATTTTATTTCTTTTAATTGTTTAACGGATTCAGTGATGATGTTAAAAAATCATCATAAAAAATAGCTCTAGTGACCACATCACAAATTAATGTTTTCAACTAAACTTATTTATGGTTTTTTTCTAATTGTTTAAAATATTCAGCAATAACATTAAATGTCTTCATGGGAATCAGGTTCTGGTGATGACATTGAAATTTAACTTAATTAAATACACATGGCAACCTTTTAATATTCTGTTTATGTAAATTTTAGTCCATTGTTTAAATGACTCATCAAGACGTCGTTTGAGTGCCATTGGCCAAAAATTCTTGTATTGTATTTTAATATTTTAAAATTACTTATTTTTAGTTTAGCTTTAACTATAAAAATAAAAATTTAAAATGTTACATTAGAAAAATTATTCATACAAAATGGAGAGAGGATTGAAATAATCTAATTGAAGGAGAAATTAATGAATTTTACATAAATTATTATATACTATTATCACTGTACATGTTGATCTGCTTTATTTTTTTAATAATATAAATTAATTTTTACGTTTAAAATTTTGTTTAGAGTAAAATATTATTTTCATTCTTGAAAGAAACTAAAATACTTTAAAGTCTATAAATTCTACAGAACAATCCAAATTCCCTTTCTCACTAATGTGAGATTTAAGAAAAGATACATTGTCACAATTTTTTAATCCCACCTATTTATCCATTTTATTTTATGTTATTTTTTAAAAGAAATTGTTTACCTATGGAAAAAGTAGTGATCTCTTTTTCATTTTTTCTCATAAACGTTTTATTAAATTATACTAACTTTATCTATTTTAATTATATAATTTTGTATGTTTAGTTAATATTTTTATTTTATTTTGAAATATAAAAATGTTTTCATGGACTATAGAAATTCGTCTATTATTTCGGATGCCTCAAGTAGGAATTAAAAGACAAAAACACAAAATATGATGAATGAATATACATGTAAGCACAACGAGAGATCAACGTAAATAGTTAAGTAGGAAAATCAGAAAATCATGGAATCGTATGAACATTGCCTGCGATCCACGTAATTAGTCAAGATACATTTTTTATCCTCTCATGTTCCATATGGTTGGATGGTACATTAATTATACCATATAGTTGGATGGTACATTAATTATACCATAAGGTTAGCCGGTACATTAATTATACCATAAGGTTAGATGGTACATTAAATATGCCTTGCAAGAAGTATAAAGAATTCTTAAAGTTAAAATCCCTAAATGATAACTTGAATACACACTTAATTGCTTCTATGACAGTATCAAATTAAAAATTGTTCATTTTTATTTACTTCTTTCTTTTAGGTGGACAGGAATGGGTAAGGTTAGTCTTTAACCATGGGAAAATTAAGTCATCATTCCTTTATTTAGGGAATTGCTGGTTGCAGATTGCTACTTTGACTACTTTTTTCATTTATCAAATTGATTCAAATTTCAAAGTCTTCCTTTTAAATTTATGTGGAGCAGTTGATCATAGATTGCTGCTTCTTCAGTTTTCTGTACTCCCTCGAAGTTTTCATTTAACATTGACTTATGTCCCGTGATACGAAGTCTTTCTTTATATTTTGGAAATAGTTGACCATGAGAAATGTTAATGGGTTAAGCCAATGGTGAATATGTTCAGTGGTCCAATATTTATTTGGGTTAATTAGCTTAAAATTAAATTAAATTATTAATTTTATACAACTTTAAAGTTCAGTTGGCTAAGTCTGGACTTGTCTTGAGCTAGGCTAACAACATAATCCATTAATTTATTCACTTTAATTTTTTATTGTACACATAATTTGTTTTCACTCTACATATTTCCTTTGATTATGTCTAATTTTTATTTTTATGTAGAAAATTCATTTTTTCCTACTAAATGAAACATGAATAAAATGTAACTACTCAAGCTTAAAATGTCAGTTTTTAACTACGGTTTTTAAAAAAATCGTCACTAAATACTCCAATTTTTATTCCTTCCCCTTGTCTTTCTCGCATGTCTTCCCCTCATTTTTCTCCCTCATCTTCCCTCCACTATTTTCCATTTAGAGAAGATTTTTCCTTCCAATCGTGCTACTGGAGTTTTTGTGAAGAATGCCTCTCCCTTATATCTTCTCTCCATTTTTTTCTATGAAGAACCAACAATGATGCAAGCCTTTGTGAAGAATGCTTCTCCCTCATCTTCCCTCCATTTTTTGTATGAAGAAACAACACTGGTTTAAACTTTTGTGAAGAATACTTCTTCCTCATCTTCTTTCCATTTAAATATCAGTTTTAATTCTAAAGTTCAATTAGTTTTTATTGTTGAATTGGTTTTTCTGTATATATTATTATTATTGTAGATACAATTATAAGAATATTAAAAAATATCAAAATAAAAAATAAGAAAATAAAAAAAAAATTAACTTTCAATCGATAAGCAGAAGGAAGAAGGTGTAGAGCTAAACCAAAATGTCGCTGAAGCAAAACATAGTTTTAGCGACAGTTTTGAACCGTCACTAAAAAATTGTAGGTAAACTGTCCTTAAGTATGGTTTAGTGACGGGTTACCCATGGTTCCCAAAACCATCATTAGAACATCGATTCTGTGATGATTTTTGTAACCATCGTTAAAGGTTTTAGCAACAATTAAAACCATTGCTAAAACTGCTTAAAAACCGTCGCTCTGACTATGAGACAGTGAAGGACAACAACGTAGTAGTGAAGAGGGACAGCAGCATAGTGGCAAATTGGGACAATGATGTAGTGGTAGAGAGGGAAGGTAGCACGATGGCAGAGAAGAGGCAAGGGGTGGTGAGAGAAAAAAAACTTGATATGCACAAATTAGATTTTTTTAAGTGCAAGCGTATACTATTGTTGTTAAGTAATAAAAAGAAAATCTCTATAAGCAAGTATAGAGTGTCGATCTCACAAGGATTGATGTTATTAATTACTATCTCAATTAAATATTTCAAGTAAAAGTTGATTAAGCATGTGAAAGTAAAGTAAAATAAAATAAAATAGAACAAAAAGAAAAAGTAAATCAAAAATTGTCAATGGATTGAGATACTAAAGATTCCAATTTTACTATAATTAATCTACTTTGTATTTATTTATCTCTTTAAGCTAGAAATTATAATACTAATTGTCAATCAAGATATTCTAAATTATCCACTAGCCTCTCTCGAGATCTAATAGAAACACCTTTCGAATGCTAATTCACTATGTCTCTATGTGAATGATAACAAGCAAATATTCATTAAGTTTTATGGTTTTAATTAAGAATACATAGACCATGCAAGTATATCTCTATCTTACATGTAATATATGGTTAACTACACAATGAACTAAACACAGAAAATCTCTTCTCAGTTTCATTATAAATAACACATCATCTAACTGGTGATCAAGCAATTATAAGCATTAAAAACAGCGTAGAAAACTCAATTTAAGAAAAATAATTAATTGATTAAAATGAATAGATAATATAATGATTCATAATTAGACTACATCGTAGCCCTAAAAAATAAACAAAAACATAAAAGAAGAAGAAGAAATCTTAGATGGAGATGGAGTTAAAGCTGCCGTTCTAAGAGAAATGGAAAGCAACTGGTAAAACAAGAATTACATTGAATACTTCGTCATGTCTTGATCCTCGACAAAACAATGTGACTTGAAGTTCAAAAGATAATTCACTTACAAAGTATAGCAAATCAATTGCCAAATGTATTTACCGGCCTAAAGAGAGTGACCAAGTCATATACCAGCTGTAAATACTCTTTTACGGATTGATGTCCTTAAGGGACAATCCGTTAATAAAATCACTAAAGAGTCTAAAACACGTCAGACGCGTGGTAGACCAATTTGTTCAAAAGACAAAAATCTTTGCAAAAAGAAAGAAACAATTATTCAAGATTAGCTCATTAAATAAAGAGGTACTCTTGAAGAGTATGGAAATATAATAAACAAAGTACTTCTAAAAGAAGTCCAGGTACCTGAAATTGATGAAAATGAAGAGATCTCAATAAATTATGTATCTACAGAAAAATGATTAAATCGAAAAGAAATAGTTGTCGACAACACATTTGTGTATGTAGTAGCGCTTAATATTTTGAATGATATTGAGGATCATGAACTTACATCTATCAATGAGTGTCAACATAAATGTGATTGGCCAAAATGAAAATATGCAATTCAAGCATAATTAAATTCACTGAAAGAATGTGAGGTTTTTGGACCTATAGTTCAAACACCTAAAAGTGTAATACCCATTGAGTACAAATGAGTATTTGTATGTAAAAAAAATAAAAAAAAATGAATTTATGATATATAAAGCACGACTTATTGCACAAAGTTTATCACAAAGATATGGAATTGATTATAATTTCATATATTCTCTTATGGTAGATGCAATTACATTTTGTTATCTCATTAGTCTGGCGGTACATGAAAAACTTTATATACATCTTTTGGATGTTTTTATAACCTATTTATATGGCTCACTTAATAGTGACATATATATGAAAATTCTAGAATGATTTAAGATGTCTGAAACATATAATTCAAAATCCCAGAAACTTTATTCAATTAAATTAAAAAGATCTTTATATGGATTAAAATAGTCTGGAGAATGTGGTATAACTGGCTCATTGAATATTTGTTAAAGGATAGTTATAAGAATGACCATGTATGTCCATATGTTTTTATAAAGAAAGAAAATTCAGGATTTGCTATTATTATGGTGTATATTGATGATTTAAATATTACTGGAACTCTTGAAGAGATTATAAAGACAACAGTGTTTGAGGAAAGAATTTGAAATGAATGATCCTGAAAAAATAAAATTTTTTCTTGGCTTACAATTTGAGCATTTGAGAAATGAAATTTTTATTCATCAATCAACTAATACAGAAAAAATCCGAGAGACGTGTGGACTATCTTCTAGAAAAGAGACTCTAACTATACTATATGAAGATAATGCTGCATGTATAGCTCAGTTGAAAGAAAGTTATATTAAAGGAGATAAAATAAAATATATCTTACCAAAGTTCTTTTTCACTCATGAATTTTAAAAGAATGGTGATATTGATGTACAAAAAATTTGTTCAAGTGATAATTTAGCAGATTTATTCACCAAAGCCATACCTACTTCAACATTTGAAATATTAGTGTATAAATTAGAATGCGTCGACTCAAAAATTTTCAATGATATTGTTAATAGAGTGAGTATATAAGGAATAATATACTCTTTTTCCTTTACTAGATCTTTCATTAGAGTTTTTTTTCCACTGAATTTTTCTCTAGTAAGGTTTTAATGAGGCATATTCCTTGTCAAATAGACATCTAAGGGGGAGTGTTATGAATTTATCTATTATTGTGGATGTCCATTGTTGTTGTTTTAATTAAACTCGCAAGCGCATGAATCTGTTGGAGTACAGATTTAATGGTATGCAAGGTCGATCCCACGAGGATTGCCAATTGATAGGAAACTCTAATTTGAATCCAAATAAATAACTCTAACCTAGTTGTCAAAATATTTGTTTTGTGAGGAGAATATTAAATCAAGTGTGCAGAGAATTGATGTACTCAAATTAAATTGAAATGTATTTAAGGTAAAAGAATGCTAAAGTTAGGGGATCCACTCCTGGTATGAGTAATGATAAATTTAACTCTTTGTTCACTCAATTGGAATCCTCACATGAATAAGGTTCCAATTGAAAAATGTATTAATTTGAGCTCACTTTTGTTTATACATGAATTATATTTACCTCCTTTTACACCATTAATACATGCTTGTAAAATGGATTCAAGTATACGTTGTGCCAATTATTATATTGTCTACAATAAATCAAGATTGATTCAAGAATTTATTGTGCCAAAAATTGTCAACAATGTATCAAGGTTCACATCTTATAAGATTAGAATGAAAAGAGGTACGAAAAAGAAACATAACAAGAGATAGGTGGCAAGGCAAACCATAAACATACTAAGAGATAGGCGGTTTGATAGAACCAGCCAATAAGATAACAAGAGATAAGAAGAAAGAAACAAGCGCACTAACATAATATAACAAGAAATAGGCAGTTTAGTAAAACCAGCCAAGAAAAATAATAAGAAATCAGCGGTCTGATAAAACCAGCCATTAAGAAGTAACATGAGAAAAGAAATAAGAAGGTAAATACAATGTCAAAGATAAACAATAAGATTAAGAGTTAGATTAATTATTATTCTCACACCAAGAGTTTCACCCTTTACCTTAGCATAAGGAGATTAGTTCTCCATATTCAAATTAAGAAAGCCAAAATGGAGATGAACAAGCATGATGATATTATGAAAGGATAACAAAGTATTTAAAGAAATAAGAACATTACAATACTAAAAACTGAAATTTATGGTCTCCAAACTACACTCTCTTCAGCTAATTTTCGACTCCCCTTTAGCTCATAAGACCCCTCTATTTATAGATACAACTAATGAGGTAGGTGACAAAGCAAGTTGCACTAAAGTTGGCAGGTTGGATTCTACTATGTCCACCAAAAGTGATCATGATATTCTTCCTTGATAGCCGCCAAATTGGCCACCCATGTGAAAAGCAAAGTTGTATATAATTGTGTCCCATATCTACCTACCAAATTTCGTGTACATTGAATACGTATTTTATGAGATACGGCCCAAATACTATAGAAAGGTTGGGCTGGACTGCAACAGCAAGCAGATTTCTTCTAGCTCAATTTTCGCCCTTTTACCATCCACATTAGCTGATCACGTAAACATAAAAGTTATAGAAAATTGTGTCAGCTATTCAGTTACCAAATTTCACATTAATTGGATATGTAATTTATTATTTATGATTAAAATATTGAAGTAAGGTCGGGCAGAAAAACAAACAGCACACAGATTTTTCACATTTGAGTTTCCTTGAATCTTATATAGTCATAAATCAAGATTAAATATATCCATTAGGATGCATCTCAAGAGTCACAAAGATAATTCTCCTTACTCAGCCATCCTTAATGAATTCATTTTTACCGCTTGATCTATAAACATAATTCTTAAAAAAAAACACAATTTATTTTTGATTTCTTCAATTGAGTCAATTTTCTATTTTTTTTAGAAGATGCATAAAACTAAAGATAAATACAAAAAATAAGTGCTTAAACATGACAAAGAATTAAGATAAAAGTATTCAATTCATGGTTATAAAACTCACTCATCAAGTACCCCCAAACTTAATCATTTGCTTGTCCTCAAGCAAAACACACAAATTTCAAAATTCAAAAGATGAGTGATGAGTTGCATTTGATTTACTAAACATTCCTCAAGGATTTAAAATGTGCAACCATAGAAAATATCAAGATCCAAGGTTATGTAAAACTTCAATTCAAATGCAACGTATAGTTTACTCTTGAATCTCAAGTGTGTGTAGTAATCCTTTGACATTGGACTTTTTGCATTCAAATAAATTTATGTAATTAAATATTTAAAGTAAATCTCCAGATAGATGCTTGTAAGACTCCATAAGCTTATTTTTCATGTCACTCTCCACTAATGTAGACTAATCATAACATTTAAGATCACCAGGACTTTCATTAGGCTTGTAATGTATGGCATAGGTTAAAGGTGGATAAAAAGGACATTAATGAACGCTCAATTCAACATACATGATCATTTGGGTCCTTCCAAATTCTTTTGATACTATCATGTAGATTCTATCTCCAACCTTATTCTCATCCTTACATTATCTACTCATACTACATTTCTCTTTTTTTTTTTGAAGATAAACCCCCAAACTTATTTATTTAGGGATTTCTATATAATAATATATTTTTTAACTCCATCCATCCATCCATGAACCATAGCTTTTTCAAATGATCATTTCTGAAAGGTAAGAGTTAGAAACATTTTTGTTTGTTTGTTTAAGGGCTAGAGAATAATATAGGTGTACAAGAAATAAGAAGCATAGGCTCAAAATGGGTTACTAGAGATAGTATAATAAATAGGTTGGTCTGAAAGGCTCAAACGATTCCAACAATGCCTAATTCATTTCTTAAATGGAGAGTAGTCTAGGATTTCGCCTCAAGTGAAAATCAAATAAGTTCTAGAGTCTTATGAAATCACTTGTTATATTTGAATCACATAAATCTTTTCTGAATAAACAATAAGTCAAATGTAAAAGATTAAGTGCTCAAGATATTTGAGATTTTCAGGTAAAACATACGTTGCAATAGAATTTAAGTTCATATATAACACTCAGAACTCATCTATCTTTCAAAGTCACAGGCACTTTAAACCATTTTCATCATTGGTGTTAGTTTTACCAAATTCCAAAACATCACTCAAAAAAAAAATTTTTTTTTTGAAAGATGAACAAACACAAAACAGACAACAAAGATTGAAAGAGATATTACCTGAAAGAAGATTAAAGTAAAGATGAACCTGCAGCAAACTAAACAAAAAATAAAAATTTATTCAAGCAAGTAAAAGGTGTTACAAATGAAGATCCAAGTCTAGTTTGCGCTTTCTGCGATTTTCTGTTGTCCAATCTATTTGAGCTATAACTGGATCAGGTACATGAACAAATGCTTTTAATGCATCAATTAGCTCATCAACATTTGAGGCCGAGATGAGAATCCGACGTGCTGAGTGCGAGATAAACTTTTGTTCTACATCATGATCAAGAAAAGATAACAAACCATCAAAGAAATTGTTAACATTCAACAAATCTATGGGTTTATGGTGCATGCTCAGTTGTGCCCAAGAGACGACTTGGAAAATCTCCTCTAGAGTACCAAAACCTTTAGGTAAGGCAATGAAGGCGTCAGCGTTGCACATCATTTTAGCAATTCGTTCATGCATGGAGGATACCCTACATTCTTCCTCAATTGTTTTTCTTACAATGTTTGATGCAGCTAAAGCTGTAGGAATAATACCAAGAACTTGGCATCCTCCTAGATATGTAGATCCAGACACACTCCCCATTAACCCTCAACAACCTCCACCATAAACTAAATGAATCTTTCTCTTGGCTAGTACCATACCCAAAGTTTGTGCTACTTTTACATACTCTCCATTTTTTCCAGTACTGGAGTAACAAAAAACACAAATATTTCGAAAGTGACGAACTGCGGTTCCTTCCATATCTGCACTCACCTTAACTTTGATTATGAAGATAAAGATAATGAGGTGCGCATTTATAAGACTCAAATAAGGGTATACTTGTAATAGCTATGTGAATAGGCCAGGGGCATAATTTCAATAGCTATAAGAGTAGGCAGAAAAATGTCAGCTAAAGGTGAAAAATTCAAAAATGACAGCACGCATTCATATGTACAGTAGTTGTAATTGTGGCTCACATCTTCCTCTAGTTTTACGTCCAGTAACGGCTTAAACGCCTTCTATGGGTCGAGGATATGCTTCCTATCCAATTTTCTTATAAATTGGCAAACAGGATTTTTTAACGTTAGATTCCCAAGACTGTACTGTTTATGTTCTTTTTTGAAATGGAGCCATAAACTGACAATACCGATATGCACAGATCCACTAGGATGTGTCTCAAGAGACGTTGGATGAAAGTCATCATCCAATGACTCCTTACCGAATCAACAAAACAATTTCATATCCTAATATTTATCTAGTTTCTGAATCAATCTACGGAGTCAGATTTCTAATTAGAAGTCCCTAAGTAAGGTTTTTCAGAACTTACCTTTTACCGAGATTTTCTACTTCAGATTTACGGCGATTCAACGGTTGATTTGAAAAACTGATCGGTCAAAACTGAAGTACTCTTCGTCCTGAATCCAATAATACGTTCAGTTTTGATATCGGAAGCTAATCGGTACTCCAAATCGAAAGAAAATGTTGGATGTTACTATTCCTACACTATTCATTACTATTTATTTTTTCCGATTTTTCTTCGAATTCGACGCAGTCGCCCACGGTTTCGTTTACGGTTTCTGAGGTTTGTTTTTTTTTTTAAAATATAATAATAATTATTAAATAATTAATAATAGGATTTTCTTTTATAAAAATTCATATAAATTCCATTTTTCATCATAAAATATCCCAAAAATTCTTAAAAATTTCCATTCTCATAAATCTTTAGTTAAACTCTTAAATCATGATTTTTCTTAATAAAAATCATAATAAAATAAATTTCAAAACAAATATCTTAATTCATATTAAAAGAAAGAATATTTCTAAAAATACCATAAAAATTCAATAGAGGCCGGTATAATTATTTTAAGCTATACAATACTTCTTTTACTTAAAAGTCTACTTACTTTTAGCAAAACATAATCATTTTTAAACAAATAAAAATATATTTGCTTATAGCGCGCCAAAACATAAATTCTCATATTTCTTTTGTAATTCTTTAATCCATGTAATAAATATACATATTTTCTACGGTTCTTATCTCTATTGTCAAAATTCTCTCTTTTATTCTAAATTTCTTTTAATTGGAATTTTCGTTAAATTTTACGGTTATTACATTCTTTCCCCCTTAAAGAAATTCGGTCCCCGAATTTCATCACCATAGTTGCAGATAAACACTAACCTCATTGTTCAAACAAGTACAGATATCTAGCGCGTATATCCTCCTCTCTTTCCCCAAGTAGTTTCCTCAAAAGAGTGATTTTTTCATATCACCTTTACTATAGGTATTTCTTTTAATCGTAACTTCTTTACTTGTCTGTCCACTATTGCTACTGGTTGTTCCTCTTAGGTTAAATCTTTCTGTAACTGAATCTATGGACACTGTATAACATGTGTAGAATCCGGTAAATATTTCTGTAGCATAAACACATGAAAAAACTGGATGGACATTACCCAATTCAGGTGGTAAAGCCAAACAATAAACCACTGAACCGATCTTATCAAAAATTTGAATAATTCTATATACCGAGAGGGTAACTTCCCTTTCTTTCAAAACCTCATTACCTCTTCTATGGGTGAGTCCTTCAAGAATATATATATATATATATAGTCACCAACTAATACTTTCTCGTGCTCAACATTCATAGTCCTTATAAACTTTTGACTTGTATTGAGTTTTCAGTATTCTTTTTCTAATCATTTTCACTTTATCAATGACATCTTATAATAAATCTAACTCAACTGAGTCATTTAACAGAACATTTGTAACACCTCTTACTTAAGGTTTAAATCTTCTACTATCATTTTATTATAGACAAATTCTGTTAAGAAATCTCCTACCTATCTCAAAAAAAATATGCTTGTAGCATGCTCTCCAAACTAGCATCATCATTTTAATAATTCATATGCTATCTATTGCATGTTATTCCAAATTAGATTTCCAAAATTTAACTTTTCTCAATTCACTCACATATTAAGAAACCTATGATGTTCATGTAAAACTTCAAATGATTGCCATTCTATATTGGCATGATAATTACTGCTATGAGCAAGTACAACTAAGGACAATTAATTTCTCCAAACTTTCACCACAATAATATAAAGATACTTAAAGCATAACTTCTAATGTATAAACACATTATTTAAATTTAGTATCTGTCACTCTATTATCTAATAAAGATCCTTAGACTTCCTGAATAACTCTCTTGAGATAATATATTCTATTCGTACTTGCCAACATACCCGCCAATGAAAAATTTCACTTGTATCTTCTTTTTACCATTATACTAGTACCATTTTTTTTATTTCAGTATATCCTTATTACCTCGGGTAATCCATATTTACAATCTATGGCTTCTTCTGAAATCTCTTTTCTCAACAATTATCCATACGTGAATTTCCAATCTTAACATAATTTACATTCTAGATATTAGTCTCAATTTAGCAAGGTATAACTCATTAACACAAATATCTTAATCACTTACATTATTCCCATAGATGATTCTCAAAATATTCTCCATGTTTCCAAATTAAAAATTTCGAGATTAGCTTAAATCTTACTTTCCATACTTTACTCCTCAAAAACTTCAACACCGTTAACTCCTTTGATTACATTCGTCAAAGCACCATTACATCATCATCCATCTATTCTTTTGAAAATCTCTATTACTTTAATCTACTAATAAGTTGAACACCATAATAATTGAGTTCCAAAGATTAGAAATTATCTTTCCTTGCAATGAGGGAAAACAACCTTGCATTTAATGCCAACCGTTAATGAGGGAGAATGCAGTGAAACAGACGAAAAGCACAATAGAGAATGGTGCCAAAATAGAAAGTCAAAAATTTGGACAACCATTGAAAAGCATTAAAATCGGTGGCCGTAATTCTTGAAAATCTGTAAACAAAATCTAGCTGCTATTTCGACGAAAATCGATGGCCGCAAATTTTGAATATATGTGCCAAAATTTAATTCAAAGATATTGTTATTCGGCGGAAGCATATCATATGGAAAAGAAATATTTCTGAGCCTATAAAGTCTGTGAATAACAAGAACACATAGTTAACTGGTAGGATGCAGTTGGTTGCTTCAAAATATATATAATCAATCAACTGTAAATAACCAGTCCAAATTAAAATTTCTCATAATAGCTAGTCGACTTATAAACCAATAGTCGACTGGTAAAAACATTGAGAAAACAAAATAAACCATTTGATTGTTCCTTTTCAACAATTAATTCGTTCGCATTTTCACTTTTTTTTTTCTTTTTCTTCTTTTTTACAATGACGGCTATCACCTACAACCTTTCAAGACATCAATGCTTCATCAAAGACAACAAGAAAAAGACAGATTTCTAGTGATATCTTATCTTATGCTCTTTATGTGCTTAATATGGGTCACAGTCATAACTACTGTACATATACATGCTTGCCGTTTTTTTTACCTTTAATTTAGCTAATATCCACCAATCACTCACATAGCTATTCTAATAATATCCGGCCTATTCGCATAGCTATTATAAATATGCCCTTCTCTGAGTTCAATAAATACTTACATTAGTATCTTTGTCTATACTCAAAGTTAAGGTAAGAACAATTATGGAGGGAACAACATTTCGTCAGTTTCGAAATATCTGTGTCTTTTGTGGTTCCAGTCCTGGAAAAGATGGGGAGTATGTTAAAGCAGCACAAAATCTGGGTATGGTGTTGGCCAGAAAAAAAATTCATCTAGTCTATGGTGGAGGTAACTGTGGGTTAATGGGGTGTGTGGCTACAGCTGCACATGTAGGAGGATGCCAAGTTCTAGGTATTATTCCTACAGCTCTAGCTGCATCCAGCAACATAGGGAAAACAATTGGGGAAGAATATAGAGTAGCTTCCATGCATGAACGTATGGCTAGAATGATGAGTAATGCTGACGCCTTCATTGCCTTACCAGGTGGTTTTGGTACTTTAGAGGAGATTTTCCAAATAGTCTCTTGGGCACAACTGAATATGCATCACAAACCGATATGTTTGTTAAATGTTAATCACTTCTTTGATGGTTTGTTGTCTTTTTTAAATCAAACTGTGGAACAAAAGTTTATCCCACACTCAGCACGACGACTTCTCATCTCGGCTTCAAATGCTGAGGAGTTGATTGATGCCTTACAAGCATATGTTCATGTACCTGATCCAACTATTGCTCAAATAGAATGGACGGCAAACAATAGCAGAAAGCGCAAATTGGACTTGGATCTTCATCTGTAACTGTAGCAAGATGTGGACATTGCTGTACCACTTTTACTTTCTTAAGATTATCTTGGATACCATCTTGCTAGCCACATACCTTAAGAAAGTACTATTACTAAGTTAAAATTCATATTTTGAGAACTTAGCATATAGCTGATACTCCCTTGGAGTTTGTAATACTATCTTTAAATATTGCTTATGATCCTCTGAACTCTTGAAATATTCTAGTATATTATCAATAAATATAATAACAACTTGATTTAGGGATGGCTTAATTACTTATTCATTAACTCTATGAATGTAGCTGGGGCATTTGTCAATCCAAATGACATAATTATAAACTCATAGTGTCCATGCCGAATCTTGAAAGCAATTTTTTTTTTAATATCCTCTTTTCTTATCCTTAATTGATGATATCTAAATATCAAATCAAGTTAAATTTTTTTTAAAAAAAATGTTGAGCACTTTCTAACTGATCAAATAGATCATCTATACAAGGTAATGAGTATTTATTCCACGTTGTCACTTTATTCAACTATCTATAATCTATGTATAATCATAGTGATCCATATACTGGAGCACTCCAAGTAAAAGTACTAGGACTTTTAAATCCCTTGTCTAACATGTCTTGTAACTATTTCTTTTTCAGTTCTTTAAGTTTAGTGGGTGCTATTCCATATGGAAATATAGACGCTGGCCAGGAAATAAATCAATACCAAATTCTATTTATTATTTCGGGGTAATCCTGGCAATTCTTCAGGAATTATATCAGAAAATTCTCTAATAACTGGAACTTGATTTACAGTGGTATACTTTATATCAGCATCTCTCACCACTGCCAACTATCCTTGGCACCTTTTTGTAATCACTTATGGACTGCTAAAGCAGAGATTAGGTTACTGGGTATCTCACTAAGATTTCTTTGTATCAAGAGAGAAAATTCTCCAAGAATATTGAATTTAATCACCTTCTAGTGACATTTCAAAATGACATGACATAATGCCAACAAATTCATTCTCAATATCACATCACAATCTACCATATCTAGACAACCGGGTATAACAGATGTCACATTCAGAAACCATCATACCAGAGTTTGACCCCTTCCGTACCTTGGTGGTATAGGATTTGCCTAAACTCAGCATTCTGCTGAGGTTTGCCCTACTACCATTCAAGAGGACACGCGAAAAGACTCTGTATGGGTCTTTTCCCAAGCACATAGCAAGGGAAAACAAATAACATCTCATATAACTGGCATCTCGCTATAAAACAGAGATAGCCCAACCGTCACTTAACCATGCCAACATAGCATACTATAAACTGACTTACTTGAACAAAAGGACAACATCCTATCGAACCCCTTTAGCAGCACCGTGAGTATAAGCATGTCCAGATTCATACCCATACTCAAAGTCCTACCTAAAGGTCCGTTACTCCATGAACACAGGGAAACCTAATGCTCTGATACCATATTGTCACGGCCCCAAATGATGGAACACATGACCGGCACGACATAAGGGTTTTCCCCTAGCCGCAAGCCTAACACATAGCATGCACAAACATCCAACACACAATCCAGAGTATATAATAAATATAACTGGCCACATATGCCACATTCAATATCAGAAAAATACTGTGTGTGTATATATATATATATATATATATATATATATATATATATATATATATATATATATATATATATATATATATATATATATATATATATCTCATGAATCCAACATCTGTGATTCAACTTGGCCCATGGCCTCATAATATTCATGTGATTCAACTTGGCCCAAGGCCTCATAATACCAACATCGTTGTAAAATATAAAACCGTTTTTCAAACAACACATCAAAATACGCAAGAAGCGAGGATCCTACCTGTAAGTTCATGGAGGTACACTAGACATAAACTAAACTAAACAAACAGTACAAAAGAGCCTTGCCCAAACTGGGGCTCACCAACACTATCTTCAGCCTCCTAGGAAGCTGTAGCTGGATCAAAGTCTATGTGACTATGTGTGGGGAGGAAACAGAAAAGGGTTGAGATCACCTCATCTCAGTGAATGGATAAATCACACTATAACAGAAACAGGACAAACCAAGCACGAATGTTTCGCAATGAGTTTAATAACTGAAATCAAAGTGTAAAGATAATAATAGAAACATTAAGCATTTAACCATAATTTATTGAAAGAAAAGCTAAACAGTTCAAATGTATGTTTAAAAGATAAAACAGGATTAAATCAGTAATAGCAGAGCAAATCAATTATACATGGTAAGTAATAAATGAAGTTATTTATGCAATAACAATGATGAATGAGATTGTTTAGAAATATTTAATCTTTAAGAAAAATGCACTAGTTTATTGGAGTTCTTTTCTGACAGATCATCATCTTCCCCAAGCACATAGCAAGGGTAGGGTAATCACTGTAGGCGTAGACATAAGTCTACCCTAAATTCCCCCAAGCACACAGCAAGGGTAAGGTAATCACTGTAGGTGTAGACATAAGTCCACCCTAAATTTTTCCAAGCACATAGCAAGGGTATGGAAATCACTATAGGCGTAGACATAAGTCCACCCTAAATCCCTGTGTCTTAGGCAGTCATATGCCCGTCACAGTATCCTAGGCCGAAGCTTTCGCATGACCATGGTGCACCAGGGCTAGCACTCCCTACGGCTAGCTAACAGTGATCTAAAAGGGTCCCTCCAATAGAAAACATTTAAAATATGCTATTCAAAGAGTTTAAAGTAAAACATTTCAATAAAGCTATAATTCTCCATCTAGCACTTTTCATGCATAAAATTCCGTTCTAAAATATATCTCATCCATGAATTCCCATGGAGACCTTTATAATCATAAACTTTCCTTTTTAAACATAGATCGTCCGTAGACGTCACATAGATGTTCGCATGCATCAAATCATCTCATGGCTAACTTAGTTCATTTCTATGACTAAGTTCACATTTTTATAAATCTAGCTCAAATTGAGAATTATCAGTCTAAATGCTTGCCCTGCATACCTAGGGTTCAACTAGGATTGAAATTTATAATTTCTAACATGGTTGGAACATATTGGTTTTCAAAGCGGTAAAACAATTTAACATACATTCCAATTAGTTAAAATCATACGAGAGAGTTATAAATCAAATTCCTAAAACATGCGCTATAGTATGAAAAATCTACTCACAGGTAAGGGCTCCAGATTGGACAGCCCTAAAATCCTTGTTTCTGGTATGAATTCGATAAAACAAACCCCAAAATCGAGTCCGGAAGGTCCAAAAACCTTAAATGAGCTTGGTTACTATTCATCACCGGAAAACACTATTCACCACCACTATTTATCGCCGGAAAACACTATTCACTGTCGCAAAAATTTTACCGAATCAACAAAACAATTTCATATCCTAATATTTATCTAGTTTCTGAATCAATCTACGGAGTCAGATTTCTAATTAGAAGTCCCTAAGTAAGGTTTTTCAGAACTTACCTTTTACCGAGATTTTCTACTTCAAATATACGGCGATTCAACGGTTGATTTAAAAAACTGATCGGTCAAAACTGAAGTACACTTCGTCCTGAATTCAATAACACGTTCAGTTTTGATATCGGAAGCTAATCGGTACTCCAAATCGAAAGAAAATGTTGGATGTTACTATTCCTATACTATTCATTACTATTTATTTTTTTCGATTTTTCTTCGAATTCGACGCAGTCGCCCCCGGTTTCGTTTATGGTTTCTGAGGTTTTTTTTTTTAAATATAATAATAATTATTAAATAATTAATAATAGGATTTTCTTTTATAAAAATTCATATAAATTCCATTTTTCATCATAAAATATCCCAAAAATTCTTAAAAATTTTCATTCTCATAAATCTTTAATTAAACTCTTAAATCATGATTTTTCTTAATAAAAATCATAATAAAATAAATTTCAAAACAAATATCTTAATTCATATTAAAAGCAAGAATATTTCTAAAAATACCATAAAAATTCAATAGAGGCCGGTATAATTATTTTAAGCAATACAATACTTCTTTTACTTAAAAGTCTACTTACTTTTAGCAAAACATAATCATTTTTAAACAAGTAAAAATATATTTGCTTATAGCGCGCCAAAACATAAATTCTCATATTTCTTTTGTAATTTTTTAATCCATGTAATAAATATACATATTTTCTACGGTTCTTATCTCTATTGTCAAAATTCTCTCTTTTATTCTAAATTTCCTTTAATTGGAATTTTCGTTAAATTTTACGGTTATTACATAAAAGAACCTTTTGACCTACATTAAATGATTTTCTTAAAATATGTTTATCATGAAAAGCTTTCATTCGATCCTTATACAACTTTGCACTTTCATATGCATCATTCTGTATTTCTTCCAGTTCATTGAGTTGAAACTTTCTGTGAGAACCTGCTTTGTCAAAAGCAAAGTTAAATTGTTTGATGGACCAATAAGCTTTATGCTCTATTTCAACAGGTAAATGACAAGCATTGCCATACACAAGTCGGTAAGGAGACATTCCAATAGGGGTTTTAAAAGCAGTACGATAAGCCCATAAAGCATCAGAAAGTTTCAAAGACCAATCTTTTCTATTTGGGTTAATAATTTTTTCCAAAAAATTTTTAACTTCCCTATTCGAAATCTCAACTTGACCACTAGTCTGTGGGTGATATGGGGTTGCAACTTTGTGTGTGATACCATATTTCTTCATTAAATGCTCAAATTGCCTATTACAAAAATGCTTCCCCCCATCACTAATGATAGCCCGTGGTGTGCCAAACCTTGAAAAAATGTTTTCTTTCAAGAATTTCACCACAATCTTGTGATCATTTGTTTTACATGGAAGAGCCTCTACCCATTTTGACACATAATCCACAGCAACAAGGATGTATAAATTTTCAAATGAATTAGGAAAAGAACCCATGAAATCAACTCCCCAGACATCAAATATTTCAACAATTAGAATGGGAGTCAGAGGCATCATATTCCTGCGTGAGATACTGCCCAATTTTTTACAACGTTCACAAGAACTACAATACAAATGGGCATCCTTGAATAGTGATGGCCAATAGAAGCCACATTGCAAAACCTTTGCAGCAGTTTTTTTAGCACTAAAATGACCTCCACAAGCATGATCATGACAAAAAGAAATAATATTACGTTGCTCACTCTTAGGAACACATCTCTGAATGATTTGATCAGGACAATATTTAAATAAGTATGGATCTTCCCAAAAGAATTTCTTTACTTCAGTTAAAATTTTTACCTGATCTTGCTTACTCCAATGTGTAGGCATTTGACCTGTGACAAGATAATTAGCAATGTCAGCAAACCAGGATAACTGAGAGATAGACATGAGTTGCTCATCTGGGAAGGAGTCTTTGATAGGCAATTTATTGTCACCTGATTCAACTACCAGTCTAGACAAGTGATCAGCTACAACATTTTCAGATCCTTTCTTATCTCGAATTTCTAAATCAAATTCTTGCAACAATAAGATCCATCTTATCAAACGTGCTTTAGCATCTTTCTTAGAAAGAAGATACTTAAGTGCAGCATGATCTGTAAAGACTACAACTTTAGATCCTAACAAATAAGATCTAAGTTTGTCTAGAGTAAATACCACAACTAGTAGCTCTTTTTCTGTTGTAGAATAATTCAATTGAGCATCATTCAGAGTTTTACTAGCATAGTATATCACATACGGAAACTTATCAAGACGTTGACCCAAGACGGCTCCAATTGCATAATCAGAGGCATCACACATGATTTCAAATGGAAGACTCCAATTGGGTGGTCTAATGATAGGTGCAGAGGTGAGTAATAATTTTAACCTTTCAAAAGCTTGACAGCACTATTCATCAAAGATAAAAGATGCATCTTTGGTAAGTAAATTACACAAAGGTCTGGAGATTTTACTAAAATCTTTGATGAATCTGTGATAAAACCCTGCATGGCCTAAAAAAGAACGTACCTCTTTCACTGTCCGGGGAGGTGGAAGACTGGAAATCAATTTAATTTTAGCCCTATCTACCTCAATACCTTGATGTGACACAACATGCCCTAAAACAATTCCTTTCTTAACCATAAAATGGCATTTTTCCCAATTCAAAACAAGGTTCTTTTCTTTACACCTAATTAAGACTAGTCTTAAATGATGTAAACATTCCTCAAAACTAGACCCATGTACAGGAAAATCATCCATAAATACTTCCAGAAATCATTCTACCATGTCAGAGAATATGCTTGTCATGCAACGCTGAAATGTGGCAGTTGCATTGCACAATCCAAATGGCATTCTACGATAGACAAATGTTCCAAAAGGACAAGTGAAGGTAGTTTTCTCTTGATCTTCAGGTGCAATAGGAATTTGATTGTACCCAGAGTATCCATCAAGAAAGCAGTAATACGCATGTCCAGCCAACCTCTCTAGCATTTGATTTATGAAAGGAAGTGGGAAATGGTCTTTTCTTGTGACAGCATTCAACTTACGGTAGTCAATACAAACACGCCACCCAGTTTGCATTCTAGTGGGTATTAATTCATTCTCCTCATTTTTTACTATAGTAATGCCGGACTTCTTGGGGACTACCTGAACAGGACTAACCCATGCACTATCAGAAATTGGATAAATGACACCCACATCAAGAAGTTTAATTACCTCAGCTCTCACAACCTCCTTCATGTTTGGATTCAAACGTCTTTGTGGCTCTCTTGAGGTTTTGGCATTGTCCTCCAAATGTATTCGGTGCATGCAGATTGATGGACTGATGCTTTTAATGTCCGCTATTGTCTAACCTATGGCTTTACTATGTTCACTAAGGACTTTTATCAGTTCAACTTCCTGTTTACTATTTAAATCAGATGCTATGATCACAGGCAAGGTCTCAGAAGGTCCTAAGAACACATACTTTAAAGAATCAGGTAGAGGTTTTAATTCTAACTGGGGGGTTTCTCTATGGAAGGTAGTAGGACAGACTCAGAAGGTGTAAGTGTTTCTGTTTCGGCTTTCCACTTATTGGTATTCATCAATGGAATAGTTTCTAACAGAGAATTTACCTCACCAACTAAACAATCCTCATTTATGTCCATATTGAAGTGGGCCAAACATTCTTCCAAAGGGTCATCCCCAAAAGGACTCAGAAATGAGTCATAGACAATACTCTCAATATGTTGACCTCACAAACATCACCAGTGTCCACAGGTTGACTAGATACATTAAAGACATTCAATTCAACTGTCATATTTCCAAAAGATAGATTTAAGATACCATTACGACAATTGATGATTGCATTGGATGTTGCCAAGAATGGTCTACCTAGAATGACAGGTATTTGTGTATCCACATTCTCAACAGGTTCAGTATCAAGAACAATAAAATCTACCGGAAAGTAGAATTTATCAACCTTTATGAGAACATCCTCTATGACACCTCTAGGAATTTTTGTGGACCTATCTGCTAATTGAAGGGTCATTGATATAGGTTTCAGCTTTCCTAACCCAAGTTTTTCATACACAGAGTAAGGCAACAGATTCACACTTGCTCTTAGATCAAGTAAAGCTCGGTTAATCTCATGGTCACCTATAACACAAGAAATTGTAGGATAACTAGGATCTTTGTACTTGGTGAGAGTTTTTTGTTGAATTATAGAGCTTACTTGTTCAGTTAAGAATGCCTTTTTTGGAACATTGGTTTTCCTTTTCACCGTGCAAAGATCTTTCAAGAATTTTGAGTAAGCGGGTACTTCTTTGATAGCGTCCAGAAAATGGATGTTAATGCTTACTTGCTTAAACACCTCTAAAATGTCACTATACTGAGTACATTTCTTATTTGCCGCAAGTCTTTGTGGGAAAGGAGCTTTGGGGGCACAAGGAGTTTGTTCACTTTTCTTTTTGCTTGAGTCATTATTTTGGGGTTCATGTTGACTCTATTCCTCATTTTTTGGCATGTGAACATGATTATCAATGACTTTTCCAGATCTAAGGATTGTTACAGACTTTACTTCTTCATTAGGATTTTTTGATGATCCTACTTCAAATTGACCCTTAGGATTAGGAACAAGTTGACTGGGAAATTTTCCTTTTTCTCTCTCTCCTACAACATTAGCTATTTGACCCATTTGTGTTTCAAGCTTTGAAATAGCTTGAGTGTGAGATTGCAAAACTTGTTGGGTCGACTGTATGAACTGTTGCAAAGTATCCTCCAAAGAAGGTTTTCTTTGTTGTGATACCCCGAAAGGAGGAGTATGTTGAGGAACTTGAGGGTATGAATTGGGAGGGGCAAATTGTTGCCCACCTTGACTCATTGAAGGCTGATTTTGTCTCCATGAAAAATTTGGATGATTTCTCCAATTTGGGTTGTATGTTGGTGCAAATGGACTATCTGATGATTTTTCATAAGACTGGAGGGAATTAACCTGCTCAGAGAATGCTTCTTGGTAAGCTGGTATAGATGGACAAGACTGTGCAAAGTTAGATGTACTAGAACATAAAGCACATTCTTCATTCCTAGTATTGGTAGAAGAGTTCAGAGTATGGCTTAAATTCAAAGTTTCTACCTTTCTAGTAAGATTGGCCAAGGCAACTCTCACATTTGTATCATTACTTACTTCATAAATTCCTCCTCTCTTTGTGGTTTGAGACTTTCTATCTTTTTGATCAATGCAATTCTAATGTTGAGAGTTTTCTGATAGAGACTCTAAGGATGCCCAAGCTTCAGCCTCATTTAACTGTAGAAATTTCCCACCATGCATACTTTGAATCATTTGACGATTTGATGGAGTCAAACCATCATAAAAATATTTTACGAGTCTCCAAGTTTCAAAACCATGATGAGGACACTTCAAAAGAAGGTCATTAAATCTTTCCCAACACTCAAAAAATTGTTCACCCTCTTTTTGAAAAAAATCAGAGATTTCTCTCCTAAGGGCATCAGTTTTAGACATGGGAAAAAATTTGGCCAGAAACTTATTTACTAATTGATTCCAACTAGTAATAGTTCCTGTAGGAAGAGAATTCAACCAGGCTTTAGCTTTATCTTTTAATGAAAATGGAAACATTCTAAGCCTGATTGATTCATCATTGAAATTTTGAAACCGGAATGTCGAGCAAATTTCCAAAAACTGTTTAATATGCATGTATGGGTCTTCTCTCTCTAATCCGTAAAATGATGGCAACAGTTGGATTATGGCTAGTTTAAGCTCAAGTGAGTTGCATTAGTTTGTGGTAACACTATACAAGATGGAGTACTAGCTATGATAGGTGAGAAATATTCCATAAGGGTTTTCTCATGTATGACTTGTTCTTCCATTTTTTATGGTGTCCCAACAAAGTATAATGTTTCAATGTTAAAATGAATAGGTGATCCTAAACTTTTTCTAACCAAACGCTGATATTTATCACGTTTCCAAACACGCATAAACTAAAAGAAAAACTATAAACAAGTGTTTCTAATGACAGACAATATAATTACAAACAAAATGAGAATACAATAAAGAAATTACACAAAAAAAAATTTTCTTTTTTTTTTCTTAACAAAGAAAAATTTCTATACAAAGAAAAAAAATTCTAAACTATAACTAGTGGAAGAATTATACTTACCTGGATCTACTTAGCTTCTCCATTGCAATCCCCGACAACGGCGCCAAAAACTTGTTGTTGTTTTAATTAAACTCGCAAGCGCACGAATCTGTTGGAGTACAGATTTAATGGTATGCAAGGTCGATCCCACGAGGATTGCCAATTGATAGGAAACTCTAATTTGAATCTAAATAAATAACTCTAACCTAGTTGTCAAAATATTTGTTTTGTGAGGAGAATATTAAATCAAGTGTGCAGAGAATTGATGTACTCAAATTAAATTGAAATGTATTCAAGGTAAAAGAATGCTAAGGTTAGGGGATCCACTCCTGGTATGAGTAATGATAAATTTAACTCTTTGTTCACTCAATTGGAATCCTCACATGAATAAGGTTCCAATTAAAAAATGTATTAATTTGAGTTCACTTTTGTTTATACATGAATTATATTTACCTCTTTTTACACCATTAATACATGCTTGTAAAATGAATTCAAGTATACGTTGTGCCAATTATTATATTGTCTACAATAAATCAAGATTGATTCAAGAATTTATTGTGCCAAAAATTGTCTACAATGTATCAAGGTTCACATCTTACAAGATTAAAATGAAAAGAGGTACGAAGAAGAAACATAACAAGAGATAGGTGGCAAGGCCAATCATAAACATACTAAGAGATAGGCGGTTTGATAGAACCAGCCAATAAGATAACAAGAGATAAGAAGAAAGAAACTAAGCACACTAACATAATATAACAAGAAATAGGCGGTTTAGTAAAATCAGCCAATTAAAAATAACAAGAAATAAGAAGAAAGAAACTAAGTACAATAACATAATATAACAAGAAATAGGCGGTTTAGTAAAACCATCCAAGAAAAATAATAAGAAATCAGCGGTCTGATAAAACCAGCCATTAAGAAGTAACATGAGAAAAGAAATAAGAAGGTAAATACAATGTCAAAGATAAACATTAAGATTAAGAGTTAGATTAATTATTATTCTCACACTAAGAGTTTCACCCTTTACCTTAGCATAAGGAGATTAGTTCTCCATATTCAAATTAAGAAAGCCAAAATGAAGATGAACAAGCATGATGATATTATGAAAGGATAACAAAGTATTTAAAGAAATAAGAACATTACAATACTAAAAACTAAAATTTATGGTCTCCAAACTACACTCTCTTCAGCTAATTTTTGACTCCCCTTTAGCTCACAAGACCCCTTTATTTATAGATACAACTAATGAGGTAGTTGACAAAGCAAGTTGCACTAAAGTTGGCAGGTTGGATTCTACTATGTCTATCGAAAGTGATCATGATATTCCTCCTTGATAGCCACCGAATGTGCCACCCATATGAAAAGAAAAGTTGTAGGTAATTGTGTGGGCTATCTACCTACCAAATTTCGTGTACATTGAATACATATTTTATGAGATACGGCCCAAATACTATACAAAGGTTGGGCTGGACTGCAACAGCAAGCAGATTTCTTCTAGCCCGATTTTCGCCCTTTTACTGTCCAAATTAGCTGATCACATAAACATGAAAATTGTAGACAATTGTGTCAGATATTCACTTACCAAATTTCACATAAATTGGATATGTAATTTATTATTTATGATTAAAATACTAAAGTAAGGTCGGGCAGAAAAACAAACAGCACACAGATTTTCCACATTTAAGGTTCCTTGAATCTTATATGGTCATAAATCAAGATTAAATATATCCATTAGGATGCGTCTCAAAAGTCACAAAGATAATTCTCCTTAATCAGCCATCCTTAATGAATTCATTTTTACCGCTTGATCTATAAACGTAATTCCTAAAAAAAACACAATTTAGTTTTGATTTTTTAAATTGAGTCAATTTTCTATTTTTTTTAGAAGATGCATAAAACTAAAGATAAATACAAAAAATAAGTGTTTAAACATGACAAAGAATTAAGATGAAAGTATTCAATTCATGGTTATAAAACTCACTCATCATCCATTTAGTTTCTCAACTCTTGAAACAATGAATGTTATAAATTCATCTATTATTATGAATATCCATTTATTTTCCTAACTCATAAAAGCCATTGAATCTCATTTATTTTTCTTAGCATTTAAGTTATTTATTTTCATGATTGTATACCTATAAATAGAGGCTTCTACGAAGCAATTGGATAAGAAATATATTTTTTCTCTATATGTTTTTCTTCTCTAGTGTATTTACATTCTACTTCCTCCTTGTATAAAATTTTCATTTATAATAATAATTAATTTATAAGTATAAAACTCACTCATCAATAGCACGGTGGTAAAGAAGAGAAAATGGAGCAGTGAGAGAAAATGGAGCTCATGTGAAAAGGAGAAAATTTCTCCCGTGTTCAACTTTGTGAATTTTGTTTTTTCTTTTTCATTTGGTGGAAATCGTCATAAGTCACCACTAAAATAAAATATGAAAATTAATGAAAAGTATACTTTCAATGGTGACTACTTTGAGTCCCTAGGCCACTGAAAACTCCTTTTTTGTAGTGAATCTAACACTGCTTTTGCCTCCACAAGTTTTTTTGTTGCTTGCATGGGAGGACATTTCTTTTTTACAGTATTATTTGACTTGATTATGATTACATTTTATTGTAGGCACATCAATAATTAGGTCTACCTGCAAATTAAATCTGTCTATATTGCTATCAAAATTTTAGCTTTAAACTTAGCATGAAAATCAGTACTTCATATGCTTTTCTTCTTCTTCATGTTTTTTTTTATTTTCTTGACAACGTATATATAACCTTAGACCACATGCAAACTATCCAAACCCTTCATAACTAGGCCACACCTAGTAGTTTGTACTTACAAATGCTCTTGCATCCATTTAAGTGCTTATGGTTTTAACTTTTAACTTAATATTCAAATTATTATATCTGTTTAGCAAGGTCTAGTGAGTGAAATAACATTGAATGTAGAATTTCTGTGGGTTGATTTTTCTTTGTTGGTTGTCACTTTGGTAATCTTTCTCCCATCATTACCTTCTTTGATTTTCCAGCACTCTGCAAGATTTGGAGGATGATGAGGATAGACGGATGTTGTGTTTCCTTCCCTACTTATTGGGGGTTTTCATTAGGAAGTATTAGTGGGATAACTTTAAAGTGGAATTTGAAACTTAAAAGGAACAAAAGTATGCTTTTGAAATTGGAGTAATGGGCTTTTACAATTAGACCGACAGGTCTCATTTAATGCTTAATTTCATTTTGTAGTGTTCAGGAAGGCCTGTTGCTCCGATCAAAGTTGATTTTGTTGCTTGCATTGGTCTGACATGAGAATTTTGTATTGATAGTGTTGTATTGTAAATCTTGGTAGTATATTTTGTAAATAAGAATTATACGTTATGGATATGTTTTGTATCAACATTTAGATTTTAATGAATGAAAAAACTTGTATTGTTTTTTATTGCTTCTTGAGGAATTTGTGACAGAGATAATAATTTGAATTTAGATGAAATTTAATTAAAATATATATAAAAACAATTAAGTTCACCCTAGGTCACAACTCTACGAAGTCATCACTAAAAGTTAACTCATAGTGATGACAAAATGTCATAACTTAGTGTACTTTTAGTGACTATTATTACTACAATTATAAAGACTTTTGATAATGCATTTTAGTGCTTTTGGTGAAGACTTAAGCCGTCATCACAGCAACTTTTGGTGACAGCATCAAAATGTCGATCACCTTGAGTTATGGTGGTAGAGCTATAGGCAAAGTTGTCATTCTAAGGTGATGACTTTTCGAGATCATCACCTTAGGTCTTTTATTTATTGTAGTGAAAGCATTGTTGAATATGAAAACATGACTAAAATAATTATCAATGAAAAACGAAGTGATTTGGGTGATAAAACTAAACCTCCTACCATTCATATTATTTAACCTAACCGTCAAAGTCTCGCAAGATGTGTACTTAGAAAAACTCACCACAAAAATAGTAGAATGGGTGGGAAAAGTTGTATTTAACAAAGTCATTGACAAATTGCCTAGTTTTAAAACAAAAAAATTCATGCTCTCTGAATGATTGAAGGTACATTTATAAAATCATGTATCATCAGTAAGCTCCAACTCTATGATCATTGAGTTAAGTAAGCTATAATTAATGGTGAAGATGAGACCACATTGTTGCTAGTTCCAGACAAATAGGGAGATCATTATTCGCGACTGTGAAACCATCGGCATTAATGTAAAATCCTCTTTTGATAAGAAAAGACAAGCTGCATAATGAGTTGTATCCTAGCAATCGTGACATGCTTGATTAGGAGATGGAGGGCTTGCGATGGTAATTTGAATGATTTGACAAGAAGCAAAAATGAAGATCAGAGTCCTGTACCAACTGCTAAAACTTGTAATTATTGCTGGAAAAAAAAGGATGTCAAATTGAAGGGTTAAATTTTAGAAACTCATTCAAATAATCTAAAGTATCATTGTAAATTATTTCAAACGTAAAAGATTGAGCAGACTCGAATTGGATTTGAACAGTATTGGTGATGATGGTGATGCCCAATCGTCAGATCTGGAAGGGACAGCTATTTAACGGCAGAAATGGCTATTGGAGCCCCCTCACCTGCATAAGCATCATCATCAATGCAGCCTTCCGTTAGAAACATTAATTTGAATGACTGGCCATACCTTCTAGGTCAGATGGTATTGTTATCTCTGTCTTTGACCTAAATTCTAGCTATATGATTGAGGATAGGAACAGAGAATCTACATTGACTACAAGAAGTGGAAATAATATCTAGAGACCTAAATTGTCCAACGTTCCATTTCTCGACAAGTGTTGCAAATCTTCAAATGTGGTAGTTATAGCAAAAAAACATTAGATTTTTGTTCTGACGCGAAAGCGAGTGGATATTTGGTCTGTTCCCCGACTCACAGAAAGACCATTGATCATGTTCATTGGTTCATAAATTTTTGACAGAATGATCATTGTATATTCTTCTGGAAGTCCTGAAATCTCCCGAGTGTACATGGTGATTTCAGGAAGAGGACTGTTGTAAACTCCAGTAAACCCCATGCAGCCAAATCCTAATTTGGAAACTTATTCATTCAACATAGAGACAAAGTTGAGAGGAACAAGAAGAACAACTGGTGAACATCTAAGCAGTTCAAATTCTGTCATCCAATTACAAATCACAGAAATAGAAGAATGATTCGCAAGCAATGGAATGATGGGTGAAGAAATTGGAAGTCGGGCAATCTCTACGCTCTGCACTTCAGCCATTGTTGTGTTTGTCTACTCCCCTTTCCACCTATCCGTTTTTATTGTGTCTGTATAAGTGAAGTACTTAAATTGTGAAATTTTTTTATTTATTTTTAGTTTAAATTTTTTATTTATTTTAAAAATTTCATAATGTAGAAAATATATTCGGTTTATAAAATAAAAATGTTTTAAAAAAAATGAAAACATTAAAAAACATGTTTGATTTTCGAAGAATTGAAAATTATCCTGATTTATAGAATGTCTCTGTTCACCTATCCATTCAAAGCCTCCTTCAGACGTGGCATGTTGCTGCGGAACAACCAAAAGATGAGATTGTCACGCTAACTCTGATGACCAGCTCTTCCCCTTCTCCTTTATCCAGTTTCCCCGACCCTTTTGTTTCGTTTAGCCGCCAAGCGTAATCAACTCTCTCTTCTTCCCATTTTCCTTGATTTCTAAGGAACATCCTTGAGATATCCTCACTGGGTTTAAATTCTGATTTCAGGGGATGATAATGATCCAAACTACCAAAAACCAAAATATTTCCTTTAAGTTCGTATTCGGCTCTGTTCTTCCGCCCACATCCTCTTCTGCTTCTGCATTTCTGCAGCTTTGCATTCCTACTGCTACTTGCTCCCAGCTACAGTTTTGCGTTCTGCTTCATTTCGAGTTTCTGTCCCATATGAAAACAATTGCAAGATAGGAAGAAATGTTTTTCTCTTATTCACTCTGTACTAGCAATGCATACAGGGTATATATAGGAAGGAAACTCTGCTGTATACAACTCAAAAGTATGGCAACCTGGCAACCCACTCCTACAGCTCATTCCTACAGCTAATCTTTCACATGTGGGTGATCTGTATATGTGTTGTACATAATCATGGCAACCCATTCCTACAGCTAATAATTCAACACTCCCCCTCAAGTTGGTGCATAGATATTACACATGCCCAACTTGTCTAAAAATTTTGAGAACCCTTGATAAGAGACCGCTTTGGTGAGGATATCAGCTAATTGATCTTCCGATTTAATTTTGGGTAACTCCACGATCTTTTTATCTAATTTTTCCTTAATGAAAAATATATCCACCTTAACATGTTTTGTACGATCATGTTGGACTGGATTGTGAGCTATATCACATGCTGCTTTATTGTCACAATATAGTTGAATTGGTTGCTTTGAAGAGTATCCCAAGTCTTACAAGAGCAATCTCAACCACAGTGCCTCACAAATTCCTAATGATATTTCTCTATATTCCGCTTCCGTGCTTGAGCGTGCAACAACATTTTGTTTCTTGCTTCTCCATGTAACTAAATTTCCTCCTACGAAGGTAAAGTATCCTGAGGTTGACCGCCTATCATCCACTGCTCCAGCCCATTCAGCATCTGTATATACTTCTATATTTTGTTTGTTTGGGTTTTCGGAGAATAGAATTCTATTTCCTGGTACAGATTTCAAATACCTCAGAATACGCATAACTGCTTTCATGTGTTGCTCACCAGGATTATGCATGAACTGGCTTACGATACTTAATGCATAGGCAAGGTCTGGTCTTGTGTGGGCTAAGTACATCAATCTTCCAACTAGTCTCTAGTATCTCTCCTTGTCCACAGGAAATTGGTTGGGTTCAATACACAACTTCAGACCTTCTTCTGTTAGAGTGTTAGCTGGTTGGCAAGCTATCATGCTAGTTTCATAGAGTAAATCTAAGGCATACTTTCTTTGAGATAGAAAGATTCCTTTATCTGATCGAGATACTTCAATTCCCAAAAAATATTTTAAGGACCCCAAGTCTTTCATTTCAAATTCTTTGGACAAGTATTCCTACAAAACTTTCATTTCATCTGGATCATTTCCTGTGACGATCATGTCATCCACATATATAATGAGCGCGGTAATTTTCCCATGCTGCTTCTTCAAAAATAATGTATGGACCGAGTTACTTTGTTTGTAGCCAAAAGTTGTCATAGATTTTGTAAATCGTCCGAACCAAGCTCTTGGAGATTGTTTTAATCCATATAATGATTTCTTCAACTTGCACACCTTTTGGTTTTTTATTTCTGCTGTCATACACCCTGGTGAAAGATCCATGTACACTTCTTCAAACAGTTCACCATGTAGAAATGCATTCTTCACATCGAACTGTTGTAATGGCCAATCTAAATTTGCAGCTAAAGACAATAGGACTCGGATTGTGTTGATTTTAGCTACAGGTGCAAAAGTTTTTGTGTAGTCAATCACATATGTCTGAGTATATCCTTTTGCTACAAGACTTGCTTTAAAGCATTCAATTGTCCAACAAGTTCAATTGTCAATCACAGTAGGATCCTCCATCAGCTTTGTACTTCACAATATAGATCCATCAACATCCTACTGTTTTCTTTTCTGATGGAGGATCAACAAGTTCCCAAGTTTCATTCTTCTGTAAGGATTTAATTTCATCATTCATAGCTGCTTTCCATCTGGAGTCAACTAAGGCTTTCTGCACACTGTTAGGAATAGATACACATGATAATTGATTCACAAATAACTTATTTGATTCAGATAAATGATGATTAGATACATAATGACTCATGGGGTATTTGACTTTACTAGAAAGTTCAGGTTCATATGTAGGCTTAGGTATACCTCGAGTATGACGTTGTGGGAGATGCCTTCTATGTGGTTCGAGAACATTTTCAAGAGGTGATTGGTATGGTATGTCAGCCAGAGGTAGCATTTCGTCTTCAGATTGTGGAACATGATGGTCGGATACAGAAGGATTTGGACTTACTTCTTCGTTTATTGGGAGTACATCACAACTTGGGTCCAATGTTATACTTCTTGAATCTAAAACCCTCATTTCTTCATTAACTGGTCCAGCTTGTGAGTCACCACTTATATCTAAGTTGCTCACCTCCTGTTCACTTAACTTTGTAGGAAAATCATAGTTCATGTCAAAAATATCAGTCTAGAGTCTGAATTTCTTTTTGTTTCTCCCCCTGAGATTCAGGCTCAGAAAAATACATGGTTTCTTCATGAAAAATAACATCTATTGTGATATACATTCTTTTTATGGGAGGGTGATAGCATCGATATCCCTTTTGATGAGCAGCATACCCAACAAAAACACACCGCAATGCTCGCGGTGTCAACTTGTTGCGTTGGTGCTTATGAAGGTGTACAAAGACTACACAACCAAAGATATGAAGAGGTAGACTAGGCATACCTGGGGCAACAACTGCATTTGTAAGAGTTTGGAATGGTGTCTGAAAACCAATAGAGCTAGAGGGCACTCTATTAATTAAGTACGCTGTGGATGTAATTGCTTCTCCCCAATATGACAATGGCATATGAGCATCGATTAATGATGCTCGAACAACTTCCAGTAAATGTCTATTCTTGTGTTCTGCAACTTCGTTCTGTTGGGGTGTGTCAGAACAAGTAGTTTAATGGATTATGCCATGTCTTTCCAGATACTGTTGAAATTCTGTACTGTGATATTCTCCACCATTATCACTGCGAATGACCTGAACCTTTGCATTGTACTGTGTTTCAATCAATTTGTGAAACATTTGAAATAATGAGCTCACTTCACTTTTGGTTTTCATCAAGGATAACCATGTCATCCTAGTACAGTCATCAATAAATGTAACAAACCAATGTGATCCTCCCAAAGTAGAAACTTTGGATGGTCCCCAAACATCAGAGTGTATAACTGAAAATGGAAGTGAGCTTTTATTCAATCGTAAAGGAAACGAAGTACGATGACTTTTTGCAAGTTCACAAACATCACACTTAAAATGAGAAATGTCAAATTTTGTAAAAAAACTTGGAAATAGTTTTTTCAGATATCCAAAGGAAGTATGTCCTAGACGTCGATGCCATAAATTGATTTCCTTTTTGTTCTCCTCCCCCTTAGTGTCAGCCACCATCGATGCTTGTTGTAATTTGTCAGAACTTTGTGACATCAAATCTAAGTAATACAACTTCCCCTGCCTAGTACCATAACCAATCGTCTCTTTGGTTTGAATGTCCTTAAACACACAAAATTCAGGCCAAAAGATTACAACACAGGATAAAGTTTGTGTTATCTGAGAAACAGACAAAAGGTTATAATTTAAAGATGAAACAACTAACACAGAATCTAAATTAAAGGTGTTTGTGAGGGCAATAGGTCCTTCCCCAGCTACTAGGGTTAAAGTGCCATTAGCAGTGGAAATAAATTTTTTAGAGGAATGATCAAGAGATGAAACATGTCTAGAATCAAAAGTCATATGATCTGTTGCACCAGAATCAATTATCCATGTACTATTAAAAACAGGTGCAGAAATATTAAATGACTTACCTCCACTATCTGTTGTTATTGCTAAGGCTGTGGCTTTTCCAACAACACCATCATCTATCGTTGATTCAACTGCTACAGCTGTGACAATTCTTTTTGGGTTTTTCTTTGCACGGTTTGGATCCCACCAGTCCGGATACCCTACTATCTCAAAGCAACGACTTTTGGTATGATCAATCCGATTGCATTGTGTGCATTTGTAACTGGACTTGTCTATACCGTTGGTCATTTTATGATTTGGTTGTGAACGGTCTTGTTGATTTTGGGTAAACTGATTTCGGGCCACCATGGCAGAAGATCCAGGTGGTTCCTCATTCAATGCCAAACGGCGCACTGCTTCTCGTCGGATTAAAGAGTAACACTCCTCTAAGTTTGTGACTGGAGTACTACGCAAAATCTCTTTTCGAATTTGGTCAAAGACGTTATCCAATCCTGCAAGAAATATGTGAACCCGTAATCGGTCAATAGACTTACAGTATGATTGGAGATCTTCTGAGTTCTTCATGGTCACTTTATCTCGATGATCTAACTCTTGAAAAATTTCTGTGAGTTCTCCATAATAAGTAGGTAGGGTTTTTCCTTGTTGTTTGGCTGAGAAAGCCTTTTGGTTCAATGTAAAAACTTGGAGTTTATCATTTCCATCATAAAACGCCTTTGAAAGTGCATCCCAAATTTCATGGGCAGTAGGCATACGAATATAGCGTTCCATGATTTCAGAAGACATAGACATTAATAACCAGCGTTTAACTTTTTGGTTTTCAGCATACCATTTCTCATATCCGTCTTCTGATTCTGTAGGTGGCTTTATTTTGCCACGAAGATAAGAGATTTTATCTCTTTCAGCAATTTGCATTTCTATCAATTGAGACCATATGTCATAATTGGCCTCTGTAAAAATGATCCCTGCATTAAAAACTCCTTTTGGTTGAACAATTACTGGTAACGACTTGTAACCAAATGATTCAATTTTTTTACTCATTTTTTACTATATTAAATTTTTGATTTTTTTTTCGGATTTTTTGGATTTTTTTTTAAATCAGAAAAAAAAAACGTAAACAGAAGCTTCACTAAACTAAGCAGGATGTGAAAAACAAAATAGAATGCAAAAAGAACAGGGACTTATATTTTGCTTTGCGATGCAGCTCGCAGGTGGTGGCTGGAGATGCAGCGGCGGAAGCAGCAGTGGAAGCAGCAGCGGAAGGCGATGCTTGACGGTGCAGCGGTGGAAGGTGATGCACACGGGTAGTCTTGTATATCCAGGTGATGGCCAATGTTGTTTGGGATGAATTTGTGAAGAGTTTGATGTATTTTGGCTTCTTGGTGTTTGAGGGATTTGGATAAATTCAGAGTTGAGGCTCTGATACCATGAAAACAATTGCAAGATAGGAAGAAATGTTTTTCTCTTATTCACTCTGTAGTAGCAATGCATACAGGGTATATATAGAAAGGAAACTCTGCTGTATACAACTCAAAAAGTATGGCAACCTGGCAACCCACTCATACAGTTAATCTTTCACATGTGGGTGATCTGTATATGTACAGTACATAATTATGGCAACCCATTCCTACAGCTAATAATTCAACACCATATTCGTTCCCTTGTTTTACTTCTTATTTTCTATTGCAAGCTTCGCCCAGTCATTTTCGTGACGTCTCTGTTTTCTATTTTTACTTTGTTCGTTCTTGTATTTCACGAGCCACTTTGTTCTGTGTAATGCTTCTGTACATCGTTCCCAGTGTCTTTTCCTCTTACTTTCGCGTTGATTTTCTCTTCTGTTTTCTACATTTCTGCTTCTGCGACTTCTGTGCGTCTTTCCCAGCTAGCTTTGACGTCTTACTTTGTCTTTGTTCACCATTCTTCAGTTGTGAGCCGCTGCGTCTTCTGCTCGCTTCTGCCTCTGCGTAATGCTTCTCTGCATCGTTCCCAGCATCTTCTCCTCTGTTTTTTGTATTTTCTGCTCCTACGACTTCTGTGTCGTTGCCAACTAGCTTCTGCGTTTTGCTTCGTCTTTATGCACCATTATTCAGTCAGGAGCCGCTGCGTCTTCTGCTCCCTTCTGCTTCTGCATAATGCTTTTGCGCGTCGTTCCCAGCATCGTCTTCTCCTACTTCCGCATTGACTTTCTCCTCTGTTTTTGACGTTTTCAGCTTCTGCGACTTTTATGCGTGATTCCCAGCTAACTTGTGCATTTTGCTTCGTCTCTTTACACCATTCTTTAGTCGCGAGCTGTTCTTTATAAATGCCAGAAATTTTGCGTCATTCTCCATAACTCTCCATCTCAAGCCTCCCAAGCAACAACGGCGAGCAGTGAACCTAACACTTTTAGGGTGTTCGGTACAGAAATTTTTTTTGTTTTAAGGTATCTTTGGAGAAATCAGAATTTTTATATTTAGTACAAATTTTTAAAAATTTATTTTTTAAAAAGTTAGGATTTTTAAGAATTATTTTTTATAGTAAGTTTTTTATAAAATTATTTTCATGGAAAGTGATAGTAATCTTAGGACCCGTTTGGTAGATAAAAAGAAATTGAATGGAATGAAATGGACATTTTATTTTTTGGTTTGATTGCTGAAATTGGTGAAAATTGTAGGTCCCATGAAATGTTCATTCTATTCCATTCCCTCCTACAAGGTAATCAGCATTACCTCCGAAAATAAGTAGAAAGTGAACATTACGATGGAATGGAAAGCAAAAAGACTGAAATATTTTTTATTATTTTATTTATTTATAAATTTTGTTATAATTAAAATTATATATATTTAAATTAAAATTTTCAATATTATTTAATAAAATTTAATTTAATTTTTTATATTAATAATAATTTATTTTATTTTTTATTTATAATATTTAAAATAATTTTTTAAGTTAAAATAATAATATAATAATAATTTTATTTTTTAAGAGTATTTTTGTCTTTTTGACAATTTTTATTCTATTCTATTCCATTTCATTCCATTGACCTACCAAACGCAATTTTAATCACAACATTCCATTCCATTCCATTCGAATCCATTACTTTCAATTTCATTCTCAATTCTCATTCTCATTCTTTCTGTTGCCATCTACCAAACAGATATAATTATATTTTTTATTAATAACATAATTTTAATAATAATAAAAAAAAATTACTCTCTCTTTACTTTCACGCTCTCTCATCTCTTTTTCTCTTCACTTTTCCACTTTCTCTCTCATTCTCTCTCTTCACTTTTACTTTTTTTTTTATGAAAATAAAAAATATTTTTGAAATATGTACAAAATTTTTAAAAAAATTATGTATAACCGAACAGAATAATAGAAAATTTCTAATAATTTTAAAAATCAATCAAATACATTTTATATATTCCACAAAATTATAATTTTCATTAATTATGTTTTTCAAAAAATATAATTTTTGAGAAAAAAAAAATTTACCGTTTATCAAACGATCTTTTAAAACATCAGCAACGAACAGTTCAAAGAATTTTTAAATGGGTCTTTTGTTGTTATATCATTATTTTTTATTTTAAATAATTTTATATTATTTTAAATAATTTTATATTCTAACAGTAAACTTTCTAAAATTTTTCAGTTCTATAATTACAAAATTGACATCGCGTTTGAAATTCATGTTTTTCAGTTTCAATGAAACCGTCATTTTCACGTATTCAATTTTTCATTCTTTTTAGGAAATGTTTTTGAAAAATCATTTTCAAAAATTTTAGACACATTTTTAAGCAAGCTACCAAACTGTTCCTACTGTTCCACAAATTCAATTTTGGACTTTCTCCGTCTTCCTCTCCTTGCTTTTCAAACAAGAAACAGATGTCAAAATTGCATAATAAAATAACCACTCCAAAGCCAGCAGCGTTGATCTTTATTTATTGGATTTTGTCAAGAATTATTATTTCAAGCGCTCTAATAAAATTAAATTTTTTACTAATGTCATACTTAATAATAACACATAATAAATTAATAAACTGTATCAATATTTTTAATATTATTTTTATTAATTGTATTATATATTAATAAAATATTTTACATGACACTAATAAAATTTTTAACTTAGGGTATTAAATAATAATATTTTTGTTAATTTGTATTTTAAGATTTTGATTAGGTCACCGTATGAGTTGGTATGACAGTATGATTAAATAATCCTTTTGTTAATTTGTATTTTAATGATTTTGATTGGGTTGTATGGATTGGTAAGACAGTATGATCAATCCTTGAATCACTGATTACGTCAAGAGGACGCCAGTGTTGCAGGGCCATTTTCTTAACTTCTTTTTCGGGAGGTAAAGGATACTTTCTTGTCCCCTCCATCTTTTTTTTTTTTTTAATTATATTATTTATAATTAATATTTAATATATCAACGATAAATAATTTTTTATCTATTAGCAGTATTCAAATTATAACACGTGATAAAAATAATTTTAAAAATTATTATTTTTACCACGTATTATAATTTAGACATCGCTAATGAACAAAAAATTATTCATCACTAATAAATTAAATATTTTTTTATATATTTATATATAATAAGTTACGATAAATTGACACTTAAAAAGAAAAATTTAATTAATTTTTTATATTATTTTTTATTTTTTTAAAAGAATTTAAATTTATAATTATATTTTTTCTAATTTTAATTTATACACAATTATTTATTTATTGTATTATTAATAAAACTCATATTCTATATATATTTCTTATATAAAATTATAAATAATTTAATTTAATACAATATAAATTATTAAAACCTTAATTCGATGGTATAATAACAGACTAGTATAACTTTTTTAAATTTAGCAACAAAGAAAAGTTTTAGCTTATATTAAAATTTAAAAAGTGTAGTGTAATTTTTAAAAATAAATATAATTTATTCAAGTTTTTATATTTGTATAATCAGGTGCTATCCAAGGAGCGTGACTTTTAAATTTTTTAATTTTACATGGAATTCGCGACATTAATATACATTTCTTCTTTAATTTTCTATATCATATTTTTGTTACAACATTGAAATGGTGATTAATTATTTTTCATCAAATTGCGCAATGTTTTCCTTTTACTTAATACATTAGAGCAATTTTACTACTTTTAATATTAATTTAAACATATTATTTTTCTAACTATCAAATTTAATTGATAAAAAATAGTAATTAAGAGAGATACATTAGTTAAATTGTGTTAAATAAAAAATAATGTCAATTTAAAGTTTACTTAAAACAAATGAAAAATAATAAAAATACCATAAATTTATCATTATGGAACTCATCTATAATTTGAAACTCCCATGTAAATCACTGCGCACCAAAGTCACGCATATTTGGACAAATTATTATTATCAATATTATTATTCATAATTTTTGTTACATTACAAACTCGCACTACAATTTAAAACTTAAAAACACCCAAATCTCAGCTATTATCTGTGTCTACATCTAGGGCGTGCCTTTAGTACACCAGCCGCAAAGGACTTGCAAGTGGTTCAAGTTGAGACCATAAAATCTTTTGGTGGTGTGTTGGCAACCCTCCAGCTCAAGTGATCCAGTCTATCATAGTGTCGAGAACCTGCTACTGCATCAATAGGAATTGTCTCAGAAATTTCTTTGAGGTCCCCGTCCGAAAGTTTCACTGCTAAGGCACCAAGGTTTTGATCCAGGTTCTTAATCTTTGTTGTTCCTGCAAATGTCCAGAAGTAATTAAAACAACAAAAGAGATAGATAAATATTATGACAATAGCTGCACTATAAGCCACTCACCAGGGATAGGCACAACGTCGTTGCCTTGATAGAGGATCCATGCTAATGCCAACTGAGCAGCACTGCACTCATGCTTCTTAGCAAGCCTTTCTATTCTATAATATATATTCTTGTTCTTCTCCAAGTTCTCTGCTCGGAAGCGGGGATGTGAGGTCTGAAGAAATGCACATTCTTATATAAGTAAGGACAGTAGCTTACATAATAATAATCAAAGGGGAGAAAAAAAAAACTAAACAAATGTTGAAATGAGGATTGAAAATCAAAAAGGAAAACATGCAGAGCCGTATTCTGGTGTACTCCCAAAATACAAATGTAAGAGCTGATGTTGTGTACCAGGGGGCTAATAGCAGGCACACTTTCCACAACTCCTCGGCCACCAAAAAAGCCACGACCAAGAGGGCTATATGGCACTATTCCAATACCAAGCTCCCTGTACGTAGCATGAATGCATCATTCAGAAGACAGAGTGATGGGAGTTGTAATCCCAATTAAGAAGGTGGACAGGAAGTAGAACTAACCTACAGAGCGGAACTATCTCCTCCTCAATGTCACGAGTCCAGAGGGACCACTCTATTTGCACGGCTGTGATGGGATGAACTGCATGTGCTCTCCTAATTGTGTCTGGGCTGGCTTCAGATAACCCTATGTACCTCACTTTTCCCTCTTCCACCAGTTTCTTAAGTTCCCCTACCTATAACCAGTTAACCACAAAAACCTCATCACTACTAAAATTCGCAGGTCCATAAACGTTTTTAAAAATCATATGGGAGTTTAATATCAGAGGAAGAAATCACTAACGGTTTCTTCTATAGGTACTGATGTGTCCACCCTGTGCTGATAATACAGATCAATGTATTCAACATCAAGGCGCTTCAAACTAGCCTCACAACATGAACGCACATACTCAGGTGTACCCTTCACAACCATATTAGAGAAATTTACATCTACAATTCCGAATTTGGTTGCTAGCTGGATTTTTTCTCTAGGTAGCTGCTTTAAGGCCTGGTCAACACACAATTAAAAAAAATTACACATTCAAAACGCTGTCTATTTTTTGCTTTCGTAAAATGATAAAGTACCAAAAGTTTATATAACTAATTTTAAATTTCATTTGTTCAGTTACTTTAACTTATTGTGTAAAGAAATGGGGAGAAATTTCAACTGCAAGAAGTACTCTGGCTATACAAATCTTCTATTTCCCCCATGGCACACAGTATTTTCCTCACAGAGAACTAGTTATATATCTTTGTCAAGTGCATATAGGTTTTTTAGTAAACCAGAGCCATGTTGCATACCATAATTTCATTTTCTAATGAATTAGAAATAAAAGCAGCAGAAGTAAGAACATCGTTGCTTAACGCTTACCTTTCCAACCAAAATTTCATTAGCATTGGATCCATAAACATCTGCAGTATCGAAGAATGTGATTCCTTTACTGAAGGCATGCTTGATAACAGAGATGCCAATTTGTTCTGGAACAGGTTCATTGTAGGCTCTAGTAAGTCCCATACAGCCAAATCCCAACTTTGAAACCTATATTAAAAAAAAAGTTCAAACTAGTATTGACGAACAAGGGTATGCCATTGCAAAATTACGTATGAGTTGAATAGAGAAATGAGGAAGGAATAAGAGTAAATGAAGCGGAGATGAGAGAGAGGGTTTATACCTCAAAGCCTAAGGTACCAAGTTTGACTCGAGGGATCTGTGGTGCGGCCATGTTGTGGTGATCTAACTCCAGTTTACAGCAATGCAAATGGAATGGAAATATTTATAGGAGGAGGATGAGAAGCACAGCTGGCATTGCTCCAGCATCCACATGTCATCCATTAATTGTGAATTTTGCTTTCGTCACTGAATATGTTAGCGTCGATGTTCCTCTGATCACTGATTATGTCACAAAGATAGACTATAAAGTATAATGAAATAAAACTCTATGGTCATCGCTGACGATGAAATAATTAAGATGTTGACATTTGTCCCAATTTGTAGCCTAATTCCATAGCTCCATCTGCAACACTGCTATATGCTATTTCTGAGTTCCTGCTTCTGTGGTGGCTTATTGGATAGGAAAAATAAATTGCAACGATGACAAAATTATCAATTTATTTTAAATAACTTGTTTTCAGCCAATACTTCTGATACCACAAGAATCGTCCGTCAATTTATGGCCGCAACACCGACTTATAACCATGACAATATTCCATTTTGATTCATGGAGGCCAATTTTTATAATTAAAGGTTTTATGATTAAAATCATAATTATTTTGTTTAAATTATAAATTAAGCATTCCTGTTTGTAATATTTTTAGGCATTCTACATTTGATTAATGAATTTCCATTTACAATTCTTCTTTGATTTTTTTCTTTTCCGATTTTTTTTTTTATATAAAAAAAAATCGCCTTTGCTTGTATCCTTTGAATTTCATAGCTGGGTGGTTCTGATTTTATTTTGCCGTGAATTAGCTTTAAGAACAAAGGAAAGGACCAGAGGATATTGATGGTAATCTCTCAGTTTTTCTTTTTCTGAGAAATATTAAGATATTTCTCCTGTCATCATTACTCTTTTTTTTTTATTTAATTATGATTAAAATTCGAACTCAAGATCATCAACTTTGATAACTCAAGTATATAAGGCAGGAATCTAGAAATGAAATTTAAATAACTTATATGTTAAATGATGTTGGAAGTTGATTGGCTAGGTGATTATTTTGTTAAATTTGATCTTTCAAAAATAAATAAATAAAACTAATTATTAATATTACAATAAATATGTTAAATATTTTGATAATAAATTAAATTCTTCAGTACATAATACATTTTTATGTTTATTAATTAAACTTAGACCAAGTATAAAACACATTTTCTCCTAAATATCTATAAAGGAATTTCGTTGACTTTTCTTATAAATGATTCCTTTTTTAAGCACGCCAAATTTCGTTGACTTTTCTTATTCTCTAATGAGCGTAACGATTATTCAAAACGAATTTGAATCTTGAAGAAAGAACCTTTAAATATATACTATTTGAATGATGAGAAAATGACAGGATTGACCTAAAAATTAATAAGCATCAATAGCTAATTAAAATCTCGATTACATATAAATTTAATTTCAGTAGTAAAAACTGCGAAATAAATTCGTAAGTTATGTTTGGACTGACATATAGAAGTACAGGAAAAAGTAATGTTGGTATAGGTTTAGGCTTCTTTTCATAACTATGTAGCAAATAAAAAGGTAAAACGTCCTCCGTATTTCTATCTAACTAGCGGAACATAAATTAAAACGAAAGAGAATCTGGAAATTTAATTCCAAGAATCGTCATTTCATTAAATATTAAATTATTCTTAATTATTTGAAAATATGTTGCTAGCTATTATATAAACATCGCTTCAATTTCTTTGAGGCAATATCTATCCTGCCGACCAATGCATGCTTGCGTCCATATAATGAGGGAGAAACTGATCAAATGAAAAGGAACTAGGAAGCTGCATGCAAGTAAAAAATAATCGTAATGATATATTATTTTATTAATTAATTAATATTAACAAGTGAGATGCTACCTAATCTCCCTGTAGATATTTACTTTTGAGGTTAACTTCAGATGATCGGGCTGAGTGGAAGTTTAGGCATGGAAAGTTTTAGGCGCTTAAGCTATTATGCTGTTTATTATGAAGGAGACAAGGCACCAATACTAACGCAAGGATACATTCATATCACTAGCAAATTAAAGAAATTGGTGCACTTTCTCCACTACTGTTTTTTTTTTTGGGTACATTTAATCTGTATTCTTTTTTAAAAGGAAAACGTAACTATCATTTAGAAGTAAAAGGTATCACAAAGTGAATTTAATGATCCATATATAGCACTTTGTCCATGTGTGAACCTTATGAAACAGGGATGGATGAGTGGGGTTGGGTTTGTAATTACCCTTGAAGATTTCTTATTCACTCACCTCTCTCCTGCGTTAATTCAACTCTGCAGCTACCTCTGCATCCTCCTCGTTCACTTGATCAAATTCTATGCCATATTGCTGCTGGTTTTTCTTTATTTCTTCGATCCTGAGCTTGAGTTTCTCAATCCTAAAGCTAACATCATGAAGCATCTTTGAGTGATTTACCTGATCGACAAGATTCTACCAACTTTTTAATATATGCCAATTAACATCGTAGATATAATTGTCAATGAGTAAGAACAAGGAGAATGGAAAAGGCGAGGAGAGGTAGAAGGGAAGAATTGTGGTTGAGGAACAGAAACAAAAGTGGGAAACAAAGAGGAATAAGGAAAGGAAGTTTCATGGAAATTGACATTTTTGAATATATATATATATATATATATATATATATATATATGTATATATATATATATATATATATGTATATGTATATGTATATGTATATGTATATGACCACTAGGAGGAAGACATTTATAATCTTTGTGAGACTTACTGTACTCTAAGAAAATGCATTTAGTGAATCTAAAGCTCATTTTGTGTTTATTATAAGGTCTAAGAAGTTAGAAGCAGAAATAACCAAAACTTTGAAGAGCTTTGCGACAGGAGTTTGACCATATGACAAAGGAGTTGGTAGCCTATTGATAAGAAAAAAATGATGTTTAAAAGGCATGGCCCTAGAAATGAAATGGTAAGGAAGTGGACAAAAAAGTGAGACCAATTTTAGTTATGTGTTTATGTTTATGCTCGGAAGGTGCACGACCCGTTTTAGGATGAGTGATTGGCTTGGCATAAGGGTTTTCCCCTAAATCGTAAGTCTCCTGACATAAAAAAACTATCACACAAGGACCAGCACACATCAGAAATTAATATCAAATATACGAACCATAGCTATATCAAAACATAAACAGAACATCTATGAACTCAACCTTGATTTCACATAATTAGGTTATACAATCATTTTAAACATACATTCAAATCCAGTGCATATAGAATACGCAACAAAAGCAGAATCCTACCTATAATCATTGGAGCATAACAAGGAAAAAAAAAGAGGATTACAAAACATTTAGGAGTCCTTGGAACAAATAGGCTTGCCACAAAAGCAGCTAGCCTACTCAAGCCTTAACGAAGATGGATCAGACACTTTAGCACTATCTGTTAACATGAAAAGAAGGGGGTGAGTCATACAACTCATCGAAAAAATATGCACGAGTTTTTTCATATATGAAATATGCATTGTGAATAAAATAAATCATCAATAATATATCCAATGTATAAAAGTACTGCAATTTTAATGCAATGAAACCTTGCTTAATAAGATATTAATTTGAAATAGAAAGAAAATATTTAAAGGAAGACTCTAAATTAGAACCATCTCATATACCTAAACACACAGTCTACTAGGAGTAAATCATCATGTACTCAAGCACACAACCTAGTAAGAAAAAGTTAACACATACCCAAGTACATAGCCTGTAGGGATAAATAACTACATATCATTTCATCTCATAGGTAGCCAGGCAGAGTGCATCTGACAGGAGGACAACATCTCAATCATTTCATCTCATGGGTAGCCAGGCAAAATGCATCTAATAGGAGGACAACACCTCAACTCCTTAATCTCATCTGTACCTTCACTAGCTAACAGTGTTTTTGATATTAATTCCTCCCATAACAAATAAGTTTTATAAACTAGTAAATGTGAATTGAAAGAAAAAATGAAAAACATGAGGTTAAAATGCTTTTTAAGGACAAACATCCTTCCAAATCAAGAAACTACTCAGACAGAGTTTCGATATAAAAATTCACTTCTCAAAAATTAGAAATTCAATATTTTCATTCCAGGTCAACAATCCATAATATCCATAATCAATATCATATTGGAATCCGGTATCACCATGTCCATGAGACAAATAACCATCCATTTCAACATAATTCATATGAAATATTAAGAATGAATATACATTTGCAAAATTCATAAATAAAGGTTATAAACATTGTATTCTCATCATGAATTAGGAGGGATATCAATAGAGGTCTGCTATCCATTTCCTACAGCTTCTAGGATTCTTGAATAATATGCATGAAAAAGGGGGGAAATGTAGTTTTCATTAAACAATGCAAGGTAAAATAAATCTTTAGAATATCATTAGTACATAATTCAATTAAATATGAAATTCAAAATATGCTTTTCATGGATAGAAATTCACTTAAAATATTTAAGCATAGGAATGGTTTAAAATGCGTCGTAGTAGTAAGTTGTATTCACTCACTCCCCAAGATATAGGGGATCTAGACTCCGTTTTCCACTTCTGGTGTTCAAGCACTTGGATGGTAGGTAACTATACCTTTAGATGCTTCATTATCTAAGTTCCAATATCTAAGAGTCTCAACATTTGATCACACGCATTCCAAAATTTCATTAATAACGAAAGCAAATCATAAGCTGCTACGTAAACCCATAACCCATCGAAAAAAGTAAACTCTAAACCATATGTTAACTCATAACACCTTAACAATCCATAAATCATCAAACCATGCTTCTACTTCCATATTTCAAGAATTAATTCTACCATCTCCCATTCACATGCAAAACATTCAATTTTGAGCTTCATTTGGACAAGCTTTTTAAATCAATTTTCCAAAACTAATATAATCATTTGAACCTTGTAAATATGCTCTTCGAGTTGGAACATCACAAACTCGAATTCCTTATGCATGGTTATTGTTCACCAAAGCAAAATTCCATGATTTAGGCATCTAAATAGTGTTGTTTGTGCATAAAAACTAGCAGAGGTAATAATCGGCATAAAGGTAATACATTATGTCCTTAATGTAACCCTATACACAAATTTCAAAAACTGGTCAAAAATTGAAAATTTTGGGGTTTTACCTTACTGCTACAGTACATTTGTGGTGCTGATTTTGGAGTATTTTCTGGCAGTTCCTTGGTCCACATTTGGAGCTGGTTTGAGGGGAATTTTGTTGCTTCCTAGTGGCTGATTAAGTGGAAAAAATTTCAGGGGAAGAGGAACTCACACGAAGGAGAATGAGGCATGCATTCGAGTGAAGAGAAAAGCTTTGGTGTGTTCTATTGAATCTAATAATGCCCACGAGAAAAAAGGAAATAAGGAGGGCATTTTAGTCCTTTCAAAAATTAGATTTTTTTTATGGAGGGTGTTTTGGTCAATTTTGATGAGGGGAAAATTTGGGTTTTCTTTCAAACAAAATTATGTAGCAAAAGTTTAGGTGTTCTAAGACTCCTGTAAAACTTAATTTTACACTTCCATTCTTGATACAAATTTTGAATTAAGGTATACTTAAAATTATGGAGTATTACAGAAGCTCTATTTTGTTCATGGGTGTAAAGGCAACTAACCTTGTGTAGGATACCATTGCCAATTAGGTACTTGGAAAACATTTGATATTCACCCTCTAGTCAGTTTGAAGAGCTTTATGGTTTTCACCAATTTGCAATTCTACCATTTGCTTACAATGTAGAAAGCAGTGATGGCATCGTATTTCTTTCTAAGAAAATAAATCCATATGTATTTGGAAAAGGAATCTATGAAATGGATATAATAATATTGATGACTATGACTGTATACTAACTGTAGGGGTTTTAAATAATATGACATTTACCATAGCAACATGCTTTAAAATCATCCAACAATGGTTTCTTACTTGTAGGTAGTTTACAAGACTTAAGCATATTAGCAACTATCTTAGAAGAAGGATGGCTTAAACGATTGTGCCAAATCACAAAAGGACAAATACAATTTAGTGAAGTAGAATACATAGAAGAATTATAAACAGAATTTGAGAAAATATTTTTAGAGGTTGGATGAGAAAGTTGAAGTTGGTCATAAACATAAAGCCCTTCCTTAACCCTCCCTTTGATAAGAATTTTGTTGGGGCATTGTGCCTTAATAAGAAAGAAGTTAGGTTAAAATTCAAAAGACATAGTTATCTTTGGCAAGCTTAGATACACTCAATAGAAAGAAGTTAGGTTAAAATTCAAAAAAAGACACAATTATCTTTGGCAAACTTAGATACACTCAATAGATTGTAGGTTATACAATGGACATGAAGTAAACTAGAAAAGGTAAGAATTTGTGAGAAAAAAAAAGTAAAAGGAAATTAAGAGTGACCAATATGATAAATGAGAAAACCTTCTAAATTGCCAATACATATCTATTCTAAGCCATTATACTAACCTTTAGTTATGAGATTATTCACATGAGGAGTCACATTATGAGAGGCTCTCGAGTCTGGTACCCCAGAGGATCAAAGACTGTTTCTGGTGTTGTAATCAAGGCTGAAGACTTAAAACTGTCTTGTTGGGTATTGGACTAATTATTAGAGTTATTGTCATGCTAATTTTGATAGGTTTGATAATATCTGTGGAAGCAATTCCATGCTTCATGTCCGAATTTGCCCCAAAATTGGTGAGGTGTTTAAGAGAGAGAGGACATATAATATAATTCATTAGTCCTTTCAATATTGCTTCAATATGATCACTAAGAAAGATAAGACAACCAACTAGTGAATCAAAAATGCCTTTGATTTTATGAAGATATTCAGCAATTGACATGGCATCTCTCTTAGATTTTGGAAGTTGAAGCTTGAATTGCGCTACCTTCACTCTTTTTTGAGAAGTAAATAAGGTGAGTATCTAATTCCAAACTTTAAATGAAGTTTCACAGTACATAACTCGAATGAGAATTCCCTCTATCATTGACAATAACAACCATGATAGGAGCAATTGGTCTTGTTTTCGCCATTGAAGATACTCACTGTTGAGTTTGCCAAGTTCTCAATTGTTTTTTTATGCATATCTCATTGGTACACAAACACCTTAAGAGAGAAAATTTTCAAGTGTCCTCATATCCCAACTTATACTTGGCTTTCCTAAGCAGGAAGTTACTCTCACCTAATTTAACAGAAAGTGCATGAGAAATGGAAATTGTAGTATTTTTCCACAAAGAAGACGAAGTTCGCATTTTCATAGCTATGGCCCTTTGATATCATGCTAAGAAACCATCTCCAAGAAAGAAGAGAAAGCTAAGAAAAGAGAACATTTATTAATCACACATAATTGAATTACAATAGCATACACACACTAATATTTATATTAGTTGTGCAGATGTAGAAAGATAAAGCTATTTAAACTAAACTAAGAAAAGCCTATCTAACTCAAATGTCATGGCAATAACTCTAACAAGAGAAAATTTCATTGTAATATTTTCCTTCAGGAGTTTGTATAGGAGAATGGAGAATTTTTAACTACCCTTCCAATATCCAAACTCCTCCTTCATATATTAACTTCTCTCAAATTGGAGAAATTATGGAGGAGAAACAAATTATTAGTATTACTGACAAATACTCTTCGGCTAGAGTCTCTTGCATGTCTTAGACTAGGCTAAAGGGCGGTCAGGAGGTGCTCTTGTGAGATACTCTCATGCTCAAGTCAATATATATATATGTGATAATAAAATAAATAAGATAGATCCTTATCTAAGAGTGGAAGGTTTTATTTTATAAGACAAGGGACATTTTGGTCATTTTCAATTGACATGTGTGGAGTATAAGATTGGGTCCATAAGAATATATAATTTTTAAAGAGGATTACACCATTAGTACATACTATGGTAACGAGGGAGCAACTTGTGGTGGCATGTCTCTATATATTTATTGCTCTCCAAGTTGGGATTGCTTATGGTCAAGTTTAGAGTACACTTGTCTTAGGCAATTGGCTAGGGTAAACCAATCGCCTAGCTTGTATATTAAGGGCCCATGTTCTTGTTAACAAAATTGGTTTATTGATAGAGTCTAGGCCAAATTACGTATCATCACTTATTATATTATTCATTACTTTTTCAAAACATATGAAAAAACTAAATTATTATAATTAATCATTTTAAAAAAATGTATATAATTTTAAAAAACATATTAAAATGAACTATTTTTAATTGGTTTATTACCTTATTAACTTTAAACACCCAAATTACCGAAAGGAAAATCATCATTATTAGTTAAGATTTAAATATTTATAATTTAATAATTAAGTAATTTAAGATTTAATTAGAAGTTAAAAGTTATCAATAAAGATGTTTCAGATTACAAATATGTTAATTACTTCGTTGAGATATTTTAATAGGATTAAAATTTATTATTTACGATATCTATAAATAAAATGGTTAGTCATTAATTACTGATAAATTAAATTAAGATATTTTAAAAAATTGTGAATTAATGACAAATTGGTTTTTGATTGATAAATTGATTTTCATGTAAATTTAGTATTATTGTGAATACGATTATAGAAATATTAAAAAAATTAAAGAAAATAAAAAAAGTAAAATTAATAGAAATTTGGATTTAACAATGGTTGGTAATTGTCGCTAAACTTGTGTTTATTGACGGTTTAATAACCATCTTTAAATAACAACGGTTAGTAAATCGTCGTTAAAATATGCTTTAGTGATGGTTACTAAACTATCGCTAAGCCAAATTATAACGACAGGTAGTACCATTGTTAAAATTTGGTTTAGCAACAGTTGATTATTGTTAAATCTACCTTAATGACAAAGTACCTGTCACGACTTCATTTTGAAATACATAACTAGTACGGCATAAGAGATTAACCCGTAAACCATAAAGCCTCAAAATAGACATACATAAACTAGCACACAATATCATTTCGCACTAGACTATCTATATCAAAAATGAATATTACATTTATATATATAATTATCTCACAAATTCATGCCATACAATCCATATATATAGACAAACTTAACTAACATGCATAGAGTACACAACAAAAGTAAGATCTTGTCTATAATTATTGGAGCACAATCTAGATTACAAAATAAATCATTAAGAAGTCCCAAGAACAATTAGATTGTCATGTATTCCTCACATTTTCAACATAAATATGGGATGGATTTCATCAAGAGATCTGTCATGTATTCCTAAAGTAATAAGAACAACATTTTAATGAAAAAATTATGCATAAATAAAAGAAGCAACTCATAAAGTGTAATAGTAAAGAGGTAGAATTTTCTTGAAATAGCTTATCAATATGTAAATCATCAAACTTTAAAATTCAATTTCAGTAATCTTTTTTTAAAATAAAATCAAATGACACAAATGATGAAAATCTTGAAGACACTACAAGAAAGGTGAAGTTTAGGGGCGGTTATAAGTGGCTTTAGCAACAGTTTTGACCGTCGTTAAAAGATTTAATGACGGTCAAAAAACCATCGTGGATTCATGAGTATCACTACAATTTTAAGTAACCATGAAAAATGCGTCGTTATGACGGAATTTAACGATGGTTTTAAAAACCGTCGTTAGGCCTGATATACCGACAGTTAGAAAAGCTGTCTTTAAGTTCAATTTTAACAACAGCTAAAAAATTATCATTATAACTTATTTAACGACAGTTTTAAAATCGTCGTTAAAATGAACGAATTTTTGTAAATTTAAATTTAATATTTTTATTATTTAAATTTTATTTATTTTTAAATAATTATGCTTCAAAATTAATAAAAAAAATTTAAAACAAATTTTTTTTTAATTTTAAATTTTAAATTTTTGTTATTCATAAAATTTACTTCAAATTAAATTTTTTGTTTTAAACAATCATGCGTAAAAATTAATTTATATTTTTAATATTCAGCATATTAATTTAGATTAATTTTTTTTATTATATAATATTTATGCATGTGAATTATTTAATAATTTAATAAGTTATTTTAAAATTTTGTGAAATATAACTATATATTAAATATACGTAAATTATTGAACGCAAATAAATATATACATCAATGAAAAATATATACACAAAAATTAATAGTTACAAGCAATACAAAATAACATGTACAGACTATATAATTATAAAGAATGAAATCATGTTCCTGGACCCTGCGAATGCTGATCAGGCTGATGGCCACTGCCACAATCATTGGGATCCTGAAAAAAAAAATTATTGTTAGAATTTTTAACGTTTTCAAAATAAAAAAAATTATACCAACAATTGTTATGCATTGAGAAATTACCTTGGGCCCAGGACTATGAAATCCTGCTATCTTAGGTGGCAGCTGACCCTGAAAATTTTGTAGCAGAAACGCTATAGTAGCCTCCATTTGTCTCTGTCGTGTTGCGATGTCAACGTATCGTCGCTGCTGCTCAACGTATCGTCGCTGCTGCTCAACGTCTTGTCGCTGTTGCTCGACGTCCTGCTCCTGTATAGCTGCTTTCAGACGCTCAACTTCAATTTGTAACTCGTGGTATGACGGCCCAGACTGTGAACTCGACCCAGCCGAGCCACGACCGAAGACTTGGGTTGAGCAAACACCCAACTCAAATCCTCGAACGCGACCGGAGTGCTCCCTAGTGCCAAGAGCTATCGCAAGTGAATTAGCCGTCGAGAGCTCTTCGGACGAACTGTCTTCCTGCTGGATCGAAACATTTTTTTCCTGCAAAATCCAATTAATAATATTAAACATTATTTAAAAATTAAATAATTACCTATGTATGGTTGATAAAATTTGTATACTTACCGCAACAGCTCGAGTTTCGTCGTTGATGTATGATCCGTCAACTCTTTTATGAACTGTCGTCCATACATCACTGCGAGTCATCGAACCGCCAACCTCAGCCTCCAAAAATTTGAAATAATTAATCAATTTTTGATTATATAAATTAATATGTTCTTAAAATTAAAAGAAGATATTTTTAGATTTAAACTGACCAACTCAGTCTTCTTACGCGCAAGGCTCTTGGAGCCAGTGGTGTGTGGCATTGTCAGACTTCTTTTATTCCGTTTATTTTCGTGGTGAACACCGAATGCATCATGAACTATGTCCTGCACAGGATCATCTCGAACAATAGGTTCTGCGACCTCTATTGGCATTATAGGATGTTCTACAGTAAGATCTTCTGTAATCATTTCTCCGTGTAAACTCCAAAAATTGTATCCCTCTGGAAATGGTTTAACAATCAAGTGTTGGCGCACGACCTCGATGAGTTGCCATTTCTTGAATCTACACTTTGGACATGGGCATATTATTCTACCTTCGACACCAGAGTTGACATTTGCGAATTTCAAAAATTCGTCTAAACCATTCAAGTACTCTATTGATTGTCGATGTTTATGGATCCAAGATTTATCCATTTCTGAAATAATTATGAATTTAGATAACAATTAACCTAAATATCTATTACTCTAAACTGAAAACATTATTATTTTGCATGGGAAGCCATTTGCAAGATTGTGTAAACACAACACATTTTGAAGAGTTTTAAAATGCATTAAGTGAAAAAAAAAAACATTTAACACACTTTATGATGTAAAGTAATCATTGACATTCAATGAAGCAACAAATAAAGAATCCTGATCCTAAAGAGTTTAAAACAGATATTGAAGAGAAAGTTAAAAATAGATAAATGAAATACTTAATTGATCTTAAAAATCTTATGATGCAAACTTATATGTATAAAAGTTATAGATTTCATTGGCTCAACTTGTCGCACCTTATGAAAGTGGAATAAATTATGCCATTGGCTTGCATAATATGAAATAAAACACTTGAAAAAATTTTACGAATCGAAGAAGGAAAATTCTAACTTCTTAAACAGTGTCATTAAGAAATTTTTTGATCATATGCCAATTTTATTTCATTCTCCTAATGTCATTGATTTAAAGCTGAGTTTCTTCATCAAATCTGATAGATCACATCATTTTGGTTAAGACAGCCACTAACAGCAAAAGATTGAATTATGATTTTGTATCTGTCGCTACAATTTCAATTATAGTCTTTACATGGTAAAATTTCGTTAGAATTCAAATAAAGAATTAAAATTTCAATTCTTTATTTAAAAAAGTAATAGCAATGGCCCATATAAAGTAGGGCTGAACATAGGTGCAATTCGGTTCGGTTTTGGGCCTCAACCAAACCGAACCAAACCACAAAAATATAGCAAAAAGTGGACCTAATCAGTTCGGTTTAGTTCGGTTTTTTGATTTTTTTTTTTTTTTGGCCAAACTTTTTAAATTTTTTTAGCCTATTTGAATTTTTTTGGGCCCATTTTTTAAATTTTTGTATCAATTTCAAATTTTTGTTTGAGCTCAAATAAAGATGGCTAAGTTTTAAAAACAAATATGTAAAATATTTTTAAAATATAATAAAAATTAAATTTAATTATATAAAATTAATATATTTAAAATAATCCGGTCCGGTTCGGTTTGGTTCGATTGAGACTCGATCCCAACCGAAAATCGAACCGAACAGGTCGATTTTTTTTAAAAAAATCGAACTAAACCGATTTTAATCGATTTGGTTCAGTTTTTAATCGGTTCAGTTCGATTTTATCGGTCTGATTCGATCCGATTCGATTTTTGTACACCCCTAATTTAAAGGTCATATATTCAAAAATAGTTCTAATAATAATTTCATCTATTTATTAAAATTTATTTTTTTACCTAATCAACTACACTAATATTTTAATATTTTAGAATCAACTTTACTTCAACTCTATTATTACTAATTTATGTATATTATTTAAATACATTTATGAATATAATTATTATTTTCAATTCATCAGCATCAATTTTAATTAAATTTTTTTAATACTAAATAACTTATATTTATAACTGAATTCACTATCATTTTATACTACATTTATATTATTCTATATATTTGTTAAACTAATATTAAAACATACGTATATTTTTAAATTAGTGTTATCGTTTTATTAAAATAATTTCTAATACTAACTCTATCTATTTACTAAAATTTATTATTTTACCTAATTAAATGCACTTCAATTCATTTACTAAATTTATGTTATTATATATTTTTATTTTTATTTTTTTAAAACTACTTCTATTTTTTAATAACAAATTTTATTTTTAACTATGTATATTTAATAATTTTATCATATTATTCCATCAACTCCGCCTAAAGACCTCTATTTTTAATTTTTATAAATTTTTTTTAAAACTAAATATGGATGTTTGACTTCATAAATAATTAAATTCAATATTTCAACATTACTCTAAAAATAATAATACCTCCTAACTATTTTCAACACACATAATATATTTACTAACAAACATCATAAACATAGAAAAAGTGACACAAATTTAAAAATTTATTCATATATTTACATCACAATGCAAACGATATTTTTTTAAATAAATATGAAGTACATAAATTATCTACTATTATCATATTTTAACAAAAAATATTTTAAAATGAATTTCTTTAAAATAAAAATAATTAAATTACATACCTTCAAAGTGATTATAAAAAAAGAACACCAAAGTACGTCAAAGTATGTCAACTGATATTTGCGTAGCACACTCAAATATATTTCACAATGAAAAACTGTAATTTAAAGTGTTCGTAATGAAAATGAGGGGGGAACACGAATTTATAAAAGGACGCGTAAAACACATTAACGACAATTTATTAACCGTCGTTAGACCAACTTAACGACGATTTTACTCATAACCGTCGTTAAACCTAAACCTAGGTTTAACGACGGTATCTAAATAAACCGTCGTGGAACCACATATATCCCGAGCAACGATCTGAATTCTAAACGTTGCAGAGACACGATAATTGGAAGCAAAACTATCGTTATGCCTAAGTTTAACGACGGTTTCTAAGTAAACTGTCGTGGAACCACACATATCCCGAATAATGGTCAGAATTCTAAACATTGCGGAGACACGACGACTGAAAGCAAAACCGTCGTTATGCCTTGGTTTAACGACGGTTTTGTTAGAAACCATCGTTAAACCACACGTATCCACACAACTGATAGAATTCTAAATGTTGCGAAGACATATTACGACGATTAAATATAAGCCGTCGCAATTTAACAATGTTTGTCAATTAACTGTCGTTAAAATAGCTATTTTAACGACGGTTAAAAAATTGTCGTAGAACCATGATTTAGCTACAATTTTTCTTAACCGTCGTTATCCCTTCGTTATTAATCTGCACTTCTCTTGTAGTGAGAGGGCGCTATAGTAAACTATATTTACTCACTCTCCAAGGTTTGAGAGCAAAAAACCTACTCTTTGCTCCCATTATCCAAATTATTAATTAACTTTCAATCTTAATTCCCGAATGATTCACAACTTATAATTCAACATTTAAGAAGGTCAACATCCATACACATCAAAATTATCATCTTAGAAGCTCATTTACACACAATCCCAAACCATGAGTCCTTAATCTTTTTAGGATGAATTTCTAAAATATATACTAGTTCATATTTTTATAAAAATTCATATTTATCAATTTATCTTCAACAACTTCAAGATTTAGGAATTAATTCCACCATATACAATTTACACATAAACTTTTTCAACTTCAAGCTTCATATGGACAAACTTCTTAAATAACTATTCCAAAACTACTTTGATTATTTGAACCTCCAAATCATTCCTTACAACTTAAAAAATTCTAAATCAAAATTCTTGGATGCAGTTACTATTTACATCATATTTATAGTATTGTTCACTGAAAAAAAAATTCTTGATCTAAATATCAAAATAGTGTTATTTACTTGTAAAAATTAGTATGGAAGTAATACATGTCCTTAACATGATTTTATGCCCAAAAGTTTCATAAACCAACAAAAAGAATGAAGATTTTGAGCTTTTACTTTACTGCTACATTGTTTTTGTGTTGCTATCTTTTTCTTGATTTTCTAGAAACTTTTTGGGTCACATTTTAGGCTGGTTTGAGAGATATTTTATTGCTTTCAATAAGATAATTGAGTGAAAAAACTTTTATAAAGAAACAAGCTCACATGATCAAGAAGAAAGAAGCTTTATGGATGAGGGAAGAGAAGTTATGTTTTTTGTCCCTGCTACTAGTGCGGCCGCGGGAAGAAGGAAAGGGGAAAAAATTAAAGGAGGCACAATCTAATTTTTTCTAAAATAAGAGGGGATAATTTGATAATTTTATTGATAATAAAAAGAGAAAAATATATTAAAAAATGAAATATTACAGTGCCCACGGTTGTTAAAAATAATTATTAAACTAGTTGCGACAATTGATTCTAAAATGGTTTGTAAAACTGTCGTTAGTTGGTTTAGCTATCATTTAACTATCGTTAAAACCACTATCACGAAACCCTTCTTTTGTAGTAATGGTTAGGGACCCTTTGTTGCTCGTCTTAGGCCCAAGGGGGTAGGGAACGCACGCTTAGTGGTAAGGAACCCATGGTGGAGGGGCATTTGGGGATTAAGCCTAAGACCCTCAAGTTGGTGTAGGGTGCCCAAGTGTCATGGCCATCGGGTGTGGGGTGTGGGGTACAATTAGTTAAAATCTTATAACCACGCAAGCGTATCTATTACAAGCAATACAATATTTGAGTAGAGAAATTTCTTTCATAGGGAATTAAATAAAAAATTATTTATGTACCAAAGCTCAATCTTCCAACTTTATTCAAACAAGCAATATATAGCTTAACTAATATACAACTACAATTAAATATGTAAAACTAACTATTAATGAATGACAACCTAGGAATATTAATGTCACTTATTAGTTCACTAGATTTTTACTTCTTTCTCATTATTTATTTTAATATATAGAATTATTAACCAAAGCACGAAATTATCTATTAAGATATTTTCAAAACAAATAAACATGATTCATTTCTAAGAAATTCCCAATATTACTAAAGTAAATGACAAGGTCATAAACCCAAAAAATCAAATCAAGCTTTAATTGACTAATGGCATATATGAATATTGCTATCCTATACACAAATAAGTTAATTCACAATTTAGGCTACTATTACTAATCATGTGATATTCAATTCATGTCAAAACAATCAAATTGCTTTTATAAGAAGAATAACTCTTCCACAATCATCTAATTGGTAATTAGACAACTGAAAGCATTAAGAACGGAAGTGAGTAAATTACTTATAGGCATTAAACATATATAAGAGAAAGGTTGAAATCAAATTACATCAAAAGATCCATTAAAATATCTAAAAACTAATCTAGAACTCAACTAACACAAAAAACAAAACACAAAGACATCGTAATTGAGATCATAAGAAAATAAGAGAAAAGAAAACTATGGCTTGTTCAAATCTCCAATCTTCAATCTTCCTAATTCCCTTGAATCTTTTGTCGTTCTAGTGTTGCTTTATCTCCTTTTGAGGTAAAGAAATTTGTCTACAATTTTTTCTATATGTCCTATTTAGAAGTTCTTTACACACCAAAATAAGGTCAAGAATTCTGCAATGTTGCTAAGTTTATATGCTGCATTTCAGGCTCAACATAAAACGCCCATAACTTTTGATATAGAAGCAGTTACGAGGCCCATAAGATATTGTCAAAAAGTTCTTCTCAAGCCCTTTATAACTATATTCAAAGATTACTCGAATAAGATTATTTCTAAGCTTAACAATTTATTCTTTTAACCCCCTGTTGAGCAATAACCTATAGAAAAATTACACTTCGGTTAAATAGCTATAAAATATACAAATCAATTAAAAAACTAAATTAACTAAATTTAATCAAGGGAAAACACAAAATAAGGATAAAAATAAAGGCAAAATAGTTATAATGCTGAGTTATCAAGTGCCTATAGGTGGGTGCACTCTTAAGGCCTTTGAGTAGGGGCATTTAAGGGTTGAATTTGGGACCTTCAATGGGGGGGCACCAAGGGCCCAGACAAAAGGGTGGGTAGGTCTTGGGAGTTGGGGATCTAAAGCGTCGAGGGTCTTAGACTAGGGCCGAGTCTAGGGTATAGATTTTGAGGGGTGGGTAGCCTAAAGGGTGGGGGATCTTGTGTCCAAGGGTTGTTGCTACAGCTAGGGGCCCTCAAGTCAGAGGCCCTGATCTTTATTGTCCTAAAGGTTAAGGCCCTCTCGAATAAAGGGTATTAGGCTTAGGGAATAGGGGTCTTGAGACATAAGAGGTCCTAAAGGTTAAGTGCTCTCTGGTAGGAAAAGGAAAGTTGGTCTTGATGGTCAATTTCTTTCTTAGAAGGTTCATGTAAAGGGACCAGGATCCTCTGTAGTACACAGCACCGTGTTGTGCACCGCAAAAAGAAACTTTTTAATTTTTTTTAACAAAAGTTTCCTTTTGCGGTGCACAACACGTGCTATGCACTGCAGAGGATCTTGATCCCATGTAAAGGCCTATGCCTTGGGGAAAGAGGGGATTGGGTAGGTCCCAATCCCAAGGGTTAGGGCCCTTCAAGTGTGGAAGGGGTCTTAAATGTCAAAGGCTTTCAAGTAGAGTGTCTTGGTAGGGCTATCGCTTGAATCAATCTGAGAGGTAGGTAGGCCTAAACTCCTAGGGTGGACAAGATTAGGTATCAGTAGGTCCCAAAGGTTGAAGAGCTCAAATTTGTGGTCTTGGGCCTAAGGAGGTGGGAAAGACTAGCTAAGGGTCAAGTGTGCTTAAGAATTGGTGCATCGTGATCCTTAGGTTTTTCGGGCTCCTCAAGTAAGCAGTGGCAACCTTGGGCTCTCAAGACTCAGTAGACTATTTTGATAAACTTTTAGTGGTCACTTAGCTAAACCATAACTAGATTTAAAAGTGAAGACAATGTCTGCTTAGTGTAATTAAATAGTAAGCAAAAACAATACTCCTGAGCTCAATAAAATAAAATAAGTGTTTTCTAGGATTTAAAACGATCAAATATGAATAAGAACTCATAAATGGTCCATTGAATACTAAGATCAACGAGGGCTCAGGTTTAAAGGGAAGATCGAGGTTGCTGGACCTGGGATAAGGGTCTCTAAGGCGGGATAAGCTAGGCACAGTAGGGTTTGGCTTGGGAACAACCTAAGGGGCGGCAAAAGGGTGGGGGCTCGAGATTGGGTAGATGAACCACTCACGATCAAGGTAGGGGACCAACATAGGTTGAATACTTTAATGGATGTGCCTAATCCCTAGCCAATGAGGGTGATGTAAACTACCCAAGTAGGGTAGGCCCAATGGTCAAGGGACTCAAGGGTAAGTGTCGGGTGAGGTTTTGGCCCAAGGATTTGTATGGATAGGATGGGTTTAACGAACTCCTCAAGGATAGTGGGCAAGGTAAAGGCTCAAGGCATAATGGCTAAATCAAGGCTAGGGCTTGACTTGAGGTTAAGGGTTCACTCAAAGCTGTATAAGAAATCATGGTTGGCCTAGACTAAGGGAGGTTTGACTTGAGGCCTAGCTTAAGGTTGTGGTCGCATCTAAGGTGGGGCCTTGAGGGCAAGGCAAGGCCATGCATTGTGTAAGCTCTAGCTTGGGTCCTAGTTTGGGGTTAGGGACCCAAGTTGTCAGATGATATTAGGGCCTAAGCCTAATAAGGCAGGACAGGGCTTGGCGCAAGAGGATTTGACAAAAAATCTAGGTAAATGTGAATTAGTTTTGAAAAATTTTATTTAACGACTATAAATCACTTCTCATAATATAATTTAGAGATTGTTGTAATCCATAGGAACCTAAGGAGAATCTGAAATCATATACTCAATAAACAACAAGGCCTTTAGTGCCTGTTTTATTATCAACACAATTAGATTATTTTCCTTAACCTTTTCTCCTGGCCTCATCCATCACATCCTCAACAGCTTAATGCCTTGGTTGTCTATCCTCAATGCTCTTCATCGCGATCTTCAACAACTAAGTACTTTGATCTTATTTAACATTTCTACCCTACTAGATGCAGATACTAATTCATTAACAACAACCAGATTAAAAATGAAGACAATGACTGCTTGAGTGTAATTAAATAGTAAGCAACCACACTATCATGAGCTCGAGCAATAAAATAAGCTTTTCCAAGATGCTAAACGATTAAATATGAATTAGAAGTCAAAAAACAAACAATAGAGAATTTTTCCAAGTAGGCACCCAGAGAAGCATAGCGAATTTGCATAGGGCTGAGAACCTATTTGTCCTGGTCACTCCTTGTAATCTGGAGTGGAAATATTACCCCTACTTGAAACCGAAGGAGATTTTTAACAATCCTCTCCCTACAAGCCTGGGAGAAGTCGCTACTGTCTCTGGCCAGCACGCAGGAGTTCAAATCCAGAGACTCTTGATGCACGACCAGCCCTAACATCCACAACTTTCTCCTATTGAACAATCATTAATTTTTTTAAAATTTTTTTCCCTATTCCAAAAAATCCTAATTTTGCCTGCCCTCCTCTCTTTAAAGACAATAGAGAATGAGCTCCATCGACTTTATCACGCCAAAAAAGTTCTCATAGTAATGAGTTGTCTTCCCTAAAGATGAGGAGAGGGATCAGGAATAGCAGCAACAACATGAGGCAGAGAAAGAGTGGAGGAAGGAAAGCATTATCATGCCTATTGCTCTTCAAAATGACAATGGCTTTGCTCTCTCTTCGCTATCTGTAAGTGCCTCTCTCATCATAGGGTCTATTTTTTATGTCATTTTTTTTATTCTGAAGGAACTGGTGCCCAACCCAAAAAAAAAAATTTGACACATTTTAATAGTTGGTTAAATGTTTATGTTTGTTTTCCTCAATTATGCTATAGAAATTCATTTCTCGTTACCAGGACAAAATTCTACTCAGTTCTTCATTTGGAATTTCAATAAGGTGAAGTAACTTGTTCATCATTACAAATTTCTTCTATATGACTATGTTACAGGGCTATTTCAAGTGTTGTTTTTTAGTTTTAGATAGGATGCTACGATGGAGATTGAAGAATTTCTGAGCTTTTTTCTTTTTGTTGTACTAGGAAACTCATCACTAGAGCATGACATATCATACAAATAAATAAATAAATAAAGCCTAACCCAAATATCTGGAACCGGTCTGCTTCACCCAATAATATTATTCTGAATTCAGCTCTGCTTCAAGTTAGTAAAACAGGGAAAACAAAAACTCTTTCTTCCTTATATAAGAGTCAACCCAATAACCAGCAAATTTCCAATATACTTCACAAAGATTCAACTATGTCATGAAAGTGGGTTGATTTTAATTAATCGCCGTTTCAAAAAAATTGTGCAATTGGATTTCTCAAGAGAGAAAAATTTTAAATTGAGTTTGACAATTATATAAATTTGAATTTTTCTCTGCTTTAGGATTTTTCCTTTTGGTCATAAACAGGGGAGATCAGGTAGCTTTCTTTTTTATATAAGAGGCAACTCGATAACCAACATTTTTCTAATTTACTTTAGACATCCATATCAGGCAAGGATGATCCAGTTGTCATCGTCTTAGCATTTTCCTTCCAGACAATTGGCCAATAAAGGATATTTTTGAAACATTATGAATTTTTTAAACTACAAAATCTTTAAGAATTAAATCAAATTTTTTCTCAGATATTAGAGACTAAAAAAGAATTGTACCCTTTATTTTAATTTTTTTAATTATTTTTTCCGGTACTTAAGATGGCTGATAGGATGAATAATGAATCTGTGCGAGAATTGGACATCAATGCTTTTAATGCACAAGCACCATCAAGTAGGGTGGAGGGTTAATAGCTAGGAAAACCTGACCTGCCAAATGCCCTTCATCTCTCCAAATCTCTATAAAAGTGTTCAATACCCCTATATTACAATCCCAGTTATAGTAGTCATCTTGATTCTTATTGAGATAGCACACTAGAACTATCTTTTGCACCCCAATATACATCTCAAACATCAGAATAAGACCAAACCCTTGAGGAGCAATTGAACTGCTATATTGTTGAGAATGATGTTGGAGCCAAGAGCCACGAGGAAGCTCCTCTGATATTACAGATACAATTAGTTAAGTTGATTGATGTTGTTTAGAATAGCCCCCAAGAGGTGATGCCTAACATGTTAGAAGTGATTAAGACTAAATTCACTCGTAATTTTGAGGCATTGAGTGATACTAAAGTCACTTAAATATGTGAAGGGGCGATGCTTGGTTTATCAGAAATATAGAGGATGATATCTGAATTTTTCAAAACGAAGATGCTACTGTCACTTACTTCATATTGGAGTCTTGCATTCAAGCAGTCCACTATAAGATAAACCCCACTCAGGCCACTAAGTTGAACCTCAGCTCTGTTCCACTCCCAACATCATCATACTTCTATTTAATACTACAATTTAGCTTCATAATTGACATAAATGGAATTTAAATTAATCAGCAAAGTTCAGTAATTTATGTCAAGCCGTCTTATTAAAATATTATTTGTCCCTTGGAAAATCATTTGATATCGTAAATGATATCGTAAATCATTTTATATCCAATAAAGCATCACGTTGTGCTATACCAATGCTCTCCAAATCAATCCCACTTGATAGGAACAAGACTAATAGTTTGAGCAATTATTCTGAGTTAGAAATATACAGTTAAGAGAATCCATAGTACTATATCAATACATACCGTGTTATACTTTTACCATCTTTAGTATGCACAGCCTTGTCCAATATAGCCTCCTCGAATCCCTCTTTGGCATTGGCTTATTCTAGTTCCCCTCATCTTCTTAGGATTAAATCCCCCTATAGAACCCAGGATGTCAAGTCATTCGATGAATTTTTGCTTTGATCAAAGATGGAATATTTACGAAAACCCTAGATTTGAAATAGGGGATGAAGAAGAGGATTGAGTTTTAAGAAAAGGGAAGGGAGTGGCGGTGAGGGAAAATAACTGTGGGACAGTGAGGGACGACGGTGTAGTGGCAAAGAGGGACGTGGTGGCGAATTAGGACAGCAACATAGTGGTATAGGGGGAAGGCAGCACGGTGGTCGAGAAGAAGGAAGGGAGTGGTGAGAGAAAATGGAGGTCATGTGACAGGGAGAGACTTTGAGAGAAAATTTCTCACATGTTCAATTTTGTGTATTTTATTTTTTTATGTTTAAAGGTAACCTTCGCAAGTAACTACTAAAAATATTATTAAAACTAATAAAAGGTGACGATCAATTTGGGTTACTATTAAATGAAATTTTCAATAATAATTTTTTTTTTATTATTGAAAAGTCATCGTTAAAAACTCTTTTATTATAGTAAATTGAACAATGCTTTTGTCTCCACAAGTCTTTTTGTTGCTAGCTTGGGAGGACATTTCTTTTTTATATTATTATTTGACTTAATTGTGATTACAAATTATTGTAAGCTTCGATAATTAAGTCTATCTATAGAATCTGTCTATATTGCTATCAAAATTTTAACTTTAAACTTGATATGAAAATCAATACTTACATAAATTTTTTTTCTTCCTATTTTTTATTTTCTTGACAACATATAACTTTAGACCACATGTAAACTATCTAAACCCTTCATCACTAGGCCACACCTAGGGGTGTTCACAACTTGTTCAATCTGAATAAACTCGAGTAAAACCGATGAAAATGTAGATACCCGGGTAAATGAAATTAGGTTTTTGGGTTGTAGTGGGTTGAGAAAAATTTAAAAATTGGGTTATATCGGTCGGGTCGGTTTAGGTTTCAGAAAAACTGTCTAACTCGATTCGACCGAAGGTAGAAGAAAAACTAACTTAAACGACGTCGTTTCATGCTGAGGCCCCTTTTCTTCCTCCCTCACCCGAGTTCGTGTTCGCGAGCCCTACCCCCTTTTCTCTTCAATTTTTCTCTAATTTCTCTCGGTCTCGCACTCTCAAATCTCGATTCCCCTTCCTCACACAGCCAGTCAGCCACACTCAAACCTCAAGCCTCAACTCAGCTCTCGTCACTACCGTCAGGGGGACGACCACAGGCACAGCCTCCTCACCCGAGTTCGTGTCTTCGTGAATCGTGATGCCCTAGCCCCTCTTATCTTCAGTTTTTCTTTGATTTTCTCGGTCTCAGACTCTCTGTTCCCCTTCCAGCCTTCCCCACACGGCCACAATCAAACATCATCTCAGCTCAGCTCATCCATCGCGCATCATCACGCTTGAAGCCTTCATCGTCCATGGTTGCTCTGCATCTTCGTCTCCGATAAGTTTCTCTCCTTCTCCTTCTCCTTCTCCTTCAAAACCTTAATCAGTATCTTGGTTGCCTGGAATCCATATATTAGTTGTCCATTCTTCAACTTGGCTGTCTTGCATATTTTCATCGAGGCTTTGGGTGCTGTTAAACCATTTTCATCAAGGCTGCGAGGCTGGTACGTTTTTCTTCTTGATATGCTTAGTGTTCACGTTGGACTGTTGGTTTTGGGTCTATTAAACCATTTTGATCAATAATTTCGATGCTTTGCTCTTGTGTTGTCTGTACATGAAAATTTAGTGGCTTTGTGAGTCTATGACTTTGTGTTGACTGTTGAGTAAACATTTTGATCAATTTCGGTTTTTGGATGCTTTTATGCTGCTTGAACTGGTGCTTCCTGTTTGTGATAATGAAAATCTTGCTGCAGTGCTGTTTCCCTCTTTAGTTTATGATACATGTTGGAAGTTTGGAACATTTTCCATGTTCCTTTTGTAATGAGATTCTGGAACATGTTTTTTAGACTTTGTAATGAGGCCCCAGAGTCCAGAGACTCTTTATGGGTAAATGCCTAAATGGTTTACTCTGGTCTAGAACATTTTCCAGACTCTGGAATGAGCCCCAGAGAGTCTTTAATTTTCATTTTCCAGATTCTGAAACATATTTTCCATTTTTGAATTGATAGGGCACATTTTCCAGACTTTGTAATAAGGTTTTAGAGACTCTTTGTGGGTAAATGGTTTACTCTAGAGTCCGGAACATTTTTCAGACTTTGAAATTAGGCCCCAAAGACTCTTTAATTTCTGTTTTTCAAACTCTGGAATATATTTTTCAATTTCCATTTTCCAATCTCCATTTTCTAATTGATAGGGCATATTTTTCATTTTTCAGACTCTTTGTGTTGAGTAAACCATTTTGATCAATAATTTAAGAAGGCTTTTTAGTATAGAGATTTTCCAACTTCAATCTCTCATTCTAGGCATACATGGAGTTCTATTGCATTTTCCTTCTTGTAAGAATAAGTCTCATCTTAATCTAAAGAATTATATTACTCTATATATCATGCATCTTATTCTATGAGTTTATTACTTTTTTTGTTGGTTATTTGAAAGGTTTTGGATATTTATTAGAGTGGCATAGATTCCTCAATAACATCTTCAACAAAATCACCCTCTAATCCAAAAGGCAAAGAAAAAGTAAGTGTTTTAGCTGACATCGAAGATTCTAATATTACTCCCCCTAAGAAACAAAAAAAGAAGCCACCTGCTAGTGGATCTCGAAAGTCATCGGCGGCTTGGGATCACTTCAACAAAATACCAGATGCATTGAAGCCTACGGCTCTGTCACGCCCCTAATTTTAGGGCACGTGAAACACGTATATCATAAACATATATTTTCCATAAACATAAATATCTCAATCCTTTATCAAGAAAACAGATACATATAGATTTTTCCATACATATACCATATACAAATCAAGTACATATACATCAGAGTACAGCAGAAACAAGGATCCTGCCTGTGACGTTCAGAGCAACTCTGGAGTACAAATATATTACAATATAAAACATTGAGAGCCTAGAAACAATGTATAGTGAGTTTTACAACTCAGTGAACAGATAATACCTCCTAAGACCTCTCAAGTCAACATATGGATGTACTCGTCTAATAAAATTAAGTATTCATAAGTTACATTTCAGAAGTACATCCACATAGGACCCGCATTTTCAAATATTCTCTATTCAAAAATCATAATCAGGTCTTTCAAACCATAAGCAGTACTGTATAAACAATGCTCATGTCAAGTTCATATTCGTTTTCAATACTGTAAAATCATTAATCAAAATATGTTATGCATCAAATCATAATCATAATAATTTCTACTTGAAAGTCCACTTACTTTTAATTATTTTAAGCAACACAATACTTCTTTTACTTGAAAGTCCACTTACTTTTAACAAATCATAATCATTTCTACATAAATAAAAATATATTTGCTTATAGCGCACCAAAACATAAATTCTCATATTTCTTTTGTAATTCTTTAATCCATGTAATAAATATATATATTTTCACCGATTCTTATCTTTATTGTCAAAATTCTCTCTTTTATTCTAAATTTCCTTTAATTGGAATTTTCGTTAAATTTTACGGTTATTACATTCTTCCCCCCTTAAAGAAATTCGGTCCCCGAATTTCATCACCATAGTTGCAGATAAATACTAATCTCATTGTTCAAATAAACGCAGATATCTAGCGCGTATATCCTCCTCTCTTTCCCCAGTAGTTTCCTCAGAAGAATTATTTTTCGATATCACTTTTACTGTAGATATTTCTTTTGTCCGTAACTTCTTTATTTGTCTGACCACTATTGCTACTGGTTGTTCTTCATGGGTTAAATCTTCCTGTAACTGAATCTGTGGACAATGTATAACATGTACAGAATCCAGTAAATATTTCTGTAGCATAAACACAAGAAAAACTGGATGGTCATTACCCAATTCATGTGGTAAAGCCAAACGATAAGTCACTGAACCGATCTTATCAAGAATTTCAAATGGTTCTATATACCGATGGTGTAACTTTCCTTTCTTTCCAAATCTCATTACCTCTTTCATTGGTGAGTCATTAAAGAATATGTGGTCACCAACTGATAATTCCTAGTGCTCAACATTCATAGTCTTTATAAACTTTTGACTTGTATTGAGTTTCCAGTATTCTTTTTCTAATCAATTTCACTTTATTAATGACATCTTATAATAAATCTAACTCCACTGAGTCATTTAACAGAACATTTGTAACATCTCTTACATAAGGCTTAAATCTTCTAATATCATTTTATTATAGACAAATTATGCTAAAAAATCTTTGACCAATCTCAAAAACATATGCTTGAAGCATGCTCTCCAAACTAGTATCATCAATTTAGATAAGTCATATTCTATCTATTGCATGTTATTCCAAATTAGATTTTCAAAAAGTTTAACTTTTCTCAATTCACTCACATATTAAGAAACCTATGATGTTCATATAAAACTTCAAATGATGCCATTGTATATTGGCATGATAATTACTTATATGAGCAAGTTCAACTAAGGACAATTAATTTCTCCCAACTTTCACCACAATAATATAAAGATACTTAAAGCATAATTTCTAATGTATAAACACATCATTTAAATTTAGTATCAGTCATACTATAATCTAATAAAGATCCTTAGACTTCCTGAATAACTCTCTTGAGATAATATATTCAATTCGTACTTGCCAACATACCCGCCAATGAAAAAAATTTCACTTGTATCTTCTTTTTACCATTATACTAGTACCATTTTTTTTATATCTCAGTATATCCTTATTACCTCAGGTTATCCATATTTACAATCTATGGCTTCTTCTGAAATCTCTTTTCTCAACAATTATTCATACGTGAATTTCCAATCTCAACATGATTTACATTCTAGATATTAGTCTCAATTTAGCAAGGTATAAATCCTTAACACAAATATCTTAATCACTTACATTATTCTCAGAGATGATTTTCAAAATATTCTCCATGTTTCCAAATTAAAAATTTCGAGATTAGTTTAAATCTTACTTTCCATACTTTACTCCTTAAAAACTTCAACACCGTTAATTCCTTTGATTACATTCGTCAAAGCACCATTACATCATCATCCATATATTCTTTTCAAAATCTCTATTACTTTAATCTACTAATCAAAATCTTGCATTTAATGCCAAATATTAATGTAGGACAATGCAGCAGAAAATGCGAAACACGTAATAGAGCATGATGCCAAAATAGGAAGTCAAAAGTTTGGACAAAACATTGACAAGAAATTAAAATCGGTGGCCGTAATTCTTGAAAATTTGTAAACAAAATCTATCTACAATTTTGGCAAAAATCGGTGGCCGCAAATTTTGAATATATATGCCAAAATTTAATTCAAAGATATTGTTATTCGGCGGAAGCATATCATATGGAAAAGAAATATCTCTGAGCTTATAAAGTCTGTGAAAAGCAATAACACATAGTTAACTGGTAGGATGCAGTTGATTGCTTCAGAGTAGATGTAATCAATCAACTGTAAAATAACCAGTCCAAATTAAAATTTCTCAAAATAGCTAGTCGACTTAATAATACCGATAGTCGACTGGCAAAAACATTGAGAAGACAAAATAAACCATTTGATTGTTCCTCTTCAACAATTAATTGATTTGCATTTTCACTCTTTTTCTTTTTTTACAATGACGGCTATCACCTACAACTTTTCTACAAAAATCAAGACATCAATGCTTCATCAAAGATAACAAGAAAAAGACAGATTTCTGGTGATATTTTATCTTATGCTCTTTATGTGCTTAATATGAGTCAGAGTCATAACTACCGTACATATACATGCTTGCTGTCATTTTTGAAATTTTTTTTCCTTTAATTTAGCTGATATCCACCAATCACTCACATAGTTGTTCTAATAATACCCCGGCCATTCGCATAACTATTATAAATATGCCCTTCTTTGAGTTTTATAAATGCTTACATTAGTATTTTTATCTTCATACTCAGAGTTAAGGTGATAGAAATTATGGAGGGAACAACATTCCGTCAGTTTCGAAATATCTATCTTTTGTGGTTCCAGTCTTGGAAAAGATGGGGAGTATGTTAAAGCAACACAAAATTTGGGTATGGTGCTGACTAGAAGAAGAATTCATTTAGTGTATGGTGGAGGCAACCGTGGGTTAATGAGGTGTGTGCCTACAGCTGCACATGTAGAGGGATGCCAAGTTCTAGGTATTATTCTTACAGCTCTAACTGCATCCAGCAACATAGGAAAAACAATTGGGGAAGAATATAGAGTAGCTTCCATGCATGAACGCATGGCTAGTATGATGAGCAATGCTGATGCCTTCATTGCCTTACCGGGTGGTTTTTGTACTTTAGAAGAGATTTTTCAAATAGTCTCTTGGGCACAACTGAATATGCATCACAAACCGATAGGTTTGTTAAATGTTAACCACGTCTTTGATGGTCTGTTGTCTTTTCTTGATCATGCTGTGGAATAAAGGTTTATCTCACACTCAGCACGATGAATTCTCATCTCAGCTTCAGATGTTGATGAGCTGATTGATGCTTTACAAGCATATATTCATGTATCTTATCCAATTACAGCTCAAATAGAATGGACAACAGACCACATCAGAAAGCGCAAATTGGACTTGGATCTTCATCTGTAACTATAGCAATTTGTGGGTATTGCTGTACCGCTTTTACTTTCTTAAGGTTATCTTAGATACCATCTTGCTAGCCACATACCTTAAGAAAGTACTATTACTAAGTCAAAATTTATATTTTGAGAACTTATTATATAGCTGATACTCCCTTGGAGTTTGTAATACTATCTTTAAATATTGCTTATGATCCTCTGAACTCTTGAAATATTCTAGTATATTATCAATAATTATAAGAACAAATTAATTCAGGGATAGCTTCAATACTCTCTTTTTTTATCAAGTCCATGAATGCAACTTGGCATTTGTCAGACTAAATGACATCACCAAGAACTCATAATGCCATAACGAGTCCTAAAAGAAATTTTTTTGAATATCCTCTTCTTTTATCCTCAATTGATGAGATCCAGATATCAAATCAATTCAATTTTTTTTTAAATGTTGAGCACCTTGTAGCTGATCAAACATATCATCTATATGAGGTAATGAGTATTTATTCCACATTGTCACTTTATTCAATTGTCTATAATCTATACATAGTCATAGTGATCCATCTTTCTTTTTCATAGATAGAACTGGAGCACTCTAAGAAAAAGTACTAGGGGTATATAAGTCCCTAGTCTAACAAGTGTTACAACTGATCCTCCAATTCTTTGAGTTCAGTCGATACCATTCTATATAGAAGTATAGACACTGGTTGGGTTTCAGGAAGTAAATCAATACCAAATTATATTTTACGTTTCGAGGTAATCTTGACAATTCCTCAGGAATTACATCAAAAAATTCTTTAACCATTGGAACGTATACTTTATATCAACATCTCTTACCACTGTCAAATATCCTTAGCATCGTTTTGTAATATACATCGTTTTGTAATAACTTATAGGTTGCTAAAGCAAAGATTAGATTACTGGATACTTCACTATAATCTCTTTGTATCAAGAAAGAAAATTCCCCAAGAATATTGAATTTAATCATCCTATAGTGACATTTCAAAATGACATGACATAATGCCAACAAATTCATTCTCAATATTACATCATAGTCTACCATATCTAGACAACCGGGTACAACGGATGTTACATTCAGAAACCATCATATTTGGTATCTGTCTCAATTCCTTAAATTCTTTAAGACGCAAATCTCTTTCACTTTCAAGCTATAATTGATCCATAGATACTTCTTAAGATGTCACAATATTCAATCTATTTTATACTATAAACTTTAACAACTTGGAATAGAAAATAATTTGAAACCCTATAGAATCCCTCAGCAGCACCTGAAGTATAAATATGTCCAACTCATATCGATACTAAAGGTCCTACTAAAGAATCCTTTGCTCTGATTATCACAGAGAAATCTAATGCTTTGATACCAACTTGTCACGCCCCTAATTTTAGGGCACGTGAAACACGTATATCATGAACATATATTTTCCATAAATATAAATATCTCAATCATTTATCAAGGAAACAGATACATATAGATTTTTCCATACAGATACCATATACAAATCAAGTACATATACATCAGAGTACAGCAGAAACAAGGATCCTGCCTGTGACGTTCAGAGCAACTCTAAAGTACAAATATATTACAATATAAAACATTGAGAGCCTAGAAACAATGTAGGCTCACCACTGGAGTACGACCCTTAGTCGATTACGTGGCTGTTGGACCAAACTCTATGTCTTTATCTGAAAAATAAATCCACATCATATAGTGAGTTTTACAACTCAGTGAGCAGATAATACCTCCTAAGACCTCTCAGGTCAACATATGGATGTACTCGTCTAATAAAATTAAGTATTCATAAGTTACATTTCAGAAGTACATCCACATAGGACCCGCATTTTCAAATATTCTCTATTCAAAAATCATAATTAGGTCTTTCAAACCATAAGCGGTACTGTATAAACAATGCTCGTGTCAAGTTCATATTCGTTTTCAATATTGTAAAATCATTAATCAAAATATGTTATGCATCAAAACATGTCTCATAAAATATTCGGAGGATCCTATATCAGAACTACCATACCAGAGTTTGACCCCTTCCGTACTTTGGTGATATAGGATTTGCCTAAACTCAGCATCCCGCTAAGGTTTGCCCTACTACCATTCAAGAGGACACGCGAAGGGACTCTGTATGGATCTTTCCCAAGCACACAGCAAGGGATAGCAAATAACATCTCATATAACTGGCATCTCGCCCATATATAGGAGGCATTCCGCTCTCCTTCACATATAATCTCCCGTGTGTTGGCCCTCACACGAGGCTAGCACCACCTCCCCTGTTAGCTGAGGCAATCAAGGTGCGCACCAGGGCTAACATCACCTGCTGTTAGCAGACAGTGTTTCCAATAGGATTCTTCCACAGAAAAATATCATATGCACGTATGTCATATAATCCAGTATAAAATTCTCAATATAAAATAGACTTTCAGTCTCAGTATATTTCCTCTATCAAAACTTCCCAATCAGGGGAATCATATACACATGCCTATATTCGAGAAAAAAATATCACTGTATAAATCAACAACATATGCATTACATATTTCCATTGTCATATAATAAGAAATGCATTTAGAAATAACGTATTCACAGCATTTCAAAATCTATTTCAAAAATCATACTCTTCTTGAACTAGATATCATTTCTCAACCATTTCAGATATTCATAATCATTTCAAGAACATATGAAAATATAAATAACATGTAATCATACCCATTTATCCATGTAAAGTTCAAGAAGAGTAAAAACAAGCCAAAGGAAGAATTATCTACTCACAGGTAAGAGCTCCAGATTGGACAGCCCTAAAATCCTCGTTTCTGGTCTGAATTCGGTAAAACAAACCCCAAAATCGAGTCCGAAAAGTCCAAAGAATTCAATAGATGCCGGTATAATTATTTTAAGCAACACAATACTTCTTTTACTTGAAAGTCCACTTACTTTTAATAAATCATAATTATTTCTACATAAATAAAAATATATTTGCTTATAGCGCGCCAAAACATAAATTCTCATATTTCTTTTGTAATTCTTTAATCCATGTAATAAATATACATATTTTCACCAGTTCTTATCTCTATTGTCAAAATTCTCTCTTTTATTCTAAATTTTCTTTAATTGAAATTTTCGTTAAATTTTACGGTTATTACAGGCTCAGTGTAATTATTGTGGAAAGAGGTACTTATATAATTCTAAGACACACGGTACTTCAAACTTGGTTAGTCACTTGTATAAATGCCCTAAATATTCATATGCTTTGAATGATCCTAAACAACAAGTGATTAGTTTTAAGCCAAAAAAAGATGGTAGGGAAAATAATATGATAAGGGCACCACAAGTTTATAATTTTAAAAAATGTCAAAAGGTTTTAGCTGTGTTTGTTACTACTGATGAACAACCATTTAAAATAGTTGAAGGATATAGATTCAAGTACTTTTGTAGTAAGTTGCAGCCATTATTTCATATTCCTTCTCGTCCCACTATAAGTAGAGATTGTTATCAATTATATTTAGATGAGAAAGTGAAACTTAGAAATTTTTTACAGTCAAACTGTACTAGAATATGTCTCATTACTGATTGTTGAACTTTAGTTCAGAATTTAAGTTACATGGCACTCACGGCACATTTTGTTGACAATGATTGGAAACTTCAAAAACGAATTCTTAATTTTTACCTTATTCCTAATCATAAAGGGGAGACAATTGGAAAGCATATAGAAAATTGCTTGAATGATTGGAGGATTGAAAAGGTGTTTACAGTAACAGTAGACAATGCTTCTGCAAATGATGTGGCAATAGCATACTTAAAGAGAAAGATGAAGATGACAGATGGTTTAGTTTTAGAGGGTGATTTTATGCATGTTAGATGTTGTGCTCATGTTTTCAATTTAGTTGTTAATGAGGGATTGAAGGACATACATTCATCCATTGCATCTATTTGTAATGCTATGAGATATGTGAGATATTCTCCCTCTAGACTAGCAAAATTTAAGTGTTGTGTTGAACAATCAAAGATTGAATCTCAAAGCATTGTATGTCTTGATGTTTCAACTAGGTGGAACTCAATCTATTTGATGTTGGAAAGTGTTAAGAAATTTCAAAAGGCATTTGATAGGCTAGATGTGGATGAGCCTACCTATGTTGATTATTTTTATGATAAGACAATTGGTCATCCTTCTTCTGATGATTGGAATAATGCTAAGTTTTTTATTCAGTTTTTAAAGATTTTCTATGATGTGACTTTAGAATTGTCTGGATCTTTATATATTACCTCAAATATGGCTTTCCCTCAACTTTCTTTAGTGCATAGTGAGTTATTGAAGTGGAACTCAAGTGATAATTCTTTGTTGGGTAGAATTGCAATAGAAATGAAGAAGAAATATGATAAGTATTGGGGAAAAGTGGAAAACATTAACCTTTTGTTATTCATTTCCAATGTGCTTGAACCTAGATACAAGCTTGCTTATTTGAAATGATCATTTGATGATATTTATTATTCAGTTGTATCTCATAATATGTCTTCCAAAGTCAAGGCTGATTTGCAAAAAATGTATGATTGATATCTTCAAGTGTATGAGCCCAATGCTTTAAATATTGAGTGCCACTCTTCAATGTTTGTGGAAAATGTAGATCAAGGTGCTACAAAGCCCAAACTAACTCAAAAAACTAGAGATGCTACTTTTAAATCTCATTTAAGGGCTAAAGATTCCATTGAAGTAAAGAATGAAGTGGAAAGATATTTGGCTGAAGCTTGTGTGGATGCAAATGATTTTTTTTATGTTTTAGATTGGTGAAAATCAAATGTGTCTAAATTTCGTGTTCTTTCTATTGTTGATCGAGATGTGTTAGTCATTCATGTGTGTTGAACAGTGGCTTCAGAGTCAACATTCAGTACTAGAGGTCATGTACTAGATACATTTAGGTCGTCTCTCTCTCCAAAAATGGTCGAGACATTAATCTGTGCACAAAATTGGTTGAGATGAAATCTATTTCAATTTGATATTAATGATTTTGATGTTGTTGAACAATTGCAATAGTGTGAGAAGATTGAGAGAGGTAAAGTACTAACTACTAAGTATTTGTTTTATATATTATAATTTGTTAATTTATATTATCCAAATAATTAACTATCTACTTATTTTGCAGAATTTGTAAAAGCTTCCTCTAAATAGACGTAGATAGAGGATGGGCAGCTATGCTAATTTGGGTACTGGTACTATTGAATAATCATTGAAATATTACTTTACCAAACCTATGATGTCAATATTAATTTCCAAACCTAGTATGTTTATTATTTGTAATTCACTTTGACAATTTCATGCTATCTTAAGTCTTAACTTTTTCTTGACTCTTGAGAGTGGAGGATGTTCATTTACCTTAACAATATACTGAACTTTCATTTGCCTCACTGTAGGATGTCTAATTGTCTATTTGCCTCACTGCAGGCTGCACTCTGTAGGATGTCATTTGCCTCAGCAGCTGCTTTGTATATCTACTTATTAGTTTGATAATTTTGGTTGGCCGTTGTATTTTATGCATATGTTTTTGACTTTCTATGCCTATGACATTTATCTGAGGATGTCCAATTGTATTTTATCTCATTGAGGTTGGCTGGCTAGCTGGATGTTGTATTTTATGCCTCACTGCAGAATGTTATTTGCCTCTTTTAGCTTTTGCTTTAGAATTCTATGCTACAAATGCTCTTACAAAGCATATGTTTTTTCTAACATATAGTTTTATTTGGCTCTTATAGTTGATTTTCTTGAGTAATTTCTCATAGTTTCTGAATTTATGTATTCTCACAGGCACAACATTATATTTTTACCATTTTGGACGTTATCAGCATAAGAAAAGAAAGCCATGATAAAAAGAAAATTTATTTCAGCAAAATTGAAAACTCAGCTTTTTTGGTGTTTTTAGGGCTCAAAAGGACCAAAAACTAGGATTCAAAAAAACGAAGCCTAGTTTTTGGTCCTATTTAGCCCAACCCGCTGGAACCGTCAAAACCCGATCCAATATGTGATCTTCAGGTTAATTAAAATGCAATCGGTTTCGAGTTGAGTCTTCCTGACCCGACAGGTGGTCGGGCGGGTTGGGTGACACCCTCAACCTGCCCGATGCTCACCCCTAGCCACACCTAGTGGTTTGTACTTACAAATACTTTTGCAACCATTTAAGTGCTTATGGTTTTAACTTTTAACTTAATATTTGAAATTATTATATCTGATTAGCAAGGTTTAGTGAGTGAAACAACATTGAACGTAAAATTTCTGATGGTTGATTTTTCTTTGTTGGTTGTCACTCAATAATCTCTCTCTCTCTATTACCTTCCTCGATTTTCTAGCACTCTTCTAGATTTGGAGGATGATGAATTATAGAGGGATGCTGGGTTTGGTTGCTTACTTATTGGGGGTTTTGATTAGGAAGTATTAGCGGGATAACTTTAAAGTGGAATTTGAAACTCAAAAGGAACAAAAGTGTTCTTCTGAAATTGGAGTAATGGATTTTTACAATTAGACCGACACGTCTAATTTAATGTTTAATTTCATTTTTGTAGTGTTGAGGAAGACTTGTTGCTCCTATCAAAGCTAATTTTGTTGCTTGAATTGGCCTGATATGAGAATTTTGTATTGATAGTGTTGTGTTGTAAATCTTAATGATATATTTTGTAAATAAGAATATACCTTATGGATATATTTTGTATCAAAAAATAGATTTTAATGAATGAAAAATTTGTCTTGTTTTTTATTGCTTCTTGAGTAATTAGTTTCAAGGATAACAATTTAAATCAAGATGAAGTTTAATTAAAATAAATATAAAAATAATTATGTTTATCTACAGAGACTACTCTATAAAGTCGTCATTAAAAGTTTATCTATAATGAAGACAAAATATTGTCACTTAATATACTTTTAGTAAAGATTATTATGATAATAATAAAGACTTTGAGTAACGAGTTTTAGTGACAACTTAAACCATCATCATAGCAACTTTTGGTTATGACATCAAAATGTTGATCATCTCAAGTTATAGTTGCAAAGTTATAGACAAAATTGTCACTCTAAAATGATGACTTTTCGAGGTCATCACCTCCTCAAGTCTTATTTGTTGTAGTGAAGGCATTGTTCAATATGAGAACGAGACTGAAATAATTATCAATGAAAAATAGAGTGATTTGGATGATAAAGAAAACTTCTACCATTCATTTTATTTAACCTAATGGTAAACATCTCGTGAGATGTGTACTTAGAAAAAATAGCCACAAAAATAGTAGAATGAGTAGGAAAAGTTGTATTTAACAGTGTCATTGACAAATTGCCTAGTTTTAAAACAAAAACAAAATATCATGTTCTCTGAATGACTGAAGTTATATTTATAAAATCATATATCATCAGCAAGCTCCAACTCTATGATCATTGATTTAAAGTTAGCTATAACTGGTGGAGAAGATGAGACCATATTGTTGCTAGTTCGAGACAGATAGGGAGACCATTAGTTGTGATTGTGAAACCATCGGCATTAATGTAAAATCCTCTTTTGATAAGCAAAGACAAGCTGCATAATGAGTTCTATCCTAGCAATCGTGACATGTTTGATTAGGAGATGGAGGGTTTGTTATGGTAATTTGAATGATAATTGACAAGAAGCAAAAATGAAGATCAGAGTCCTGTACCAACTGCTAAAACCTGTAATTATTGCTGAAAAAAAAGGACGTCAAATTGAAGTGTTAAATTTTAAAAAGTCGTTCAAATAATCTAAAATATCATTGTAAATTATTTCAAACGTAAAAGATTGAGCTTACTCGAATTGGATTTGAATAGTATTGGTGATGATGGCGATGCCCAATCGTCAGATCAGGAAGGGACAGCTACTTAACGGCAGAAGTGGCTATTGGAGCCCCTCACCTGCATTAAGCATCATTATCAATGCAGCCTTCTATTAGAAACATTAATTTGAATGACCGGTCATACCTTCTAGGTCAGATGGTCCTGTTATCTCTGTCTTTGACCTAAATTCTGGCTATATGATTGAGGGTAGGAACAGAGAATCTACATTGACTATAAGAAGTGGAAATAATATCTAGAGACCTAAATTGTCCAACGTTCCATTTCTCGACAAGTGTTGCAAATCTTCAAATGTGTTAGTTATAGCAAAAAACAAAACAAAACAAATATTAGATTTTTGTTCTGACGCGAAAGCGAGTGGATATTTGGTCTGTTCTCTGACTCACAGAAAGACCATTGATCATGTTCATTGGTTCATAAATTTTTGACAGACTGATCATTGTATATTCTTCTGGAAGTCCTGAAATCTCCCGAGTGTACATGGTGATTTCAGGAAGAGGAGTGTTGTAAACTCCAGTAAGCCCCATACAGCCAAATCCTAATTTGGAAACCTATTCATTCAACATATTGATAAAGTTGAGTGGAACAAGAAGAACAACTGGTGAACATCTAAGCAGTTCAAATTCTGTCATCCAATTACAAATCACAGAAATAGAAGAATGATTCGTAAGCAATGGAATGATGGGTGAAGAACTTGGAAGTCGGGCAATCTCTACGCTCTGCGTTTCAGCCATTGTTGTGTTTGTCTATTCCCCTTTCCACCTATCCGTTTTTATTGTGTCTGTACAAATGAAGTACTTAAATTGTGAATTTTTTTTTTAGTTTTAAAAATTATTTTTATTTTTAAAATTTCATAATGTAGAAAATATATTCGGTTTATAAAATAAAAATATGTTTTCAAAAAAAATGAAAACATTAAAAAACATGTTTGATTTTCGAAGAATTGGAAATTATCCTAATTTATAGAATGTCTCTGTTCACCTATCCATTCAAAGCCTCCTTCAGACGTGGCATGTTGCTGCGGAACAACCAAAAGATGAGATTGTAACGCTGACTCTGATGACCAGCTCTTCCCCTTCTCCTTTATCCAGTTTTCCTGACCCTTTTGTTTCGTTTAGCCGCCAAGCGTAATCAACTCTCTCTTCTTCCCATTTTTTTTGATTTAGCATAACCGACGGTAATACTCACTTGTTTAAGTGAGTTTTATAATTGTCATATTATTATTATTATTTTTAAATTTTATAATATTTTAAATAATTATGTATTCTAATAATATAATTTTTAAAAATTTACTAAATAAATTTCTAAGATTATTTTATATTTTTATATTTTATTTATATTTATTTATATTTTAATTTAAAATATAATTAATTTATATTTTAATTTTAAAATAATAAATATATAAAAAAATTTAAATATTATTTTTAATAATAATAATATTTTAATATAAAATTTAAAATAATAAATATATAAATAAAATTTTTTAAAAAATATAAATTTATTATTAATAATATTAATTAAAAATAATAATAATATATAATATAAAATTATTATTTTAATTTAAACACCATTATTTATAAAAACAATGCTTAAAATTTTACTTCTTTTTACGCCACCATGGAATGTGTCATGCATAAGCAACTCGAATGGGGTTATTGGAGATGGCAGGAACATTTCCTTTGTCAGGCATAAGCAGCATCCTTGAGATATCCACACTAGGTTTAAGTTCTGATTTCAGGGGATGATAATGATCCAAACTCCCAAAAACCAAAATATTTCCTTTTAGTTCCTATTCGGCTCTGCTCTTCCGCCCGCATCCTCTTCTGCTTCTGCATTTCTGCAACTTTGCATTCCTACTGCTTCTTGCTCCCAGCTACAGTTTGCGTTCTGCTTCACTTCGAGCTTCTGCCCCATATTCGTTCCCTTGTTTTACTTCTTATTTTCTGTTGCAAGCTTCGCCCAGTCATTTTCGTGACGTCTCTGTTTTCTATTTTTGCTTTGTTCGTTCTTGTATTTCACGAGCCACTTTGTTCTGTGTAATGCTTCTGTGCATCGTTCCCAGTGTCTTCTCCTCTTACTTTCGCGTTGATTTTCTCCTCCGTTTTCTACGTTTCTGCTTCTGCGACTTCTGTGCGTCTTTCCCAGCTAACTTCGACGTCTTGCTTTGTCTTTGTTCACCATTCTTCAGTTGTGAGCCGCTGCGTCTTCTGCTCGCTTCTGCCTCTGCGTAATGCTTCTGTGCATCGTTCCCAGCATCTTCTTCTCTGTTTTTTGTATTTTCTGCTTCTATGACTTCTGTGTGTCGTTGCCAACTAGCTTCTGCGTTTTGCTTCGTCTTTATACACCATTCTTCAGTCGGGAGCCGCTGCGTCTTCTGCTCTGCTTCGGCTCCCTTCTGCTTCTGCATAATGCTTTTGCGCGTCGTTCCCATCGTCGTCTCCTACTTCCGCATTGACTTTCTCCTGTTTTTTACGTTTTCAGCTTCTGCGACTTTTATGCGTGATTCCCAGCTAACTTGTGCATTTTGCTTCGTCTCTTTACACCATTCTTTAGTCGCGAGCTGTTCTTTTAAATGCCCAGAAATTTTGCGTCATTCTCCATAACTCTCCATCTCAAGCCTCCCAAGAGACAACAGCGAGCAATGAACCTAAGACTTCTACAAAAGAAACCAAAAATTATTTAGTTCTATAATTACAAAGACTAAAGATTTAGTATACTGTCGGTCAACATTTTTTTGTCCACCGTTCAAATCATACCATGTGTCCAAGACAACACTTTTTAAATTTGTCTTGGACACATAAATAGAAAATTCACATCGCGTTTCCAATTCGTGTTTTTCAGTTTCTCGCAATTTGAGAGGGAAATATTGAAACCGTCATTTTCACGTATTTAATTTTGGAGAATGATTTGAACCTGGGTCCGTAAAAAAATTTAAGATTGTATAGATTGTGACACTATGAAAATAATATATTTGAAAATTATTTTTATTATTTATTATAATTTAAATATTATTAATGAATAAAATATTATTTATTAATAATATAATAAATATTAATTTTTTATTTTTTAAAAAAATCATTTTCAAAAATTTTAGACAAACATTTTTAAGCAAGCTACCAAACTGTTCCTACTGTTCAACAAATTCAATTTTGGACTTTCTCCGTCTTCCTCTTCTTGCTTATCAAACAAAAAACAAATGTCAAAATTGCTTTAATAAAACAACCACTCCAAAGCCACCAGCGTTGATCTTTATTTATTGGATTTTGTCAAGAATTATTATTTCAAGCGCTCTAATAAAGTTAAAATTTTTACTAATGTCATGATAAATAATAACACATAATAAATTAACAAATTATATCAATATTTTTAATATTATTTTTATTAATTTTATTATATATCAATAAAATATTTTACATGACACTAATAAAATTTTTAACTCAGGGTATTAAATAATAATATTTTTGTTAATTTGTATTTTAAGATTTTGATTAGGTCACCGTATGAGTTGGTATGACAGTATGATTAAATAATCCTTTTGTTAATTTGTATTTTAATGATTTTGATTGCGTTGTATGGGTTGGTATGACAGTATGATTAAATCCTTGAATCACCGATTACGTCAGGAGAACGCCAGTCTTGCAGAAGTAAAGGGTACTTTCTCGTCCCCTCCATTTGTCCTTTTTTTTTAAAAAAATTATATATATTTATATATAATAAGTTACGATAAGTTGATATTTAAAAAAGGCAAATTCAATTAATTTTTTATATTATAATTTAATTTTTTTTAAAAATTTAAATTTATAATTATATTTTTTCTAATTTTAATTTATACACAATTATTTATTTATTGTATTATTAATAAAACTCATATTCCATATATATTTCTTATAAAAAATTATAAATAATTCAATTTAATACAATATAAATCATTAAAACCTCAATTCGATGGTATAATGACAGACTAGTATAACTTTTTAAAATTTAAGCGAGCAACAAAGAAATTTTAATTTTAAATTAAAATTTAAAAAAGTGTAGTGTAATTTTTAAAAATAAATATAATTTACTCAAGTTTTTATATTTGCATAATCAGGTGCCACCTAAAGAGCGTGACTTTTAAATTTTTTAATTTTACATGGAATTCACGACATTATACATTTCTTCTTTAATTTTCTATATCATATTTTTGTTACAACATTGAAATGGTGATTAATTATTTTTTTAAAAACCCCATCAAATTGCGCAATGTTTTCCTTTTACTTAATACATTAGAGCAATTTTACTACTTTTAATATTAATTTAAACATATTATTTTTCTAACTATCAAATTTAATTGATAAAAAATAGTAATTAAGAGAGAGACATTAGTTAAATTGTGTTAAATAAAAAATAATAATTTAAAGTTTACTTAAAACAAATGAAAAATAATAAAAATACCATAAATTTATCATTATGGAACTCATCTATAATTTGAAACTCTCATGTAAATCACTGCGCACCAAAGTCACGCATATTTGGACAAATTATTATTATCAATATTATTATTCATAATTTTTGTTACATTACAAACTCGCACTACAATTTAAAACTTAAAAACACCCAAATCTCAGCTATTATCTGTGTCTACACCTAGGGCGTGCCTTTAGTACACCAGCCGCAAAGGACTTGCAAGTGGTTCAAGTTGAGACCTTAAAATCTTTTGGTGGTGTGTTGGCAACCCTCCAGCTCAAGTGATCCAGTCTATCATAGTGTCGAGAACCTGCTACTGCATCAATAGGAATTTTCACAGAAATTTCTTTGAGGTCCCCGTCCGAAAGTTTCACTGCTAAGGCACCAAGGTTTTGATCCAGGTTCTTAATCTTTGTTGTTCCTGCAAATATCCAGAAGTAATTAAAACAACAAAAGAGATAAATAAATATTATGACAATATCTGCACTATAAGCCACTCACCAGGGATAGGCACAGCGTTGTTGCCTTGATGGAGGACCCATGCTAATGCTAACTGAGCAGCACTGCAGTCATGCTTCTTAGCAAGCCTTTCTATTCTATAATATATATTCTTGTTCTTCTCCAAGTTCTCTGCTCGGAAGCGGGGATGTGAGGTCTGAAGAAATAATGCACATTCTTATATAAGTAAGGGCAGTAGCTTACAATAATAATAATCGAAGGGGAGAAAAAAAAAATAAACAAAATACAAATGTAAGAGCTGATGTTGTGTACCAGGGGGCTAATAGCAGGCACACTCTCCACAACTCCTCGGCCACCAAAAAAGCCACGACCAAGAGGGCTATATGGCACTATTCCAATACCAAGCTCCCTGTACGTAGCATGAATGCATCATTCAGAAGACAGAGTGATGAGAGCTGTAATCCCAATTAAGAAGGTGGACAGGAAGTAGAACTAACCTACAGAGCGGAACTATCTCCTCCTCAATGTCATGAGTCCAGAGGGACCACTCTATTTGCACGGCTGTGATGGGATGAACTGCATGTAAATCACTGCGCACCAAAGTCACGCATATTTGGACAAATTATTATTCATAATTTTTGTTACATTACAAACTCGCACTACAATTTAAACTTAAAAACACCCAAATCTCAGCTATTATCTGTGTCTACACCTGGGGCGTGCCTTTAGTACACCGGCCGAAAAGGACTTGCAAGTGGTTCAAGTTGAGACCTTAAAAGCTTTTGGTGGTGTGTTGGCAACCCTCCAGCTCAAGTGATCCAGTCTATCAAAGTATCGAGAACCTGCTACTTCATCAATGGGAATTATCTCAGAAATTTCTTTGAGGTCCCCGTCCGAAAGTTTCACTGCTAGGGCACCAAGGTTTTGATCCAGGTTCTTAATCTTAGTTGTTCCTGCAAATATCCAGAAGTAATTAAAACAACAAAAGAGATAAATAAATATTATGACAATAGCTGCACTATAAGCCACTCACCAGGGATAGGCACAACGTCGTTGCCTTGATGGAGGACCCATGCTAACGCTAACTGAGCAGCACTGCATTCATGCTTCTTAGCAAGCCTTTCTATTCTATCATATATATTCTTGTTCTTCTCCAAGTTCTCTGCTCGGAAGCGGGGATGTGAGGTCTGAAGAAATGCACATTCTTAAATTACTGAGGACGGTAGCTTACAATAATAATAATTCAAGGGGAGAAAAAAAAAAACTAAACAATTAATGTTCAACTGAGGATTGAACATCAAAAAGGCAAACATGCAGAGCCGTATTCTGGTGTACACCCAAAATACAAATGTAAGAGCTGATGTTGTGTACCAGGAAGCTAATTGCAGGCACGCTTTCCACAACTCCTCTGCCACCAAAAAAGCCACGACCAAGAGGGCTATATGGCACTATTCCAATACCAAGCTCCCTGTACGTAGCATGAATGAATCATTCAGAAGACAGAGTGATGAGAGCTGTAATCCCAATTAAGAAGGTGGACAGGAAGTAGAACTAACCTACAGAGCGGAACTATCTCCTCCTCAATGTCACGAGTCCAGAGGGACCACTCTATTTGCACGGCTGTGATGGGATGAACTGCATGTGCTCTCCTAATTGTATCTGGGCTGGCTTCAGATAACCCTATGTACCTCACTTTTCCCTCTTCCACCAGTTTCTTAAGTTCCCCTACCTATAACCAGTTAACCACAAAAACCTTATCACTACTAAAATTCGCAGGTCCATAAACGTTTTTAAAAATCATATGGGAGTTTAATATTAGAGGAAGAAATCACTAACGGTTTCTTCTATAGGTACTGATGTGTCCACCCAGTGCTGATAATACAGATCAATGTATTCAACATCAAGGCGCTTCAAACTAGCTTCACAACATGAACGCACATACTCAGGTGTACCCTTCACAACCATATTAGAGAAATTTATATCTACAATACCGAATTTGGTTGCCAGCTGGATTTTTTCTCTAGGTAGCTGCTTTAAGGCCTGGTCAATACACAATTAAAAAAAATTACACATTCAAAACGCTGTCTATTTTTTGCTTTCGTAAAATGATAAAGTACCAAAAGTTTATATAACTAATTTTAATTTTCATTTGTTCAGTTACTTTAACTTATTGTGTAGAGAATTGGGGAGAAATTTCAACTGCAAGAACACTGGTGGGTGCTCTGGCTATACAAATCTTCTATGTCTCCCATGGCACACAGTATTTTCCTCACAGAGAACTAGTTATATATCTTTGTCAAGTGCATATAGGCTTTTTAGTGAACCAGAGCCAGTCTTGTTGCATACCATGATTTGATTTTCTAATGAATTAGAAATAAAAGCAGCGGAAGTAAGAACATCGTTGCTTAACGCTTACCTTTCCAACCAAAATTTCGTTAGCATTGGCTCCATAAACATCTGCAGTATCGAAGAATGTGATTCCTTTACTGAAGGCATGCTTGATGACAGAGATGCCAATTTGTTCTGGAACAGGTTCATTGTAGCCTCCAGTAAGTCCCATACAGCCAAATCCCAACTTTGAAACCTATATTAAAAAAAAAAAGTTCAAAAGAAGTAATGACGAACAAGGGTATGCATTGCAAAATTACATATGAATTGAATAGAGAAATGAGGAAGGAAATAAGAGTAAATGAAGCGGAGATGAGATAGAGGGTTTATACCTCAAAGCCTAAGGTACCAAGTTTGACTCGAGGAATCTGTGGTGCGGCCATGTTGTGGTGATCTAACTCCAGTTTGCAGCAATGCAAATGGAATGGAAATATTTATAGGAGGAGGATGAGGAGTACAGCTGGTATCTAACTCCATTAGTTGTGAATGTTGCTTTCGTCACTGAATATGTTAGCGCCGATGTTCGTCTGATCACTGATTATGTCACAAAGATAGACTATATATAAAGTATAATGAAATAAAATTCTATGGTCATCGCTGATAATGAAATAAGATATTGATTTTGTCCCAATTTGTGGCCTAATTCCATAACTCCACCTGCAACACTGCTATATGCTATTTATGAGTTCCTGCTTCTGTGGTCGCTTTTTATAACTCCTACTGCATAGAAAAAAAAATTGCATAACTATTAGAAAATTATAAATTTATTTTAGATAACTTGTTCTAAGTCAGTATAACCGGTCCCAAACCCGAATAAAAGAGGAGGGTTGTATTAGGCGTGTGACAGCCAAAGTAAAACTTTGTCGTAACTGCATGAACATGAATAAACGAACTTGTTCTAAGCCATTACTTGTGATACGACAAGAATCCGTCGTCAATTTATGGCAGCCAACACCGACTTATGGCAGTCAATTTATGGCAACCAATGCCAATTCTTAGAATTAAAGGTTTTATGATTAAAATATAAATTATTTCGTTTAAATTATAAATTAAACATTCATGTTTATAATTTTTTTAGGCATACTACATTTGATTAATGAATTTCCATTTACAATTCTTCTTTGATTTTGTTCTTTCCCGATTAATTTTTTTATATAAAAAAAAATCGCCTTTGCTTGTATCCTTTGATTTTCATACCTGGGTAGTTCTGATTTTATTTTGCAGTGAATTAGCTTTAAGAACAAAGGAAAGGACCAGAGGATATTGATGGTAATCTCTCAGTTTTTCTTTTTCTGAGAAATATTAAGATATTTTCTCCTGTCGTTACTCTTTTTTTTTTTATTATTTGATTATGATTAAAATTCGAACTCAAGATCATCAACTTTGATAACTCCAGTATCATCAATTATATAAGGCAGGAATCTAGAAATGAAATTTAAATAACTTATTTGTTAAATGAGGTTGGAAGTTAATCAGGTGATTATTTTGTTAAATTTGATCTTTCAAAAATAAATAAATAAAACTAATTATTAATATTACAATAAATATGTTAAATATTTTGATAATAAAATTCTTCAGTACATACTACATTTTTATGTTTATTGATTAACCTAAGACCAAGTGTAAAACACATTTTCTCCTAAATATCTATAAAGGAATTTCGTCCGTTTGTTTGACTTTGCTAATGAATGATTCGTTTTTGAAGCACGCCAAATATAACTATTATTCTCTAATGAGCGTAACGATTATTCAAAACGAATTTGAATGTTGAAGAAAGAACAAAGCTTTAAACTTTAAATATTTGATTGATAAGAAAATGACAGGATTGACCTAAAAATTAATAAGCATCAATAGCTAATTAAAATCTCGATTATATATAAATTTAACGTCAGTAGTAAAACTGCGAAATAAATTCGTAAGTTAAGGTTATGTTTAGACTGACATATAGAAGTACAGGAAAAAGTAACGTTGGTATAGGTTTAGCTTCTTTTCAGTAGTAAAACGTCTTCCGTATTTCTGTCTAACTAGCGGAACATAAATTAAAACGAAAGAAAATCTGGAAATTTAATTCCAAGAATGGTCATTTCATTAAATATTAAATTATTCTTAATTATTTGAAAATATGTTGCTAGCTATTATATAAACATGGTTTCAATTTCTTTGAGGCAATATCTATCCAGCCGACCAATGCATGCTTGCGTCTATGTTAATGAGGGAGAAACTGTAACTGTCATTTAGAAGTAAAAGGTATCACAAAGTGAGTTTAATGATCCATATATAGCACTTTGTCCATGTGTGAACCTTATGAAACAGGGATGGATGAGTGGGGTTGGGTTTGTAATTACCCTTGAAGATTTCTTATTCACTTACCTCACTCCTGCGTTAATTCAAATCTGCAGCTACCTCTGCATCCTCCTCGTTCACTTGATCAAATTCCATGCCATATTGCTGTTGGTTTTTCTTTATTTCTTCGATCCTGAATCCTAAAGCTAACATCATGAAGCATCTTTGAGTGATTTACCTGATCGACAAGATTCTATCAATTTTTTAATATATGCCGATTAACATCGTAGATATAATTGTCAATGACTAAGGACAAGGAGAATGGAAAAGGCAAGGAAAGGCAGAAGGGAAGAATTGTGGTTGAGGAACAGAAACAAAAGTGGAAAACAAAGAGGAATAAGGAAAGAAAGTTTCATGGAAATTGACATTTCTAAATATATATGACCACTAGGTGAAAGACATTTATAATCTTTGTGAGACTTACTGTACTCTAAGAAAATGCATTTAGTGAATCTAAAGCTCATTTTGTGTTTATTATAAGGTCTAAGAAGTTGGAACCAGGAGTAACCGAAACTTTGAAGAGCTTTGCGACAAGAGTTTAACCATATGAAAAAGGACTAGGTATAACCTATTGATAAGAAAAAAGTGTATAAAAGGCATGACCCTAGAAATGAAATGATAAGGAAGAAGTGGCCAAAAAAGCGAGACCAATTTTAGTTATGTGTTTATGTTTATGCTCAGAAGCTATCAGAATCCTATTTTAGGATGAGTGATTGACTTGGCATAAGGGTTTTCCTCTAAATTGTAAGTCTCATAACTGACATAAAAGAACCATCACACAAGGACCAGCACACATCAAAACATAATATCAAATATACAAACCATAGCTATATCAAAACATAAATAGAACATCCATGAACTCAACCTTGATTTCACATAATTAGGTTATACAATCATTCTAAACATACATCCAAATCCAGTGTATATAGAGTACGCAACAAAAGCAAGATCCTACCCATAATTATTGGAGGATAACAAAGAAAAAAAACAAAGAGGATTACAAAACATTTGGGAGTCCTTGGAACAAATAGGCTCACCACAAAAGCAGCTAGCCTACTCAAGCCCTGACGGAGATGGATCGGACACTTTAGCACTATCTATTAACATGAAAAGGAAGGGGTGAGTCATACAACTCAGCGAACAAATATAGGTTACTAGAACAAAAACATAATAGATTATATGACACTACAAAAAACGCGGGGAATGGCGACGGAGGTTTAACGACGATCACCAATAACCGTAGCTAAAACCTGATTTTGCGACGGTTATACAACCGTCGTTAAATAAAAGAATATAACGACGGTTATTCATAAACCGTCGTTAAATAACGACGGTTTAAGCATAACCGTCGTGGAGCCTTCCAACGTTCGGAATTCCAACCGTTACTCGGGAATCGCAAAATTTAACGACGGTTTTAATAATAACCGTCGTTAAACCCATTTAATGACGATTTTCTTTGGTTTTGCGACGGTTTTCAAACTGTCGCTAAATCCAGCGCCTTACTATATATGCGTTGCCCCACTTCATTTCTCTTACGAACAATTTTAAATTCACTTTTGTCGCATGCAATATTTTTTGAGAGTGTATTTGTGATTTGTGGGTATTGGCGCTGAGTTTTTATTTTTGTGAAGGTATGTCTTTTAATTTTTTAATTTCATTTGGTTTTTTTATGTTTTTTGTTTTAAATAACTTCTTATATTATTTTTTATGTTTTTTTTTTAGATTTTGTGACGACACTTCGAGTTTGATTTCGAATTTTGTCTCTTCTTTGTTTGTAGTCATATTGAAGGTATGTAATGTAATTTTTTTTATTTTAAATAAGTGTATGTTAAAATGCGATAGTATTAGATATTTTTTGTATTTAATATTTATTGTAGAAATATATTTATCATTGTGATATACATAGATGAGTAAATCTTAAGATTTTTGTACTGTTACAATGTTTATGATATTTAACATTGTAATATACCATGTCCGAAAAAATATGTAAGACGTAATGTCTTTCTTAATAAACTGAATTATTAAGCTTAATTCTTTTTTAAGTAAAATATCTGTATCTAATATTAGAAATACTTTATAGAAACAGAAAATAACGGTATTGATAGAATAATATGAAAAAATAATTAAACAGATTTAGTTAAAAATAGTATTTGTAAAGAAAAAAATTACAAGTAAGTTTTAAAAAATGAAAACAAATATATATAATGGCATAAATTTAGTAGATTAATTGAAGTAAAATAATGAATTTTAATAAATAGACAGACAAAGTATTAAAAAATATTTTGTATAATTGTGACACAACTTTAAAAATATACGTATGTTTTAACAAATATATATAATATTATCAATTTAGTATAAAATCATAGTGAAGTTTGTTTTAAATATAAATTATTTTGTGTTTAAGAAATATAATTAAAATTGATGTAAATGAATAAAAAATAGTTATTACATTGATAAAGTTTGTGTTTAAATAATATACATAAATTAGTAATAGTCAATTTTTATTCCAGTTGTTTGTAAAATATTAAAATATTTTTTCAATCGATGAGGCAAAGTAATAAATGTTAGTAAATTAGATGGAATTAGTTTTAGGAATTGGTTTGAAAGAATTAAAACACTGATTTAAAAATACACGTAGTTTTTAAAATTTGAAAGCAAATATAATATACCATAATTTAAAAAAAAATATGAATACAGTCAATTTTAGTGCACTATGTTTTTATACTAGATTCTCTGTTAAGCAAGTTACAATCTCTTAGATGTAATTGAGTGGAATTATTTTTCAATATATGGCGACGGATATGGCCACTATTTTTACTCTTTCATATAGGGGATTGAAATTTCAATTCCCTATATGAGTTCGTTAGAAAATTTATCCTACAAATAGTATAATTGAAATCCTAGCGGCAGACATAAACTCATAACTCTATTTCTTACTGCTAGTGACTGACCTTCCCAAAAAGTTAAGAATCGTATAGATTCAATCATGAAACTCATCTTTTATATTGATGACATTAGGAGAATCAAATAAAATCAGCACATGATCAAAAGGCTGTATCAATGACACTGTTTTAAAAGTTAGAATTTTTGTTCTTAGATTCGTAGATATATTATTTCAAGTGTTTTATTTCATATTATGCAAGGCGGAGACATCATTTATCTCACTTTAATAAGGTGCGACAAGTCTTGCTAAAGAAATCTCTAAATTTCATACATTATATATTTGTTAAAGTCAAATATGTATCTTTTTCCTCTAATAATCACTCTCTTATTTCTATTTGTTAATCTTTTTCGGATAAGGATTCGCTATTTATAGCGGACAAGTGATGCATATTTTTTATCCAACTCTGGAGTAGAAGGTAGAATTGTTTCAGCTAATTTCCTCTAATTATCATTAAATGTCAACTACAATCAAGTTTGTTAAACATTTTTTACACGTAAATCATTTTAACCCTCTTCAAAATTGTTTCAGCTATGAATAAATCTTGGATGAATAAACCTCGACAATCAACAGAGTACCTTAATGGTTTAGACGGATTTTTAGAATTCGCAAATGCCAACTCTGGAGTAGAAGGTAGAATAATATGCCCATGCCCCAAATGTAGATTCAAGAAATGGCAACTAATCGAGGTTGTACGTCAACACTTGATCGTCAAACCATTTTCGGAGGGATACAATTTCTGGAGTTTGCACGGTGAAATGATCTCAGAAGAACCTACTGTAGGACATGCTATAATGCCAATTGAGGTCTCCGAGCCCATAGTTCGAGATGACCCTGTGCAGAATATTGTCCGTGATGCATTCGGGATTCATCTCGAAAATGAGAGCATCGATTCTGTGGATATGCCAGTTCCACAGTCAGCAGGAATGATGGATGATAGTGTCAAAGATTTTTTTGAATTACTGGAAGATGGTCAACAACCACTCTATGAAGGGTGTGAAAAGTATTCTAAATTGTCTTTCTTGGTGAAGTTGTATCACATTAAGTGTTTGTGCGGGTTAAGCGACAAAGCAATGTCGATGGTTCTTGAGTTGCTTGTCGACGCATTTCCAGATGCCAATATTTCGCCTTCATTTTACGAGGCCAAAAAAGTCATTAATAAGTTGGGGTTGAACTACAAAAAAATTCATGCATGTCAGAATGATTGTATGTTATACTGAGGTGAGCATGAAAATAGAGAAACTTGTACAAAGTGCTCCGCATCAAGGTGGAAACCGAAACAGAAGGGGGAGAAGCGAAAGAAGGTGCCTAATAAATTTCTAAGATACTTTCAAGTCAAGCCAAGATTGCAGAGGTTGTTCATGTCATCCAAAACTGCTGAATCTATGAGATGGCATGCTCAAGACAGAATTTCTGACGGCGCCATGAGGCACCCAAAGGATTCTGAGGCATGGAAGAGATTTGATCTTCTCAATCCTCAATTTGCATCAGATCCGAGAAATGTTCGTTTGGGTCTTGCAACGGATGGTTTCAATCCATTCGAAAACCTATCTACCAGTTACAGTATATGGCCAGTTGTGCTGATTCCGTATAATCTTCCTCCTTGGATGTCTATGAAACAGAGTTCATTTATGTTGTCAATGATAATTCCAGGAAGAAAAGCACCAAGAAATGATATAGATGTATTTTTACAACCACTAATTGAAGAGTTGAAGGAGTTGTGGGTTGAAGGTGTTAAGACCTACGATGCCTTTAGCAAAGAAATGTTCAATATGCATGCAGCTCTTTTGTGGACAATCAGTGATTTTCCTGGTCTTGGATGTTTATCAGGCTGGAATACTCATACTGGATTAGCATGTCCATACTGTAACTTTGACTCTACTCTAGTCCGTCTCCCTCATAGCCGGAAGTGGTGTTTTATGGGACATCGCCGCTTTCTATCTTCGGGTCATAAATTTAGGATGGCCCGCAATAGGTTTGACGGAAAAGAAGAAAGACGAAATCCTCCTCCACAACTGAGTGGCGTTGACATTTTAAGACAAGTCGATGATATTGAAGTTGTGTTCGGAAAAAATGTGGACGCTGATGTTGGGACTCAACAACGGCGTTCTCGAGGTCAGGGTTCGGTTGATGTTGAAACTCAACAATGGCGCAAGAAAAGTATATTTTTCAAACTTCCGTATTGGATGAATAATATGCTGCGTCATAATCTTGACGTCATGCATATTGAGAAAAATGTCTGCGACAACATCATTTACACTTTACTTAATGGCTCTAGCCGTTCGAAGGATCACTTAAATGCGCGAAAAGACTTAAAGGAACTAGGTGTGAGGTCTGAGCTGTGGCTAGATGATGACGGTAAATATGCACCTGTTGTGTTCACATTGACAAATGCAGGCAAGGAAGTATTTCTCAAAACCCTTAAGAATGTATTAGTACCTGACGGTTATTCAAGTAATATCTCCAGATGTATTAACGTAAGACAGCGTAAGATCGTCGGACTAAAAAGTCACGACTGTCACATCCTTATGGAACAACTGTTACCGTTAGCCATAAGGAAGACACTTCTGAAGCCGGTATCTGCCGTTTTGATCGAGTTATGTTCATTTTTTCGACAACTTTGTTCTAGAGTTTTGAACGTTAATGAACTTGATCAACTTCAAGATCGAATCATTCTGACACTGTGCCATCTTGAAATGTTATTTCCGCCGTCTTTCTTTACAGTCATGGTGCACTTGACTGTACATTTGACCATGGAAGCGAAGTTAGGAGGACCAGTTCAATATCGATGGATGTATCCCATCGAAAGGTAAAACATTAAAGACACATAATTCAAATTTCTTGCGTTATTGTTAATCCACTTTTATTCATTTAATCTATATTGTATATATACTTGGGCAAACTTAAATCTTTCGTGCGGAATAGAGCAAGGCCAGAAGGCTCAATAGCAGAGTCGTATGTCGCAGGAGAAGTTTTATTGTTCTATTCCAGGTACATAGATGGTGTTTCCACTGTCTTCAATCGTCCTCCTCATGTGGATGATCGACCCGATGTTGGGACGGTTGACAGTGGGTTGTTTCCACCAATTGGGAGACCTGCTAGTGGATTTGAATATTTCACACTTTTTCCTCTGGAAAAATTGCAGGCCCATCGGCATGTCTTAACAAACTGCAAAGAAGTTGATCCTTACTTACAGTAAGTTAACCCACAGTCTCCCGCAAGTTTCATACAATTTTTGTTCTGATGTAGCATTAAGTGTTTACACAATGTTGACCCAACATGGAATTTAGGGACTACGTACGGCATAGTTTGAGAAGTCGGACGCTAGCATCTACCGAGATAGATAAAAAAGTCCACAGAGAATTTGTCTCCTGGTTTTCCCGTCGTATAAGTATTACTGAAATGTTCACACTTCATTCGTTTGTCAAATATGACTTTAACTCATCCTTTATTCGTTTTTCAGATCGCAATTGCTGATGAAGGATCGCAGTGTGCTGATTTAAAATTTCTTGCACTTGGTCCACTGGATAGAGTACGTCGATACAGTGCTTACAACGTAAATGGATTTAAATTCCAAACCGTAGAGCGAGATCAAGGGATGACATCTCAAAATAGTAGAGTTTACGGTACGTTCAGGACGAGGAGTTATGCAAGTAGTAGTGACAGAAACATGCAATTCGGTGGCGTTTCGTATTACGGAAAGCTATTGGACATTATTGAGTTGAACTACCATGGCCAGTTTACAGTTGTATTATTTAAGTGTATGTAGGCTAATACAACCACATCGAGAGGAATTGTAGTTGACGAGTTTGGGGTGACGTCGGTTGATTTTTCTCAATTGATTCACACTGGGGAAATTGACGATGACGAGCCATATATCCAGGCATCTGAGGCTCATCAAGTGTACTATGTACAAGATGAGTTAGACAAGAACTGGAGTATAGTGATGCATTTGAAATCTCGTGACTTATACGAGATGGGCGATGAAGAGAAAAATCTCATATACGATAACGATCCATTACACACGCAAAATTTAGAAAGACTGTTTCCAGAAGGAGAAGCTAATTTAAACTTGTTACAGTATTAGTTTTGACGTTTCCGCCTACTTACATATATTTTAGATTAGACTACTTATAATTATTGTTCTAACTTATTTTTTTCAGAACTTTTATTAGGCAATGCTTATTTTGTATTTGTTTTATGCAATAAATAATCTTATTAATTTCAATTTGGTAGGAGCGGTGACAATGAAGAGGGATAGATCACTCTACACAACAGGGGCGTCTAGTTCTCAGACTCCCCCCCGCGGGGCGATCAGCGAGGGCGGCTAGCCTACTGCAGAGCCCGACACCGTTGTCTCTCGGGGAGCAGAGTCAGAGGTTATGGCGTCGTCAGTCCCTACCACTACCTCCCTTTCTCTGGATTCTCAGGTCGTCCCTAGTACACTCCCCCCACCAGACGCTCAGGCACCGGACGATGATGATTCCTTCGATTTTTTCGCGCTCTTCGGCGTCGAGGAACAGGAGCATCATCCCGGTGAGCAGAAGCGCAGACGCAGGAGGAACTGGACTGTTGATGTAGTCGGTGAGTATTGTAAACATGTACACTTTTTCCTGTATATATAATTTGGTATTTGGAATCTAATATATAATTGTCTACATTATGACAGACGAGACCGGGCAGGTGACGTCTAGACAGTTGACTGTCCACGACGTCTGGTCCTTGCCTCAGGGGTCCAAGGTGGTTGTCTAGGTCAACGACAACCACCAGCCTATTGGAGATAGTGGCGGATTGCTCGGTGTCTTTCTCGGCACCATCGGGGATAACTTCCGGTTATTCCCGATCTCTTACAGGGACTGGAGGAGCATTCTTCAGCAGTCGAAGACGACTATCTTCGTAAACCACGTTCAGGTATGGAAACATCAAAAGTTAGAAATTAATTGTATTTATTTGTCATTCATGTATTTATGTGTCACTAATTTTTAATTTTTATTTGCAGACGCATTTTAATGTGACGGATCAACACAAGAAGCTGATCATGCAGTTGCTAGGAGCGAAATGGAGAGCCGCACGATACAATTTATTTCACCTGGCATATGACGGTACGAAGACCAGAGATTAGCTGCGAAGTGAAGTCTCGACCGGCATCCTACCTGATCCGTGGCCAACTTTCATAGACTATCGCCTTGACGCGAAGTCTATGGTAAGTCACACGTTCATATATTTATCAAATTTAACTTAAAAATTTTTGTGATTAATTATTTTTTCTATGTGAATAATTAGGATGTGGCTGCGAAGAATAAACGGAACAGAAGACAACTAACAATGCCACACACCACTGGATCGAAGAGCCTTGTGCGAAAAAAGGCAGAGATGGTAAGTTCATAACCATAAATATTTTTTTTTTAACGTTGAGATGACTATCATATATATAATAATAAATTGATTAATTACTTTAAATTTCAGGAGATTGAGCGTGGCGTTCCAGTGACTCGTGGTGATGTATAGACGGCAGCTCATAAAAGAGCTAACGGATCATACATCAACGACGAAGCTCGGCCTATTGCAGTAAGTAATAAAATTTCTTCTGCCGTACGTGGATAATTATTTAATTGAGATAATTAATGTTTAATATTATTATTATTTTGTTATTAGGAGAAAATTGCTTCGATCCAGCAGGAGGACAGCTCTTCCCAAGAGCTTTTGACGGCTGATTCGCTTGCGAGAACTCTTGGGACTAAGGAGCACTCCGGCCGCGTTCGAGGATTTGGGTTGGGTGTTTCCCCAACTCAAGTCTTCGGTCGTGGTTCGTCAGGGTCGAGCTCCCAGTCTGAGCCGTCGTACCACGACTTACAGAGTGAAGTGGAGCGCCTGAAGACCGCTATGCATGAGCGGGACGTCGAACAGCAGCGACGAGACGCTGAGCTCGCAGCACGGCAAGCACATATGGAGGCTGCTATGGCGTTCTTGCTTTAAAAATTTTAGGGTCAGCTGCCACCAGAAATTTTAGGACTTTATAGTCCCGGGCCCAGGGTAATATTTTAATACATAAAAATTATTGATATAATTTTGTTTACTTTGAAAACATTAAAAATTCTAACAATTTTTTTTTATTTTTCAGGACCCCAGTGACCGTGGTAGTGGGCATAAGCGTGATTAGCCTCCACAGGATCCGGACATATGATTTTGTCCTTGTAGTTTGTATATTCTATTTTATTTTATTCACGACTAATAAATATTTTTTTATACATATTTTTTACCTGTATATTGATTCATTATAATTCAATTATTTACACATATTTAGTTCCCATTTAAATATTATTTAATTTTAAAGATAATTTCTTAATTTACTAAATAATTCATCGTGTTTAATTATTACATAATAAATAACAATATATATTAATAAATTAATTAAATATTATAAATTTAAATTAATTGTTATTATACATCATATTTAGTAATAAAATAATTTAATCCCAACAGCACAGAATATAATATTTTATGTAATTAAAAATAATTACTTTTTTAAATTAAATAAAATAGTTAATTTAACTACGATTTTTTCAAAACCGTCGTTATATTTAACGACAGTTTGTTAACCGTCGTTATATTTAACGACAGTTAGTTAACCGTCGTTATACCAAATTTAACTACGGTTTTTAGAACCGTCGTTAAACCAGATTTAACTACGGTTATTCCCACGGTTGACCAAAACCGTCGCCAGGACTTGGGTTCTACGACGGTTTTGAAACCGTTGTGAATGGGTTTAACGACGGTCAAAACCGTCGTTAAACCCACTTAAAAACTGTCGCTAAAACCCGCGTTTCTTGTAGTGTGAACAATTTTTTCATCTATGAAATATGCATTGTGAATAAAATAAACCATCAATAATATATCAAATGTATAAAAGTACTAAAACTTTAATGCAACGAAACCCTACTTAGTAAGATATTAATTTGAAATAGAAAGAAAACATTTAAAGGAGGACTCGAAATTAGAACCATCTCATATACCTAAGTACACAGTTTGGTAGGGGTAAATCACCATGTATTCAAGCATACAGCCTAGTAAAGAAAAGTCATCACATACCCAAGCACATAGCCTGTAGGGGTAAATAACCACATATCATATCATCTCATGGGTAGCTAGGCATCATGCATCTGTCAAAAGGACAACACCTTAACTCCTTAATCTCATCTATACACTTGCTAGCTGATAGTGATTTTGATATTGATTCCTCCCATAACAAATAAGTTTTATAACCTAGTAAATGTGAATTGAAAGGAAAAATGGAAAAGACGATGTTAAAATGATTTTTAAGGAAAAACATATCCCTCTAGATCAAGGAACTACTCAGACAAAGTTTCGACATAAAAATTCACTTCCCAAAAATTAGAAATCCAATATTTTCATTCTAGTTCAACAAGCCATAATATCCATAATCAATACCATATTGGAATCTGGTATCACCATGTCCATGAGACAAATAACCATCCATTTCAACATAATTCATATGAAACATTAAGAATGAACATACATTTGCAAAGTTCATAAATAAAGGTTATAAACATTACATTCTCATCATGAATTAGGAGGAATATCAATAGAGGCCTGCTATCCATTTCCTACGACTTCTAGGATTCTTGAATAATATGCATGAAAAAGGGAAAAATGGAGTTTTCATAAAACAATGCAAGGTAAAAGAAATCTTTGGAATATCATCAGTATACAATTCAATTAAATATGAAATCCAAAATATGCTTTTCATGGAGAGCAATTCACTTAAAATATTTAAGCATGGAAATGGTTTAAAATGCATTGTAGTAGTAAGTTGTATTCACTCACTTCCCAAGATATAGGGGATCTAGACTCTGTTTTCGACTTCTGGTGTCTAAGCACTTGGATGGTAGACAACTAGACCTTTAGATGCTTCACTATCTAAGTTCTAGTATCCAAGAGTCTCAACATTTGATCACACGCATTCCAAAATTTTATTAATAACAAAAGCAAATCATAAGTTGCTACGTAAACCCATAACCTATCAAAAAAAATTAATTCTAAGCCATATGTTAACTCATAACATCTTAACAATCCATAAATCATCAAACCATGCTTCTACTTCCATATTTCAAGAATTAATTCTACCATCTCCCATTCACATGCATAACATTCAATTTTGAGCTTCATTTGGACAAGCTTTTTAAATCAATTTTCCAAAACTAATATGATCATTTGAACCTCGTAAATATGCTCTTCGAGTTGGAATATCACAAAGTCAAATTCCTTATGCGTGGTTACTATTCACCAAAGCAAAATTCCATGATTTAGGCCTCCAAATAGTGTTGTTTGTGCATAAAAATTAGAATAGAGGTAATGATTGGTAGAGGTAATACATTATGTCCTTAATGTAACCCTATACACAAAAATTTCAAAAATTGGCTAAAAAATGAAAATTTTGGGGTTTTACCTTGCTGTTACAGTACCTTGTGGTGTTGATTTTGGAGGCTTTTCTGGCAGCTCCTTGGTCCATATTTGGAGCTAGTTTGAGGGGGGGATTTGTTGCTTCCTAGTGGATGATTAAGTGAAAAAAATTTCAGGGGAAGAAAAGCTCACACGAAAGAGAATGAGGCATGCATTCAGGTGAGAGAAAAGCTTGTGTGTTCAATTGAAGTTGATAATGCCCACAGGAAAAAAAGGAAATAAGGAGGGCATTTTGGTCCTTTCAAAAATTAGATTTTTTTATGGAGGGTGTTTTGGTCAATTTTGATGAGGCAAAAATTTGAGTTTTCTTTTAAACAAAATTATGTAGCAAAATTTTAGGTGTTTTAAGACTTCCATAAAACTTAATTTTACACTTCCATTCTTGATACAAATTTTAAATTAAGGTATTCTCAAAATTATGGAGTACTACAGAAGCTCTATTTTGTTCATGGGTGTAAGGGCAACTAACCTTATGTAGGATACCATTGCCAGTTAGGTACTTAAAAAACACTTGATATTCACCCTCTAGTCAGTTTGAATAGCTTTATGGTTTTCACCAATTTGCAATTCTACCATTTGCATAAAATGTAGAAAAGCAATTATGGCATCATATTTCTTTCTAAGAAAATAAATCCATGTGTATTTGGAAAAGGAATCTATGAAATGGATGTAATATTTATGACCATGATTGTATACTAACTATAGGGGTTTTGAATAATATGAGCTTTACCATAGTAACTTGCTTTAAAATCATCAAACAATGTTTTTTTTTTACTTGTAGGCAGTTTACAAGACTTAAGCACATTAGCAACCATCTTAGAAGAAGGATGGCCTAAACGATTGTGCCAAATCATAAAAGGACAAATACAATTTGGTGAAGTAGAATACACAAAAGAATTGGAAACTTAATTTGAGAAAATATTTTAAAGGTTTGATGAGAGAGTTGAAGTTGGTCATAAACATAAAGCCCTTCCTGAACCTTCCCTTTGATAAGAATTTTGTTGGGACCTTGTGCCTTAATAAGAAAGAAGTTAGGTTAAAATTCAAAAGACACAGTTATCTTTGGCAAACTTAGATACACTCAATAGAAAGAAGTTAGGTTAAAATTCAAAGAAAGACATAGTTATCTTTGGCAAACTTAGATACACTCATTAGATTATAGGTTATACAAGGAAATTAAGAGTGACCAATATGATTAGTGAGAAAACCTTTTAAATTGCCAATACATATCTATTCTAAGCCATTATACTAACCTTTAGTTATGAGATTATTCACATGAGGAATCACATTATGAGAGGCTCTCGAGTGTTGTACCCCAGAGGATCAAAGACTGTTTCTGGTGTTGTAATCAAGGCTAAAGACTTAAAAATGTCTTGTTGGGTATTGGAATAATTAGCAAAGTTATGGTCATGCTAATTTTGATAGCTTTGATAATCTCTGTGGAAGCAATTCCATGCTTCATGTATGAATTTGCCCCAAAATTGGTGAGGTTCTTAAGAAAGATAGGACAGATAATATGCTTCATTAGTCCTTTCAATATTGCTTCAATATGATAGCTAAGAGAGATAAGACAACCTAATAAAACTAGTGAATCAACAATGCCTTTGATTTTATGAAGATATTCAGTAATTGACGTGGCATCTTTCTTAGATTTTGGAAGTTGAAACTTGAATTGTGCTACCTTCATTCTTCTTAGAGAAGTCAAGGTGAGGATCTAATTCCGAACTTTAAATGAAGTTTCACACTCCACAACTCGAATGAGAATTCACTTTATCATTGACGATAACAACCATGATAGGAGCAATTGGTCCTGTTTTTGCCATTGAAGATACTTACTGTTGAGTTTTTCAAGTTCTCAATTGTTTTCTTATGCATATCTCATTGGTACACAAACACCTTAAGAGAGAAAAGTTTCAAGCTTGTGTCCTCATATCCCAACTTATACTTACGCTTTCCAAAGCAGAAAGTTACTCTCATCTAATTTAACAGAAAGTGCATGAGAAATGGAAATTGTAGTATTTTTCCACGAAGAAGACGAAGTTTGCATTTCCATAGCCATGGCCCTTTGATACCATGCTAAGAAACCATCTCCAAGAAAGAAGAGAAAGCTAAGATTAGAGAATGCTTATTAATCACACACAATTGAATTACAACAGCATGCACACACTAATATTTATATCAATTATGCATATGTAGAAAGATAAAGTTATTTGAACTAAACTAAGAAAAGGCTAACTAACTTAGATGTCATGGCACTAACTCTAACAAGGGAAAATTTCATTATAATATTTTCCTTGTTCAGGAGTTTGTATAGGAGAATGGAGAATTTTTAACTACCCTTCCAATATCTAAACTCCTCCTTCATATTTTAACTTCTCTCAAATTGGAGAAATTATGGAGGAGAAACAAATTATTAGTATTACTGACGAATACTCGTCGACTAGAGTCTCTTGCATGTCTTAGGTTAGGCCAAAAGGCGGTTAGGAGGTGCTCTTGTGAGACACTCTCATACTCAAGTCAGTATATGTGATAATAAGAGAAATAAGTCAGATCCTTACTTAAGAATGGAAGGTTCTATTTTATAAGACAAGGGAAATTTTGGTCATTTTTAATTGACATGTGTGGAGTAGAAGATTGGGTCCATAAGACTATAAAATTTGTAAAGAGGATTACACCATTAGTACATACTATGGTAATGAGGGACAGTGCTAGAGCAACTTATGGTGGCATGTCTCTATATATTTATCTCTCTCAAAGTTGGGATTGCTTGTGGTCAAGTCTAAAGTACACTTGTCTTAGGCAATTGGTCAGGGTAAACCAATCGCCTGGCTTGTATATTAAGGGCCCATCTTCTTGTTGACAAAATTGGTTGGTTGATTTAGTCGAGGGCAAATTATGTATCATCACGTATTATAGTATTCATTATTTTTTAAAAACATATAAAAAAACTAAATTATTATAATTGATCAATTTAAAAAATGTATATAATTTTAAAAATATATTAAAACAAACTATTTTTAATTAGTTTATTACCTTATTAACTTTAAACACCCAAATTAGCATAAGGAAAATCATCATTATTATTTAAGATTTAAATATTTATAATTTAATAATTAAGTAATTTAAGATTTAATTAGAAGTTAAAAGTTATCAATAAAGATGTTTGAGTTTACAGATATGTTAATTACTTTGTTGAGATATTTTAATAGGATTAAAATTTATTATTTACGTTACCTATAAATATGGCTTTAGCCAAATAAAATGGTTAGTCATTAATTATTAATAAATTAAATTAAGATATTTTAAAAAATTGTGAATTAATGACAAATTGGTTTTTGATTGATAAATTGGTTTTCATGTAAATTTAGTATTATTATGAATACAATTATAGGAATATTAAAAAATTAAACAAAATAGAAAAATAAAAAAATAACCGAAATTTGGATTTAACAATTATTGGTAATTGTCGCTAAAACTGTGTTTAATGACAGTTCAATAACCATATTTAAATAACAACGATTAGTAAATCGTCATTAAAATATACTTTAGTGATGGTTACTAAACTGTCGTGAAGCCAAATTTTAACGACAATTAGTACCATTGTTAAAATTTAGTTTAGCAATAGTTGATAACTGTTGTTAAATCTGCCTTAATGACAAAGTGCTTGTCATGACTTCATTTTGGGATACATGACTAACACGGCATAAGAGATTAACCCTTAAACCGTAAAGCCTCAAAATAAACATACAGAAACTAGCACACAATATCATCTCGCACTAAACTATCTATATCAAAAATGAACATTACATTTATATATATAATCATCTCACAAATTCATTCCATATAGTCCATATATATACACAACCTTAACTAACATGCATAGAGTACACAACAGAAGTAAGATCCTGCCTGTGATCATCGGAGCACAGTCTAGATTACAAAAAAAAAATCATTAAAGAGCTCCAGGAACAATTAGGCTCACCACTGAAACTATTGTCCTATTTAGGTCTAGATGAATGTGGGTTGAACTCTTTAGTGCTATCTGAAAATATAAAAATAAAGGGGTGAGTTTACACAACTTAGTGAGTAACTATAGTCTACTATAACTGAAATAGAACATACCATATACACGATTTTTTCATAAATAAAAAGTATGCAAAGTATATGCAAAGAACATAAAATCATCTAAATCAATGTATATAATAAAAACTAAAATTTTAAAGTGGCTAAATTAGGTCAAGAGAAGTTATGAAATCTTGATATTTAATATAATAAACAATAATTTCAAAGTCATATAAGAAAATAGAAAAATAAATATTTATAAAAAGAGGGAAATGTTTAGAGGAGGACTCAAAGCAGAACCTTTTTTTTTATATACCCAAGCACATAGCTTAGTAAGGGAAAATCATCATATATATGTCTTATCCTAAGCACATAGCAATGAGATAGGTAAATCACCACATTCTCATCATTTATATTATAAGATTGGGAGAAGCTCTCCTTAACTCCGTAACATTTTCATATGATGATTGTCCAAAGCACACAGCAATAGGACAGGTAAATTATCATATTCTCATCATAGGTAACCATGCCAAATGCCACTAGCTATTGAAGGAGACATACCTCAAATCTTTACTTATTCATAATCCAATCCTCATTTTCTCTTTTTCACAAGGGGATAGCAACTCCCTTGCTAGCAACTATATGGTGCGCCAATGTTAACTATCTCTGTCCACTAGTTGATAGTGTTTCTGTTAATGATTCCTTCAGAACAAACAAAATCTTATCGACCAATAATAAAAAAAATAAACAGGAAAGGAAAAATAAAGGTAGTAGTGCATAGAGTAAACATAAATGCATTGGTTAAGAAAAGAGATAAATCCCTGTGATCCTTAACAAATATTCTTTGTTAAAACATATTTCAATTTCTCACTTCTTCTCAAATCATATAAGAATTCACAGAATCAAGTCACAATTAAAGCTGACTTGAAATTTTTCATATAGCAATGAACTATTTGTTCATCATAAATCTAATAAAATCCATCAATACATATATGTGTAAATTTATAGAGTTCATCAGCAATATAGAACAAACTTCACATTTTTAACATAAACATGGGAGGGATTTCATCAAGAGGTCTGTCCTGTATTCCTAAAGTTTTATGAACAACATTTTAATGAAAAAAAATTATGCATAAATAAAAGAAGCAACTCATAAAGTGTAAAAGAAAAGAGGTAGAATTTTCTTGAAATAGCTTATCAATATGTAAATCATCAAACTTGAAAATTCAATTTAAGTAATCTTTTTTAAAAATAGAATCAAATGACACAAATGATGAAAATCTTGAAGAGGGCGCTATAGTAAACCATATTTATTGACTCTTCACGGTCCAAGGGGAATAAACCTACTCTTTGCTCCCATTATCTGAATTATTAACCAACTTTCAAGCTTGATTCCCGAATGATTCACAATCTATAATTCAACATTTAAGAAGGTCAACATCGATACACATCAAAATTACTATCTTAGGAGCTCATTGCACATAATCCCAAACCATGAGTCCTTAATCTTTCTAGGATGAATTTCTAAAATATATACTAGTTCATATTTTCATGGCAATTCATGTTTATCAATTTACCTTTAACAACTTCATGATTTAGGAATTAATTTCACCATATCCAATTTACACATAAATCAACTTCAAGCTTCATATGGACAAGCTTCTTAAATGACTATTCCAAAACTACTTTGATTATTTGAACCTCCAAATAATGTCCTACAACTTAGAATATTCCAAATCAAAATTCTTGGATGCAGGTATTGTTAATGGTAATGTTTTGGTACTGTTCATTGAAGCAAAAAGTTATGATCTAAATATCAAAATGGTGTTATTTGCCTGTAAAAATTGGCATGGAAGCAATACAACATGTCCTTAACATGATTCTATGTCCATAAGTTTCATAAATCAACAAAAAAATAAAAAAATTGAGCTTTTACCTTATTGCTATAGTGTTTTTGCGCTGCTATCTTTTCTTGATTTTCTGGCAACTCTTTGGGTCACGTTTTAGGCCAGTTTGAGAGGGGTTTTGTTGCTTCCAAAAGGGTGATTGAGTGGGCAAATTTTCATGGAGAAATGAGCTTACATGATCAAGAAGGAAGAAGCTTTACGGGTAAGGGAAGAGAAGTTGTGTTTTTTGTCCCTGCTATTGGTGTGCCTGTAGGAAGAAGAAAGAAAAAGGAAAAAAAAATTAAGGGAGGGGCAATCTATTTTTTCTAGGATAAGAGGGGATAATTTGGTAATTTTATTGATAATAAAAGGGAAAAATATAATTAAAAAATGGAATATTACAGTGCCCATGGTTGCTAAAAATCATTGTTAAACTAATTGTGACAATTGATTCTAAGATGGTTTAACTGTCGCTAAAGCCACTAAAAAATTGTCACGAAACCCTTCTTTTGTTGTAGAGGTTAGGGACCTTTTGTTGCACGGCTTAGGCCCGAGGGGGTGGGGAATGCACGCTTAGTGATAAGGAACCCATGGTGGAAGGGCATTTGGGGATTAAGCCTAAGACCCTCAAGTAGGTGTAGGGTGCCCAAGTGTCATGGCCTTTGAGTGTGAGGTACAATTAGTTAAAATTTTATAACCACGCAAGCGAATGTGTTACAAGAAATACAATATTTGAGTAGAGAAATTTCTTTCATAGGAATTAAATAAAAACTTATTTATGTACCAAAGCTCAATCTTCCAACTTTATTCAAACAAGAAATATATAGCTTAACTAATATACAACTACAACTAAAACTGCAAAACTAATTATTAATGAATGACAACCTAGGAATATTAATGTAACTTATTAGTTCACTAGATTTTTACCTCTTTCTCATTATTTATTTTAATATATAGAATTATTAACCAAAGCACGAAATTATCTATAAGATATTTTCAAAACAAATAAACATGATTGATTTCTAAGAAATTACCAATATTACTAAAGTAAATGACAAGGTCAAGAACCCAAAAAATCAAATCAAGCTTTAACTGACTAATGGCATATATGAATATTGCTATCCTATACACAAATAAGTTAATTCACAATTTAGGCTACTATTACTAATCATGTGATATTCAATTCATGTCAAAACAATCAAATTGCTTTTGTAAGAAGAATAACTCTTCCACGATCATCTAATTGGTAATTAGGCACCTAAAAGCATTAAGAATGGAATTGAGTAAATTACTTATAGGCATTAAACATAAATATGAGAAAGGTTGAAATCAAATTACATCAAAAGATCCATTAAAATATCTAAAAACTAATCTAGAACTCAACTAACACTAAAAACAAAACACAAAGTAAAGACATCAGAATTGAGATCATAAGAAAATAAGAGAAAAGAAAACTATGGATTGGTCAAATCTCTAATCTTCAATCTTCCTAATTCCCTTGAATATTTTGTCCTTCTAGTGTTGCTCTATCTCCTTTTAAAGTAAATAAGTTTGTATACAATTTTTTCCAGATGTCCTATTTAGAAGTTCTTTACACACTAAAATAAGGTCAAGAATTCTACAATGTTGCTAAGTTTATATGCTGCATTTCAGGCTCAACATAAAATGCCCATAACTTTTGATCTAGAAGGAGTTATGAGGCCCATAAGATATTGTCAAAAAGTTCTTCTCAAGCCCTTTATAACCATATTCAAAGCTTACTCAAATAAGATTATTTCTAAGCTAAACAATTTATTCTTTTAATCCCCTGTTGAGCAATAACCTATAGAAAAATTACACTTTGGTTAAATAGCTATAAAATATAAAAATAAATTAAAAACAACTAAGTTAACTAAATTTAATCAAGGGAAAACACAAAATAAGGATAAAAATAAAGGCAAAATAGCTATAATGCTGAGTTATAAAGTTCCTATAGGTGGGTGCGCTCTTAAAGCCTCTGAGTATGGGCATTTAAGGGTTGAATTTGGGACCTTGAAGGAGGGGGCACCAAGGGCCCAAACAAAGGGGTGGGTAGGTCTTGGGGGTTGGGGATTTAAAGGGTCTAGGGTCTTAGACTAGAATTGAGTCTGGGGTATAGTTTTTGAGGGGTGGGTAACCTAAAAGGTGGGGGATCTTGTGTCCAAGGGTTGTTGCTGCGGCTAGGGGCCCTCAAGTCAGAGGCCCTGATCTCTATTGTCCTAAAGGTTAAGGCCCTATCGAATAAAGGGTATTAGGCTTAGGGAATAAAGGTCTTGAGACATAAGAGGTCCTAAAGGTTAAGGGCTCTCTAGTAGGGTAAGGAAAGTTGGTCCTGATGGTCAGTTTCCCTCTTATAAGGTTCATGTAAAGGCCTTATGCCTTGGGGAAAAAAGGTTCAAGTGTGGAAGGGGTCTCAAATGTCAAAGGCTTTCAAGTAGGTTGTCTTGGTAGGGCTATCACTTGAATTAATCTAAGAGATAGGTTAGCCTAAACTCCTAGGGCGGACAAGCTTGGTTATCAGTAGGTCCCAAAGGATGAAGTAGGGGTGAGCATCGGTCGGTTAGGGTCGGATTTGGCCAAAATCTCAGTCCGACCGAACAATGGTCGGATTGCAAAATACTCACCCGAACCTGACCATGATTTTGGGTAAACCGAACAACACGGGTTCAATCGGTTGAAAGAATGTCACAGTCGGGTTGCGGGTTATCCATCATTCCATCATAGCAAAAACAAGTTTATCTGCCATTCAAGAATACACAAATCAGATCATGATTCTTAAAGAGAAAATGCAATCAAAATACGTGACAAAACAAAAATAAACTAATCAGAAACTTGGGTAAAGACAAATCCAGAAGGAAGAAATCTAGAAAGACTAGATCTGATGTTGTTGGATGTTGCTCAGTTGCTCAGATCTAAGTTGAACTTCAACGGTTCAACTCTTTCACGTTGGAGAGACACGCCTTGTAGGAAAAAACCAAAGCTGCCGACACCGATAATCAAGTCTTGCAAGAAGTTCTTGGTGACCTGGTGAGTTCGTCCATGGAGGTCTGAACATACGGATAAAAAACTAGCTTCCATCTATGGTGATGAAGGAGAGCTTCGTTTGGTCTGATTTTGGTAAGAGAACAACGATGATGAAAGAGGGAGATCAAGGCCAGAGAAAAACCACGTGATGAGGAGGCAACAACAATGTCAAAGATGAAGAGGCTGAGAGATGGAGAGAGACAAGATGCGGAAGGATGAAGAGGCGAAGGAGACAGACGAATGGAGAGAGATGAGACTCTGAAGGATGAAGAGGCGAACGGGTGAAGATTGATTGAGGGATTAGGGTTTGCTGACTATATATAGACTTAACAAAACGACGTCGTTTTGCTTTTTTTTTTTTGTATGTAAGGAAAAAAGAAAGGGCTTGGTGTAATAGCTGGGATTCGAACCCAGTTTCCCGTAGGAGCTGCTTCCATTTTTTACCGCTGCGACACAACAACTCTATTGGAATTCTTTTGTTTTACTTTTATATATTTATCTCAGTCGGGTCGGGTTACATCGGGTTCAAATTTCTGAATCCGAACCGAACTGATCAACCTGAAATTTTTAAAAAACTCACCCGTATGAACCCATTAACCCGATTTAATCCACTCAAAATATAATTTTTTTGTCGGATTCAAGCGGGTTTAATCGGTTTAATCGGTTTATTCGGGTTATGCTCGCCCCTAGGATGAAGTACTCAGATGTGTGGTCTTGGGCCTAAGGAGGTAGGAAAGACTAGCTAGGGGTCATATGTGCCCAAGAATTGGTGTAATTAAAAGTGAAGACAATGTCTGCTTGGTGTAATTAAATAGTAAGCAAATACAATACTATGAGCTCAATAGAATAAAATAAGTGTTTTCTAGGATTTAAAACGATCAAATATGAATAAGAACTCATCAATAGTCCATTGAATACTAAGATCAACAAGGTTGAGGGTTTAAAGGGAAGATCGAGGTTGGTGGACCTGGGATAAGGGTCTCCAAGGCGGGATAGGCTAGGCACAGTAGGATTTGGCTTGGGAACAACCTAAGGGGTGGCGAAAGGGTGGGGGCTCGAGATTGAGTAGATTAACTACTCACGGTCAAGGTAGGGGACCAACATAGGTTGAATACTTTAATGGATGTGCCTAATCCCTAGCCAATGAGGGTGATGTAAACTACCCAAGTGAGGTAGGCCCAATGGTCAAGGGAATCAAGGGAAAGTGCCAAGTGAGATTTTGGCCCAAGCGTTTGTAGGGCTAGGATAGGTTTAACAAACTCCTCAAGGATAGTGGGCAAGGTAAAGGCTCAAGGCATAATGGCTGACTAAAGGCTGGAGCTTGACTTGAGGTTAAGGGTTCACTCAAAGCTGTATAAGAAATCATGGTTGGCCTAGACTGAGGGAGGTTTGACTTGAGGCCTAGCTTAAGGTTATGGTCGCATCTAAGGTGGGGCCTTAAGGGCAAGGCAAGGCCATCAATTGTGTAAGCTCTAGCTTGGGTCCTAGTTTAGGGTTAGGGACCCAAGTTGTCAGATGATATTAGAGCCTAAGCCAAATAAGGCAGGATAGGGCTTGGCGCAAGAGGGTTTGACAAAAAATATAGGTGAATGTGAATTAGTTTTGAAAATTTTTATTTAAGGACTATAAATCACTTCTCATAATATAGTTAAGAGATTGTTGTAATCCATAGGAACCTAAGGAGAATCTGAAATCATAACCTCAATAAACAACAAGGCCTTTAGTGCCTGTTTTTTATCAACACCATTAGATTGTTTTCCTTAACCTTTTCTCATGGCCTCATCCATCACATCCTCAACAGCTTAATGCCTTGGTTTTCTATCCTCAATGCTCTTCATCGCGATCTTCAACAACTAAGTACTTTGATCTTATTTCCCATTTCTACCCACTTAAATGCAGAAACTAATTCATTAACAACAACCAGATTAAAAATGAAGACAATGACTGCTTGAGTGTAATTAAATAGTAAGCAACCACACTATCATGAGCTCGAGCAATAAAATAAGCTTTTTCCAAGATGCTAAACGATTAAATATGAATTAGAAGTCAAAAAACAAACAATAGAGAATTTTTCCAAGTAGGAACCCAGAGAAGCATAGCGAATTTGCATAGGGCTGAGAACCTATTTGTCCTGGTCACTCCTTGTAACCTGGAGTGGAAATATTACCCCTACTTGAAACCGAAGGAGGTTTTTAACGATCCTCTCCCTACATGCCTGGGAGAAGTCGCTAAGCACGCAGGAGTTCAAATCCGGAGACTCTTGATGCATGACCAGCCCTGACATCCACAACTTTCTCTTATTGAACAACCATTAATTTTTTTTTTAAATTTTTTTTCCCTATTCCAAATAATCCTAATTTTGCCTGCCCTCCTCTCTTTAAAGACAATAGAGAATGAGCTCCATCACACCAAAAAAGTTCTCGTAGTAATGGGTTGTCTTCCCCTAAAGATAAGGAGAGGGACCAGGAATAGCAGCAACAACATGAGGCAGTGAAAGAGTGGAGGCAGGAAAGCAACATCATGCCTATTGTTCTCCAAAATGAAAATGGCTTTGCCCTCTCTTCGCTATCTGTAAGTGCCTATCTCATCATAGGGTTTCTTTTTTATGTCATTTTTGTTATTCTGAAGAAACTCGTGCCCAATCCAAAAAACAAAAAAACAAAAAATTTGACAAATTTTAATAGTTAGTTAAATGTTTATGTTTGTTTTCCTCAATTACGATATAGAAATTCATTTCTCGTTACCAGGACAAAATGCTACTTAGTTCTTCATTTGAAATTTCAATAAGGTGAAGCAACTTGTTCATCATTACAAATTTCTTCTATATGACTAGGTTACAGTGCTATTTCAAGTGTAGTTTTTTAGTTTTAGATAGGATGCTATTGCGGAGATTAAGAATTTCTGAGCTTTTTCTTTTTGTTGTACTAGAAAACTCATCTCTAGAGCATGACATATCATACAAATAAATAAATAAATAAAGCCTTACCCAAATATCTGGAACCGGTCTGCTTCACCCAAAATATTAGTCTGAATTCAGCTCTGCTTCACGTTATTAGAACAGGGGAGACAAAATCTCTTTCTTCCTCATATAAGAGGCAACCCAATAACCAGCAACTTTTCAATATACTTCACAAAGATTCAACTATGGCAAGAAGTGGTTTGATTTTAATTAATCGCCGTTTCAAAAAAAAAGTGTGCAATTGGATTTTTCAAAAGAAGAAGAAGAAGAAGAATATGCTTTGCTCGATATTTCTTGTTCTGATTCTTAAAGTTGTTTTGCAAAACGAAATTTGGAGCAAATTAAACATCACAGATATCGCAGTGTTATTGTTATAGTTGAACTCAGACCAACTTAATTCCATTCCTTGTAATTCCTTTTATTAAGTTTCTAATTTAAATTGAGTTTGACAATTATATGAATTTGAATTTTGCTCTGATTTAGGATTTTTCTTTTTGGTCATGAACAGGGGAGATCAGGTAGCTTTCTTCTTTATATAAGAGGCAACTCGATAACCAGCATTTTTCTAATTTACTTTAGGATCAGGGACATCGATTGATGGCTTCCAAGAAACACCTTGAAGGGATTGCGAGGAAGAAGCTTTTGGCTGTACTACCAATGTATGTAGTTTAGGCACAGGTTTTTTGCGAAATGCACAAGAAGAGAAGAAGAGGAGGAGGAGGAGGAAGAAGAAGAAGAGAGAGAGAGAGAGAGAGAGAGAGAGAGAGAGAGAAAGATAGAAAACAAGTAAAGAAGAAAAGGGTGAAGAAGTGGAGAGAAAGGAAAGAAGGGGAAAACTTGAATTGCCAAATGCCCTTCATCTCTCCAAATCTCTATAGAAGTGTTTAATACCCCTATATTACAATCCTAGTTATAGTAGTCATCTTGATTCTTATTGAGATAGCACACTAGAACTATCTTTTGAACCGCAATATACATCTCAAACATCATAATAAGACCAAACCTTTGTTTGAGGAGGAATTGAACTGCTATATTGTTGAAAATGATGCTGGAACCAAGAGCCACGAGGAAGCTCCTCTGATATTACAGATACAATTAGTCAAGTTGATTGATGTTGTTTAGAATAGCCCCCAAGAGGTGATGGCTAACATGTTAGAAGTTATTAAGACTAAAGTCACTTGTAACTTTGAGGCATTGAGTGATATTAAAGTCACTTAAATATGTGAAGGGGTGATACTTAGTTTATCAGAAATATAGAGGGTGATATCTGAATTTTTCAAAACGATGATGCTACTGTCACTTACTTCATATTGGAGTCTTGCATTCAAGCAGTCCACTATAAGATAAACCCCACTCAGGCTACTAAGTTGAACCTCGTCTCAATTCCACTCCAAACATCATCATACTCCTATTTAATACTACAATTTAGCTTCATAATTGACATAAATAGAATTTAAATTAATCAGCAATGTTCAGTAATTTATGTCAACTGGTCTTATTAAAATATTGTTTCTCCCTTGGAAAATCATTATTATCATAAATGATGTTGTAAGATAATGTTCTGATGCATTACACTGCATCTCTTAACTAAATACTCAAACAGAAGCTGAGGTCACGACGTAACTTACAGAAGTTAAAGAGACAATATCCGTGTCTTGGTTGTAACTTCATCATTACGATCCTTCATACCCATATGCCAAATTTAAGGTAGGGGAGTGTATGAGGGAGGGGTTCACAAGATGTCAACAACAATGCCAGTATAAAAGTGAGGGAACCAACCCTGCAAAGAGTGCAGAATACCAATAAAGCATCACGTTGTGCTATACCAATGCTCTCCAAGTCAATCCCACTTGAAAGAAATAAGAGTAATAGTTTGAGCAATTATTCTGAGTAAGAAATATACAGTTAAGAGAATCCATAGTACTATATCAATACATAACGTGTTATACTTTTACCATCTTTAGTATGCACAGCCTTGTCACTCCTCGAAACTCTCTTTGGCATTAGCTTATTCTAGTTTCCCTCATCTTAGGATTAAATCCCCCTATAGAACACAGGATGTCAAGTCATTCGATGAAATTTTGCTTTGATAAAAGATGAAATTTTTATGAAAACCCTAGATTTGAAATAGGGGATGAAGAAGAGGATTGAGTTTTAAGAAAAGGGAAGGGAGTAGTGGTGAGGGAAAATAACTGTGGGATAGTGAGGGACGACAGTGTAGTGGCAAAGAGAGACAGCAAAGTGGTGGCGAATTAAAACAGCAACATATGGTAAAAGGGGAAGGCGGCACGGTGGTCGAGAAGAAGGAAGGGAGTGGTGAGAGAAAATGGAGGTAATGTGAAAGGGAGAAACTTTGAGAGAAAATTTCTCTCATGTTCAATTTTATGTATTTTTTGTTTTATGTTTAGTGGCAATCTTTGGAGGTCACTGCTAAAAGTATTATTAAGATCAATGAAAGGTTGCGACCAATTTGAGTCATTATTAAATGAGATTTTGAATAATGATTTTTTATATTATTTTTAAAAAATGGTCACTGAAAACTTTTTTTTTATAATAAATCTGACACTGTTTTTGCCTCCACAAGTCTTTTTGTTGCTAGGATGGGAGGGCATTTCTTTTTTTATATTATTATTTGACTTGATTATGATTACAAATTATTGTAGGCATCAATAATTAGGTCTATCTATAGAATCTGTCTATATTGCTATCAAAATTTTAGCTTTAAACTTGGCATGAAAATCAGTACTTCCATATATTTTTTTTCTCCCTGTTTTTTATTTTCTTGACAATGTATAACTTTAGACCACATGTAAACTATCTAAACCCTTCATCACTAGGCCACACCTAGTGCTTTGTACTTACAAATACTTTTGCAACCATTTAAGTGCTTATGGTTTTAGCTTTTAACTTAATATTTGAAATTATTATATCTGATTAGCAAGGTCTAGTGAGTGAAACAACATTGAATGCATAATTTCTGATGGTTGATTTTTCTTTGTTGGTTGTCACTCAATAATCTTTCTCGCTCCATTACCTTCTTCGATTTTCTAGCACTCTTCTAGATTTGGAGGATGATGAATTATGGAGGGATGCTAGGTTTGCTTGCTTACTTATTGGGGTTTTTGATTAGGAAGTATTAGCGGGATAACTTTAAAGTGTAATTTGAAACTCAAAAGGAAAAAAAGTGTGATTTTGAAATTGGAGTAATGGATTTTTACAATTAGACCGACATGTCTTATTTAATGTTTAATTTCATTTTTGTAGTGTTGAGAAAGACCTATTGCTCCAATCAAAGCTAATATTTTTGCTTGCGTTGGCCTGACATGAGAATTTTGTATTGATAGTGTTGTGTTGCAAATCTTAATGGTATATTTTGTAAATAAGAATTATACCTTATGCATATATTTTGTATCAAAAAATATATTTTAATGAATGAAACTTTGTCTTGTTTTTTATTGCTTCTTGAGTAGTTAATTTCGGGGATAACAATTTGAATCAAGATGAATTTTAATTAAAATATATATATAAAAAATTATGTTTATCTACAAAGAAAACTCTATGAAGTCGTCACTAAAAGTTTATCTATAGTGACGACAAAATATCGTCACTTAGCATATTTTTAGTTATAATTATTATGACAATGATGAAGACTTTGAATAAGAGTTTTAGTGCTTTTGATGACAATTTAAGCCATCATCATAGTAACTTTTGGTTATGACATCAAAATGTTAATCATCTTAAGTTATGGTTGTTGGACACAGCGGGTATTACTAGTAAGAATAAATGCAGAATAATCAACAAAAATGACACCAGAAAATTTAACGTGGTTCACCTTTGATTTTTAGGCTACGTCCACGAGACCAAATCCGAATAAATCTTCCACTATAAAAATAGCAGGTACAAGGAGAGTCTTCCCCATAATAAATCTGAAGGCTACAACTGAAATCTAACCAAAATAGTGGCACACAAAGTGTTTTTCACAATACCCCAAGAGTATTTCCTCACTATTTTGTCACTCACTATTTAGGAACTATTTCTTAAATATTACATCAAATTCTCCCCTATTTTTCTCTCATCAGAGAACTTCTCTGGCTTATCTTCAGACTGCTCTTTGCTGCCTGGATTCTCTACTTCTTGGTGTGTCTTTCCTTCATTCCTCTCCTTCCTATTTTGTCACGACCCAAAAATAGAAGTACGTAACCGACACGGGTTTTGAGAATAATCTTATTCCGTAAGCCTCTAGTATGATACATATAAATGATTTTCTCATAAATAGTATATATTGTAACCAAACACATAATCACATTCATTTGAGAGCTTATTGTATAATTTCAATAATCTCAAATATACATAAATACTTTACAAATGAAAGCTGAGATTCTGTCTGTGATATATGGAGCAACTCTAGAGTACAAGTACAATGTAAATTAAAATCTACGAGCCTTGAAAACAAAGTAGACTCACCCAGAGATCAAGTCATCTAACTAGTCAACTATCTAAAAAAAATGTAGAAATATCGTGTAGTGAGTTTGACAACTCAGTGAGCAAATATAGTTTACTATAATTGAAACAAAACAGACCATTCGCACGAGTTTTCATAAATAGAAATTATGGAAGAATATAATATTATTTAAATCAATATATATAACAGCAAACTAAAGCTTTAAAAAAGGTAAATTTTGTTAAAAGAAAATCTAAAATCTTAAGATTTAGTATAATAAACAATAATTTCAAAATCAGATAAGGAAATAGAAAAATAACTCTTTATATAAAAAAATGTTTAGAGGAGAACTCAAAGTAGATCCATAATTATAATTTTTATACCTAAGCACAAAGCCTGGTAAGGGCAATCACCATATACATTGTTTTATCCCAAGCACATAGCAATAGGACGGGTAAATTACCATATTCTCATAATTCATATCATAAGGTTGGGAGGAGTTTTTCTCAACTCCCTAACTTTTTCATATGTTGACTGTCCTAAGCACACAGCAATAGGACGGGTAAATCACCTCATGCTCATCATAAGTAACCAGGCCAATTACCATTGGCTATTGGAGGAGACATACTTCAACTACACATTTATTCATATTTCAATCCTCATGTGCCCGTTCGCACAAGGGCCTAACAACTTTCTTGTTAGCTAGGGTTTCATGGTGCACCAAGGCTAACTATCTCTGTCGCTAGCTAATAGTGTTTTTATCAATGATTCCTCCAAAATAAACTAGTTTAATAAACCAAAAATATAAACTGAAAGGAAAATTAAAAATTATGAGGTTAAAATTCTTTTTAAGACAAAATATATCTCTCCCTTCCAAGATATTTCTTGGACAGAGTTCCGACATAGAAATTCATTCTCCAAAATCAGAAATATAACATTTTCATTCCAGTCCAGATAAACCATAATATCTAGTATCAATGACACATTTGAAACTCAAATACAAGTTCAATTTCACCATATCCATGAAACAGTGAGGTATCATTTATAACACAAATCAAATGAAACAATATGAAAGATGATACAATTATAAAATTCAATAAAGTGTAACATAATACCACATTTTCATCATAAATTCAGGAGGGACTTATTAGAGGTCTGTTCTGCATGTCCTATAACTTCTAAGAATATAAATCAATATAAATATAAAATTCAATTTATGCTAAACACAATTAAAACTTTGTTTTAAATGCATGGATATGAGAGAGATTTAAAAATGCGTTATAGTAAATTATATTCACTCACAGAGTAAGGGCCCCAGATTGGACAGCCCCAAAATCCACGTTTCCCATCTGAATTTGATCAATTAGATATTAAAAATGAGTCTGAAAGGTCTAAAAACCTAAAAAAATGATCCCGGGAAGCTGGCACTGTTCAAAGTCGAAAACACTGTTCATGCACGGTTGAAAGCACTATTCACGAAATTTCGGCGAACTTTTGGCAAAAATGATCGGTGGGTTTTGAAACTCTCGCTGCCATGAGTCCAATGGTACCTCCGGTATCTCAATTGGACGTCTAGAATTGGAGAAATTTTAGAGAGAAGTTTTTTAAAAAAAATTTAGAGGAGAGAAAAATTTCATTTTTCTTTCTTCTTCGTGCGTCCGCCGTTCCTTCCTCCGCCCCATTTTTTTCTTTTTTTTTTAATATTATTATTATTATTTATTAATTAAATAATAGGATTTCTTTAATATAAATTCATATAACTTCAATTTTTCATCCTAAAATATCTCAAAAATTTCTAAAAATTTACATTCTAGTTAAACTCTTAAATTATGATTTTTCTTGATAAAAATCGTAATAAACAAATCTCAAAATAAATATCTTTTTACATATTAAAAGAAATAATTTTTCGAAAAAATACAACAAAAATTTATTAAAAGTCAATATAATTATTTTGAGCAAAACAATAATTATTTTAAATAAAAATATACTTCCTTTTAGCAAAACATAATCATTTACAATAAAAATATATATATATTTTTAGTAAAACACTATTATTTAAAAATAAAAATTTTAGGATATTACATATTTATAGGCAGAGGAATGAGCCTCAAATTTTGATAAAAATGTGCCACTATTTTTCTTTCCGCAATTTTTGACAAATGCTATTTGGTGCCAAACTTTTCCGCGTGCAGCTTCCGTTTCTTCCTTTTCTTCTTCTCATATTTTTTCTCCTGCCTTCTGTCGCTTTCTTCATGCATCAGCCGCAATTGTTGACTCAAGAGAAATTTTGATTGCTGCATTCCTTCTTTCTATGTGTAGATGTGGAGGTGGTGTGGTGGGGCCTCTATGTGAAGGGACCCACCACTAACAAATCTCCCCCTCCCGACTACATAGAGGGCTTCACGATTCCTGCAGCTAATCGACATAACTCAAACTTCTCCCTTGACAAAATCTTTGTCAGCATGTCTGATCCATTTTCATCAGTATGGATCTTCTCAAGCTATAGTAGCTTCTTCTCCAATACATCTCTAATCCAATGATATCTCACATCAATATGCTTGGATCTTGAATGAAAAGAGGAATTCTTCCCAAGGTAAATTATACTCTGACTATCACAAAACAGTTGATATATGTCCTGCTAAAAATCAAGTTTATTTAAGAACTTCTTCATCCACAGCAGCTCCTTGCACGCTTCTGTTGCTGCAATAAACTCTGCTTCTGTAGTTGAAAGAGCAACGCACTTTTGCAACTTTGATTGCCATGATACAGCTCCCCCTGCAAATGTAATCAGATAACCTGAAGTAGACTTTCTTGAGTCTACATCGCCAACCATATCTGCATTTGTGTAGGCAACTAACATAGGCTTGGTATCTCCAAAACATAAGCATATTTTGGAAGTATGACGAAGATATCTGAAAATCCATTTCACTGCAGCCCAATGTTCCTTACCAGGATTAGAAAGGAACCAGCTCATTACTCCAACCGAGTGAGCAATATCTGGCCGTATACATACCATGACATACATCAAACTCCCAACTGCTGAAGCATATGGAACCTTGTCCATTTCTTCCTTCTCCTCATCTATAGAGGGACTTTGTTTAGAATTTAGTCTAAAGTGATTAGCAAGAGGACAACTAACCGCTTTACCCTTGTCCATATTAAACCTCTGAAGTACTTTCTCAATGTACTTCTCTTGTGACAACCACACTTTCTTAGTGCATCTATCTCTGGTAATCTTCATGCCAAGAATCTGCTTTGCTGGCCCCAAGTCCTTTATGGCAAAAGACTTGCTCAATTGTGTTTTCAAACAATTGATTCTAGAAACATTCCGACCAACTATCAGCATGTCATCCACATACAGCAAAAGAATAATAAAATCATCATTAGAGAACGTTTGCACAAAGACACAATGATCTGAAGTAGTCTTCTTGTAGCCTTGCTCCCTCATAACAGACTCAAACTTCTTATACTATTGTCTTGGTGTTTGTTTCAAGCCATAAAGACTTTTCTTCAGTCTGCAAACATAATCCTCTTTTCCTTTCTGCTTGAAACCCTCTGGCTGCTCCATGTATATCTCTTCCTCCAAATCACCATGAAGAAAGACAGTTTTCACATCCATTTGTTCAACCTCCAAGTCAAGGCTCGCTGTTAAGCCTAGCACTGTATGGATGGATGTCATTTTCACAACTGATGAAAATATTTCGTCAAAATCAACTCCTTTTCTTTGGTTGAATCCTTTAACAACTAGTCTAGCTTTGAATTTCTGATGGAGACTGTGTTCATCATGCTTGATCCTGAACACCTATTTATTTTTCAAAACTCTCTTGCCTTTCGGTAATTTCATCAGCTCAAATGTTTTGTTCTCATGCAAGGACTTCATTCCTTCTTACATGGCTTCTCTCCACTTCTGTTTGTGCTCATCTTCTATAGCTTCTTCAAAACTATCGGGTTCTCCTCGTCAGTGAGTATTACATACTGATCATCAGGATATCTAGTAGAAGGTTATCTTATTCTACTACTTCTCCTCAATCGATCTGAGGAAGGCACATGTGTTGGTAGTTGATGGTGAGCATCATCATCATCTTCTAATTCAGCCTCTATGGGAGCATCATCAGGTTGATCGTCATCTCCAACTTACCTCGGCACCACTGTTGGAGGAACTAACCTCAAGTTTGTTGAGTCGCCATTGGAATCAGGAACATCCTTCTCCATTTTGTTGACGTCTTCAATGGTCTGATCTTCAACAAACACAGTATCACGACTTCTAATGAGCTTTTTCTGGATCAGGTCATAGAATCTATAGCCAAATTGATCTTGACCATAGCTAATAAATACACACTGTCGTGTCTTGGCATCGAGCTTGGTTCTCTCATCTTTAGGGATATGCACGAAGGCTTTACAGCCAAACATCCGCAGATAATCATAGGAAACATATTTTCCTGACCACACTTTCTCTGGTGTATCATGCTGTAGAGGGACACACGGTGATAAATTCAACACGTGTACAGCTATAAGCAAAGCTTCACCCTAAAAGGTTTTGGGTTACTTTGCATGTGAGAGTAAACATCTGACTCTCTCCATCAAAATTCTATTCATTCTCTCAGCTAACCCATTTAACTGTGGTATTTTTGAAGGCATCATCTGATGCCGAATACCATGCTTTTTACAATAAGCATCAAACAGTCCAGTATACTCTCCACCATTGTTTGTTCGGATGCATTTTAACTTCTTCCCAGTCTGTCTCTCAATTGAGGTATGGAACAGTTTGAAGACATCTAACACCTGATCTTTTGTCTTCAAAGTATATGCCCACGTCTTTCTGGAGATCATAAATGAAAGTCAAAAAGTATTGAGCACCACCAAGTGACTTTGGCATTGTTCCACACAGATCTGAATGTACCAGATCCAACACATTCTTCATTCTGGAAGGAGGGGAACTCTTGAAAGCAACTCTGTTTTGCTTTTCCGCCAGGCAATCAGTATATTTCTCCAAATGTACTTGATCCATTTCAGATAACATTTTCTTCTGGGCTAGACATGTCATACTTTTCTCACTCATGTGGCCAAGTTTCTTATGTCACAACTCAATGACACCTTCTTTCTCCACAGCATTCACAGCGTCGTTGGAGAACTTTGTATGCATAACATACAACATTGAGTATTTTCTACCTCTGGCCACCATCAAGGCACCTTTAGTGAGTTTCTATTGGCTATTCATGAACATGTTACAGAAGCCTGCATCATCAAGTTTGCTAGTGGAAATCAGATTCAAGCGAATATCTGGAATATGCCTGACATCTCTCAACACCAATCTTGTGCCATTTGTTGATCATCTTGCTAGTCTTTGCCTCTATTTTGAGTAGTATGAATAGTACTTCATACATATGAATAGTACCAGTACGTATAAACAATACTGATACGTATAAATAGTGTCCCATATAGCTTCCTTCAGCCAACAGTAATTTCAATAAAATCTTTTCTGATGTGGAAGATCAGTTAATACTGTAACCACAGAGCATACTAAGAATTTTAAAAGAATAACCATCACGGCTCTGATACCACTTGTTGGGCACAGCGGGTATTACCAGTATGAATAAATACGGAATAATCAACAAAAATGACACCAGAAAATTTAACGTGGTTCACCTTTGATTTTTAGGCTACGTCCACGGGACCAAATCCGAATAAATCTTCCACTATAAAAATAGCAGGTACAAGGAAAGTCTTCCCCAAAATAAATCTGAAGGCTACAATTGAAATCTAACCAAAATAGTGGCACACAAAGTGTTTTCCACAATACCCCAAGAGTATTTTCTTACTATTTTGTCACTCACTATTGAGGAACTATTTCTTAAATATTACACCAAACTCTTCCCTATTTTTCTCTCATCAGAAAACTTCTCTGGCTTCTCTTCAGATTGCTCTTTGCTGCCTGGCTTCTCTACTTCTTGGTGTGTCTTTCCTTCGTTCCTCTCCTTCCTATTTACAGGCAGAGGAATGAGCCTCAAATTTTGATAAAAATGTGCCACTGTTTTTCTTTTTGCAATTTTTAACAAATGCTATTTGGTGCCAAACTTTTCCGCGTGCAGCTTCCGTTTCTTCCTTTTCTTCTTCTTACATTTTTTTCTCCTACCTTCTACCGCTTTCTTCATACATCAACCGCAATTGTTGACTCAAGAGAAATTTTGATTGCTGCATTCCTTCTTTCTATGTGTAGATGTGGAGGTGGTGTGGTGGGCCCTCTATGTAGAGTGACCCACCACTAACAATGGTTGCAAAGCTATAAATAAAGTCGTCACTGAAAAATAATAACTTTTTAAGGTCATCACCTTTAAATTTTATTTGTTGTAGTGAAAGCATTGTTCAATACAAAAATAAGATTGAAATAATTATCAATGAAAAATAGTGACTTGGATGATAAAGAAAAATTTTACTGTTCATATTATTTAACCTAATGGTAAACATCTTGCAAGATGTGTACTTAGAAAAAATCAATAATAGAATGAATAGGAAAAATTGTATTTAACATTGACAAATTGTCTAGTTTTAAAACAAAAAATTTATTCTCTCTGAATCATATATATATATATATATATATATATATATATATATATATATATATTCTTAATTAATTAATTTGATTTTAATAAAAATTCAAATTCAAAACTATTAACTTTAAAAAGATAACTTGAATATCGCAAACTAATTTAGTCATTAATAATAATATTTTTGTTTCATCAAACATCAGTGTTATTAACTTATTATATATGAACCACAGACAACAGTCTACTTCTAATTACGTCAGTGATTACGTCAATTGCAGTACCACTTAGTAATTTCTCTTTGGCGGGTGAAGCTTATTTTCTTGTCCCCTCGATTTGTCCTTTTTTTCAATCATATATATTTATATATAATAACTTCCGATATGTTGACAATTAAAAGGGAAAATTCAACAAATTTTTTATATTATATTTTACTTCTTTTAAAATTTATAATCATATGTTGTTAATTTTAATTTATACAAAAAATTTAATTATTAACAAAACTCATTCTTCGTATATATTTTTTTTAAAAAAATTCTCAATTTAATAATATATTAACAGACTAGAATAAATTTTTAAAATTTGAACGAGCAAATTAAAATTAAAAAAAGTGTAGTGTAATTTTTAAAATTATAGAAAAAAATAAATATAATTTATTCAATTTTTTATATTTGCATAATGAGGGACCACCGAATCCCAATTCTCATACTTGCCGACCCCAGCCACTGCCACCTAACCCCATTTCTTTCTTCCTTTTTTTTTGGCCTTTTTTGTTTTTGTTTTTGGTGTCTGTCTTTTCTAAAGCCATCTCCGATGAGAGTTGTTTAATCTCTGTTGGGTTACTTAAGCCTGGCGCATATTCTAAGTGGCAAGAGAGAGAACAAATTTTTAAACACCATTATTTTTATAAGTAACAATGTTTAAATAAAATATTATATATTTGATGTGAGTCCTATTTAAACTCCCCTCACAGTGAGAGATGCTCTAAGTACGTAGCTTGACTTTTACATGGAATTTGTGACATTAAACATTTCCTCTTTAATTTTCTATATCATATTTTTGTTAAAACATTGAAATAGCCATTAATATTTTTTAAATACCCATCAAATTGAGCAATGTTTTCCTTTTACTTAATACATTAGAGCAATTTTACTACTTTTAATATTAACTTAAAAAATATTATTTTTCTAATTATCAAATTTAATTGATAAAAAATAATAATTAAGAGAGAGACATTAGTTAAATTTTGTTAAATAAAAAATAATGTCAATTTAAAGTTTACTTAAAACAAATGAAAAATAATAAAATACCATAAATTTATCATTATGGAACTCATCTATAATTTGAAACTCCCATGTGAATCACAGCGCACCAAAGTCACACACAGTTGGACAAATTATTATTATTATTCATAATTTTTGTTACATTACAAACTCGCACTACAATTTAAAACTTAAAACACCTAAATCTCAACCCACCGATCTGAGGCTATTATTCATCATATCTATCGCTGCAAATTCAAGTTTTACTTATTTCTGTGTCTTCATCTGGACCGTGCCTTTAGTACACCAATTGAAAAGGACTTGCAAGTGGTTCAAGTTGACACGCTAAAATCTTTTGGTGGTGTATTAGCAACCCTCCAGATCAAGTGACCCCTTCCATCAAAGTATCGAGAACCTGCTACTTCATCAATGGGAACTATCTCAGAAATTTCTTTGAGGTCCCCATCTGAAAGTTTCACTGCTAAGGCACCAAGGTTTTGATCCAGGTTCTTAATCTTAGTTGTTCCTGCAAATGTCCAGAAGTAATTAAAACAACAAAAGAGATGAATAAATATTATGACAATAGCTGCACTATAAGCCACTCACCAGGGATAGGCACAACGTCGTTGCCTTGATGGAGGACCCATGCTAATGCTAACTGAGCAGCACTGCACTCATGCTTCTTAGCAAGCCTTTCTATTCTATAATATATATTCTTGTTCTTCTCCAAGTTCTCTGCTCGGAAGCGGGGATGTGCGGTCTGGAGAAATGCACATTCTTATATAAGTAAGGACAGTAGCTTACAATAATAATAATCAAAGGGGAGAAAAAAAAACCTAAACAAATGTTGAAATGAGGATTGAAAATCAAAAAGGAAAACATGCAGAGCCGTATTCTGGTGTACACCCAAAATACAAATGTAAGAGCTGATGTTGTGTACCAGGGGACTAATAGCAGGCACACTTTCCACAACTCCTCGGCCACCAAAAAAGCCACGACCAAGAGGGCTATATGGCACTATTCCAATACCAAGCTCCCTGTACGTAGCATGAACGCATCATTCAGAAGACAGAGTGATGAGAGCTGTAATCCCAATTAAGAAGGTGGACAGGAAGTAGAACTAACCTACAGAGCGGAACTATCTCCTCCTCAATGTCACGAGTCCAGAGGGACCACTCTATTTGCACGGCTGTGATGGGATGAACTGCATGTGCTCTCCTAATTGTGTCTGGGCTGGCTTCAGATAACCCTATGTACCTCACTTTTCCCTCTTCCACCAGTTTCTTAAGTTCCCCTACCTATAACCAGTTAACCACAGAAACCTCATTACTACTAATTTCACAGGTCCATGAACAATTTTAAAAGTCATATGGGGGTTTATCAGAGGAAGAAATCACTAACGGTTTCTTCTATAGGTACTGATGTGTCCACCCTGTGCTGATAATACAGATCAATGTATTCAACATCAAGGCGTTTCAAACTGGCTTCACAGCATGAACGCACATATTCAGGCGTACCCTTCACAAGCATATTAGAGAAATTTGCATCTGCAATACCAAACTTGGTTGCTAGCTGGATTTTTTCTCTAGGTAGCTGTTTTAAGGCCTGGTCAACACACAAATAAAAAAGTTACACATTCAAAACGCTGTCTATTTTTTACTTTGGTAAAATGATAAAGCACTCAAAGTTTATACAACTAATTTTCATTTTCATTTGTTCAGTTACTTTAACTTATTGTGCAAAGGATTAGGGGAGAAATTTCAACTGCAAGAACACTGGTGGGTGCTCTGGCTATACGAATCTTCTTTGTCCCCCATTGCACACAGTATTTTCCTCACAGAGAACTAGTTATATATATCTTTGTCAAGTGTATATAGGCTTTTTAATAAACCAGAGCCAAAATTGTTGCATACCATGATTCGATTTTCTAACTAATTAGAAATAAAAGCAGCGGAAGTAAGAACATCCTTGCTTAATGCTTACCTTTCCAACCAAAATTTCATTAGCATTGGCTCCATAAACATCTGCAGTATCGAAGAATGTGATTCCTTTACTGAAGGCATGCTTGATAACAGAAATGCCAACTTGTTCTGGAACAGGTTCATTGTAGGCACCAGTAAGTCCCATACAGCCAAATCCCAACTTTGAAACCTATATAAAGAATGTATTTCTGTTATCAAGCATGCCTTCAGTCAAGGAATGACGAACAAGCGTATGCCATTGCAAAATTACATGAGTTGACTAGCGAAATAAGGAAGGAAATAAGAGTAAATGAAGTGGAGATGAGAGAGAGGGTTTATACCTCAAAGCCCAAGGTACCAAGTTTGACTCGAGGAATCTGTGGTGCGGCCATGTTGTGGTTATCTAACTCCAGTTTACGGCAATACAAATGGAATGGAAATATTTATGGGAGGAGGATGAGGAGCACAGCTGGTATTGCTCCAGCATCCACCTCTCATCAATTAATTGCAAATTTTGCTTTCGTCACTGAATATGTTAGCATCGATGTTCGTCTGATCGCTGATTATGTCACAAAGACTATAGAGTATAACCCATCCACCACGGCGCTGCTACCTACTTGACTCTTTAATGGCTAAACTGTCGCGAAATGAATGACGGTCAAAGCATAATGAAATAAGATGTTGACATTTGTCTCAATTTGTAGCCTAATTCCATAGCTCCATCTGCAACTCTGCTATATGCTATTTCTGAGTTTCTGCTTCTGTGGTCGCTTTTTCTAACCTGTATAATAAAATAATAATAAAAAGAATCGTCCGTCAATTTATGGCCGCCAACAGCGAATTATAACCAGGACAATATTCCATTTTGATTAATGGATGCCAATTTTTATAATTACAGGTTTTATTATTAAAATCATAATTATTTTGTTTAAATTATAAATTAAACATTCCTTGTTATAATTTTTTTGTTTATACAACATTTGATTATCTCAGTTTTTCTTTTTCTGAGAAATATTAAAATATTTTCTCATGTGGTTACTCTAGGTTTTTTTTTATTTGATTCTAATTGAAATTTGAACTCAAAATCATCAACTTTAAAAATGAGTATCAGAAAGTCAATTATATAAGGGAAAAATTTAGAAATGACATTTAAATAACTTATGTTAAATGAAGTTGGAAGTTGATTGGGTGATTATTTTGTTAAATTTGATCTTTCAAAAATAAATAAATAAAACTAATTATGAATATTATATATAAATATTTTAAATATTTTGGTAATAAAATTATTTTGTGCATAATACATTTTTATGTTTATTAATTAACTTAATACCAAGTATAAAACAAATTTTCTCCTAAATATATATAAAACAAAAACCCTCAAAAATGCAAATTTCGGATTGTTTTCCTATTTTCATCTTATTTTTAGGAATTTCTTTCCAATTTTCATATTTAATGTTGACTAAGATTCTACTTAGGTTTTTCCTATTTTAAAAACCTATCGAACTACAATTTTTTATTCATGCAAAATAGTTTAGAAATAATACACAATTTCAGATGTTCCGTATTTACTTTTTAATTTTCCGCTTTCTCACTATGGTATCAGAGCGGTTTACTTGACGACTCAATGTCAAGTGGTCTAGTAAGGGTTAGTGGCAGCTCTCACAACGATGTTCAGAGGGTTGAGATCCCAAAGCATAGGGCAGAGATCAACAAATTAATGCTTCGAATTGATCATATCGATATCAAGTTTCAATGTCATGAAGAATCTTTTGATTACCTAGAGGAGATTTTTGGTTGGTTGGTGACACAGCTTAACGATCCCAACAAGGACAAAAACGATGGTAAAAGAGTGCCTAGTAGTGGTGCTAGCCATAGGCAGCCAATCCATATGCCTACTCCTATAATTCATATATGGGGAAGGTATGCTGATTTAGATGACAATTCAAAAGAGGATGAAGAAGAGTATTTTGAAGAATCTCATAGAAGGAATATGAGTGACAAGAGGAATGATCATGGAGGTAGAGAGACAAATTACAAGTTAAAGGTAGGCATCCCTTATTTTCATGGGAATCTAAACATTAAGGGTTTTCTAGATTGGATTGTAGATATAAAATTTTTTTTTAAATATTTGAAGACTCTATAAAAGAGAGAAAGGTGAAACTAGTAGTATGCAAATTGAGAGGTGGTGCCTTTGCTTGGTGGGAGAGAGTTTAAATGAGGAGGACCCGTAAGGCTAAGACACCTGCCAAAATGTAGGGAAGAATGAGGCTATTGTTAATGAACAAATTTCTTCCTCCCAATTATGAGTAGTTCTTATTCTAGTAGTACCAGATATGCCAACGGGGTCAAAAGTCCATTCATGAGTACTATGTCAAGTTTACAAGGTTAACCATAAAGAATGACTCAAGGGAGATCGAAGGGCAACAAGTAGTTAGATTTTCGGAAGGTCTAAAACCAGCAATTAGAGACAGAATATGGGAGCATATATTGAGAACCCTATTTGAAGGTAGTAAACTAGTTTTAAGGGCTAAATAGTTGATTTAAGAGAGGATCAAAATAAAATATCCTCGCAAAAATTATAGAGGCTATACCTCTAAGCCTACCAATAATTGAGGTAAGGTAATTCGAAAGAATAAGAATAAGAAAGATGAGATTCTTGGGAAGTAGAAGGTGACAAATGCAAAGGAGGCACCAAAGGCAGCCAATCCCTATGCTAAAACTATGACAAAGAAGTGTTTCAAGTGTCAACAACCCAAACACAGATTCAATAACGATCCTAAGAGAAAACCAATGCATGTAGAAGAGAGATAAGAAGAAGATGAAGAAGTGGGTGGCCTTGATAAAGAGGAAGCAAGTATGAATCTAAAGATGACTATGAGAATGATAAGGAATCGAGTTATGTGATAAGGTAGATGATGATCACACCAAAAATAGGAGGATGATACATAGCGACATTAGTTATTCAAAATCTAGTGTATCATTCGTAATCATGTGTTCTATGTAATTGTTGTAGTGGCAGCTGTGAGAATATTATTAGGAAAGAAACTGTGAAGAATTAGAGGTTGAAAGTGGAGAAGCATCCCAATCCTTACTCAATTAGTTGGAACAAAGCTAGAGACAAAATTCAAGTGATATAATGGTGTAAGGTACCTTTCTCCATTACTAAGTATAAGAATGAGATATACTGTGATGTGGTAGATATAGAAACCTGTCATTTGCTGCTTGGTAGACCTTGGCAGTTTAGCATTGTAGCTCAACATGATGGAAGGGAGAATACTTTCAAGTTATAGAAGGATGGTAGAAAATACACCTTGCTTCCAATAAAAGGAAGTTCCAAAACCAAAGTTTTTAAAGTGGAAGGTCGAACTTTTGTTACATTGACTCACTCAGTTTATGAGTTTGAAAGGGCTATGAAAGAAACCAATGAGGTACATGCCTTAATCATGAGATAGATATTGGTGTCATAGGAAGGAAAAAAATTTATGGAGTACCTAGATATAGTCAACCAATTCCTAAAAGAGTTTAGTGATGTTGTGCCTGAGGAGTTACCTATAAGAGACATTGAACACCATATTGACTTGGTTCTTAATGCTAGTCTAGCTAACTTACCATATTACAAGATGAGCTTGGAAGAGGGAGATATTTTAAAGGAATGGGTAGACGAGTTATTGAGAAAGAGGCACATTGAAGAGAGCATAAGCTTGTGTGTTGTTCCAACATTACTAAACCCTAAAAAGGATGGCGATTAGAGGATATGTGTGGATATCAGAGTTATTAACAAGATCACAGTTCAGTATGAGTTTTCTATTTCACAATTGGATGACATACTAGATATGCTGCATGATACACAAGTTTTCTCTAACATTGATCCTCGTAGTAGGTATAATTAGATTCAAATTAAACCTGGGGATGAGTGGAAGACAACTTACAAGACAAAGGAAAGGTTGTATGAGTGGTTTGTGATGCCATTAGGGGTTGACCAATGCTTTAAGTACTTTTATGCGACTCATGAACTAGGTGTTGAAACCCTTTATTGTCAACTTTGTGGTCATTTACTTTGAAAATATCTTGGTTTATAGTCGAACAAAGAAGGATCATATCTCACATCTACGAGAAGTTCTTGAGGCCTTGTAAAAAAAATAAACTATATGAAAATATGAAGAAGTGTGAGTTTATGATAGACAAACTGCTATTTCTGGGTTATATAATTAGTGTAAATGGTATTCAAGTTAATAAAGAGAACGCCTAGGCTATCATGGAGTGACTATCCCCTAGAACCATATATGAGGTTCAACGTTTTCATAGGCTACCTACATTTTACAGATGTTTCATAAGAAATTTCAATAGCATTGCAGCACTCATTACTAAGTGCCTAAAAAAGGGAAAATTTCAGTGGAATGAGGAAGTTGAAATCAATTTCATAGTTTTGAAAGAAAAGTTGAGAAATGCTCTAGTATTGGAATTACCTAACTTTGAGGCCTTATTTAAAGTTGATTCTAATGTTAGTTGTGTGGAAATAGGTATACTGCTGTCATAGAGAAAGTGACTAGTATGCTTTTTTAGTGAGAAACTCAGTAATGCCAGGTGTAAATGGTCTACTTATGATGATGAGTATTATCTAGTCGTTCTTGCCTTAAAGAATTGAGAGAACTACTTGATCAATAAGGAGTTTGTCTTTTATTCAAATCATGATGCTCTGAAATATCTAAGGAGCCAAAGGCAAATTGATAAAGGTATCCATGCTAGTTGGTCTCAGTTTTTAGAGAAATTTACTTTCACTTGAAGTATAAGTTAGATGTGTAGAACAAGGTGTCTAATGCCTTAAGTAGGAGAACTAAGTTACTTGTCACTATGGGCTAAGAGATTGTGGGGTTTGACACTATCAAAGAGTTATATGCCACTAATGAGGACTTTGAAGGAGTATGGAAAACCAGTATTGATAGGCATGCTTATGAGAATTTTCTCATTCAAGATGGTTATCTCATAAAAGGGAATCAACTCTACATCCCTAAGACATCTCTGAGGGAAAAGCTAATCTAAGATTTACATAAAAGAGTTATAGTTGGTTACTTGAGCTATGACAAGACCTATGCTGCTAGTTGGGAGAAGTATTAATGGCCCATTCTCAAATAGATGGAGAAATAAAGGTATTCAACTGGGTTCTAAGGAATCTTATCAGGAGTATTTGTGGTGATAGGCCCAAATAGTGAGACTGTGCATTAATTCAAGCAGAATTTGCTCGCAAAAATGTGTCCATAGTGCTTTGGGTAGGACACTATTCTTTGTGGATTGCACCTAGATGTCTTAGCATGTTGTTAACTTGGTTAAATTATTGAAAGTTAATGCAGTTATAACTAACATCACCAATTAGTGGCAAGATGTTCAAGAGGAGGTGAAGTCTAAGTTGGAACAAGTTAATGCTAAGTACAAGAAGGCTGCAGATTAACAGGTTTACATCACAAGCAACATATTTTTCAAGTTGGTGGTGATCAGGTGATATTTCTAAGGAAGGAAAAGCTTCTAGTAGGCACATACAGAAAGTTGCAACCTAAGAAATATGGATAATATCAGATCTTACAAAAGATTAATGATAATGGTTATGTAATGGGCTTACTAGATGCCTTAAGAATTTTCAAAACATTTAATATGGTAGATAATTTCGCTTATTACTCTTCTAAGACTCCTTGGTACACAAATGATCCAGTATACTCAAGGGCAAATTTTTCTCAACTGGTGAGGACTAATGTGGATGGGTTGCCACTGAGTTCATGGAGTAAGTCAAGCACAATAAGGCCTAAAATAAGGGAGGAGTAGCAAAACACTCAATTTTAGTAAAATATGCATAACTTTTAGCTCAAGTACAGGGCCTATTACCTATTATTTCAAAGCTCGCTTAAATTCCTATGATGTGGAAGCTGTGTTTACTTGGTCGAGGCTATTTTCCAGCCTAAAAACCATAAAAAATGTGAATTGTGAGATATTTTTCTTATTTTCGCCTTACTTTTAGAGCTTTTTTTCCTACTTTTATATTTAATGTTGACTAGGATTCTATGTAGGGGTTTTCCTATCTTAAAAACCTATGTTATTGAGATTTTATATTAGTTCAGAAATAATACACCGTTTTAAATGTTCCGTGTTTACTTTTCAATTTTATGCTTTCTCGCTGTGTCAAAAAAGTTGCAATAGATTCACATCACTAGTAAATGGTGCACTTTCTTTACTACTTTTTCTTTTGGTTATATTTAATCTATATTATTTTTAAAAGGAAAACGTAATTATCATTTAGAAGTAAAAGGCATCACAATGAATTGAGTTTAGTGATCCATATATAGCACTTTATCCATAGTGGAGAAAGAGTGTTGTGTGAACCTTATGAAATAGGGATGGATGTGGAGGATTGGGTTTGTAATTACCCTTGAAGATTTCTTATTCACCCGCCTCTTTCTTGCATTTGTTCAAGGCCACAATTGTCTTTGCATCCTCATTGTTCACTTGACCAAATTCCATGCCATATTGCTATTGGTTTTTCTTTATTTCTACAATCTTGAGCTTGAGTTTCTCAATAATAAAGTTGATATCGTGAAACATCTTTGAGTGATTTACGTGATCAACAAGATTTTGCCAAATTTTAATGTTTGTTGATTAACATCATAGATATAATTGTCAATGATATATTCAACTTCATGAATAGAGCCTCTAATCTAGCTTACAATCTCTTTGACTATTGCATGCTTATTCTACTTTCCCTCAAAGACTTTAAGAAAAGCATTTAGTATTCCCAGTTGATTATGGAGCAACTTGATATGCTCTTCTACTTCATTTGGCAAATTAAGTTCCTGCAATGGTAGCTAGGGTAGATTTTCTAATAGAATAGTAAAAACATTGTCAGCCCTCACTAACTATTTGCAATCTTCTTAAGAATTAACTAGGGGAAGCTTTAATGAGATTTGGCAAGGAAGTGCTACATCAAGGATGGTGCATGGTTTATGAAATGGGTTTCAAAATGCATTAAGTTTGTTGTCTTTGAACTTTTTGCTTTAGGATGTCCAAGGGAAAATTGACTTTTTAAATCAATCCTCCAGGGACTAGGGAGAGATGTCTTCTTTAGTTTTTTCAGCTATGCATTTAATTTCAAGAATAGCTATTTCATTGCCTACCAAAAGTATCGTATTCTACTTTTACTTTTAAGTCTACTACATTCCATAGAAAAATATCCTTTTAATGATTTATGTCCAAAACATTACAACCATAAATGGGTTCGAAGCTAAATTCGTGGAGTTTATGCAAGTGCCCTTTTATAAATATTACTAGAGCTTTGGGTTTTGGGGTTGGGTTTATAATTTGAAGTTTAAGGTTTTAGGGTATGATATTTGGGGTTTAGAGTTTGAAAGTTAGAGGTAGGGATTTTAGAGTTCGGAGTTTGTAATTTGCAGTTTGAGGTTTTTTATTTAGGGTTTGAGATTTTTAGGTTTAAGTTTTGGGATTTTAGTTTTTTGAGTTTGAGGTTTGTAGTTTCAAGTTTGAATTTTTGAGTTTTGATATTTATGATTTAGAGTTTAAAGTATTAGATATTGGGATATGGGGTTTTAGAATTTGGAGTTATGGCTTAAATTTTACAATTTAAGGTTTAAGGTTTTAGGATTTCAAGCTTTTTGGTTTGAAGTTTATGTTTTAGAATTTAGGGTTTACGGTTTAGCGTTTTAGGATTTTAGGCTTTTAGGTTTAGGGTTTTGGAATTTATGATTTAGTATTTTGAATTTTGGTTTATGATTTTTGGATTTAGGAGTATATATTTTTTCTTTTTTTTATATTTGAATTATGGTTTAAGAAATAAATAATAATTTTTTTGAAGTTAAAAGATTTTAAGGAAACTATTTTTAGTTGAGGAACCAAAATAAAATTGAAAATAAATAAGGAAAGCAAAGAGCAATCTAGCTAAGATTATTATCAAGAAAGAATAAGGGAGAGGGGTGTTTATATCATTTTAGGTGCTATTTACAATAAATTCATAGATTAGGTGAGACATTACAATAATTATTAAATTACAAGAGACATTACAATTGGTAGTATAAATGAGGGCGATTAAGTGCTATTTTTCTTATAATTAATTTCATTTAGAATATTGAGGTTGTTTATCTTTATAAATGTTTTTTTAACAAGTTCAAACTCTCAGCCCCTCAACTTATGTGTTTAATTTTGACTATCACTTAAATAACAAACTTGTAGATTAGTCCAACCTCACTCTTATACAATATATAAATAGCCCAATTGAACTTTTGGTCCATTTATATTTAAGAATATGTTAGTTTAGTTTATCTATAATTTATAATATAAATTTGGTTATTCTAACTTTAATAAATGAATCAAAATAAGTCTTACATTAAATTTACCATCTATTTTACTATTAATCTATCTTGCATACATCATGTGTGTACTAGTCACCCCAAAAAAACATGTTATCAACATATTTAATGATGTATATATGACACATGCTTGTCAGATTAATGATATAATAAATTATAAATTTAACAGAAAAATTATTTTGACTCATTTATTAAAATTAAAAAAAGTAAATTTATATTATATATTATAAGAGAATTAAATTGGTGTATTATTAAAATAAGGGATCAAAAGTACAATTATTCTGTATAAATCAAGTAGGTAAAGATAAGAAAGAAAATAGGGTTAATGATGCCGGAGAGTTTGGATCTTCTTTCACAAAAATTACGGTAGTTAATTCCCCACCCCACCTGATACTTTCGTTCCAATTCTTGCTGCTTATCCATTTAGAGAGAAACAAGCTGCAACCTGGGATATTATTCACCCACAGAGCAAGTCGTTGATGAATCTAAAGAATGCCGTGGTGGAAGAAGCTGTTAGGTTTTTTTGTAGAAGCAAAAAGCAGAAGGGAAGGGGAAGAAGATGCACAAAATGCAGCGTTTTGTTTTGTTTTTTAATTTATTCATTGAAATAAAATGTTGAGTCAGCTTGCTAACCTGAACTTTCATTGGCATATTTTTTTAACAACAATTAAGATAAAAATGACGAAAAGATTAAATTATTTAATATTTAATAAATTTAAAAATTAAATTATATAATAACATAAATTTAAAAATTAAAGTATAGAAACGTATTCTTCAATTTTATAACAACAAATTTACAAATCTTTATAAGAAAAGCAGCTAGTGACTTGCTAGGGATTCATTTTCAACATCTCATTTATATCTATGAAGTCCACGACTTAGATGCCTTGATATAGGGATAAAAGTAATGATACGACCTACCAACGGGTGAATAGAGGATAGTCTAGATAGACGCTAGGAAATCTCCCTTGAATGGTTGAGTACTAACATGAATTCTTGAAATTAGGGGATTAAAACCTGCTTAACATAGGTGACTACAAGAGTCTTATTTGATCTCTTTTGCTAGTTATAATCTAGATAAAAAAAGATTTGTTTCACCATCAATTTAGCAATAATTCTCACGTTTGAGGTAATTTAATTAATTGAAAGATAGATTAAAATATTTTTTTTTTAATTTTCACACTTAATGAAAATTTAATTTTATGAATATCCACCAGAAATTTTTTAGGCGTAGGTGGCTGTCAATGTGGAAGGTTTTAACTGTGGATGGCTGCAAGCAAATTTGGGTGTGACAGCCACTGAAAGTTTTCTCTTTCAGTTCCTTTTTTTTTTTTTCTTATCTCATGATGGTGAATGAATGAGTTTACAGAAAATGTAATACATAAGTAATTTTTATCAAAGCCTTAATCTATACTGTTAAAATGTATGTAAAGACTACTATTTATTCCTCTCAATCTGATCTCACATAAAGTAGTATTTTCGTATGATATACATACATATGAGTGCCAAATAACAACGTGGCTATAATTACTCTTGTCTCCTCCAATAGCCAGTGACAATTGGCCTGGTTACTTATAATGAGTATGAAGTGATTTACCTATCCTATTGTTGTGTGTTTAAGACAGTCAACATATGGAAAGGTTAAAGAGTTGAGGAGAGCTCATCCCAAACTTTATGATATGAATGACAAGAATATGATGATGTTACTCGTCCTATTGCTATATGCTTGGGATAAGACTAACGAAGTGGGGAGAAACCCTCATTTCGTGCCAGTCTCGTGCTCGGATAAATCTGGGACGTGACAGAGTGGTTTCCCCCCTGTTGTGTTAAATTTACATCGAAAAACGAAATAGTTGTTCTCTCTTATGAATCTGAAGAACTTTTTTCGTAAAATCTCGTCTACTTAATACTAATTAGTTTCTATTCCAACACGAAACGAAAAGAAAGGGCAATATATAGGATGGGTAACAAAAGTTGTGATATTCGATCCATGATCCGAAACTACGAGATATACAGTCTTTAACATTGGATAATATCAATGGAAAAATTGTGATATATATGGACAGTTAAGTTACTTTTTTGATAAATTTCACCTCCCACATTATCACATATAATTACCGTTTTACGTTGATTCAAAATCTCCGAACAACTTAGAGACACACGCAGCAAAAACACAAGTAGACATGAGAAGACTCCAATTACAAATCCAAATACTCGGATTACAGTACAACCCAAACAAATACATGCTTTACATATTCAACAAAAATACTTACGATGTCAACATTGAAAAACATAAAAAGAAACTAGAGTCTTACAAAATAAAAATAACGAACAAAAGTAGATTTTTATTTTATTTTGAACCACCTCTTACTCCATGGTGCTACCGAGCTGCAAGTTACACATTGCGATCCTGACATGACGAACTGTGACATTAAAGCCTGAAATGAAGAACAGAGAAAGAACAGATATAAAGGTGTTTTTAGGGCTTTGTTTTTTTTTTAAAAATAACGTTCTTCTATAAACATTATACTCGCACTTTTTGTAATTGAATATCACTCAAATCATAATAAGAAAATCAATATTTGATCTTAACTATAGAATATAATTTAATAACAAAAAAATAATTTTGTATTACTTGTTAAACGAATGCTTAAATATTCAGTAACTAAGATACAGTGTCTAAAAAATTCAACCCTTATTTTCTTCCTCGTTAAGGGCTTTTTTCGGAAAAATAAAAACCTTAAGAGATGTTTCTCAAAATTTTGGAGATGGTACATAAAATTGAAACTAGAAATTTTATAATGTATGCATTTGTAATTTCAGATCATCAATATCTTCTGTAACAATATTTACCAAGTTCTATTGATAATCCAAATATAATTCATTTTAATTTATCATACCTTTGCTAAATAATATCATGAATATATTATTTTACAAAGAAGGTAATTTTTAAAAAATGTCAAATAACTCTCAAATGGAATCTTAAAGTGATCGATTTGAGATCCATATTTCGTTATTAATGATATTTTTCTATTGGTTTTTCCCTTGCCAAATATTATTTTCTTCACAAATACTATCAACAATATATTTTACTACTGCCTAAGGGTGAAAGAGTAGTAAACACGTACCCCCTTGTTCAGGCAACTGCATCCTCATTACTTAACGTATGTAAGCTAACAATTGCAAGCTTACATCCATCCTTCATCTTCAGTTTTTGAAGCAAATCTCCCAATGCTTAGGATGACCACATTACGCGCACATCCCGCAGGTGATCCGATGACCACAGTTCATGAGGGAGCATGTCCATATCCCAGCAGTTGTTGATGACCAAGCTTTGAAGGCGAGGTATTGCACCTTCGGCCAGATTCCAATTTCTGCAGCGCATCCCTCTCATAACAAAGACCTTGAGGTTTTTGAAATCCCCACTTTTGCAATCAATGTTAAACGAGTCAGAACTGAATTTTCTGCTTGATAGTTTCAAAATCTCGAGATTGGGGATGGCTCCCAAAACTTCCATAACATGGGCTTCTAGGTTCTCCGATTCTGCCAATGTTATCTTGGTGAGGGTCAAAGGAAAGCAACCTGTGTTACGTGGAAGCTCAACGCTGTTAATAATTTTGAAGTCGTACTGTTATCTCACATTTCTTTTATATATTAAATATGAAAATAAAAGTATAAAATACCATGATAATTATAACTATACTATATTTAGTAGGACAACTGAAAATTGTTATAGAAAAGTGAAAGGATGTCAACGTCATTTTAGTTAAACAATTAAACAAACCTCCGTTTCGTGGAAGCTCAGAAGTGTGCATAACTTTGAGTGTTCGTAGATTAGATAAGCTTTGAACAGTTGGACAGAATTGTTGCGGTGTCCACTTCAAATTGTAGTTGTGGTCCAATCCCAGCTTTTTCAGATTCGGAAACTTGGCGGTGGAGAAGAGGGATCCCGTATGATCTTCAAGAGCAACAGTACAAAGGAGATTGTTTAAAGGCTCATCAAGAGGGGGAAACCTAACGGGTCCAGCCAATAAAAGATGCCTTAACCTTTTAAGACCCTTTATTCCAGTAGGTAACAAGAAACTTAATCCTAACCCTCTCAAGTCGAGAGTTTCCACATTCCGTAGATTGCATTTATGATTTGGAATTCTACGCTCAAACAAACGGGTCCCATATGGGATATCTATACTTAGGTATCTCAGATGAATAAGTTTCCATTTAGATTTAGGACTTAATTGTATGGGATCAGTAGAGCTCAGATGCAGTACACGAAGCAACTTGAAGACCTTGCCAAGTGATTTCCAGTCATTCTTGTTAAAAACGTCCCATGGATCACGGGCGAAGCAAATCAAAGAACGCACGGATGAGTGATCAGTGCCACTGCTATGGCAGCAAGATAAGTAGGAAGAAGATGTACAATACAGGGACAGTCGTCGAGGATTGGCCAAGGCTGAAATTTTATTCCCAGTATAGACTTCGTAGAACTTGTCTTTCTTGCTCTCTTCTATGCAGAATGCTCGTAAGAGATCGTGTATACGACAAGTTTTTACACCACCATCTGTTCTCCTGCTTGCAATTTGGACCAAGTTTCGGTTTATGAGCTCCTGCAAGTGTAGTTCTGCAACATCCTCTGGTTGCTTAGTTTCGGGATCTTCTTGTATTAATCGCTCTGCTACCCAAAGTCGGAACAGGTGTCTGGCAGGAATTTCAAAGTCTTCAGGGAAAATACCAAGATACAGAAAGCATGGCTTCAAATGCCGTGGTAAATAGTAATAGCTACATGCTAATATCTGGCTACATTTTTCTTTTTCTCGAAAAAGATGCCAAACTTCATTCCCAGCCACCAAGGACCACTGGGCTTTAGACTGACCCTCTTTTGACATGAGGCCTGCTAATACCACAATGGATAGTGGCAAACCATAACAATTTTCAGCCATTTTTCTTTCAAGATCTTCCAGATCAGGGCATTTTTCTCCCCGGAACACTCTTTTAGAGAAGAGTTCCCAACTTCTTTCTTTACTGAGAAATGGAAGGAGATACTGACAAAGAGAAGATGCACTTAACTCATTAGAAACTTCATTTGAGCGGCTGGTGATCAAGATTCTGCTACCGTTTTGGTCTTCAGGAAAGGCATCTTCTATATCGTGCCATGCTTCGGGTTTCCAAATGTCATCAAGGACAACGAGATACCTCTTTCTTTCCAAGATTTTTCGGAGCTCCTTCCTTAGATGCTCTGTACTCTTTTCTTGAAAACTATGACAAGAATCTGGTCCCAGTTGCTTCAGAAGGTTGAGCAAAAGTTGATTTGGTTCATAGTCATTAGATACATCAGTCCATGCGCAACGATTGAAGTATCTCTTCACCCAATTGTTCTTTTAGACCTTCCGGGCAAGGGAGGTTTTTCCCAATCCCCCCATGCCAATGATTGAGATGATCTTACGCTCTTGACTCCCTCCGGTGAGCTTATTAATCACCTCCAGTGAGTTGTCCTCAAAGCCTACTACATCATCTTCCTCCACCTCTCTTCTGCGTTTATTCAAGTCTGCAGCTGTCTTTGCGTACCCATCGTTCACTTGACCAAAATCCATGCCATATTCTTGTTGGTTTTTCTTTATTTCTTCGATCCTGAGCTTGAGTTTCTCAATCTTAACGGTGACATCATGAAGCATCTTTGAGTGATTTACGTGACGGACAAGATTTCCCCAACATTTTAATGTCTACCGATTAAGATCGTAGATATAAATGTCAACGATATATTCAGCTTCATGAACAGCGTCTCTAATCTGGCTAACGATCTCTCTGACTATTGTATGCTCGTTCCGCTTTCCCTCAGAGACTTTGAGAAAAGCATCTAGTATTCCCAGCTGATCGTAGAGCAACTTGATCTGCTCTTCTACTTCATTTGGCAAATTCAGTTCCTGCAAGAGTAGCCGGGGTAGATTTTCCAATAGAAAAGTAACAACACTGTCTGCCATCGCTATAGCTGTTCGTGATCTTCTCCCTTGTGAGTTAACTTGGGGAAGCCCTAATCAATGAGATTTGGCAAGAAAGTGCTATATCAAGGATGACGCATGATTGATGGATGGGTGTTTGTTTTTTGGTTTCGGTAAATAATGAGAAATACAAAAACTAGCACACTAGCCTAGAAAACCGACTACTCTCATGTCCTCTGAGTAGACATCAACAGAAAACATTGGAGGGAATATGAATATATTTTCATCCATCAAATTTGGGTGGGAATATGAATATATGTTCATCCATCACATTTGAGTGAGAGTACACCACTACATGGTTGGCAGTTTCCTCTTCAGTTTATTTTATTTTATTCTTTCCGTCAATAATTCCTCCAGGTGGCCTACCTTTGCTGTACCGTTATTCCCTTCATTTTCTCCTTTTGAACTCCCGAATTCACCCTCTCTTTTTTGTTGGACTTTTTTACCCTTTTATTTTTTATGCCCACTCCCAGCTTCAACTGTTCTTTGGATTCCTTCTCCATTTTGGATGGGTCTTCAATTTCCTTCTCCATCGCTGATTTTCTGATCTAATGCTATTTCCTTTTAACAAAATTTGTGCAATTGTTGACGTAATATAATTACATAATTCTACTTAAATAAAGCAATTTAGCTTATATAATAAGCAAAGACCAAAGATTCATAATTATCCGATCTGAAATATATTATTGAAAATTAACGAGCTATGGGGAGAATATTTATCAAAAAATTAGACTATTAAATAAAAGAGTTTTATAATTTGAAGTGGTATTTATAATTTTTTATCTATCAACAATTGTCATATCATGATACTTAACAAAAATAATTTAAAAATAATAATATTTTTATCACATATCATGATGTGAGCACTACTATTACAAATAGTGGATCAAATTATTTTTTTTATAATTTAAATATCATTATTCTATAAAATTTTAAATATTAATTTTAAGTCTTAAGGATTATTCAAGGTGCACAAATCATAAATTTTTCAACACATTTTTGGATAAAACGGCCACAATATAATATAGTATTTGGGATGCCTGGAGGAAGAACTAAAAGGCAAAAACACAAAACATGACGAATGAATCTACATGTAAGCACAACGAGAGATCAATGTAGATAGTTAAGTAGGAAAGGAAAAAATCCATGAAATCTCATGTGTAAATACCATCATTAAAACTATCCCAACTCCTAATTTTATTTTTTTAGTTGTTTAAAAGATTCAAAATTAAAAATGTCATTAAAAATAGTTCCATTGACTACATTACTAATGTTGTCATTTAAACTTATTTATATTTTTTCAATTGTTTAAAAGATTCGGTAACGACATTAAATGTCTTTCACTGAAACCAGGTTCCAGTTATGACATGAATGTCACTGAAACAAGTTCCGGTCACCTAAACAATATTTTATATTATTTTAATTATTTAAAGGACTCATCAAACCCTAGTTTTAGTGACATTCCTCTAAAATTCTTGTATTTTATTTTAATATTTTAAAATTACATATTTTTTTAATTAAGCCTTAACTGCCAAAATAAAAATTTTAAATATTACATCAAAAAATTACTCATACAAAATAGAGAGCATTGAAAATAATCTAATTGAAGGAGAAACTAATGAATTTTATATAAATTATCATATACTAGGGTCTCAACATGCTCTACTGGACATGTTCATCTGCTTTTTTAATAATATAAATTAAAAATTTTATTTAAATTAAAAAATTAAGAGACATTCCAACTCATACATACTACAATGCAACTCAAATTCTCTTTCTCACTTGTGTGTGATTTAAGAAAAGATACCATGTCACAAATTTTTATCCTACCTACTTATCCATTTTATTTATTTATTTATTTATTTTGAAAAAGAATTTTTTGCCTATGGAAAACGTAGTGATGTCTTTTTCATTTTGTTGTGGCAAAGGTTTTATTAAATTATTCTAACTTTGATTATTTTAATTTTATGGATTTGTATATGTAGTTAATATTTTAATTTTGTTATCAAATTTAAAGATGTTTTCATTAATTCTAGAAATTCGTTTAGTATTTAGGATGCCTGAAGTAAGAATTAAATGAAAAAAAAACACAAAATATGATGAGTGAAACCAAATACAAGCACAAGGAGAGATCAATGTAAATAGTTAAGTAGGAAAGTCAGAAAACCATGAAATGGCATGAACATTGCTTGCGATCCACGTAAATAGTCAGATTTTGAATATAGTATTAAGAATTGCATTATAATTCATTTGTGGGTTCATTTTGAGATGATTAAGGTAGGCATTATTTTTCTTTTTTCTTTTTTCTTTTCGACTGGCTAAAGCCGAAACAAACTAAAGGCCCAAAGGCCACACAATTAAGAGACACTGGGATAAGGGATTCCAGACCCATCCAATCTTCTAAAGCAAGAATTAGGAAAATACCTTTGTTTAAGGATCTTGGCCCATAAAGAGTTAGGCTCCTCCATAAGTCTCCAAACTTGTTTAGCAAGTAGGGCAATATTTAATCTTCGAAAGTCTTTAAATCCCATTCCTCCATCTTTCTTATTCTTTTTCATTTTCTCCCATCCAACCCAATGGACTCCTCTCTCCCTGTTGGAAGATTTCCACCAGAACCTAGCAACCTTAGCACAAAGTTTATCACAGAAGCTCTTACGGAAAAGGATGACTGACATAGCATACGTGGGGATAGCCTAAATCAAAAATTTGATAAGCACTTATTTTCTCCCTTGGGATAAAAAAGTTTCTGTTCTAGTTTGTTAACTTCTGCATCACCTTATCCATAATCCAATTGAGAGGCTGTTTTTTGAGTCTTCCCCAAACAGCAAGCATACCATGGTACTTACCTGAGTCTTCCCAGCTTTTGCATATTCAACACCTCAATAACTTCTTCCTTAATGGCACATGAGATGGATTTGCTAAAAATGATCTCTAATTTGTCCATGTTAATAACCTAGCTGGAAGCCTTAAAATACAAATCAAGAAGTTGAACAATTTTCTTGACTTGTTGATCATTGGCTCTTGAAAAAAGAATAGAATCATTCGCAAAAACAAATGAATAGCACAGGGGCATTATTAACCAGTTTAATACCTTTTCTTTCCCTCCTTCACTAGCTTTAGTAATAACCCTTGAAAGAACTTCAGCTACTAAAATAAAGAGGTGAGGGGATAAGGGGTGTCCTTGCCTAAGCCCTCTTTGGGGAAAGATCCTTGGTCCCAAATCTCCATTAACCTTCATCTTATAGGAAAATGAAGTAACACAAGCCATAACTAGATTCACCCATTTTTCCTCATACCCAAAGGCTTTCAAAACATCTTTCAGGAAGCTCCCTCCAATCTGTCATAAGCTTTGTTCATGTCCAACTTAATTTCCATAAAGTGTTTCCTTCTGTTTTTACTATGCTTTATGTAGTGAAAAGCCTCCTGAACAAGCATAATATTGTCTTGGATCAATCTTCCAATCACAAATACACTTTGATTTTGAGAAACAATTTCATTCATGTGATTCTTCATCCGGTTCACCATGATTTTGGCTATAATCTTGTAGCAAAAATTACTACAGCTTATTGGCCTAAACTGTCCAACAACCTCCGGGTTTTTTGTCTAAGGAACCAATGAAATGTGAGTCTTATTAGCCACCAAAGGGAGCCACCCTCCTTCAAAGAAGTCTGTAACTGCTGCATATAATTTTTTATGGCCTTCCATGAACTTTAGTAGAATACACCATTAATTCCATTCGGGCCCCATGCTTTCAAAGCCCCCAAGTTAACAACAACTCTCTCTACTTCTTCAGAAACCCTCTTCAACAAATCTTCATTAATTTCCTTGTTGATGAATTTTGGAGTTATTTCTTCTAACCCAAGGAAAGGATCCGAGTTAGAAGAGGAGAAAAGATCACTGTAGAATCCTTGTAAAACCTGCTGTATCTCTTCCTAATTTTCTTCCAAGTACCAGTGTCGTCTTTGATTCTCTGGATGCCATTTTGCCTTCTTCTTTTCATGGTGATATGGTGGAAGAATTTTGTATTTTTATCTCCACAGTTTAGCCATTTAATTTTTGCTCTTTGAGCTCAATACTTTTCCTCTTGTAACCACAACTTGTTTATCTTGTTCTGAATTTTTTTACTCTGCCACAACACCTCTATCAAGGATTCCTTCTTGAATTCTGAGGAGATCAGCTTCAAGCTTCTTTATTTGTCCATCAGCTTTTCTAACTGTTTTCCTTTTCCACCAATCCAACTTTCCTACCACTGCTTTTAGTCTCTCAGTCAACCCAACAAGATTACTGTTGAATTCCCTTTCATTCCAGTCTTGCTCCACAATCTTAAATAGTCTTCTTGATCAACCCAACAGGCTTCAAACTTGAAGTTTTTTCCCTTCTTCTATAATTAGCTTCTTTTTTTTTCATAACAAAGGGGTTGTGATCAGAACTTATTGCAAGAAGGGCAGTGATAACAGCTTCACAGTTTTTACTGTTCCAAACTACATTGGCCAAGTGCCTATCTATCTTTTCTCTCACACTCTTATATTGCTCCAAGTGAACCTACAGCCTTTGATAGGGGAATCTAGGAGATCATTATTAGTTAAAAATCTTCTAAATAACTCCATTTATCTACTGTTATGGGACCGACCTCCCTCTTTTTCATGATGAAAAAGTATTTAATTAAAGTCCTCGATACAATGCCAAGGAATAATGTTACATGGGTTAAGGGTGGCTAAAGTTTACCAAAAAAGCCTACTCCATCTAAGTTCTGTATACCCATACACGAAGGTCGTAACCTTGCTTTGTCTCTCATCTTCCATCTTCACTTGGGAATAGATTTAGTTGGCATATTTCTCTAAAATAATAACCTCAACCCCACTCTTCCACATCAAACTTGGGCGTCCAGCTTTTTCTACATGATCCACAACCTCCATCTCATCAAAGCCCAATTTTTTCTTCTAATTTTGCATTTTCGTCTCTTTTGCTTTTGTTTCCATGAGAAACAAGAGTGAGGGTCTGTGTTTGAAACATAAGTCTTTTAACTCTTGAATTGTCAAAGTGACCTCCATCCAGGGGCGGAGCTAGACAGGTTTTATGAGGGGGGTTGAAAAAAAAAATTAAAAGTAATATATTAATTAAATATTTTTGGGGGGGCTAAATAAGAGTTTTTTCCTTCATCATTAAGTGTTTTTAAATAATTTTGAAAAAAATTTATTATTATTAACAAAATTAAAAAAAATTTGGGGGGGGGGGGGTGGGGGCGGGCTAAAACCCCCTCAAGAGACCACTACGCTCCGCCCCTGCCTCCATCCCTCAACAATTCTAATTTATGGTTATCATGACGAGGGGTAGGGCTTGATGACTAGACAAGAAAAATAGTATATCATGTATATGCTCCAACTATTTTAATCTTTTAAGAAAATAAAATTTAAGGAGCATTAATATCATTATAGAACCTAGCAAGGATGTTTAATGATTGAAGTTAAACTGTTGTACTAAAACTAACTTAATTAGTTTGTAGTAATAGTTGAGATGCTTTCTTGATAACTAATTCATTTCTATTTTCTTAAATGAGTTACTTTTTCTTGGTTTTTTTTAATATCAGATCACAATTCAGTTTATGGATATTTTAAGACAAGACTCGAATCTTAGTGCTTCTTTTTGTTGTGAGGAGAGTGATGCTTATTTAGGGTATATATGTTTTGGATTGAAGAGAATTGAGGAGAAGGAAAGAGAATATTTGAGTGAGTGGCGGGAGTCGGACTCTAATGTCAAGGGGGCACAGTGCGATAGATAAGATGCGATGAGAGGCGAGTTGATCATGCAAGACATTTGAGAGAAAATACTGCTTAACAGTATTTTTAAATTTTAAGCGTGTAGTTTATAGTGCAACAAAAGAAAAAGAAAATATAAATTTAAAAATAAGTTAAGCATAAATTTAATAATAAGTCAAATATAAATTAAAAAATGAACTAAATAATAAACGAATTATTTTATACTGAGTCAAACATAAATTCAAATAGTGAGTGAAATATAAATTTAAAATAAATCAAATAATAAAAAAATTATTTTAAAAATATGTCAGATATAAATTTAAGAGTGAGATCACTAAATAAATTTTGACATGACTTATTTTATAAGAGTCAAATATAAATTTGAGGGGAGGACTTTATAAATTTTCACATGACTTATTTTAACAAATTCCACCCAAAAAATAAATATATTTAACAAAAATAAATAAATTCGGGAGAGGGGGGCATGTGCCTCCTTCAACTATATGTGGCTCCATCACTGGTTTGAGTTAGACCTTCTCCCTGTCTGAGAGTTTTTTTTTTTTTGTAGAGAGGTAAGGGCTATTCACTAAACTTTCATATTTATAAGTTCCTCTAATGTAATATCCTGTATTTTTTAAACAAGTATTATTTTTAAATGATTATATTTTGTTAAAAGTAAATATATTTTTAATTAAAATGATTTTTTTTGCTTAAAATAATTATATTGGCCTCTAATAAATTTTTATTTTATTTTTAAAAATATTATTTCTTTTATTATGTATAAAGATATTTATTTTATTAAAATTTTTATCAAGAAAAGTCGTGATTTAAGAGTTCAACTAAAGTTTTATAAGAATGTAAATTTTTAAAAAATTTTGAAATATTTTAAGATGAAAAAAAGTATTTATATGTATATATACATATAAATAAATCTCATTATTCAATTATTAAATAATTATTATTATTATTATAAAAAAAAGTAGAAGAAACGTGAGAGAAGCAGAAGGTCGGGCAGCAGCAGGAGGAAATCCATTTTCCTTTCTCTCTCTAAAAATTAAATTTCTCTCTAAGATATCTCTCAACCTAGACATCCAATTGAGATACCGGAAGTACTATTGGACTCGTGGCGACAAGAGTTTCAAAACCCACTGATCAATTTCGTCAGAAATTCATTGGAAGTTTGCTAGAAATGATGAACAGTAGCTACGAGGTAAAGTTGATGATTTTAAAATTTCTTGGTATTTTCTAGTGGTTTTGGCCCTAAAATCACGTTTAAGAGGTAGAATACTCCTTATATACATGTTTTTCTAGTTGGATAACATGATTTGGTGCATAAATCATGCAAAATTTTCTTTGATGAACAGTAATCATAAACAGTGTTTGCCTGCGTGAACAGTACCTACGCAATAAATTTTTAGATTCCAAAATAGCTAAGTTGAAGAGCACAGTTTGGAGTTGTTGGTGATCAATTTTATTTGAAAAAATGCAAGAAGAAGTTAATCCAATTGAAGTTTCAAATTGGTGAGTAAATCACATAAATTATGGCATGGAGAAAAGAGTTATAATTTGTCTTTAAATTTATAAATTGTATAATATGGTTATGTAATGTAAATTTATGACTACTTTCATATGTCGAGATTGTGATTTGGGTGATATTTGATATTTGGATAGTATGTCATTAAAATATATGAATATGTGAGAAGTGAATTGAGATGGATAGGTAGTAGACATGTTAGGAATGGTGAAAGTAAGATATGTTAGGATTGCTTAAGGAATGGCTAGTGATGAAAAAATGTCATAAGAAGAAGATTTGAGCATATTAGGTTTACTTGAGGATAGGTAAGACAAAATTAGGAAATTAACGATTTTAATTTGTTGGAAGTGATTAATGGAAGAAAATTTGGAGCAAGTTGGGCATTAAACTATTCATAATTTAAAATAGTGAGTTTGGACACCGAACTGTATAATAAATTTTTAGGTGAAAGGAACATACGTTTTATGGTCTTAAGGTGCTTTGAGGAATGTAATAAAGTGAGTTAGTGGTGTTGAAATTTTTTAGGAATAAAATATAGGAAGTAGGATTCAAATTAATCTTTGAACTCTTAATTTGAAAATATAGAGAATATTTTGAGAACCTTGTCCGAAAATAATGTAAAGTGATCAAGATGACTTGGTAGAAGTATGGACTAAGAAAATTTGGTTACCCTATATGGATGTATATATATTCTTTTATGTGTATGATTTTTAATTATGTCGACTTATGGATATAAATATGCAAATTTGAGGATAGTTTAGATATTAGTGAAGATGATCCATAATGATTTGAGAATTTACTGGGATAAGTTATATATGTATAATGTATCGGGTATATTTTTTTCCCAATGGTGTACAATGTTCTAACTGAAAAATTTAATATCATGATCTCCCGTAACATATGATACTTATACTATGAACACATATAAGTATGCGAATATTTATGTATAATGGCATCTCAAATAATATTTAATGATGGCAACCCTAATGAATATTGTAATAATAAATAATGATACAAGATTATAAGTTATATGTAATGAAATGAGGTATGATTATCAAATTGAAATTTCTTTATTCAAGTAAGCACATGGATATGTATATGTGCACCTTAAAAATATAAATGAGTCAAAAGAAAATGAATGAATGAAAGTGATATAACTAAATGTGATGTTGATTGAATTTAATGTTCAGTTATGGTAAAGTATTCATTGTGGATATAATAATTATGATGATGCGATCACAATGGATTATCACTAGATACTGAGTAAAACAATACTTTATTTTTAAAACCTGGAAATAATAAAATAAATAAATAAAAATAATAATAATTACATTGGATTCTTTTTCGAAAACACTGTCAGCTAGCGGCAGAGATGGCTAACCTTGGTGCACCTTGTAACCTTAACTAGCAAGGGAGTTGCTAGCCCTTTGTGCGAACAAGCACATGAGGATTGAATTGTGAATAAGTATAGGGTTGAAATATATCTCCTCCAATAGCCAGTGGCATTTGGCCTGGTTACCTATGATGAGAATGTGATGATTTACCCGTCCTATTGCTGTTTGTTTGGGACAATCATTATATGAAAAGGTTAGAAAGTTGATGAAAGCTCCTCCCAACCTTATGATATGAATTATGAGAATATGATGATTTTATCCGTCTCATTGCTGTGTGTTTGGGATAAAATATGTATGTGGTGATTTAACCACTCTTGCTGTGTGCTTGGGTAAAATGGTAATTTTCACTTACCAAACTGTGTGCTTGGGTATGTTGAAATGGTTATGGATTGGAATCTTCCAAATTAAATAAAATACGCTAAAAAGAATAATAATAAAAGTATAAAACTGAAAGATATTAATAAAAAAATAAGTCCTATTAATATATAATAAATTAATATAATTATTTTACTTTTTATACTCTTGAATATATATAGTTTGAGTATTAAGTACATATATATATATATATATATATATATATATATATATATATGTATGTATGTATGTATGTACACAAACAACATAGGATATTTTTATTTGGCGTAGGAGCATAATAATATAGTGGTATAATTTTAAGAAAGATGATAAAATGGATCTAGCCCATTTGTTACAGCATATGCAAATTTTTGCACGTAGAAATGTTCAAGTGTCTACTTAAAGGAAGAACAATAAAGAAAAGTGACTGAGAAAAGTCAAGAAGTCCCTTAGAGACCTGTATGTATATAATGATGAAACTAGATAAAGAAAAATATGAGAATATGTTAAACTAAGGTAAATGAATGAATTAATAATTTTTCAGTAATGTTGAATAAATTTTAAAATAAAGATATTGTTCATAACATATTTCTAATGAGAATAAGTAAACAAAACTAGCAAGAATACTTAAAAAATTTGATAACTTAAACAACATAAGCCGAATCATAACTTAATATGTAAAATAATTTTTCTACATGTTATAATTGTGTTATTTACTCGTTGAGTCGTAAGACTCACCCCATTCTTTTAAATGTTTTCATATAAGGTTAAAATTGAAGGCATGCACCGAAATAGTAAAATTTATGAAGTAAGCCCAAATTTGTCTTGATGGGCTTTGTTTCTTGTTGTCTTATGTATTTGTACTCTAGAGTTGCTCCACATTACCATAGGTAGGATCTCCGTTTCCAATGCACGAAAAGAAAAGGTAAAACCTATGTAAAGCAAGAAATGAAAAAAATAAATTGGCATTGCTTAATGAAGTTAGATCTTTATTAATGTTTTATATGTGTTTAAAGTTTTAAGAGTGATTATGAGCTAATATGATAAATTAGGGTATCTAACGAGTATTAGATTCAGAATGAGAGGTTAGGCTTATGAAGTGGGGAGAAATCTTCATTTTGTGCCGGTCTTGTGCTCAGATAAAATTCCGAACGTGACATCTAATTAGTGAGATTTTGGAAAAGAAATCAATCATTATTATATTATTTATATATGCAATATCAATAAATTAAAATATGATCATTCAATTAACTGAAAAATAAATTTGTAAAAACATATTATAATCAATTAAAATTTTTTATTGCATCTGTTTTATTTATCACCTTGTTACACTACAATAAAGTGAGTAAATAGCGGAGTTAAAGTGATCCACTTGCAGTAGTTTAACTGCCGCTATATGCATTTTTTGGTGATTCAAAAACTGCTGCTAAGGGCTTTAGTGATGACAAAAATTGTCACTGAAGAATTTTAGTGACAATTTTTGTCATTTTTTCCCCGTGAATCCTTTGACTAAACCCTATGATAACAACTTTTTTTTGTCATTGAAAGTATATTCGATGACAAAATTTTTGTCACTAAAAGCTCCACCCTTTGCCACTATAAACAGTTTTCAATAACAATAAACGTCAGTGAAAATAACTTCAGTGGCAATAAAACAAAAATGGTCATTAAAAGTCGAAACATAATTTTTTTTTTCATATTCACCACTACTCAAATTCTTTTCTATTACCAATATTACTCAAAAAGAAATCAAGATAATAATATGAATTTGTCATTAATTAAAATCCAAATTTTGCAATACCAAATGTTCAATTCGTACAAGATTCATTGTTAGTTACAACTTATTCAAGTACAAATATTTAATGTAAACTAACTAATTACAAATGAAACCAACTAATTATTTCTCAATGTCTTTAATGTCTATTACTTTCTTATATACAAGATGCAGGTAATTGTTGTGGCTTCATGCAAATGAAGTTAATTTAGAATTTGGGGCATTAACCAAGAATATGTCGAGGAGGACAGCAACTTATATAAGTGTAGTTGTATAACTGGGAAGCTTTGAGGTCTTGATCAAGAGGCAATTCAAAGCACGTTTGTGCTCTATATTGAGGTAGCTATTGTTATATTGTCTCTCAAAACTAGTGCTGCAACCAAATTATGAAAAGAAACTAACCATTAAGGGAAAAAAAAAGCAATAACAATAGCTATTCATGTTGAAATTATCCCACATGGAAAAAAACCTAGTATTTTATATGATGCTTGTCTTTTATTTAAATTTTAAAATTCAATACATATCTTAGGGTGGTTATGATAGTGATTAACGTTTCTTATTTGACAGTGATTATTGAACAACAAATCCTAGCCATTGGATCTTGATCGCAGATTCAAGTAACAATTATTTTATATAAGCAAGACTAGTCCTTTCCTCTGCCTCTGAGACTAGAATACTTTTACCATCACAAGAATGGAACAAATTAAGAGGATCAAGAGGGAGAAACTAGTTTTACATCAAATTGTGTAGAATTTCCAAGACATCTATAAGAGAATATCATGGCTTTTAGTTCAGGTACGCTGTTGTTAAATTGTTAGAGAAGATTATGTATTCTAATATCCAATTATTTTGTATTAAAATATCTAACAATTCAAGCTAGAAATATCCTCCCATCTTTTGCAAAATCCGGTGTGCTATCTCATACTGAAAGTAAATTGATATAATGCAGAAAGCATTTCTTTCCGGTTTAATTCAAGGCAACAAATCATGAATATATAGGCACGTACTAAAGAAAAAGATAAACAGGAGCAAAAGTATATTATTTCATTAACTTGATAATTACAAAATATATATGGTATCTTGGCTAACAGACTAGGAGTATAATAGGGCAATAATTCTGTAGCTATTATCCTATCTATAACAGTAGTTGTTATCTAGTATTCAGTTACATATAAAATACAAATATTTGAACATTTGAATTTACGCAAGATCTGTTGCATGGCTGGTGCATGTGCGTATCGTGATGCTGTTACGTCATTGCTGGTGCATGGGCTTAATGTGGGTCTTTATGCATGTGTTGGTGCATGGGCTTAGCATGGGTCTATGACTCCATTACGCCCCCTCAAGATGGTGGATGGATCAAGAACACCAATCTTCCTTCGTAAAGCTTGAAAGTGTGCACTGGGTAATGGTTTAGTGAGAAGATCAGCCAGCTGATATTGAGATGGAACATGAGTGACCTTTAAAGCCTTAGCTGCAATTAATTCACGAACAAAATGATAGTCAATGGAGATATGCTTCATGCACGAGTGAAAAAACTAGATTTGCACATAGATAGGTAGCCCCAATGTTATCAGAATAAATGATGGGTGGAGTGGAAAGGTTGACCCCAAGTTCAGTCAAAATATTTTGGAGCCACAATAATTCAGTAGTAGTGGAGGCAATGGTCCTATATTCAGCCTCTGTAGAGGATCTTGCAACAGAACGCTACTTTTTAGAGCACCAGGAAATTGGATTAGGGCCAAAATAAATTATGTAAGCGCCTGTGGAATGTCGGTCACAAGTATCCCCAGCCCAGTCCGCATCACAGTATGCCAGTAGGAAAAGACTAGTACTTCGTTGAAGATGAATGCCATATGTAAGAGTTGCTTTAAGGTACCTAAGCAAGCATTTAAGAGCTTGAAAATGGTCATTAGTGGGAGCTTGCATGTGCTGTGCAAATTTGTTGAAGCATAAGCCACATCGGGGCGTGTGAGAGAGAGGTATTGTAAGGAGCCAACAAGCCAACGATATACAGTAGCATCAGTGAAAGAAGAAGGCCCATCAAACTTACAGGTAGTGGCCATTGGTGTGTTCACAGGTTTTGCATCTTGCATCTGTGCTTTATCAAGGAGATCTCGAACATATTTGTGCTGTGTGAGAAACATGCCATCAAAGGTGGGTAACAACTCAAGGCCAAGAAAATAACTGGGAGAGCCAAGATCCTTAAGGGAAAATGTGGCAGCAAGGTCATGCAAAAACTGAGTGAGAAATGTAGTACTATTTCCTGTAAGTAAAAGGTCATCTACATAAACCAAGAAATAAGCAATGACATTCCCATGCTTGTAAACAAAGAGAGAGGCATCTGAGCGTGAATTAGAGAATCCATAAGTGATCAAGAAATGATGCAGTGCATGATACCAAGCACGTGGTGCTTGTTTCAAACTGTAGAGTGCCTTTTTTAGCTTGCAGACATGAGATAGAAATTGAGGATGTACAAAACCTGAAGGTTGAGACATATAGACCTCATCTGTAAGTGTACCTTGCAAAAAGGTATTGTTAACATCAAGTTGCCACAAAGACCAACCAGAAGACAGAGCAATAGTGAGGACAAGTTTAATGGTTTGTGGTTTGATGACAGGACTAAAGGTCTCTGAAAAATCCACTCCAGGGCATTAGTGAAAACCTTTTGCCACAAGTCTAGCTTTGTATCTTGAAATAGTGCCATCAGGATTACGTTTAACTCTAAAAACCCATTTGTTACCAACAACATTGAAATGAGGTTTATGAGGAACAAGATCCCAGGTACCGTTGGTCATTAATGCAGTGAATTCTTCAGACATAGCTTGTCTCCAATGGGGAGATTTGAGAGACTGGGAGACACGTGATGGTTCTAAAGGTGGAGGGATTGGATATTTGGTGACTGTATAGAGTTGTTTAGTTTTGAAAATATTATTTTTGGCTCTTTTACGCATAGGGTGAGTGTTAAGAAAGAAGACTAGGTGGGGAATAGAAATGTTACCTGAGTCTTGACTCTGAGAACTTGATGGCATTACTGAGGAAGGCCCTACAACAGTTGTGGAGGAAGGTGCTTGTGGAGGTGGAAGTGGAGGGGCAAGATCACGTGTAGATGAATGTAGGCTAAAGGAAGCTAGTGTTGTAGTGAGAGAGGTGTTGTCGGCTAAAGATGAGGAGGTGGAGGTGGGTGAGTTTTGGAGGGATGGTGTTGGTGAAGGAGTGGAGAGGGAATTGTGAGATTTAGAGAAGGTTGAGTCATGTGAAATGGAGAGTGGGTCAAAGGAGATGATGTCATGAGGAGGTATAGTGTTAGATGATGAAAGTGAGTTAGGTGTGGACTTATTATTTTGTTGTTTAAGATCAGAAAAAGGGAATTGATTTTCTACAAAGTTAACGTGTCTAGAAACATAAATCTTTTTATTTTTAAAATCATAACAAAGAAAAGCAATTTGAGTGGGAGAGTAGCCGTTGAAAACACAAGGTGTTGACGTTGGTTCAAACTTGTTGGATGCGTAGGGTTTTAGCCAAGGAAAACAAAGACACCCAAAGGTTCTGAGTTTTAAATAATTTGGAGGATGATTAAACAAAATTGAAAAAGGGGATTTATGTTGAAGTGTAGCTGTGGGAAGACGATTAATTAAATAAGCAGCAGTTTTTAAGGCATGAAACCAAAAGGGAGGAGGTAATGAAGCTTGTTGAAGAAGGCATCTAGCAATCTCAACAAGATGTCTATGTTTTCTTTCAGAAAGTCCATTGTGTTCTGGTGTGTATGGTGGGGTGGTGAAGTGAGAAATACCATTTTCAGAGAGATATGGACATAAAACAACATACTCACCACCATTATCAGTGTACAGTGTAGTAATGGAAGTGTTAAATGCATTTTTAACTAAATTACGAAACGTGGGAAATATTTGAGAGACATCTTATTTGCGTTTAATAGGATAAAGCCAAACATATTTTGAATAATGATCAATAAATATAACATAGTATTGAAAACCATCAATTGATTGAACATGACAAGGTCCCCATACATCAGAGTATATAAGTTCTAAAATGCGAGAGCTGGTTAAACTAGAACGACCAAAAGGAAGTTTATGACATTTATTTGCTAAACATTGAGCACAGGAGGAAACTGGAACACGAGACACAGTAAGAGAGTGCTAGTGTAAGATGCGATGGAGGATAGGCTTGGCAGGGTGGCCAAGGCATTGATGTTAACACAAGGAAGATAGAGTTATGGTGGTGGCAGCAATAAGGGGAGTTGCAGTGGTGGTAGTATTGAGATGGTAGATATTGTTGTCATTTGGGCCCTGCATCAGTATTTGCCCCGTTCTCAAAGCCTTGACCTGAAAGCAAGAAGGAAAAAATTCCACAGAGACATTATTTTGATGACATAATTGAGATACAGAGATGAGATTAGTATTGACACGAGGAACATGTAAAACATTTTGCAAATGTAAAGAGGAGGGTAGAGAAATGGAACCAGTATGAGTGATAGGAAGAGAAGTGCCGTTAGCAACAGTGAGTTGCTCAGGTCCATCATATTCAGATGACATAGTGAAGTTGGCAAGGTCATTGGTGATGTGGTGAGTTGCTCTAGAGTCAAGTAACCAATGATTATTATGTGAGGATGGAGCAGAAACAGCATGAGCAGCAGGAGAGACATTAGTGCAATCTTGAAACAAAACTTGGCAATGTGTCCCTTACGGTTGCAATATTGACAAAGAAGAGGAGTTTGAGACTTACGTGTAGCAACAGTGGATGGAGGTTGCTGAGAGGCATGTGGTACCAAAGTATGTGAGGAAAAGCGACATTGGCGTGGTTGAGGATGAGAAAAATTCCTTCTAGCAAGGTGAGCTGAAACTGGACTATCAAAAAGCTTCTCTTCTTTCTTCAAATAGGACTCATAATCAATTAAAGTCTCATAAAGTTCATCAAATGAGATGGGTGTCTCACGCACCTGGATGGCAGCTGAGATTTCCTTAAAAGCATAACCAAGGCCACTTAGACAGTGGAGAACGAGATCAATATCATCCAAAGTATGGCCGATGACAACTAGTTCATCCGAAATGTGCTTGATGCTTCGAAGATACTCAGCAACAAAGGACGTTCCTTTAGTGAGGTTTGACAAGCGGTCTTTGAGAGCCATTATCCGTGAGCGAGAGCGATTGGCAAAAGCACGTCTAAGATTTTCCAAAGCAGTTTGAGAGGTTGTGGCTTGAGAAATCACAGCACAGGCATCAACATCATAAGCAGCCATGATGGCTAGCAACAAAAAATGATCCTGATGGACCCAAAAGGTGTAGAGAGGATTGATAACTTCCTCACCATCCTGCTCATTGGTGGGTGAGGGACATGGGTTAGAACCAGTTATGTAACCTACTAGGTCATACACAATCAACATGGAGTGCATCTGTTTGGCCCATGCAACGTAGTTGCTGTTATTAAGCTTGATGACCAAATTTGAGGCATTAATGTGGATGAGTTCGGTGGTGGATTTTTCTAGAAGGAAAGGAACTAATGTGGTGGAGGAGGCCATGGTGCTAATTCAATAAGAAATAGGAAAAAAATGCTGGTTAAGGCGTGGGCAACTCTGATACCATAAAGGAAAAGATAAACAGGAGCAAAAGTATATTATTTCATTCACTTGATAATTACAAAATATATATGGTATCTTGGCTAACAGACTAGGAGTATAATAGGGCAATAATTCTGTAGCTATTATCCTATCTATAACAGTAGTTGTTATCTAGTATTCAGTTACATATAAAATACAAATATTTGAACATTTGAATTTACGCAAGATTTGTTGCATGGCTGGTGCATGTGCGTATCGTGATGCTGTTACGTCATTGCTGGTGCATGGGCTTAACGTGGGTCTTTATGCATGTGTTGGTGCATGGGCTTAGCATGGGTCTATGACTCCATTACGTACCATATATAGGCATCAATCGATTACTGACAGATCGAAGTATGAATAATCGTATCAATGTAAAAGAAAGTCTAGTTTGAACAAAACTTTCGCTGGTTCTAACATTTCCAACTGAACTAAATAAAAACCATCCTATAAAAATGACTTCAAAAGGAAAATTATTCAAATGAATATATCAAGAGCCACAAGCTCCTCTTAAATCATAACTCAGATTTCGTCTATACAAAGTGTATCAGATGAACCTAATGATACTTAAGACACGAGCATCAATAGGATACAATGATACATGTTAAAAGATTAACAAATGCAAAGAAAAAAGAATATAGCTAGCAGCACAGATAAGTCTTAGAATACAAAATGCATCATTATGTAGAGTTTTAAAATGACCTTTTATATTGTCTCCTAAAAGGAAGAAAAGGAAAATATTGCACAAGAAATTATTTGTAATATGCTTGTTCTTGTCCAAAATAAAATAAAATAAAAAATAAAAGGAAAATCTATTTGTATTCGTCATTTAATGTGTAGGTGTGTTTAATTTCTTTTTATGCTTTTCACTGTTGATATCGTAATTATGTATGTTGAATATGTGAAACATGTATTTAATTTGTTTCGGTTGTGCTGTAATCCAAGTATTTGGATTTGTAATTTGAGTCTTCTCTCATGTATGCTTGTGCTTTTGCTACGTGTGCCTTTAAGTTGGTCCGAGATCTTGGATAAATGAAAAGCAGTAATTATATTTGATAATATGAGAGCTGAAATTTATATATAAAAAAAGTAACTTAACATGTCCATATATATCACAATTTTTCGATCGATTTTATCCAATGCTAAAAACTGCACTAGTCATTGAATATAATATAATATAGTGCTTCATAATAATTGAATTAATAAATTACAGGCAAAAAGTGACCGCAAATATACATTAGTTAGATGACCCTCAAAACCCAAGTTTGACTCACCTCCTTTCAGCTTTTGCAAATAAGCGAAAAGATTAAGTTCGACCCCTTCAAATATTCATCTGTCTACAATCTATGACCAAATCTCTCCTGCCAGTATGACCATATTTGACGTCATTAGCATGTCTCCCTTCATTATTTTATACACATTCTCATTTGTGAAACTGTTGAAAAGAAAACTAAGAACTCCAAGTGAGCAGCTGCAAAGAATTGGAATTGGGCTAGTCATTGCTTAGCCTTGACCATTTTTGGCTTGACCCGAGTTAATTTTTTTTTCCTAACAATTTTAAGAGTATGCTTTCCTTTATTAAGATAATTTTAATTTTAAAATATTTCTTAAAGAAATCAGACTCAAGTTGTTTAAAGAGAGAGAGAGAGTACGTCTCATCTTACTAATTGAGTTAAGTCCTTGTAGTTAACAAAGATTAAATAAATTGACAAGATTGAGCTGACTTAATCAAAATATTCTCTTGCCTTAGAGTTAAAACAATCTGTTTGCAAAAGCTTTCAGTTTGTCTCTTTGTGGAGCTGGTTGACAGCTATCATGACTAGTCTTGACTTTAGTAAAAGCTAAAGTGGTTGATGGGACCACAGATTCTCTTTTTCTATGCCAATAATCTAGATGGTTGATCTGCTATTAACAATTTGGATGGCTAGGATCAATTTTTTTCGATATCTATGCTGTAACAGTCATCTTCGTTCGACTAAGCTTGATTTAAGGAAGAACTTGACCTATGTTCATCATCTTCTTCAATCGTAAGTAGTCGGAAAGCCTCCTTCAGCTGGTTGACGTATTTCTCCTTTTCTGAGATGGCCGCCAAACTTGCTGAAATCTGAAGTTTGCTCTGAAACCACTGGTTTTGCCCAGCTTTTTCATTTTTGAGAAAGTGAGGATGCTTCTAAAACCACTTCTCAAATTGATCTTTGTGAGCTCTTTCCACTTTATTGTATGTTGCCCACCATTTAACTTTCCCTTGCCTTTGGAGGATCGGGAGTTTGGAATGTGGGTTCTCTTTAGAATACTGATACTCCCAAGAATAAACATATGGAAAACCAACTTTTGAGAAAAATTGGAGAAGCATAGGGTAATCCCCATAATTCACATTATCAAAACATGAATTAAAGATATCCCATCCTACTTTAACATTTGTTGGGAGAATTTTCAGGATTGGACTGAAGATTTCCCACCACATGAAAAACCATTGTGGAAATTTGTATTTGACCTTTTCAAGGAAAAAGATGAGCCAAGAATGTTAGAAATTTTTATTTTGAATATAAAGGGTATAATACCAGGATTTTTGGTAATCCCAGTAACTATATCCTTATGGAAAATAAGTTTTTGAAAACTTTTAAATTTTGCTGGGATTCTGTTCCCAATTTGTAATTGTTAAAATTTTAAGAGTTGAATGAGTAATCATGTTTGAGTTTTCGGGATCAAAGTAGTGTTTTATTTCTACTGATCTTGAGTCAACCAATATTAACTCATAAAAATTTTGATCTTTGGCCAAGGATAGCGGTACAAAATGCCATCTTTTAGGAAAGATTTGAAGGGAAGCTTTGTTTGGGTTTTCCATTTGAAATTTTGTTTCCATTTAAATAATATTTTGACAATTTGGTTTTTTCTAATATTTGGTCGTGGACTTGATTGGGTTAAGGTCAATTCTAATAACTACCTTTGATTTAGTCTGAGCAACTGGTTTAGAAACTTGGGTTTCTGTTTTGGGTTTGACCGTAACGGCATTTGTTTCAGCCTTAAGAGCTTGTTTTGAAGAAGAGGAACTAGATTTGGTAACTTGTTTCTCTGCTGTTTCAATTGCTTGAAGCAATTTTTGTTGACTGAGAAGATATTCGATAGCATTTTCATCTTCTTTAGCAATGTCTCCCCATGATTTACTAGTCAAGGACAGGGGTTTTTGGTCAACCATTCCCAAAAGGGATTGAATTGAAATTGGACAGGGATAATCATCCACTGTCTGTTTTTGAGTTGGTTTAGAGGAAAAATATGCAACTTGCTTCCCCTTAAATTTGAAGGTTTCACTTTCAGACTGAGTGTCTGGGGGGTTTTCTCTCTTTTTTAGGTGGTGATGCGTATTTTCGCAAGTGTATGAATCGTTCAAGTAATAAAGTGTACAAAAGTACGGATATCTAACCTACAAGGAATGGTGTTACTAAGTGCTGAAATTGACTAATCCTAATTTTATCTGAAAACCAAATTGTTGAAATTGTTTAAGAGGCAAATTAACTTACAAATAAATGCAAAAAACACAATTGAATGTTGTTCACAGATGATTAAAAACGCTAAGGCATTTTTCGCTGAATCAATTCAATTCGATTTCAAGTCATATTATATGAGAATCAAAGCTAAAAGTGATGGTTGAAATACCCAAACTTATCTAATGCTCTCTCTTGAGTTATATTAGAATTACTTATCTATGATAATCAACTATATTTCTATGAAGATTTAATTACAAACAAGCACATTATGATCTATGGAATTTCCAGAATAACCACATACATCATGTATTAGTTCTCACACTTGCATTCAACATATGGTATTTATCACAAGAAGCATTCATTACACATCTCCTCTTGGTCTCAATATAATGCAACAAATCATCTAAATCTTGGCCAGAAATTCAGAAGCATTAAGCATGGAAATAAATACTCAACTTGAAAGCAATGAACTCATATAACCATAACCAAAGAAATTAGAGTTTCTTGATTCAACTACATCATAGCCTTAGCAAAAATGAATTAGTTCATAATGGAAATAAGAACAACTAATATCTCAACTGAATACATCAATACAAATTCGGAATAAACTACAGAAAAAGCAAGTTAAGGAGAAGAGATGAAGAACTCCTGGAGATGAACACTTGGCAGCAACAATGGTGATGATCCTTCAAGATTCTCCAAGCTTTATCTCCAAAATGGCTTCCTCTCCTCCAAAAACGCCTCTTCTCTGTGTATTTCGCCGTCCCCTCTTTCTGTACTTTATGGTATTTATAAATCTAGAGTTTTGGGGGAAATTTTGGAACAAAAGTCATAGAAAATGCGGCGAGATTTCTGGAAAACGAACCTCGCCGCCGGCGAACATATTCTCGCCACGGCGAGATTTCTGGAAAAAATATGAAATGTTGGCTTTGTACTTTTCGCCGGCGGCGAGATACATTTAGCCGCCGCAAACTCATTTGGCCGACGGCGAAAGTTATCTCGCCGGCGGCCAGATTTGAGTCCAAAATTCGCGCTCTCGGAAAAATTTGCTGTATCATTCTCGCCGCGGCCAGCATTCTAAACCTTGAAAACTTGCTTTTCTTGATTCTCACTCAATTCTGGTCATTGGAATTTGTCCCAAACTTCTCCAAACTTATGATTTTACCTGAAATTTCACTTTAAACACGAAATACCCGTGAAATGACATTTGTGGATTAAATAATCAAATAACCACAATTTTCACACAAATATCAATATTTAAATCATAACAAAAGTGCAATAATATGACTCTTATCAACAACCCCCAACCAGCTTCTTGTTAGTTTCTAGCAAGAAAAGCGATCTATGAATAAATTCAAAGGAGACATTAAAAGAAAAATTCAAAGAAAATTTATTCTATTTACAAAATTGCATTAAGCGTATGCAATAAGCTTTTAAACCCCTAGGCGGCCCTAGTAGGATGAGTTGTAGTCTTGTGAGGGCTTCCAGTGATGATACCCACAAACATCTTACCCTAAACTATCCTAACTCAAAACAATCAAATCATACAAGAATTAATTTGCACAAATGTTTCAAAAATTGTAAATATCACATAACAAATAGAATAATTAAATGTCACCTAAGCTTTAAGAAATCTCAAATGCCAATGTCACTTTTGTTATTGACTCTTAAACATCCATCAAACCACAAACCAATAGCCATAATGCCTAGATAATATTATGCACAACATCCACAAACTAAAAGTTGAAATCTCAAGCTCCATAGGCTCACTTTTTAAACCTCTCTCCACTAATGAAGGACAAATACACCATTTTGGATCAATAGGACTTTATGAGGCTTGTAATGTTAGTCTTAGGTGTTTGGTTAAGAAAAAAAAAACAGGAAGTGTCAAAATACAAATAAGAGAACTTATTAGATTAAACACAACCATTTAAGTAAAAGAGTAACATCATTAAACCCAAACTGTTTCTTCCGATCATATCCCATTTTTCCAAAGATAAACAAAACTCTTCCTCAATCTTTCTCCTCAGTACATCCATCACTAACACTCTTTTATTTACTAGAATGTGAATGCTCTCTTCTTCTTCTTCTTTTTACAATAGATATCCCCAACCAATTTCTTCCAATATATGTGGAAGATATTATTCATTTTTTTTATTCCATCCTTACTCCAATTGCTTTTGAAAAGTTCGTGTTCAAAATTAAGTGCTCTTAACAAATAAGGTAGGAATTGTATATATATATATATATATATATTGGCTAAATAAAAGGTAGGTTATACAAGGCAAAAAGAAAGAAAAATAAGGCTAACAATATATTTAAATAGGCACAAAGAGGTAACTAGTGATATAAGAATAACAAGGTAGGCTTAAAAATGGTACAATCAATCCAAAAATGGCCTATATCATATCCTAAACAGTGCAATTCTAAATTATTTTGCCCCAAGAGGTTTTCAAATGAGTTCTAGAGTCTGTTGAGATCATAAAAATGTCCATGAAAAATTCGCACATAAGACTTCTCTAAGCATTTAGACTAATCAACCAAGTCATACCACATATCAAAAGAGTCACCAACTAAGTAAAATTAACATTTGAAATTATCTTTAAACCGAAGTAAAATTTAATGTCTTCTAAAAGCTACGTGTTATCACAATCACACTATTATCATCAACGTGCAAATTAAAACAAGTAAAATGCAAATGAGACACAAAATAAAAAATAAAATTAAGACAATAAAAGAAATTAAATCGAAATGCAGAAAAATAAATGGAAAATCAAAATTAAACACACAAACAAAACTACTAAAAATGAAACAACACACTTAAACACACAATCAAAACTAAGAAAATTAAACACACAAACAAAACTACTAAAAATGAAACTAAGAAAAATGTACCATTTATCACACCTCCAACCAAAACCTTACATTGTCCTCAATGTAAGAAAGGAAAACAGTAGTGGACGTAGGTTTTTTTTTTTAACCTTAGATGGGAATGGTAGTGGCTTTAGCTCAATCTTGTTGGCTTCCTTCTTGACCACTGAGGATGGAATTTTATTTGTTCCCAACTCCTTAAATGTTTTATCACTGAACAAAGATTCATCAAGTTCTGCCAGTAATTCTGAACATTGTCTCACTCCCTCATCTTCCTCCTCAATTGTTGTAGATTTTACAAGACAAGCTTTTATTGGTAGCAATGGAGGTCTCTCCTCAAAAGTTTCCGAGATTAACCTGTCAAGGGTGTTAATTTGAGAACAAGAATGTACCTCACTTGGAGATTTCATTGCTTCAAAAACATTGAAAGTCACTTGTTCATCTTGCACCATTAGAATGAGTTTTCCTTGCTGAACATCAATCAATGTTCTTCCAGTTGCAAGGAACGGTCTCCCCAATATCAATGGTATTTCTCTATCTTCCTCCATGTCAAGCACCACAAAATCTGCAGGAAAAATAAATTTGTCAATTTTAACTAAAACATCCTCAATTACCCCTCGAGGATATTTCACTGATCGATCCGTTAATTGTAGAGAAATTGAAGTAGGCTTTACTTCTCCCAGGCCTAGTTTCCTGAAAACAAAAAGTGGCATCAAATTAATGCTTACCCCTAAATCACATAGGACTTTATCAAAATTGCAACTTCCTATAGTACAAGGTATAGTAAAACTCCCTGGGTCTTTCAATTTCTGTGGCAGTTTTCTTTGAAGAACTGCACTGCACTCCTCATTTAGCATGACAGTTTCATAATCTCCCAGCTTCCTCTTCTTTGATAGAATTTCCTTCATGAATTTTGCATACTTGGGCATTTGTTCTAACATCTCTGCAAAAGGAATGTTAATATGCAATTTCTTAAAAAGTTCCAGAAATTTACCAAATTGATTATCTAGCTTTTTCTTATGCAATCTTTGAGGATATGGGATAGGAGGCTCATATTTTGCATATGGAGAAGGTTGAACATCTTGGGATATTGATGGCTTTTCTTTAGATTCTTCCACCTTTTGCTCCGATTTCTTCTGCCATTCAAGTTCTTTACCACTTCTCAATATGATAGCCTTAACATGCTCCTTGGGATTTATCTTGTAAAGATTACACACCTCCAGAAAGTAAGCAATATGTGCATTTGGATCATCCTTTTGACATTCCCCCAAACTGATTTGATTGAACCATTTGGATAAAGGATGGTTTTATCTCAAAGTTATTGGCTTGAACAGTTGGCCTCCATATACCCGAAGTGGTTCCAGCAACATTAGGCGCAGCATAATCTCTCAAAGCTCTACGATTTCCACCTCCCTCAACAAATTGTGGATCCATGGATGATTGTCTATTAGGAGCTGAGGTTGAACGCCTTCTCTCTCGGTTTAGACGCCTATATGTTCGATCACTTTCCGGATCAAATGGAAGAAGGTTAAGGCTTCTTGCATGTCGCATACAAAAATCTTACAACCTGAAAATCAACAAGCACTCACAACACAAAGTTACCCCTTTTTCTTTTATGATAAATAAAATAAAAGAGCAAAATAAACAACTGAAAAATTTGTAAGAAATGACTAAAATAAATAATGCAAACAAGCAGCAACAACACTAAATGAACAAATGTTCAACACAACTCACAAACTCAATTTAAAACAAAATTAAAAATGAAACAATGGTAAAACAAATTAACTTCAAATTAAAACTAAGATTAGGTAGTATCGATATTAATAATCAAACCATTCCCCGGCAACGGCGCTAAAAACTTGATGCGTATTTTTACAAGTGTACGAATCGTTCAAGTAATAAAGTGTACAAAAGTACGGATATCGAACCCACAAGGAATGGTGTTACTAAGTACCGAAATTGACTAATCCTAATTTTATCTGAAAACCAAATTGTTGAAATTGTTTAAGAGGCAAATTAACTTACAAATAAATGCAAAGAACACAATTGAATGTTGTTCACAAATGATTAAAAACGTTAAGGCATTTGATTTCGCTGAATCAATTCAATCCGATTTCAAGTCATGTTATATAAGAATCAAAGCTAAAAGTGATGGTTGAAATACCCAAACTTATCTAATACTCTTTCTCGAGTTATATTAGAATTACTTATCTATGATAATCAACTATATTTCCATGAAGATTTAATCACAAACAAGCACATTATGATCTATGGAATTTTCAGAATAACCAGATACATCATGCATTAGTTCTCACACTCGCATTCAACATATGGTATTCATCACAAGAAGCATTCATTACACATCTCCTCTCGGTCTCAATATAATGCAACAAATCATCTAAATCTTGGCCAGAAATTCAGAAGCATTAAGCATGGAAATAAATACTCAACTTGAAAGCAATGAACTCATATAACCATAACCAAAGAAATCAGAGTTTCTTGATTCAACTACATCATAGCCTTAGCAAAAATGAATTAGTTCATAATGGAAATAAGAACAACTAATATCTCAACTGAATACATCAATACAAATTCGGAATAAACTGCAGAAAAAGCAAGTTAAGGAGAAGAGATGAAGAACTCTTGGAGATGAACACTTGGCAGTAACAATGGTGATAATCCTTCAAGATTCTCCAAGCTTTATCTCCAAAATGGCTTCCTCTCCTCCAAAAACGCCTCTCCTCTGTCTATTTTGCCGTCCCCTCTTTCTGTACCTTATGGTATTTATAGGTCTAGGGTTTTGGGGGCATTTTGGAACAAAAGTCATAGAAAACGCGTTTTCTGACGAAACTCGCCGCCGGCAAACGTATTCTCGCCGCGGTGAGATTTTTGGAAAACGAACCTTGCCGTCGGCAAACATATTCTCGCCGCGGCGAGATTTCTGGAAAAAATATGAAATGTTGGCTCTGCACTTTTTGCCGGCGGCGAGATACATTTAGCCGCCGACGAACTCATTTGGTCGACGGCGAAAGTTATCTCGCCGGCGGCCAGATTTAAGTCCAAAATTCGCGCTCTCGGGAAAATTTGCTGCAGCATTCTCGCCGCGGCCAGCATTCCAAACCTTGAAAACTTGTTTTTCTTGATTCTCACTTAATTCCGGTCATTGGAATTTGTCCCAAACTTCTCCAAACTTATAATTTTACCTGAAATTGCACTTTAAACACGAAATACCCGTGAAATGACATTTGTGGATTAAATAATCAAATAACCACAATTTTTACACAAATATCAATATTTAAATCATAACAAAAGTGCAATAATATGACTCTTATCAGGTGGCATTTTCCTGTAAAAATTCTCTAGTCAAAAAATCAGGAATGCAATTTGAAACTCCATTTATATGCTCAATTTCAAAATCGAAAGAGAGATAAACTGGCCTGCCATCTGGCAAGTATTTGTTTTGATGTAATGTTTTTTACATTTTTTCTAAAATATTTTTGGCAAATTTGCAATCAACCCAAATCATAAATTTCTGATTGAGAAGATCATATTAAAATTTGTTTATGCATAAAACAATTGAAAGGATTTCCTTTTAAATTGTGGGATACTTCTCTTGAGTAGTATTCCAATGTTTTGATGCAAATGCCATGATATGCTCTTTGCCGTCAATTCTTTATTTGAGAATACCTCCATATCCTATATCAGAGGCATCAGTTTCAACAATTTTGAAAACCAATGGATTTTGAAGATATAAACATGGAAGCACTTTGACTTGGGCTTTGACCTGACGAACAATGTCAGTATGATTAGAAGTCCAAGGTGGAGGATTTATTTTAAGCCTTTCATGAAGAGGCTTAATAATATTGGAATAATTTGGGATAAAATCAGCAACATAATTGAGACATCCTAAGAATCTCTGTAACTGAGTTTTATCAATGATTTAATCTAAAAATTGAATGGCTCTTTCAATAGGAGTTATTGTTCCTTGATACACATAGTGTCCAAGAAATCTAATCCTTTTTAGGAAAAGAGACATTTTTGGTGCGGAAACCGCAAGACCATTTTTCTTTGTAACATCTAAATGTACATTCAGATGTTTGAAGTGTTGATCAACGTTGTCAAAGAATACTACGACATTGTCAATATAGACAATGATGAACTTGATATACGGATCGTATATGTCGTTCATGATTTTCTGGAATTCTGAAGAGGCATTCTTCAGACCAAATGGCATAACGTTCCATTCATATTGGCCTAATAGAACTATAAACGCCATTTTGTACATATCTTTAGGATCAATTTGTATTTGATAGAAACCAGATTTTATATCAAATTTTGAGAAGATTTTTGCCGAATATAATCTATTCAACAAATCTTTTTTATTTGGAATTGGATATCTAAACCATTTGAGGGCTGTATTCAGCGGTTTATAGTTGATCACTAACCTAGGCATTCCCCCTTCAATCTCTGCTTGTTTAAATACATAAAAAGCAGCACATGACCAAGAAGATCTACTAGGTCTAATGATTTTCTTGTCTAAAGAGATCGTAGGTCTACCATATGTTTTTTTTCTATTCCAGAAAGCATTTGAAAATTCAGCACATATTTGTTCTTTAATCTTTCTTTCTAAAGATTTAATTTTATCTTGAATTTCTGGATTTTTAATTTGTTCTTCTATCCATCTAAAGCTAACTTCTTTAGAGAGATATTTTATTTGATTTTGTTTACATTTAACTAGGTTTAAATCTTTTAAGGCTGGTTGTAGTGTAAAGTTGAAGACATACTTTTGTCCTAGTCTTTCAACCAATATCCCTTTGCCATTCACTGTGAAAGGGAATAACTATTGGATAAATGGTGATCCTAGGATTATTTTTCTAGTCATATCCTTAATTAACAAGAATGATGTCTTAATTTGAAGTTGTTGGTTTTGGATTACTGCATCTGTAAGCTTATAATTGATTTTAAGCCTTGAACCGTTTGCAAATCTTAAACCTTCTTTTTTTTTCAAAATATTTGGTTGGAACTAATCCTTCTTGAATACAAGTGAGATCAGCACCTGTATTGAACAGAGCTATTGCCTCAATAATGTATTCATTTTTAATTATTATTTTAATTGGAATATAAACTTTTGTACAGACAATTGAGAGATTGACGCTAAAAATTTTTCATTCTCACTTTGAACTACTTCAATTTGCTCATCTAAAAATTTTTTATGAGCATTATCTTGAAGATTTGAAAGGATTACATAATGTATTTTATGTTCCTCTTTCAATTGTCTTACTTCTGTTTTTAGCATATTTATTTCAGATTGTAAATCCTGTAATGAAACAGGTTTAGTTTCTGTATTAAATCTTGCTAAAACTTCATTAACATTATATTTACTTACTAGCTGTTGCCTGTAAGATGTTTGTGGTTTGTCAAATGTCTGTTTGAATTTGGCAAGATAGTTCTCCTTTCTTTCATCATTGGGAAGGGACCCGATGACTTCTAAACGAAGATCCTGTTCTCTGATGAGAACATTTATCTCATGCTCTTCTGATGATTCCTTATCTAAGGGAATATTTTCATACTGTATTTGATTGTTTTCTTGATCAGAATTTGTCAAAAAAACCTTAAGAAAAAGGTTCTTCTTCTAAAGTTTGTGGTTTGTCAAATGTCTGTTTGAATTTGGCAAGATAGTTCTCCTTTCTTTCATCATTGGGAAGGGACCCGATGACTTCTAAACGAAGATCCTGTTCTTTGATGAGAACATTTATCTCATGCTCTTATGATGATTCCTTATCTAAGGGAATATTTTCATACTGTATTTGATTGTTTTCTTGATCAGAATTTGTCGAAGAATCTTCAGAAAAAGGTTCTTCTTCTGAAGTTTCCTTTTCGAACAAATTACTGATCTTATTTGTTGTTTCCTCATCAAGATTAAGATTTTTAAATTTTTTATTAAATTTTCTCTTAATCTGACAATATTTGGATATATGACTTGGTTTACTACATAAGTAGCAAATAGGTCTTTTATCTTGATTTAGAGAAAGTGTATACCTAGGTGTTGGCTTATGTTTATACCTATGGTATTTTTCCCTATTTTCCTCGTATTTGTTAGGTTTTGCTTGTTTAGGCTTCCTAGCATGCCTAGGTTTGAATGTCTTTGGGCATTTAAATCCAAATTATTCACATAAAGAACTTAATTCTTTTCTGTTAATTGATTTTTCTTTTGAAAGTTGTTTTTGAATTTTTTTCATCTTGGCATATTTTTTAAGCAACCTTATTTATGTAACTTACCAACTGTCCGTAGGTAAGTTGCTCATAAGGTATTTGAACATCGTATTTATTACGTATTTTTTCTTTGACCTTATCTCCAAAAGAACTGGGAAGTCCTATAAGGAACTTTTCCTTCCAAAAAGGTTGGTTACTATCATTTCTAGCATAGATTCAATTAAAGAAAGTATCCTTATACCATCTGAAGTCAAACAACGTTCTACATTTTAGATTTGACAGTAATTTTGCAGATTTGTCTCTCAATAGGTTTGGATCTCCTATAAAGTGTTTTGTGATAGTGAAGATTAAGGTGTTTACCGAATCTGAGATTGGTTCCCTATCTTCATCTAAGATCAATGATCCATTAGAATTTGTTTTAATAAAGTTATAAATTTGACATCTCTCTTCTTCAGTGAGATGTTCATCCCACCATCCTTTGAGTTGACCAGTAAAGCCAGAGACTAAGATGTGGACAACAGTTGAGTCATCACATCCATGTGTAGTCTGATAGGTAATACTGACCATTATCATTTGTTGTAGAGTATTCAATATCTGATAGGTGGTGTATCCTAGACAACCTGGGATAACTCCTTTTTCCTATGAATTTTGGCAAGTTCTAGGTCTATCCTAACTATCAGCTCTGACTTAGCTGGATAAAAAAGATTCTTTTGTTTTTCATCATGAATATGATGTGGTTTAAACAAGGGTTTTTTCTATTAATCTAACCTCTTGTTTTGTTTGTATAGGTTTTTCATATATCATCTGCTGACCTATTGTTTAAAAGTATTTATTTGTATAATTACTTTGTTCCATTAAAGATTTCATATCTTTAGAGGAAATTGCCTTTGCTATATCCTTATCTTTAAAAGGTGCAGCAATGAGGGGTTTTTGAGGATCTATGGTTTCGATCCTAAAAGATTTTTGAGGAGGTAACTTTGATTTAAAGTCTTCTCCCTTAATTGTTTTCCAATTCAATAGGGTTTTTTTATTAGTATTAACAGAGCTACTGAAAGGGTATCCGATTCTATTGATTTCAACATAAGCTTCAAACCATTTTAAGAATGAGATATTTGTTTTGGAGTCAGAGACAAATTTATAAAACTTGTCTTGAATTTGTTTTTTGGGTTGGCCTTGAAATGTTTTAAAAAAACCAAGTCCTTTAAGGAGTGGATTCTTCAGAGAAAAATTCTTTCTTTATTGACTCTTTGTCTATTTGAAATTCCTTTTGAAAGTTATTTAGGTCGTGATCCATTAAACAGTTTCAAAATCATCTCCAACCATTTGAAAAAATGTTGGTGACATGACTGAATCATTGTCTTTAACCTTTTCCTTACCAGTTTGGGTATATACTGGTTTTGGAATCCTAAAGGATATTTCTAGGCCCCTTAGATTTATTGTTGATGCTTCACTAAAACTAGATTTTCTAACTGTTTTGAAGCTTTGATTGACAGTTCTAAGGCTGGCTACAGATTCTTCATTCTTAATGGATTCTGTTTCTGTTACCCTAGGTATTTGTAGACTTCGTCTAAGTTTTTGGAAGGATAATCCTCCTTTGCCAGAAGGATATTGAACAATCCTACTTAGGGGTTGGGCTAGTGCCTCTATTGGCATAGCCACATTTTGCAGTAACCATTCCTCAGGATAATTGATATCTTCCCATGATATCTCTTGTGGTATTTGCAATTGATCTTTTGTCATGTTTGTAAGAAAACAAGTGGTTTGTCCTTTCTTACAGAGCATGAGAGCATTACTTAGATGGGAGTTATGCAATTTGTATTGGACTCTATAGATTATGATAGTAGGAATTGCTCCTGAAATCATATCATATCCATGTAATTTGACATTCAACATAAGTGATTTTTCAGGGTCCTATTGTTTCAGAGATACAGTCCAATTTGAAAAGCATTGAAACCACACTAGTCCTTTTGACAGACTAGTTTGAACAGCTCCAAAGATTGATTCATGAAATTTGTTATATGTACCATTCCTTATGCACATACAGATAGAATTATCTAACCTTAACTTATGTAAAGGTTTGGCAGCTATTTGTACACTTCCTATGTGTATAAAATTATATTTGTCACTATATTTTTTAAGTGATTTGGCTTACAGAAGTTTGAATTCTCCATCTCTTAGATTTAAAGTTAGTATCTCTTCAGAAGTTCTGATTATATGATCAAACTTACTAAAAAAGAAACCAAATTTGGATTCTTTATACAACTAGGTATCAGGAATCTTTGGCATTTTTCAGTCATCGGCTAAGTTATTTATATCTTCAAAGCTTATTTCATCTTTGAAAATGGATTTGAAAGAAGCCTTTAGCTTTAAGTTTAATGAAGAAGAAGGTAATGAAGATGATGAAGAAAAGCAAGATGAAAGAGAACGAATAATGATAACAGAAAATTTTAATTCTCCCTTCCTTGTATCTTTACCATATTGGTTCTATAGGGTTGCTAGAATAACTATTAATCTACTATTATTAGATGAACTAAATATTAATTATCTCAAATTGAACTATTCATCATAGTTTGTCTAGCCAACTGACCTCAGATCATCAGGGTGACAGGGGAAAACATTGCCCTTTTCTACACACGGGCCTTAAACTCCCCTTTACATCATCATACTTGATCTTTAACAATGCAATATATATATACTGGTGGGATTCAGTGGCACCATAAGACCCTTTAGGACAGAACATAATGTACGCCGATGCACCATGACCAACTTATAGATCATATACACGTTGCCCCAGAAGTTGATATGAATATCATCACCACCTGCTTTCATTCGGATACCAAATTTTCATTTTCATTTACCCAAACACACTAATTACCATTAGAGTGACTCGTAGACAAGTAATTCTATCAATGGTGATGCTGACTTAGATCCATTTTCATCCTCAGGTACGATTTCTCCATTGTTTTATAAAGGGCACTGAAGGTTCCAAAGTTTAAGGTGCTATTTTACATTAAAAAAATGTGAGGAATAGTGGATATCGAATTGACATGCATAAATGTATATTGATCACAGCTCGACATTCTTTTGACAGGCCAAAATAGAGGGTCCTTTAAAGAGTTTTTTTTCCTTCTTATTTTGACCAGTTCAAAGGTTAATTCCAACAACTAGCTTTTGCCTATAAATACTACAAGCCACATTGTTTTCACACAAAGAGAGGCTCCTCTAACGGCTAGTTTTTTTCTTATTCGCATACTGTCTGAAATTTCATTTTCAGCTGCTTCGAATACATCAACAAATGACAAGCATAATATTTTTCCTTCGTTGGCGGTTTGTTGTTTTTATAGGTAAATGGTAACCTAGGAATGATTCTGATCTCATAAGGTCACATTCTTTGGCTTCCTATTATTAACCACGACTCATGCAATGCATCTTTGCTTTCAAGAGATTTGCTTCTTCTTCTTCTTCTTCTTCTTCTTCTTCTTCTTCTTCTTTGAAAAAAAGATACATCATATGTGTACAAAAATAACTGATGGAATATAAAATGTTATCTTGTGTAAAAATTGTTCAAAAACCTCTCGTTTGAACTTATTCATTGTTAAGAGTCTACAATCCTCAATCAAGAAACCATGAAGCTTTTCTTGGTTTAGGAAAAAGGAATTTGTAGATTCTGAAGTAAAAATAGAAAGCTGCTTCTGTTATATATGAATTCGATTTTTTAATAAATTAGAGAATAGTGAAGAATAAAATTATTGTGAAATATAAAATTAATATGATTATTTTGAAAAAAAAAGTGCACAACAGGTTTGTGAAACTATCTCATCACAATAGAAATGGATTGGTTCTATATGGTGCATGAAGTTTGTGAACAAAACAAACCAAGAAATAAATTTTGAGAAAAACTATTTTGAAATTTTTTTTTTCTTTTTTTTTCACACTACTCATAAAAAGTAAATAAAATAAACCGAAATTTTATAAATATTTAAGAATCTTCACTCAATTAAAATTTTTTATTAGTAATTTATAGATGACCTAAAAGTCTGCATAGAAATGTTTGACAAGTCAATAATAATCTCTCTTTTTTCGGGACAAGTAGAAAAACTATATTCATACAAAATGAACAAGTACTGTAACTAGCAAACAGAAGATACTAATAGAGTAAACAAATCTTACAATTTCTAAATATGCAAAACAATAACTAGTACTATAACTAGAAAATAAAGAAACAATACACTTCACAAATTTTAATATATCAAATATTATATTTCAAAATTTAAAAATACAATTGATACAACAATAAAATAAAGAATAAGAAAAAGAGATCGACGCATGTTGAAAAAGTAATATACCTCTTAATTTTTTCTAAAGATTATCTCTCTTCAAGTATCTTCTACACAAACATAAATTCGATGTTATAAATATGATTTCTTTCACTTAAATTTAAATTTAACTTGTAGATTTAGATAAATGAAATGAATTTTATGAAGCTCTTATACTTTTTCTACAATAAAAGGAATAAACTTTTTTTTAAAAAAAAAATTATTTTTAAAAAAATAAAAATAAAAATAAAGAAAGTACATAATAGATTAGAGGATGATGAGGGGAGAAGCAGGGGCTGCCCCTTCATTTCTGTGGCTGTTGCGCTAGGGTTTAGTACAAGTCAATAAAGATCCACTCAGTCAAGGGATGCATAGGGTTCATTGAATGAGGCAGTAGGGGTAATGGCCAATGGGGGACCCGGTGTGAGATGCGTGTGCCTAAGGCCCTCAAGGGACGTACTGTGGTCAAAATAGTGACATTTTAGGTGCAGTTTTTTTGGCTGAAAATATAATTTTTTTAGTACAATTTGTTGTCAAATTTAATAAAAATAAGTTAGAATATGAACTCAAATTTGTAACACTGATTTTTTTATGCAGCTTTTTGTCAAATCTTAATAAATAATTTATTGAACATTAAGTTTTATGTTTAAATTTATTCAAGACATTTTAATACTAATTTTTGAGAACTTTGATGGTCTTTTTATGATCCTTTGCTCTACTAAAAACCTCAGCAAAACATTTTGGGCACAGCTTTTTTTTTAGTGCATTTTTTCTTTTTCTTTTTTGCCAAAAATGTAATTTTTCTAATGCAGTTTTTTTGGCCAAATTTAGATAGCATTTTGAGTATAGTTTTTTTTTTGGGTCAAATTTGAACAGTTTATTTTTCAAAACCCAACGCTTTGGACATTTTTTTATACCAAATTTAGAAAATTTTGTAAAATAATAATATTATTATTCAACGACATATTAAGATGCAATATTATAAAAATAAAGAAATTTTTTTAATAAATAATTTTATTAGTTTCAAATAAAAATAAAAATATATAACAATATGAAGAGATAAAAAGATCATACCAAAATTTTCAAAAATTAGCACCAAAATGTTTTGAATAAATTTGAACATGACTTTTATGTTCACTAAATTATTTATTAAGATTTGACAAACAAAAACTGCACAAAAACATCAGTGTTCTAAATTGAGTTCATATTCTAACTTATTTTTATTAAATTTGAAAAAAAAACTATATAAAAAAGTTGCACAAGAAAAAAAGTTGCGGCTAAAATGTCATTGTCTCGGGAACAGCACTCTCTGTTGTGCTTTAAGCACGGCAGAAATTCATTCACTGGTGGGGGCAGAGGACTGACTCCTGGTGGCAAGGCCTCAGGGGTGAGGGCAGAAGGAAAGACGAGAAACAACTTGCCTCGTGGAGAGAGATAAAAGAGAGATCTCCTTTGAGAAAAAGGCTGTTATAGCAGTCTCAATCTTTATTTCTTTTTCTGTTTTTTTTTTCGTGTAATTTTTTTAAAAAATATTATTAGAGTTTTTTTTTTATAAAGTGTCTTTTCTTGTTTGAAAATGAGGTAAAGTTTTAAATTTTTACATATTTTATATTTAAATCTATAATTTTATGTTTAAATTTATAACTCTATATTGATATTTGAATAAAAAAAATATTATATATATAATTTTGTGCTTATATTAAAAAAAAACTAAAAAAAATTCTCATAAAAAATTGAAAAGTATTTTGTCTTTTGAAAAAAAAAATTTTTGTTATTGTATACTATTGTATTGTTATACGTATAAAATTTTGATGTGTAATATTTTATAAATTAATATTTTAGAGTTATATTAATTGTATTTTATTTTTATTTTTTTGATAGCATTGAGTTTTTTTTTATGTATCTAAAAGCTAAATTTTGATAATTTTATATTTAATCTCTTGTGTCTTTCAATATTAAACTTTTTGTGGTTGTTGTGATTCTATAATTTTAATTTTTATGTATTTAAAAACTTATATATAAATAATTTGACTATGAGATAAATAAAAATAATTTTTGAATATTATTTAAATTATATATAATATATAAATTTTAAAATTTTTATATTTATTATACTTAAATATTTTAAAAATAAATATTTAAATATTGAAAAAATTAAATTTTCTTATGTCAGACACTCCAATAATTTTTCTTCCTAGCAATAAACAACATTTTTATAATTTCTTCCTTATTTATCTTGTTATCCAAAGTTAATGCTTCTTATATAAAGGTTTTTTTGCTTACAAAATTAAATTTTTAGTAAAACATAAACCATAAAATATTATTATTTCGAAATTATAAAAATTTAGATACACAAACAAAATCAATTTATTAAACCAACTCACGTTGCTATAATTCGAAAGTTGATTTTTAATCTGAAAGTCTTATATCAACAATCACAACAATATATAAAGAATTTATAGATAAATTTTATTAAATAATGAAATAATAGAAGATAACTAAAATTTTTATACGAAACAATGTTATGTACACGACGACGAGTGTACTTTAATCGCCAAACACCTATAATTTTGAGCCACTTGCCTTTCCCTCTTAAAAATTTTCATGTTGTAGCTATCAATTGATTTTATTATGATAATTGATATTAGAGTTTAGACCTTATAAAATAAAATGTTCAATGCCCAATATATGAATTTTTTTTAATCCTAATATTAGTATATTTATAATTTTTAAATATAAAATTAATTTTATTTAAAATACTAAAATTATCTTTACTTACAAGTGTTTTTTCACAATTAATGACCAAACGAAATACATGATTACTGTCCATCCATCTATAGATACCCTCAATGAATGATACTGATAATGAAAAATAAACAATTGTACCTATAACAACTGACATGGACGACGATGGATTGACAACCCACGAAGATGTCTGTTAAAATAAAAGATACTTTTTTATTAAATACTTATTCATGTAATATCGTTCTCATAGCATATTTATATAAGATTGTGGTCATTTGATCGAAAAATGTGTTAGAAAATTTATGAGTTATGATATAAAATAAATCCAAATCGAACCAAAAGAAAAAAATTGATTATATTCATTTGAGATTGGGGTTTTTAAACTAAAATCGATCGGTTTGATCAGTTAATTAGTTAAAAAAATCTCAACCAAGTTAAACTGAATCAACCAATTAAATTTTATATATATATATATATATATATATATATATATATATATATATATATATATATATATAATATTTAATTTATATTAAATGTGTATTTTACTTCCCCTGCCAAACCCAGCTTGTCTCCCTGCTGTTTATCCTCTACCCTATCTCCCTCCCTGGCGTTGGCCACACCGCTTGAATTCTAGTGAGGGCCCTGTCGCCTCAATAAACCACTGCAGTACCGCAGCAAGTCAATCAACATCGCCATGCCCTTCTAGAATTCGTCCTGCATCGTTTCAGCTTTCGACCCCTTCCACAAGACTCTATCGGCCACACTGTTGAAATTTCGAAAAACCCAAAGAGACAATTAATAAGGTAAAATAGTAAAAAAAAAAAATTAACGTAATTCAGTTTATAATTTATATTTACGAACAAAACGATCAACAATTCTTCACTAACAAATTAAATAAAAAATATAAAAATGTTTTGATTATACTCACAAATTAACTCACATCTCAAATACAACTAAATATATACTGGTGTATCACTCTACACAAATTGGTACTCAAAATATATCTAATAATACCAATAGTGTATTACTATTAAATGACACCATAAAAGATCACCAAAATTTAAGAACCAAATGCCTCAATGTTCCTTCTTCTTGTCTCTCTTTGGCTCTCCACCTTGAGTGGTGTATTTTAATCTCTTTTCATTGTTTATTTATAGACAAACATACCATGAGAAAATAAGTAAATACACATGGGTAGGTGAGAGGAGTCAACAATAGAGGTTGAATTTGTTTCTCCTTCCTCCTTTGCATATCTTGCAAAATTAACAAATGTGGTTAGCTATTTTTAATAAATGTGACTAGTCATTTTCAACAAAAGTGGCTACATTAAATTCAAGCCACAATTTCAACACACACGGCTTCAGCACTTGCAGCTCCTGTGCCTTTCTCAGTTAACAAACCACCGCAGCTGCCACGGCAAGTCAATCAACGTCGTCGCGGGTCTTACTAGATGCATCAGTTAGTCGTTGGATTTACGATGATAAGAATAGAGAGGGATCCAATGCACCAACGGCCGGGGGCCTTACTGGTTGTATTCGTAGGCACATGGAAGGGATTTCCTAGTGATGATTCATATGAGGATGGTGATAATGACGAATGGAGGCCAAACATGTCATCAGTGGAGGATTGATCCTTTTCCATGCCCCCTTTCCTTGTTGCATGCCTGAGAATGGCTAATGCAATGCAGATTCTAAAAGTCCTTAATCAAAAGCATTTACTGCATCGCTCTAGAATTGGAAGGGGCTTTGTGATGGTGAAGGGTGGGCTGATTTATTTCCCAATGGGGAATTTGCATTGTTTCACATTTCGGCACCCACCGAAGTGCTTCACTTACTTTTGGAATCACCGTGATAATTATATATAAAAAGAGTTATATTTAATTTACTCTTGGTGAAAGTATTCGTATTTAAATATTTTTAAAATTATTTTTATCATCTGTTGCGATTTAATTATTGTTAATAAATTTAAAAATAGTCAGATCAAATAATTTTTTAAATAAAAATATATTTATTTAATTATAAGATGAACACAATAGATGGTGCGTATTAACTTTGTTTGGCTACCCCCATCCTAAAAAAAAATTGATTGAACCGAACTAATTTTTTTTAAGTTCAGTTCTATAATTTGAACTAAATCAAATATATTTAATTTTTTTAAATATTTTATAATCAGTTCGATTTAGTTAAACTTCTAACACTAATCAAACTGAACTGATGAACATCTCTATGCATGACATTGAAAATAAAATTTAATTAATCATAGCATTCATTAACCATTGTCTAAAATGCACATAATATAATTTATATTGATTAAATTTTTGTTAAACATTAATATATTAAAATTTTCAAAGAAAAAAATAGTATTTTTATTTTATTTTAATCTTTGCCCCTAATTAAGTATATTTTCTCCTCCAATTAATTAATTTTTATAATTACCAATTAGTTTATCTATAATTTTCATAAAATTATGTTTAATAACAATCTAAAAATGTCTCTGCTTTTTTTTTTTGAAAATTTATTTATATTACCTTTCAATTGTTTGTTCTACTTTTTGTTTCTCTCATTTCTCTATTTGTGTTTATTTATTGACACTTTTATTTTGTAATTATTTTTGTTTTATTTACAGTATTTATATTTTAGTCTTTATTTACTAACCTTATATTTTTTTCTTATTATAAAATGTAATTGTAATTTATTTATATTGTTTTACTTAACTTATTTATATTTACCCTTGTTATCACTTTAATATATTTATGAAGTAATATTATTTACATTAAGATATTTTTTAATATAAATTATGACAAAAATATGTACTTATAATTAACATTTTGAAAGAGTGAGAGAGAGAGAAAGATCTCAAACAGAGAAACATATAACCAAAGAAATTAGAAAAAACCCAACTTATTGATGAATCGTTCATGTTGCTTGGCTCATCTCCTGCTAAAAAATTTTATTTTATTTTATTTAAACTTATAGCTACAAACTCTTTTCTTTCTTTTATTTTTTTATTTTTTGCCTCCTTACCTGCTTATAGAAAATCAAAAAATACACCTAAAGAGAAAATTATTAGTGACTCCTGCCCCAGAGATTTTGAGCAAATTAATAGTTTCTCAATTCTTTTGTTGCTGATTTTATTTCCACGTTTTTTTAATTAGACTCTAAAATTTTCTACGAATAAAATTATTCTAGCTTTTGTAATTCTTGGTGCCCAAAAGGTTATCCACTGTATAGTAGCCAGTTTGCATGTTATGTACTAGTATTTTATCCCGATTCCTGGTACTATAAATAATATTATTTAAATACTATTTAAAAATATATAATATAATTGATATTGATTAAATATCTTTTTTAATATTGATATATCAAAATTTAATAAAAAATCATTTTTTATATTCACTTTTACTTTTAATCAAGTGTATTTTTTCTTCCAGTTAATTAATTTTTTTATAATCCCAATTAACTAATTTTAAAAATTTCCTCAATAATTTGTCTATAAATTATATTTAATAATTATAAAAAAATATCACTTTTATTTATATTATTTTTTCTATATTTTTATTTGTATATTTTTGTTTATCTATTTATTTAATATTACCTTTATTTTGAAATTAGTTTCATGTTATTTTATAATTTTTTATCATTTGAGTACAAATATAATTTAATTTCTAAAGTTATTAAGTCTCTATATTTTACTTCTCAAATTTTTGTTATTATATAATTTAATTTTTAAATTTATCAAATATCAAATAATTTAATCTTTTTATCATATTCATCTTAATTATAACTAAAAGTACATTGATATAATCCATTAAGTACTTCTGTCATCTTCATCCTAAGTGTAATTAAAAATTATATTAATATAATCTATTAAGTTAAGTGTTTAGGTGGCATATTAATTTCAAGAAAAAATTTACTGACTCAACATTTTATTTAAAAGAATTTTTTATTTAAAAGAATTTTTTTAAGAAAAACAAAAAAAAAAAAAAACAAAACGACGCCTTTTGTGCGTCTTCTTCCCCTTCCCTTACCCTTTTTGCCTATTCAACAAAAAAAATCCCAGCAGCTTCTTCGGCCACGGCATCCTCTAGATTCATCAACGAGTTGCTCTGTGGGTGAATGATATCCCAGTTGCAGCTTGTGTCTCTCTAAATCCATTTTCAAACAAGAAATCTGGTGACGATGGTATCTCAAGAAGTGATCATGCTCTCCAAAGCATCCGGCAGACAGCTTCAGGATCACATCAAAGGACTTTTCGATACCTAATTAGTCTTTGTATATATGGACAGCTTCTACAACTATAAGTAATATATTTTGCGGCCAATTTTATTTTATAAACAATTCAAGTACTGATTTTCCATCTTGTGAAACTCTTGGCAGCTTTTGCGTGCACTCTGCACTCAAGGTTGAGTTTAATTTGCTAATAAATAACAGATAGCGAAGAAAGGTCAATATGGTCCATCCTTACTCTTCTCTCTGTTCATCATGAGGCTGAGATCATCACATGCATCAAAGTTGCTCTTTATTAGACATTTGCAATACAGCATCAACCAGCTGCAACTAATTGACTCTCCCCAAATTCAAACGCCGCAAGATGAAGAAGACGACTGGAGCGCAAGCCGCGCAGGATTGTTTAGCGCTCCAGGCCGCTGAATAGTTACCCCTCATCACCCTTCTCGAGGTTGAGTTTAATTTGCTAATAAATAGCAGATAGCGAAGAAAGGTCAATATAATCCATCTTTACCCTTCTCTCTGTTCGCAATGAGGTTGAGATCATCACATGGATCCAAGTTACCCTTTATTTGATATATGCGCAAGGAGTCCAAAAAATTGACCCAATTAATATTGCAGTGCAGCATCATCCAGCTGCGACTAATTGACTCTCCCCAAATTCAAACGCAGCAAGATGTAGAAGACGACAAGAGCGCAAGCCGCGCAGGATTGTTTTGAGCTCCAGGCCGCTGAAAAATAATTCTATGAAGTTCTAGGTCGTAGTTACCCCTCATTACCCCATCAAACTCCTGGTTGCTTCCATGGTGAAAACTTTAATTGTCACGTCCGTACTTTACGAACGCAAATACCGTTACTATCCGAAAAACTTTTCATTACACATGTGCAAATAATCTCACGATAACACATATTCAAGTATTATTCAACGTTCACAAGTTTACAAAACCAATAATTATACATGCCAAATCTATATACATCAAGTTTACAGCGGAAACAATGATCCTGCCTGTGACTTTCAGAGCAACACTAGAGTACAAATATATTACAATATAATACACTGAGAGCCTAGAAACAAGTTAGGCTCACCACTGAGGCACGACACCTAGTCGGTCAAGTAGCTGCGGGACCAAATTCTAGGTCTTTATCTGAAAAATATGTCAACCACGTGTAGTGAGTTTTACAACTCAGTGAGCAGATAACACCTCTTATGACTTCTCAGGTCAACATAAAGATGTACTCATATAGTAAAACTTATCATATCAAAATATACCGTTCAGAAGTACATTCTTATGGGACCCGCATTTTCAAATATTCTCTGTTCAAAAATCATAATCAGGTCTTTGCCATGTCATGCGAAATACGTGTAAAAATCACATGCTTAATTTGTTTCAAAACTTATTGCAAAATCAAACTCTTCTTGAACTACATATCATATATCAAATATTTCAGACATTTCCAAACCATTTCAAGAACATATGGAAGTATAAATAACATCAAGAAATTCAGGGAGAAGGTCAATACTAAACTCAATCTCTCGGTCTGGTGGTAATCCTGACAACTCTTCAGGAAACACATCAGGAAATTCTTTAACTACTGGAACTTGCTCTAAACTTGTATACTTTATATCAACATTCTTGACTATTGCTAGATATCCCTGACATCTTCTTCATAACAGTTTATGAGTTGTTAAGGCTGAAATTAAATTACTAGACTTCTTACTACAATCTCCTTGTATCATAAAGGAGGATTCTCCAGGTACATTAAAATTAATCACCTTATGATGACAGTCTAGAATGGCATGGCATGATGCCAACTAATCCATTCCCAAAATCACGTCAAAGTCTATCATATTTAGAACTATCAAATCTATAAGAGTCTCCATGCCTTCTATCGAAATCTCACAGGATTTATACACATCATTTACTACTAGAAGTTCTCCCATTGGAGTAGCAACCATGAAAGAACAATGCAAACTAGCAGGATCTCTATCCAAGTTCTTAGCAAAGCATGGTGATATATAAGAATGAGTAGAACCAGGATCGAACAGAACATATGCTTTATGTGAACATACTGATAATGTACCTGTCATAACTGCATTTGAGGCCTGAGCATCCTGTCGTGTCAAGGCAAAAACTCGAGCTGGTTCTCGCCCTCGATTTCCTAATCCTCTACCAGGACCACCACTACTTGCTTGGACCGAGGCTGCTCTACTAGGTCGTACTCGCACAGATGCAGGGGGTAAAGCTGGTTGCACTGATGCTTGACTAAAACTTCGCAGTTGTGGATAATTCCTCATCAAATGACCTGTTTTTCCACACTTAAAACATGCACCAGTTTCTCTGCGACACTGTCCAGTATGGAACCTACCACAATGTGGACATAGTGGAATTGATTTTGAGTCTTGCTGACTCGGGGGGTCTCATATCTCTTTGGAACATTCTCTGCTTGTTAATGTTAACTGATGGCTGGTTTGAACTACCAGTTGCTGTTTGATTAAGACGCTGTGGATTTTGAAATCTTGGCCCACTGACAGTTGGATTATATCTAGTCTGAGCATTATTATCTCGATCTCTTTTCCTTCTCTTAAGATCTTCTATGTCAGCTTGCTCTCGTGTTTCCATCATTCTAGCACAGTTCACAGCTGCTGAATAAGTTGCAAAATGATCCATATGAGGACCCACTGACTTAAACAATGGGCGTATCAATCCCAAAACAAACCTCTTAATTCTATCCTTTTCGATTGGGACCAGGTATGGTGCATATCTGGACAACAGGGTAAAACGAATGTCATATTCAGAAACTGACATGTTTGGTGTTTGTTTCAATTCCTCAAACTCTCTGACCCTCTTGTCTCTTTCACTTGTTGGTAGGAAACGGTTCATAAATGCTTCCTTAAATTCGTTCCACTCCATTGGTGGTAAAACAACTGCTCGTCCTTATACAAATGTCTCAAACCAAACTTGGGCCACATCAGATAATTGGAAAGACACCAACTCCACGGATCTTCTACTAGAGCACCCCAAGGCTCTAAAAATTCGTTCCACAGCATCAATAAAGATCTGTGGGTCTTCCTGAACATTTGACCCAGAAAAAGTCGGAGGTTTTAACTTAAGGAATTGCGGTAATGACACCTCAATCCCTCTTAGCTTATCCTTTTGGTCAGCTGTTCTTCCTAGTTCTTGCACTATAAGAGCATGATCTGCTGGCTGGCCTTCCCTTCTACCCTGTTCCACTATAAATTCAGCCAATGTTTCTAAACTTCTATGGATACCAGCAATCATATCAGCGTTTCTATCAGGTGGCTCCTGAGGGGTTTCTACTCTTTCCTCAGGAACTCTATCAGGTACAGGAGTCTGTTCACCTTGTCTTGGGGTTCTCAGACCCCGTGCATGTCCTCTACCTCTACCTCTTCCTCTAGGTCGGCCTCTACCACGGCCTCTTTGTACTGGTATTGTAGATTGTGCAGACTCTTCTGTAGAGGGTGCACGATCTACAGCTTCTTCTCTAGTGACCGCTCTAGTTCTTGGCGGCATCATTAACTATACAGAATAAAACACCTCTTTAAGACACATGTATTCAAACTTTACTCAAGGAATTTAAAGACACTTGGAAAGGAAGTGAATATCCTATAGATTCTCTCAGCAGCACCTGAAGTATAAATATGTCCGGCTCATATCGATACTAAAGGTCCTACTAAAGAATCCCTTGCTCTGATTGTCACAGGGAAACCTAATGCTTTGATACCAACTTGTCACGTCCGTACTTTACGAACGCGAATACCGTTACTATCTGAAAAACTTTTCATTACACATGTGCAAATGATCTCACGATAACACATATTCAAGTATTATTCAACGTTCACAAGTTTACAAAACCAATAATTATACATGCCAAATCTATATACATCAAGTTTACAGCGGAAACAATGATCCTGCCTGTGACTTTCAGAGCAACACTAGAGTACAAATATATTACAATATAATACACTGAGAGCCTAGAAACAAGTTAGGCTCACCACTGAGGCACGACACCTAGTCGGTCAAGTAGCTGCGGGACCAAATTCTGGGTCTTTATCTGAAAAATATGTCAACCACGTGTAGTGAGTTTTACAATTCAGTGAGCAGATAACACCTCCTATGACTTCTCAGGTTAACATAAAGATGTACTCATATAGTAAAACTTATCATATCAAAATATACCGTTCAGAAGTACATTCTTATGGGACCCGCATTTTCAAATATTCTCTGTTCAAAAATCATAATCAGGTGTTTCAAACTGTATGTGATACTGTATAAACAATGCTCATATCAAGTTCAAAATCATATTCAATACTGTAAAATCATTAATCAAATTATGCTATGCATCAAAACATTTCTGTTAAAATATTCGGAGGATCCTATATCAGAACCACCATACCAGAGTTTGACCCCTTCCGTACTTTGGTGGTATAGGATTTGCCTAAACTCAGCATCCCGCTGAGGTTTGCCCTACTACCATTCAAGAGGACACGCGAAGGGACTCTGTATGGGTCTTTCCCAAGCACACAGCAAGGGAAGGCAAAATAACATCTCATATAACTGGCATCTCGCCCATATATAGGAGGCATTCCGCTCTCCTTCACATATAATCTCCCGTGTGTTGGCCCTCACACGAGGTTAGCACCACCTCCCCTGCTAGTTGAGGCAATCAAGGTGCGCACCAAGGCTAACATCACCTGCTGTTAGCAGACAGTGTTTCTAATAGGATTCCTCCACAGAAAATACCATATGCACATATGCCATATAATCCAGTATAAATTCTCAATATAATACAGACTTCAGTCTCAAAATACTCATATGTCAAAACTTCCCATTCAGGGGAAACATGTATACATGCCCATATCCAAGGCAAACATATCACTATAAAATCAATGTCACATGTATAACATATTTTCTTTGCCATGTCATGCGAAATACGTGTAAAAATCACATGCTTAATGTGTTTCAAAACTTATTGCAAAATCAAACTCTTCTTGAACTACATATCATATATCAAATATTTCAGACATTTCCAAACCATTTCAAGAACATATGGAAGTATAAATAACATGTAATCATACTCATTTATCAATGTAAAGTTCAAGAAGAGTAAAACCAAGCCATAGAAAGAATCATCTACTCACCACTTTGAAGCACAAAGTTGAACACCCTTAAAATTCTATTTTCTGATCCGAATTCAGTGAAATAAACCCCAAAATCGAGTCCGGAACGTCCGAAAACCTTGAAAACGACTCCGGATTTGCTAAATTTGGCCTTCGGGAGCTCGGTCAACGTAGGTCAACGCGAGAAGGTCCGAATGCCACGCGCTACACGCTCCGCCCGAGGAGCTGCGCGTGGGCGTCACTCTCCGAGGGAGATTAGGCGCGTGCGGTGGTGGATCGGCCTGAAATTTGAGATCCAAAGGTTTTGGTGCCTTCTGGATCGATCTACGGTGTTAGTTTTTTGCGTTTGAGAATTAAAAGTAAGAGTTTCGGGGGTTACCTTTTTGGCCGTTTTTCCCTTCAATTTTTCGACCAATTTCCGGCCAACTCTCCAGAAACCAATCGGATGGATTCGAAGAACTCTTCGTCCTGAGTCCGTTGGTGGTGGTGGTGTCGAAATCCGAGGTCCGTAGGCGAAGAAATTTTAGAGAGAAGTTAGAAGGTTTTCGGAGAGAATTTTCTGAAGAGAGATAGAAAAAACTGCAAATGACCGCTTCCGGAGTGGTTGAATCCCTTAAAATATCTCGGGGGACCTTTCTGCAAAATTTTACTTTTAGCTTGAGGTCCTTGCAAATTTTTCTTATTTACATTTTAACCCCGAAACTTTTAAAAAATTGTATTTTTGCCCCGAAACGTAAATTTCTAACATTACTTTTATAATTCTTTAATCCATGTAAATAATAACTTATTTTCACTGGGTCCTAACTCCATTTTCGAAATCCTCTCTTTAATTCCGCATTTTCCTTAATTAAAATCTCTATTTTTCTAAAATTATCTCTTTTATTCTAAATTTTTTTATTTGAACTTTCTCGTTAAATTTACGGTTATTATATTAATAGCCCATATGACAACTTTGGTCGGACCGCAAATTTTGAGAGCAATAGCAACTTTATTACTGATAATTCATCCGAGTCCGATTGGGTTAATGGTGCCGGAGAGTTTGGATCTTCTTTCCCACAAACTACGCTAGTTAATACCCCACAAAATACTTTCGTTCCAGATCTTGCTCCTGATCCATTTAGAGAGAAACAAGCTGCGATCTAGGATATCATTCACCCACAGAGCAACTCGTTGATGAATCTGAAGGATGCCATGGTTGAAGAAGCTGCTGGTTCTTTTTTTTTTTTTTTTTGTAGAAAAAACAAAAAGCGGAAGGAAGGGGGAAAGAAGATGCACAAACGCGATGTTTTGTTTTAGGTTTTTAAATTTATTCTTTTAAATAAAATCTTGAGTCAGCTTGCCAACGGGAATATTTTATTGGTAAGCACTTGATATATCAATGCATTTTTAACTATAGCTGAGATGAAGACGACGGAATGATTATATTGTTTAGGGTGTACTAGTTTGTGAAAAAAAAAAATTATTTTTAATTTTACTAATTTTTAGTTATATAACAGTATTTTTATTTTATTTTATTTTTTATTATTTTTTAATTATATAAACAGTAAAATATTGTTCACATAATTCAAAATAATTAAAAAAATATTATCATTACAATTTGCTACAATGTTAAAAATTTTAAAAATATCTTTTTGACATTTTTAAAAATTTTAAAAATTTAGAAAACAATAAATAAGTATGTTTTTATGGCTGTTTCAGTTTTTAATAAAAATAAATATTAAAAATGTTAAAATCAAATAGACTCTTATCTTTTGATAATTTGGAAGACTAAATTTTATACTGACATAAATTTGAAGACTAAAATATAGAGACTTGAAAAATTTATAAACTAAATTATACATGTATTCTTATTGTTTTTTTTACTAACATTATATATATTTTTTCTTAACACACACACAATTTATAAACTAAATTATATGTTTATTCTTATTGTTTTGTTTACTACCATTATATATATATTTTCTTAACACACACACACACACACACACACACACACACACACACATATATATATATATATATATATATATATATATATATATATATATATATAATTTTTTACTTAATATAATTTATATTTATCCTTGTTATCTTTAGTATATTTATAAGATAGCATTAATTAAATTAAAATATTTTTAGTATAAATTATAATTAAAAGATGTACTGTATTTTTTTTCTTTTTTATAAGCAGGTAGAGGGAGCAGAACAGGGAATTGAGAAGGTATTCTTCGTATCTATAACTACAAATTTACACAAAAGAAATTAAAAATCTTTATAGGAAAAGCAGTTAATGACTTGCAAGGGATTCACTTTCAACATACATCATATTTACATATGTCGAGCACAATCTATTAGTGGGTGAACATAGGATAGCCTAGAAGATTGGACGTCAGGAAATCTCTTAAAGGCTTGAGCAATCATATTAATTTTTAGAGCTGTGAAATGACAAAAATACCCTTTAATTTTTTTAAAAAATTCAGATATAATTTCATTTTTAAAAATAAAACTATTTTCTTTCTTTCTTCAACGTCGATCCCCATCCTTTATTCACAACTGCCCAGCAACGCGAAACCATTGAAAAGAGAGAAGCCACCACCGGCAAGCATCCCAGCCACCGGAAGGTGCGACGACAGCCACCGTGCCTTGCTCTGGCCACCGCGAGCTCTGATAGGACTGAACAATTGCCACCACCCCCAATCATTGAACGGTTCTCTCTTCTTTCGAAGGCGCCTGTTCTATAAGCACCCGCTTCTTCTTCTTGTCCCTGCCTCCCTCACCCTTTATAGCTTCGCTGACTTGGACAAGAAGATCCACAAGAAGAAGAATCATTGAACGGCAATCTTCCCGAAGACATTGTGAAGGAAATCGCAGTGAGGCTGCCTGTGAAATCCCTGCTTCGATTCAAATGCTTAGCCAAATCTTGGTATGCTCTTGTCACAAACCCATGTTTCATTTCCAAACAACTTGACTGCTCTAATTCAATTGCCAATAACCACCGTCTTCAGCTTATCTTTCGTTTGCACAGTCTCACTCTTAAGCCCTGCATTTCCCTGCTTTCCAACGAACCATCTCATGTGTCCAACGATACAGAATTGCCATTTCCCGAAAAGAATGTGGAATATATATTTGTTTATGTGAATAAAGGATAAGGATCGTGGCTGACGTTGAAGAAACAAAGGGAATGGTTTTGTTTTTTAAAAATGAAATTAATTTTTTTAAAATGATATTAGATCTGTAATTTTTTTTTTAAATTAAGGGATATCTTTGTCCTTTCACAGTTTTAAAATTTAATTTAAATGATAATAAACATTAAGGAGGAGATTGTTACAATTAAAAAGTTCACTTTTTTTTTTAAATTTTCAAACTTAATGAAATTTAAATTTTCTGAATATACACTAGAACTTTTTAGGCGTTGGTGGCTGACAACGTGGAAGGTTTTAGCTATGGATGGCTGCTGGCATATTTGGGTGTAACAGTCACCCAAAGTTTTCTTTATCTCATGATTTACTTTTTTTGATAAATTTCACCAAATACTCGGATTACAGCACAACCCAAACAAATACATACATGCTTTACATATTCAACAAACACACTTACGATGTCAACAGTCAAAAACTTATAAAATAAAAATAACGAACAAAAATACATTTTTATTTTATTTTGAACAAGAACGAACATATTATTTGATGGTGCCACCGACTGCAAGTTACACATTGCGATTCCAACATGACGACGAATTGTGACATTAAAGCCTGAAATGTTAATTAAGTATAAATCTGTATGTATGCACATACATATGTTACAGCTAAAAACTAAAGTAAAGGCGTTTTTAGTATTTTAATTTTTTTAAAATAATTTTTTTTCATTCCTGCTGATTAAGGATGAATCTGTGTGTATGCGCATATACAAGTTTATTTTGTAGTTCGTTAAAAACAAATATAAAGGCGCTTTTAGTGTTTTATTTTTTTAAATAACTTTCTTCTATAAATATTATACTCGCCCTTTTTGTAATTGAATATCATTCAAATCATACTAAGCAAACCAATATTTGATCTTAACTATAGAATATAATTTAATAAAAAAATAATTTTTTATTATTTATTAAACGAATGCTTAAATATTCAGTAATTAAAACATAGTGTCTAAAAACTTCTAGCCTTATTTTTTTTCTCGTTAAGGGCGTTTTCGGAAAAAAAAAATTTAAGACAAACATTTTGGAGATGATACATAAAATGAATTATACTTACAGAAACTTGAAATTAACTAGAAATTTTATAATGTATGTGTTTGTAATTTCAAATAGTCAATATATTCTGTAACAATATTTACCAAGCTCGATCTATTGATAATCCAAATATAATTCATTTTAATTTATCATTGCTTTGCTTAATAATATTATGAATATATTATTTTACAAACAAGATATTTTTTTAAAAATGTCAAATAATTCTCAAATGGAATCTTAATGTGATCAATTGGAGATCCATATTTCATTATCTATTGTTTTTTCCATTGCTAAATATTATTTTCTTCACAAATACTATCAACAATGTCTTGTACTACTGCCTAAGGGTGAAAGAGTAGTAAAAGACGTACCCGCTTGTTCAGGAATCTGCATCCTCATTAATTAACGATTGTAAGCTTACATCCATCCTTCATCTTCAGTTTTTGAAGCGAATCTCCCAATGGTTTGGATGGCCATATCACTCGCACATCCCTTAGATCATCCAATGACCACAGTTCATGAGGGAGCATGTCCAATTCCCAGCAGTTATCGATGACCAAGCTTTGAAGGCGAGGCATTGCATCTGTGGCCAGATTCCAATTTCCGCGTATCCATCTCATAAGAAAGACTCTGAGGTTTTTGAACTGGCCACTTTTGCAATCAATGATAATCGGGTTAGAACTGGGTACTCTGTGTGATAGTTTCAAAATGTCGAGATTGGGGATAGCTCCCAAAACTTCCATAACATGGGATTCTAGGCTCTCGAAGCTTAATGTTATCTTGGTGAGGGACAAAGGAAAGCAGCCTGTGTTTTATGGAAGCTCAACACTGTTAATAATTTTGAAGGGGTTTGATATATATAACAACTGAAAACTGTTATAGAAAAGTGCAAGAATGTCAACGTTATCTTAGTTAAACAATAAAACAAACCTGCGTTTCGTGGAAGCTTATCAGTGTGCATAACTTTGAGTGTTCGTAGATTAGATAAGCTTTGGATGGTTGGCCAGAATTGTTGCGGTGTCCACTTGCAACCGTATTGGTAGTCCAGTCCCAGTTTTCTAAGATTCGGAAACTTGGCCGTGGAGAAGAGGGATCCCGTATGATCTTCAAGAGAAACCGTAGAGAGGGTTTGGAGATTGTCTAAAGGCTCATCAAGACGGGGAAACTGCACCGGCCCAGACGATAACAAATGCCTTAACCTTTTAAGAAACTTTATTCTGGTAGGTAAGAATAATCTTACTCCTAACTTAGAATTAGCTCTCAAGTCAAGAGTTTCCAGATTCCGTAGATTGCATATATGATTTGTAAGGGTTAACTCCCAATAATGGATTTCCATCCTTAGGTACCTCAAATGAATAAACTTCTTTATAGATTTAGGAATGAATCGTACGTCATACCTACAGCTTAGATCCAGTACACGAAGCAACTTCAAGGCCTTGAAAAGTGATTTCAAGTCATTCTTTGACAGGCGAGATAGATCGTAGGTGAACCAAATCAAAGAACGGACAGATGAATGATCAGTGCCACTGCTATAGTTGGAGGAAAAGTAGGAAGAAGATCTACAATACAGGGACAGTCGTCGAGGATTGGCAAAGTTTGAAATTTTTGAAATTGTATTCTCAGTGTGAACTTCGTAGAACTTGTCTCTCTTACTCTCTTCTATGCACAATTGCCGCAAGAGATCGTGAATACGACATTTTTTTACGCCGCCATCTGTCCTCCTGCTCGCAATTTGGACCAAGCTTCGGTCTATGAGCTCCTGCAATTGTAGTTCAGCAACATCCTCTGGTTGCTTAGTTCCGGTATCTTCTTGTATTAGTCCCTCTGCTACCCAAAGTCGGAACAAGTGTCTGGCAGAAATTTCAAAGTCTTCAGGGAAAAGACCAAGATACAGAAAGCATGGCTTCAAATGCCGTGGTAAATAGTGATAGCTCAATGCTAATACCTCGCTACATTGGCTTTTCTGTCGAAAAAGACGCCAAATTTCATTGCCGGCCACCAAGGACCACTGTGTTTTAGACCGTCCCATTTTTGACATAAGGCCTGCTAATACCACAATGGATAACGGTAAACCATCACAATTTTCAGCCATTTTTCTACCAAGATCTTCCAGATCAGCAGGGCATTTTTTCTCCCGGAACACCCTTTTAGAGAAGAGTTCCCAACTTTTTTCTTTGCTGAGAAATGGAAGGTGATACTGATAAAGAGAATATGCACTTAACTCATTAGCAACTTCATTTGAGCGGCTGGTGATCAATATTCTGCTCCCGTTTTGGTCATCAGGAAAGGCATATTTTATATCGTGCCATGCTTTGGGTTTCCAAATGTCATCAAGGACAACGAGATACCTCTTTCTTTCCAAGATTTTGCGGAGTGCTATCCTTAGATCTTCTGTACTCTTTTCTTGAAAACTCTGACAAGAATCATGTCCCAGTTGCTTCAGAAGGTTGAGCAAAAGTTGATTTGGTTCATAGTCATTAGATACATCGGTCCACGCGCAATGATTGAAGTCTCTCTTCACCCGATTGTTCTTGTAGACCTTCCGGGCAAGGGTGGTTTTTCCCAATCCACCCATGCCAATAATTGAGATGATCTCACGCTCTTGACTCCCTCCGGTGAGCTTATTAATCACCTCCAGTGAGTCGTCCCCAAAGCCTACCACATCATCTTCCTCCACCTCTCTTCTGCGTTTATTCAAGTCTGCAGCTGCCTTTGCATCCTCATCGTTCACTTGACCAAATTCCATGCCATATTCTTGTTGATTTCGCTTTATTTCTTCAATCCTGGGCCTGAGGTTCACAATCTTGGAGTCCAAATCAAGAAGCTTCTTTGAGTGATTTACGTGATGGACAGGATTCCACCAATATTTTAATTTCTGCAGATTAAGATCGTAGATATAAATGTCAATGATATCTTCAGCTTCATGAACAGCGTCTCTAATCTGGCTGACGATCTCTCTGACTATTGCATGCTCGTTCCGCTTTCCCTCAGAGACTTTGAGAAAAGCATTTAGTATTCCCAGCTGATCGTGGAGCAACTTGATCTGCCCTTCTACTTCGTTTGGCAAACTAAATTCCTGCTGGATTAGCCGGGATAGATTTTCCAATAGAAAAGTAATAACAGTGTCTGCCATCGCTAGCTGTTCGTGATCTTATCCCTTGAGAGTTAATTGGGAGAAGCTCTGTTTATTGAGATTTGGCCAGAATGTGCGTCTCAGCCATCCCTACAAACATATATCGACCAAATTTGTGACCCTTCAACCAAAGGACATTTAGATGAAAATATCTGTGCCATTACTTTTTGTACACGTTTCACTCGGTTCACTCATTGAAGGAGGGTTGTAACGGTAATGTCAATAAATGCTGGAGTTTGGCATGTGGAGGAATTACTTGTTAGACAGAACTGCTACGTGCATGTGCAAGAGACTGAGCAACGTATGGAGCAAATTAAAACGACAGAGTTAGTCTCCGTGGGACACCATTATAATTGAAAAGAAGAGCCACACAGTGTGTTTCAACAACATCCATTATTGCCAAATTAATATCTAACGTTCAACAACGTCCTTTTTATTCTATATATATATTTTCACTAATTTAATATTTAATGGCTTAACCAGAGCTTTTATTAAATTAAATTATGAGAATTTTTTCATTCAATTTCATTAGTTAATATGTTGTTATCTATTTGCTTGTGCGTATCATTAATCGGTTTAATTAAATTAATAACGGACATTTGATGAAATAGATTGCATCATTTTAATATATCATTAGGCAAAGTCGTCTATTCAAATATGTTTGGCAGCTTCCTCTTCAGTTAATTTTATTTTATTCTTTCTGCCAATAAACTTGTACAGATTTAATAAAGAAGATAACAGAGACTAGCTTAGAAAAGGGGCAAATTTCCAAAAAATTCGAATTTAGAAAAAAATAAAACTAAGTGGATAATAGTGGTTTCTGTCACTAAGTGAATTTAGAAAATTTTGATGGTTTGTTATGGTAATTTTAAAAATCGTTACTTAAAATTTACAGTGAAGTGGACTAAAAGTTTTCATTAAAAGTTTTCAGTGTGATGACTTCTTAAATAAAAAAATGATAACTTAATTTTCCCTCTTTCTACCATGTATTAGTTTTAAATTATCACGTTAATTATTTTTAAATTTTTGTCAAATTTATTAAATATTAATTTTTTTTATTTAATATTAATATATAATAAGTTTAATATTTATATTTAAAAGAATTATATGTTAAAATTAAGTAAGTCTATAAATTGCTACTTTAAAAATAACTATGTTAGTTGTTTCCATTGACAAAGAACGACACACAGAAAAGCACCCGTGTCAAAGTTTGGTGAGAGTACACCACATGTTTGGCAGCTTCCTCTGCAGTTAATTTTATTTTACTCTTTCTGCCAATATTTCCTCCACATGGTCCATCTTTGTCTGTACCTTAATTCCCGTCATTACTCCCGAATTCCCCACTACTCTTTTTTGTTGGACTTTTTTACCCCTTGATTTTTTCTGCCCACTCGCAGTCTCTATCTTTGACTCTTCTTTAGATTCCTTATCCATTTTGGATGGGACTTCAATTTCCTTCTCCATCGTTGATTTTCTGATCTAATGCTATTTCTTTTTAACAAAATTTGCGCAATCGTTGACGTAATATATTTACATAGTTCTAAGTAAATAAAGTAATTTAGCTTATATAATAAAGAAAGACCAAAGACTTTTCATAAGAAGTGTTAATGATTAACGAAAATTAACAAGTTACGGTGAGAGTATCCATAAAAAAAAATTAGACTATTAAATGGGAGAGCTTTATAATTTAAATATTATTATTTTATAAAATTTTAAATATCATTTTTGAGTCTTACGGATTTTTCAATGCTCAAATATCATAAATTTTTAACACATTTTTGAATAAAATGACCACAATGTAATATAGTATTTGGGATGCCTGAGGTAAGAATTAAAAGACAAAAATACAAAATATGATGAATGAATCTACATGTGAGCATAACGAGAGATCAATGAAAAAAAGTTAAGTAGGAAAGTCAGAAAACCATGAAATCGTACGAAAACACTGCCTGCAATCCCCGTAAATAGTCAAGATACATTTTTTATCCTCTCATGTTCCGTATGGTTGGATGGTACATAAATTATACCTAAGGTTAGATGGTAAATTAATTATACCATAAGATTAGCTGGCACATTAATTATACCATAAGGTTAGATTGTACATTAATTATGCCATCTGGCAAGTCTAACCTTGCAAGAAGTAATGAATTCTTAATATCATATCTTAAAGTTTAAATCCCTAAATAATAACTTGAATACACACTTAATCGTTTCTATGAAAATATCAAATTAAAAATTGTTCAATTTTATTTACTTCTTTCTGTTAGGTGGACAGGTATGGATAAGGTTAGCCTTAAACAATGGGAAAATTAAGTTATAATTCCTTTATTTAGAGTTGCTGGTTGCATATTGCTACTTCAACTTCTTTTTTCTTTTTTTCTTTTTTCATTTATCAAATTGATCCAAATTTCAAGGTCTTCCTTTTAAATATATGTGGAGTAGTTGATCACAGATCTCTACTTCTTCAGTTTTTGTACTCCCTTGAAGTTTTCATTTAACATTGACGTATGTCCCTTAATACGATGTCTTTCTTTATATTTTGGAAATAGTTGACCATGAGAAATAATAATGGGTTAAGCCAATGGTGAATACGTTCAGTGGTTCAATATATATTTGGGTTAGTTAGCTTAAAATTAAATTATACAACTTTAAGTTTCAGTACGCTAAATCTGGACTTGGCTTGAGCTAGGCTAACAACATAATCCATTAATTTATTCACTTAAATTTTTTTTTTATCATATACGTCATTTGTTTTCATTCTATATCTTTCCTTTGATTATGCCTAACTTTTATCAGAGAAAAATTCATTTTTCCCTACTAAATGGAACATGAATAAAATGTAACCAGTCAAACTTTTGATATAATCTCAATTCGACTTTCTTCTTCATTTTCTATACCTGAATTCTCATCCTTTTCCATACCTAAATTTTGTACCTGTGTAAATTTCTCCAAAATAGAAAATCCTGTGTAATATTCTTATGTTCTAAAAAATGCAAAGGTTCAAGGTACTCAGGCATCTGTCCTCAGTTATTACAATGTTTTTACTGCAACAAGGAGTACTACAAACCTGATCGACATAAATAGGCCTTCTGATATCGGGGGAGGTCTCAACAAGTGGCGAGAATAAGTGCTGTGGATCCAGGGCTATGTTTTAGTCCGGGTCATCGGATATGTCAAGTACAATGTTCTGTTCGCTCAAAAGATAATAATATTGATAGAGTTGATATTTAATTTATTATAAATAATTTTTTATTTATTAATAATATTTATATTATAATAAATAATAAAAATATATTTTTTAAAATTATTTTTTACATTTATATTAATGAATTAAAATATATAGATTTATTAAATAATTATTAATTAAACAGAATATTTCACAATTAATTATACAAAATAAAAACACATCTTTTTGAATATACACTGGCAAACTTGAAAGTATGCTACATAATGATTTTATGAAGCTTGAAATTTAATTTCAAAGTATTCATGAGACTGTTATTTGTAATATTTGGAAGTTTTGAAAACGAAAACGTTGAAGCTCACCTGCTATCTCCCTCGCCTAAAAGGAAGTATGAGCTCCGATAACTAACCACACCTGGAAGGCCACCTGAATGATCTAGAAACAGGCGGCCTGGTGCTCTCCAAAGAAGAACAAGACATCTTGCAGAGAAGCAACAAGATAATCCTGTAGCGCAGGATTCTGAAACCAACAAAAAAGGTAACAGCAGTGAAAACCCCTCCGAAAAGACCACTCAGCATCCACAGGCTCCCCAGACCACACCCAGGGACCCCCCCATCGACCAGTTTCAGAGAGGGGTTACATTTTCAGCGAAAAAACTACAGCCCTATCATACAGAGACATGCTTATAGGCTATAATGGCATTGCTAACAACGGAACAGAGCAGGACTCAGAATCGGATGACATTTTCGCTGATAATGATTCAGAGGAAAAACTAATGGAAGAAGGTGATAATGAACTCTACCCCGTGGTAGAAATTTCTACGGAAAAGAGGAGAAGCTATTACAAGAAATGGAAAAAAAACACTCATCATCAAGAAGCTCATGGGAAGGAAAATAGGCTACCGCTATCTAAAAGATAGATTGTCCAAGCTATGGCACCCGAGAGGCAATCTCAGTCTAATAGACATAGGGAATGACTTCTGTGTAGCTAATTTTACCACAACAGAGGACTACAACTATGCATTGCACGAGGGACCCAGGATGATAGCCGACCACTACCTAGTGGTCCAGAGATGGAGGCCCGATTTTGACCCCCTGGAGGATAGCTTCAAGAAGGTCGCAGTATGGATTAGGATTCCTTGGCTCCCTATTGAATACTATAATGAGCACTTCCTATGGAGGTTTGGCGACAGAGTGGGAAGAACACTACAGATTGATACCCACACCCTAAGAAAGACGAGCTCAAACTCAGGAGAGGAATTAGGAGTGGAAAGGGAAAAATTTGCCAGGATATGTGTGGAAATTGACCTAACGAAGAAATTAGTAGTCAGGTTCAAGCTAAGAAGGAGAAGTTTTAATGTAGAATACGAAGGACTCCACTTCATCTGTTTCGAATGTGGGAGATACAGACACAAGAAAGACTAGTGCACACAAATCAGGCTAGAGAACCAAATTTTCTCGCCGAAGACAATTTCAGACAGGAATAGGGTCAACCAAGTGGCTGGTTCCAACCCCGTGGTGGCCTCACCCCCACCAGGGATCACGATCGGGAACACCGGACTTCTCTTCGTCAATGGTGACTCTGACAAGAGCGGCGAAGGAAGTTTCGGACCGTGGATGTTGGTCAAAAAAGCTGACAGAAGACAGAACGTCAGGCCTCATACAATGGAACCAAGATTCAAAAAAGTGACAGGCAGACTCAGCCCGGAAACGAGGACAGAAGGTTCCAGATTTAGCTTGTTGGACAGCATCACCGAAGAAACAGGAGAGACGAGCAGACCTGGGAACTTTAATGAAAACAGGGCAATAGGACTGTACACGAATGTTAGCAACGATAAGGGAGAAAAGCTAAATAATTTTGGACACAAGGGAAAAGAGAAAATATCCACGGGTAAGAAAAACATGGCCAAGGACCCACAGGGAAGAAATCAGAAGAAAAGCATGGGCCAGGCCAAAACTTGGGCCACGCAAACAGATGTTTGGAGGGAAAGAAAAAGGCTTCAAAAAAGTGACAGGCAGATTCAGCCCTTTAGACAGCAAACATGAGCCCAATAAAAGAGAGGCCCTAGCTGAACTATCCAATGACCCCAATCAGAAACCCACCCAAAGCCCATTTCCCATCACCAACACTCCAGCCCAGCTCCTAGATCCCCTCCGCGAAAACACCCTCGAAGCCGGAAGGGAAGAAATGGCAATCACCACCACAGAAGAGATGTAATACCCCTAATTTATGTTACGTAAAATAAATATTTTTTTTAATTATTATTTCTGCAATCAGATATTCTCCATAAGAATACATAATTTAAATCTTTATCATGGGAACAGATATATATAGGATCTCTCATGTATACACCATATACAGACTAAGTCTATAAATATTAAAGTACAACAGAAACGGGAATCCTGCCTGTAGCATTCAGAACACTCTAGAATACAAACACAGTATAATTCAAAGACCGTGAGCCTTAGAAGCAACGTAGACTCACCCAGAGAATGTATTACTTATCTGCTAAAACAGACTCTAATATTCTTATCTGAAAAATATAGAAATATTGTGTAGTGAATTTGACAACTCAGTGAGCAAATAATTCCTCCTATGACCTCTTAGGTCAACATATGAATGTACTTATATTTTAAAATATGTTATATAGAAAATACAGTTCAGAAGTGCATTCATATGGGACCCGTATTTCAAATATTCTCAAATCAAAGGATATTCAGATATCCAAAACCATATGCACCATGGTATAATCATTAAATAAATATTATTATGCTCAGCTGTATAAGCTATAGTAAAATATTATGATTTGGAGATAAAATCATCACTTTTAATGCACCTGCCTCACTCAGCGGTCTGGCACACTTAAATTAAAAATGACCTACCTCACTCGGCAATCTGGTCCACTTAATTTGAAAATGACCAACCTCACTCGGCGATATGGTCAATGCAATAAAAATATAACTCATCTGCTATACGCATAATGACCTTGACCATAGTCACAATAAGTGATCAGGGAATGTGAGTACATCACCCTCCTGCCCCCCCCCCACATTACCACTGTCACCCGGTTGGAGCGGCCCTCCCCTGACTCACTCAGGCTAATAGGGCGTCTCCTATTCGGTACTGTCACAAGCCATACAACCAGCCGATATTCATCCATACATATAAATATATGTAAAACTATCAAGAAACTCGCCATGAGTTTTACGCTTGCCATTCAATCTCATTTATAATATGACATGCATCATTTTCACAAGTATATAGCTTTACAAATCAATGTAGGGTGCACATAATATTCACTTTATCAAATAATGATAAATATATTTAGAACTACATATTCAATGAATTACAAAATCCATTTTTAAAATCATACTCTTTTTGAACTATGTGCAAGTTCGAAAGTATAACAGATATTTTAACACATTTAATAAATTTATAATAGCATAATTAATTTATAAATAGAAACAATTATATATTTATAGTTCAAGAAGAGCATTTATATATTTATAGTTCAAGAAGAGCATTTATATATTTATAGTTCAAGAAGAGCATGTGATAAGTCATAGAAAGAGTTATCTACTCACAAGGTAGGAATCTTGGTTGGACAGCCCTAAAATGTACTTTTCTAGCCTGAATTTGACTAAATAAGCTTCAAAAACGTGTCCAGATGGTCCAAAAAGCTAGGAAATGACTTCAAAATCTTGGTCAACGCTCAGAATAATGTTCACCGACGAAAATACTATTCACCGCCGAAATTACTATTCACCATCACTATTCATCGCTGAAAAATACTATTCACCGCCAGATAACAAGTTACCAAATAACTGAAAAAATACATATCTTAATGTTTATCTAACTTCTAAATCTATCTACGGTGTCAGATTTCTAATTGGAGATCTCTAAGTAAGAGTTTCAGAATTTACTTTTTTCGAAGATTTTCTATTTCAGATCTACGACGATTCAACGGTTGATTTGAAAAACTGATCGGTCAAAACCGTAGTATTTTTTGTTTTGAATCTAGTAACACCTTCAGTTTTTAGATCGGAAACCAATAGACACTCCAAATTTAAAGAAAAAGTTGAAGATTACTATTCACTCACTATGCATATTTCTCTTTCTCGGTTTCCTCCGTCTACCTCCATTGCCTCCCCTTTCCATTTGTTATTATTTTTAAATAATAATAATTATTATTTAATAATTGATTAATATGATTTTCTTTCATATAAATTCCATTTTTCATCCAAAAATTTCTAAAAATTTACATTCTCAATAACTTTTCGTTGAACTCTAAAATCATGATTTTTCTTGATAAAAATTCAATAAAACAAATTACAAAATAAATATCTTTATACATAATAAAAGAAAGAATATTTCTAAAAATATGACAAAAATTTATTAGAGGCCAGTATAATTATTTGAAGTAGTACAATAATTATTTTACTTAAAAGTCTACTTACTTTTAGCAAAACATAATCATTTGTAAACAAATAAAAATATATTTGCTTATAGCAAAATACTATCATTTAAAAATAAAAATTACGCGCCAAAACGTAAATTCTCATACTTTCTTTGTACTTCTTTAACCCATGCAGTAAATATACATATTTCCTACAGTTCTTATCCCTATTTTCGAAATTCTCTCTTTTATTCCAAATTTTTTTTAATTGAAATTTTCGTTAAATTTTTACGGTTATTACATTCTTCCCTCTTAAAGGAATTCGGTCTCTGAATTTCATCACCATAGTTGCAGATAAATACTAACCTCATTGTTCAAACAACTGTGGATATCTGGTGCATATATCCATCTCACTTTCCCAAGTACCTTCCTTAGAAGAGTGATTTTTTCATATCACCTTCACTGTAGGTATTTCTTTTGACCGCAACTTTTTTATTTGTCTGTCCACTATTGCTACTGGTTGTTCCTCATAGGTTAAATCTTCTTGTAACTGAATTAGTGAACATTGTATAACATGTGTTGGATCAGGTAAATGTTTTCGTAACATAGACACATGAAAAACTGGATAAACATTACCCAATGCAGGTGGTAAAACCAAACGATAAGCCACTAAATCGATCCTATCAAGAATTTCAAATCATTCTATATACCGAGGGTGTAACTTCCCTCTCTTTTCAAATCTCATTACCTCTTTCATTGGTGAGTCCTTCAAGGATATATGGTCACCAACTGATAATTTTCAGTGCTCAACATTCTTGGTCCTTATAAGTTTTTGACCGGTATTGAGTTTCCAGTATTCTTTTTATAATCAATTTCACTTTATCAATGGCATCTTATAATAAATCTAACTCCACTGAGTCATTTAACAGAACATTTGTAACACGTCTTTCGTAAGGCTTAAATCTTCTAATATCATTTTATTATAGACAAATTCTGCTAAGAAATCTCCTACCAATCTCAAAAACATATGCTTGAAACATGCTCTCCAAGTTAGCATTACCAATTTAGGTAAGTCATATTCTATCTATTGCATGTTATTCCAAATTAGATTTCCAAAACTTAACTTTACTTAATTCACTCACATATTAAGAAACCTATGATGTTCATGTAAAACTTCAAATAGTGCCATTGTATATTGTCCTGATAATTACTTATACGAGCAAGTTCAACTAAGGACAATTAATTTCTCCCAACTTTCACCACAATAATATAAAGATACCTAAAGCATAACTTATAATGTATAAACACATTATTTAAATTTACTATCAGCCATACTATAATCTAACAAAGATCTTTAAACTTCCTGAATAACTCTCTTAAAATAGTATATTCAATTCGTACTTGCTAACATACCCACCAATGAAAAATTTCACTTGTATCTTCTTTTTACCATTATACTAATACAATTTTTTTTAATATTTCAGTATATCCTTATTACCTCGGGATATCCATATTCACAATCTACAGCTTCTTCTGAAATCTCCTTTCTCAACAATTATCCATATGTGAATTTCCAATCTCAACATAATTTACATTCTAAATATTAGATTCAATTTAGCATGGTATAAATCCTTAACATAAATATCTTAATCACTTACATTATTCTCAAAAATGATTCCCAAAATATTCTCCATGTTTCCAAATTAAAAGTTCCAAGATTAACTTAAATCCTACTTCCCATACTTTACTTCTCAAAATTTCAACACCGTTAATTCCCTTGATTACATTCGTCAGAGTACTATTAGATCATCATCCATCTATTCCTTTCAAAATCTCTATTACTTTAATCTACTAATCAGTTGGACACTATAATAACTAAGTTTCAAAGAAAAGAAATTAACTTCCCTTGTAATGAGGGAAAAGAACCTTACATTTAATGCCAAATATTAATGTAGGACGATGCAGTAGAAAATGTGGAACACATAATAGAGCATGGTGCCAAAATAGAAAGTCAGAAGTTTGGACAAAGCATTAAAAGGAAATTAAAATCGGTGGTCGTAATTCTTGAAAATCTGTAAACAAAATCTAGCTGCTATTTTGGCAAAAATCGGTGGCCGCAAATTTTGAATATATGTGCCAAAATTTAATTCAGATATACTGTTATTCGGTGAAAGAATATCATATAGACAAAAATATTTATGAGTTTATAAAGTCTGTGAAAAACAAGAGCACATAGTTAACTAGTAGGATGCAATTGGTTGCTTCAAAATATATGTAATCAATCAACTGTAAAATAACCAATCCAAATTAAAATTTCTCAAAATAGTTAGTCGACTTATAAACTAATAGTCGACTGGTAAAAACATTGGGAAAAACAAGATAAATCTTTTGATTATCCCTCTTCAACAACTAACTGGTTTGCATTTGTTCACTCTTCTCTCTCTTTTTTACGCTTATCACTTACAACTTTTCTTACAAAAATTAAGACATCAAAACTTCATCAAGGATAACAAAGAAAAACAGATCTCTAGTGATATCTTAACCTTATTCTTTGTATGTACTTAATATGGACCACAATTACAACTATTGTATATATACATGCTTGCCGTCTTTTTTTTGAAATTTTCACCTTCAATTTAACTTATATCCACCAATCACTCACATAGCTATTCTCATATTACTCAGCATATTCGTATAGCTGTCATAAGTATGCCCTTCTCTGAATTCTATAAATGCTTACATTAGTATCTTTACCTTCATACTCAAAGTTAGGGTAGTAGCAATTATGGAAGGAACCGCATTCCGTCAGTTCCGAAATATTTGTGTCTTTTGTGGTTCTAGTTCTGAAAAAGATGGAGAGTATATGAAAGCAACACAAAATCTGGGTATGATGTTGGCCAAGAGAAAAATTCATTTAGTCTACGGTGGAGGTAACCGTGGGTTAATGGGGTGTGTTCTATAGCTACACATATAGGAGGATGTCAAATTCTAGGTATTATTCCTACAACTCTAGCTGCATCCAACATTATAGGAAAGACAATTGGGGAAGAATTTAGAGTTGTATCCATCCATGAGCGCATGGCTAGAATGATGAACAAGTGATTTTAGTACTTTAGAAGAAATTTTTCAAATAGTCTCTTGGGAATAATTGAATATGCATCACAAACCGATAGGTTTGTTAAATGTTAACCACTTCTTTGATGGCTGTTGTCTTTTCTTGATCATGCTGTGGAACAAAGGTTCATCCCACACTCAACACGACGAATTCTCATTTCGATTTCAAATGCTGAGGAGTTGATCGATGCTTTACAAACATATGTTCATGTACCTAATCCAAGTATGACTCGAATAGAATGGACAACAGACAACCGTGGAAAACGCAAGTTAGATTTAGATCTCTATCTGTAACTAGTAGTACATGGCCATTGTTGTACCGCTTCTACTTCCCTAGGATCTACTTGGATACCATCTTTACCAACCATACTCCTTTAGAGTTGGTAAAACTATCTTTAAATATTGCTTACGATCTTCTGAACTCTTGGAATATTCTAGTATATTATAATTAATTATAATAACAAATTGATCCATGGATGGCTTCAATACTTTATTTATCAAGTCCATGAATGCAATTAGGCATTTGTCAGACCAAATGACATCACTAAAACTCATAGTGCCCATGCTGAATCCTAAAAGAAATGTTTTAATTATTCTCTTCCCTTGTCCAAAATTAATTATACTCATATCTTAAATCAAATTTTGAAAAATATTGAGCACCTTGTAGTTGGTCAAATAGATTATTTATACGAGGTAATAAATATTTTCTATGCACTGTCACCTTATTCAATTGTCTATAATTTATCCATAGTCATAGTGATCCATCTTTCTTTTTCACAGGTAGAACTGAAGCACTACAAGTAAAAGTACTAGGGTATATAAATCCCTTGTCTGAGAAGTATTACAACTGATCTTTCAATTCTTTGAGTTCAATCAGTGCCATTCTATATAGAGGTATAGACACTGATTGGGTTCTAGGAAGTAAATCAATACCAAATTATATTTTATGTTTCGAGGTAATCCTAGCAATTCCTCAAGAATTACATCAGAAAATTCTCTAACCACTTGAACTTAATTTATACTGTTTTACTTTATATCAATATTTCTCAACATTGTCAAATATTCTTGACACCTTTTTATAATCACTTTTGGAATATTAAAGCAGAGATTAGATTACTGGATATCTCATTAAGATCTCCTTGTATCAAGAAAGAAAATTCTCCAAGAATATTGAATTTAATCACCTTAAAGTGACATTTCATAATGACATGACATAATGCCAACTAATCCATTCTCAATATTACATCAAAGTCTACCATATCTAGACAACCGGGTACATCGAATGTCACATTCAGAAACCACCACATTTGGCATTTGTCTGAATTCTTTAAATTCTCTAGGATGCGTATCCCTTTCCACTTCTAGGTAGAAATTAACCTATAGATACTTCATAAAATGCCACGATATTCAACCAATCTTATACTATGAAATTTAACAATTTGGAATAGAGAGAAAATTAAAACCCTATAGAATCCCTCAGCAGCACCTGAAGTATAAATATGTCCGGCTCATATCGATACTAAAGGTTCTACTAAAGAATCCTTTGCTTTGATAGCCACAGGAAAATCTAATGCTCTAATACCAACTTGTAACACCCCTAATTTATGTTACGTAAAATAAACATATTTTTAATTATTATTTCTGCAATTAGATATTCTCCATAAGGATACATAATTCAAATCTTTCTCATGAGAACAGATATATATATATATATATATATATATATATATATATATATATATATATATATATATATATATATATATATATGATCTTTCATGTATACATCATATACAGACTAAGTCTATAAACATCAAAGTACAACAGAAACGGGAATCCTGCCTGTAGTGTTTAGAGCACTCTAGAATACAAACACAGTATAATTCAAAGACCGTGAACCTTGGAAGCAACGTAGACTTACTCAGAGAATGTATCACTTATCTGCTGAAACAAACTCTAATATTCTTATCTGAAAAATATAGAAATATCGTGTAGTGAGTTTGACAACTCAGTGAGTAAATAATTCTTCCTATGACCTCTTAGGTCAGCATATGAATGTACTTATATTTTAAAATATGTTATATAGAAAATACAGTTCAGAAGTACATTCATATGGGACCCGTATTTCAAATATTCTCAAATCAAAAGATATTCAAATATCCAAAACCATATGCACCATGGTATAATCATTAAATAAATGTTGTTATGCTCAGCTGTATAAGCTATAGTAAAATATTATGATTTGGAAATAAAATCATCACTTTTAATGCACTTGCCTCACTCAGCGGTCTGGCACACTTAAATTGAAAATAACCTGCCTTACTCGGCGATCTGGTCAATGCAATGAAAATATAACTCATCTGCTATACGCATAGTGACCTCAACCACAGTCACAATAAGTTATCAGGGAATGTGAGTACATCACCCTCTGCCCCCCCACATTACCACTGTCACCCGGTTGGAGCGGCCCTCCCCTGGCTCACTCAGGCTAATAGGGCGTCTCCTATTCGGTACTGTCACAAGTCATACAACCAGCCGATATTCATCCATACATATAAATACATGTAAAATTATCAAGCAACTCGCCATGAGTTTTACGCTTGCCATTCAATCTCTTTTATAATATGACAGGCATCATTTTCACAAATATATAGCTTTACAAATCAATGAATGGTGCACATAATATTCACTTTATCAAATAATCATAAATACATTTAGAACTACATATTCAATGAATTCTAAAATTCATTTCTAAAATCATACTCTTTTTGAACTATGTGCCAGTTCGGAAGTATAACAGATATTTTAACACATTTAATAAATTTATAATAGCATAATTAATTTATAAATAGAAACAATTATATATTTATAGTTCAAGAAGAGCATGTGATAAGTCATAGAAAAAATTATCTACTCACAAGGCAGGGCTCCTAGTTAAATAGCTCTAAAATGTACTTTTCTAACTTAAATTTGACCAAATAAACTCTAAAAACGTGTTCGGAGGGTCTAAAAACCTAGGAAATAACTTCAGAATCTTGATCAACGCTGGTCAACGCTCAGGATACTATTCACCGCCGAATCACTATTCACCACCACTATTTGTTGCCAGAAAATACTATTAACCGCCAGATAAAAAGTTACCAAATGACTGAAAAAAATACATATCTTAATGTTTATCTAGTTTCTGAATCCATTTACGGTGTCAGATTTCTAATTGGAGGTCTCTAAGTAAGAGTTTCAGAATTTACCTATTTCAGAGATTTTTTATTTCAGATCTACGGTGATTCAACAGTTGATTTGAAAAACTGATCGGTCAAAACCGTAGTATTTTTCATTTTGAATCCAGTAACAACTTCAATTTTGAGATCGGAAGCCAACAGGCACTTCAAATCTAGAGAGAAAGTTGAAGATTACTATTTATTCACTATGCACCTCTCTTTCTCTCTCTCGGTTTCCTCCGTTTGCCTCCGTTGCCTCCCCTTTCCCTTTTATTATTATTTTTAAATAATAATAATAATTATTTAATAATTGATTAATATGATTTTCTTTCATATAAATTCATATAAATTTCATTTTTCATCTAAAAATATCTCAAAATTTTTTAAAAATTTATATTCTCAATAACCTTTAGTTGAACTCTAAAATCATGATTTTTCTTGATAAAAATTCAATAAAACAAATTATAAAATAAATATCTTTATACATAATAAAAGAAAAAATATTTCTAAAAATATGAAAAAAATTCATTAGAGGCCAGTATAATTATTTGAAACAATACAATAATTATTTTACTTAAAAATCTACTTACTTTTAACAAAACATAATCATTTTTAAACAAATAAAAATATATTTACTTATAGCAAAATACTATAATTTAAAAATAAAAATTACGCGCCAAAATGTAAATTCTCATACTTTCTTTGTACTTCTTTAACCCATGTAGTAAATATACCTATTTCCTACAGTTCTTATCCCCATTTTCGAAATTCTCTCTTTTATTTCAAATTTTCTTTAATTGAAATTTTTGTTATATTTTTACGGTTATTACAAGAAATGCCGCTCGTTGCAACAATTTTCAACATAGAAAAACTATCTGATCCCAAACCCCAATTCATCCTTCAAGCACAACCAAAGCTACTTACCAACGGAGGAGAGATGGAGGGGATGGAAGGCCTGGAAATTAGGTTGGAGAACAGCAATGTTCTGTAAAGGACGAGTCCTACTACCCTCCTATGATCCTTTTCTTATGAATTTGCTCACTTGGAATTGTAGAGGTGCAAGGGCTAGGTTCTTCCCTAACCTCATCAAAGACATGATCCATATGAACAAACTCGGACTAGTAGCTCTGTTTGAGACTAGAATCAGTGGGCCGAGAGCCGACCAAGTCATCAAGAAGATTGGTTGGAATGGTTGTTGCAAGATGGACGCCATGGATTTCGAGGAGGCATTTGGCTACTCTAGAATGATCAAGACATTGAGTTCAAGGTAATTGACACCCACAACCAATTCATTCACACAGAGGTAAGCTTAAAAAGGGAGAGGAAGAAGTTCCTACTTACTACGGTTTATGGCAGCCCCAACCATGTCAAAAGAAAGGACATCTGGAGATGCTTGGACAAACTAGACACATCCAACAAACCATGGTTACTTATGGGAGATTTCAACGCCTACAAGAACATTACAGAAAAGGAAGGAAGCAACTACATAAACTGGACCTCTATAGAGAACTTCAATTGTTTCATTTCTAACCACTCACTGATCGACCTGGGGTTCAAAGGGTCGAGGTTCACCTGAGAGAGGGGGAAGGTTAGAGAAAAAATAGACTAGGCAATCATCAATCTTCAGTGGCAGAAGAAATTTCTAAAAGCCCATGTTTTGCACCTGCCTGAGCTGAAATCAGACCATAAAGCCCTGTGTATAAATCTATGGCCTATACAAGAAAAGAATAGAGGACCTAAGCCCTTCAAATTCCAAGCCGCATGGCTCCTGGACAATTCCTTCAAGGAGGTTGTTAAAGAGGCCTAGGAAGGTAATCAGAAATGGAAGGCAGCTAAAGGAAAACTTAGGCAATCGATCACAGAGTGGAATCACACCTGCTTTGGCAACATTTTCAATAAGAAAAGGACCCTCATGAGAAGACTCACTGGAATTGATAGAGAACTAAACAGAAAATACAACTCCTCCCTTGTAAGGCTGAAAAAGATCTCTATGGAGGGAGTATGAAACACTGCTGACAAAGGAAGAAATCCTCTGGTACCAAAAATCCCGATGCCAATGGGTAAGATTGGGAGATAGAAATACACGGTACTTCCACACATCTACCATAATCAGAAGAAGAAGAAACAGAATCCTGACTTTAAGGGATTAGGAAGGAAGATGGGAAATGGATGACACCAAACTCCCGAAAATGGCCCAGGATTTTTTCTAGAATCTGTTTAGTTAGGATGAAACTCCTTTCACTCCCCTACCTCTCCATAATTGCTTTCCTAAGCTAGAAGAGGAAGATTAGGCCTCTATTTATGAACCTATCTCAGAAGAAGAGATAAAGGGAGTGGTTTTCAGCATGGGAGCCTTCAAGGCCCTGGCTCGAATGGCTTGCATGCCCTTTTCTTCCAATGCCAATGGGAGATTGTGGGCAGATCGGTTTTCACACTTATACAGGAACTCTTCACCAAACTAGAATTAATAAAGGACATCAACCAATCTTTATTGGTTCTTATCCCCAAAGTGAAGAACCCAAAAAGCCTTAAGGAATTTAGACCCATAGCATTATGCAATGTGGTTTTCAAAATTCTAATAAAAACAATTGCCAATAGATTCAAGCCTTACATGGATAGATTGGTGGGACCATGCCAAAGTAGTTTTATTCCAAGAAGGAGCATTAATGATAATTTGATCATTGCTCAAGAGGTGATACATTCCATGAAGCAGAGGAAAGGCAAGAAAGGATTCATGGCAATCAAGATTGAGTTACACAAAGCCTATGACAAAATAAGGTGGGATTTCTTGGAAGATACACTGAAAAATGTTGGTCTAAACAATCATCTAACCAATGTGATCATGAAATGTGTGGACTCCAACTCAATGAGCATTCTTTGGAATGGAGGGGTTACAAACCCCATCAACCCCACTAGAGGAATTAGACAGGGAGATCCCCTCTCCCCCTACCTTTTTGTCATGTGCATAGAGAAACTCTCCCAATGCATTGACTGGACTGTAGAAAATAAACTATGGAAGCCTATAAGACTTTGCAAAAGAGGCCTTACTATCCCACCTAATTTTTGCTGATGACCTTATTCTCTTTGCTAAAGCAGAAAGTGACCAGTGCAGCCTCATTAAAAACTGCCTCCAAATGTTTAGCCACAGTTCAGGACTAGTGGTCAATGATGAGAAGTCAAGATGCTACTTCTCCAAGAATGTGAACCACTCCAGGACGACTCAATACAATCAAGAACTAGGCTTTAGTTTCACCAATGACTTGGGAATGTACTTAGGGATGCCACTCCTACACCAGAGAGTGAGCAGGAAGACATACAAACATATCACAGAGAAAGTAAAAAGGAGATTAAGTGGCTGGAAAACCAAAACTCTCAATTTGGCAGGAAGGATTATATTGACAAGCAGTGTCCTTAATAATCTTCCATATTACTCAATGCAAACTGCTCTTCTACCTATGGGGCTATGTGATGACCTTGAAAAAGCCAGCATGAATTTCCTTTGGGGAAGTACAGAGATAGAAAGGAAGATTCACCTAGTTAAATGGGATCAGGTTTGCAGCCCTAAAGACACTGGAGGATTGAGAGTCAGAAACCTCATAATGATGAATGAAGCTTTCCTAATGAAAATAGCATGGGGAATTTTAACCAATCCGGAAGCTCTTTGGGTGAGAACCTTGAGCTCCAAATACCTCTGTAAGGACAATCCTTATCCCAAACCAAAGGAAAAAAAAGGTCAGTTCGTCTAACTTATGGAGGGGAGTGTTGAGAGTATGGAATCAGGTTGAACAGAACATATGCTGGGTGATAGGTGATGGCAGAATAGTTAGATTCTGGAAAGACCACTGGATACCAGAAACAGAAAAGCTGGAAAATCTCGCTATATGCCCAATTGAGGGGGAAGAGGAGGAATGTTGTGTAAGGGATATGTGCACCCAAAATGGACAATGGAATTGGCCAAAATTACAGAAGCTCTTACCAGGT